>OY101449.1:58840845-59192379 GCA_956483635.1 Panzeria rudis
AAATACCCATATATGTAAGATGAAAGCCTAGAAAATCGATTTCAGATACCCCAAAAATACATTTTGCTGAACTTACAATAATGCCGTGGTCATTGAGCCTAGTGAAGACTTGCCTTAAATGAAGCAAAAGCTTAGAAAATCGATTTCAGATACCCCAAAAATACATTTTGCTGAACTTACAATAATGCCGTGGTCATTGAGCCTAGTGAAGACTTGCCTTAAATGAAGCAAAAGCTTTTCTTTATTCTTTGATGAAATCAGAATATCATCAATATACACAAAAACAAAATCCAAGCCTCGAAAGATATCGTCCATCCATCTTTGAAAACTTTGTGCTGAATTTCTCAAACCAAAAGGCACTCTTACGAACTCATACAATCCGAATGGCGTAGTTATTGCTGTTTTTTTAACATCAGCATGTATTGGTATTTGGTGGTAAGCTTTTAGGAGATCTAATTTGGAGAAAAAATTACAGTTTTCCAAATTCGATGTAAAGTCGCTTATAAACGATATAGGGTATCTATCTGGTACCGTTATATTGTTCAAAGCGCGGTGGTCGCCATTCGTTGTTTGCTTTCTATACCATATGCAAAGCACTTGACCAGCAGCTTTTTGATGGTCTTACAATACCGTTTTCAAGTCAGGGTTGGAAAAAACCCGGGTTTTTTAAATAAAACACAGCCCGGCGGGTTTTATCATGGGTTTTTTGGGTTTTATTGGGCTTTTTGGGTTTTATTGGGCTTTATTGGGTTTAATTGGTTTTTTTATGATCTAAGCAATGTTGTCACATTAGCCCTTTTCGGTATATATTTATCAAGAAAATCATTAATACAACTATGCGGCAAATGAAGACTTTTGGAGAAATACAAGGACTTGACAGTACAGTTTAGATTTTACTACCACGGGGTAGTAAAACCCTATACTCAATTTGAGAATTTGGTGACCAATTTTTTTCATGGACCTCCAAAATTTCTGAAAATCAGTGGGACCCCAAAAAACGGTGTCATAAGTATTTGGCCAACAGCCGATTCAAACTTAATGATACCTACCGCTTAACTGTATATGACAATAATGTAGCTTAACAGTTTTTTTTTAACATTTAATGCCAAAAAATTTTTCCGTGCACTTTTTGTTGAAAAAATTAAGAAAAAAAAATTTGTTTCAAGTTTTTTCAGAATAACTTACTGGTACTCGTAATTTTTTACTAACAATATTCGGCAAACTTGTAGTTACGGTAGAGCTGAACAAGTTTTGTGAACATATCAATACAATTGAACTTGACTAGCCATCCTATTAGCTCACACAGAGACCACTTTTTACCTTAAAAATTTTGGGTTTTCGCTATTTGTTTATACAAAATTTTTTTAAAAAGTATATTCAATTGCATAATTCTCTGTTATGTTATATTGTGTTTCATCAACATCTTGTGCAAAAAAGTATTTTTTTCCGCATTTTTTATTTTTATTTTTTGAAAAATATACGAAACAATTACATATTTTGAATCTCAATTCATTATTAGGCTAAGGTTCCTAACGTTATATTCAGAAAGAATTGGGCTGATTAATATTCCAAGGAACAAGGGAAAAATTAACATCAACTTAATTTTTCAATGTACACAGCAAAACAGAGTAGCGCCACAATTAGCAACTGGCTTCAGCTTTTCACATGTTTACATGTTCATATATACTTAAGTATAAAATCAAACAAAAAAAGTTTGTCTTAGTAGATCAAAAATCAGAAAAATGGGAATGAAGAAAATGCATTTAATATCAGCTTGAGAGTGATTTAATTCTCGTATTCAATTTTCACGAAAAAGTTGTATATGTAAGAATTAAAATCACATTCAACAGAGCCACCTGACAAGTGGTGATAAGCAAAATACACGTGAGCACTGATGATGGAAGTGTAGCGGCTTCCGAAAGTGGCGCTACTCGATTCTGCTGTGTCTAGTGTGCTGCGTACAGCGACTCCACATTTTTCACTAACAATATTTGACAAAACAACAACAAACAATAAAAAAATAGTAAATACTAAAATCAATAACATAAGAAGTGAAACAATAACAAAGAAAGTAAAGAAAATTCAATAAAAATATAGCCTAACCTGTAAAAAACTAAAATTTTTAAGGTACAAATTAGTTTTTTGGGCTACTTAGGGTGCATAGACCGTAATTTGTTGAACAATGCTATACTACTGTCAAAACAGGATGTTATTAAAAAGCGTGAATTCCAAATATATGGACAAAGTAATTACTAAAGAAAGCGAAAAGATAGCAGAAGAATGCGTAAGTCAAAAGCACCCAATTTTTAGCACCCTTTTTTGGCATTTAAAATTAAAGATGCAGAACACTTTCCACAAAAAAAAACAATGGTTGAAGATATTAAAAGACAAAAATTAATAATGTTTACCTGCAAACTTTTGCGATTATTTCACTTCAGTAATGAATTGCCACCATCAATAGAAAGAATGTTCTCATCTTATGGTTTAATATGGAGTAACCTTTGAAATCGCCTTATATTGGAAAAAGCATTAGGTCTTTACGCCCTTTTTTACAATGTGCGATTAAAAGTTAACGTGGACTTTAATGGCAAGTTCGGCATAGAAAACTTACTGTTAAAGTCCGCGTTAACTTTTAATATGAAAAGGGCCGTTAAAAGCATTTCAAATCTGAGCCACAAGAGTGGTAACTGATTTAAAATAACTTTTTATGTACGTGTTTGGACTACTATTTTTAATGAATTTTTTAATTATTGTCTTGAAAATTTTTTTTTATATAACACTATCTTTATTTAAATTAAAATTACTGAAAAACCCACTAGGGTTAAATGTACATGTGAATGTCTGGGGTTATTCGTTTATATGAATTTTATAATGATTTTATTTTATTTTTCTGTAAATGAAACTTCAAAACTATCTTCATCTCTGTTTGAATGGATATAACGTAAAAAACCCGCTTGGGTTTTTTTAAACAAAATACCCATAAAAACCCGGGTGGGGTTTCTTGGGTTACCCAGTGGGCAGCCAACCCTGTTTCAAGTAAAAATTTAAATTCTCTCTGCAATTTCTAAACGTTTTGGATCAAGACGTCTAACTTTTGAATTTATTGGAGGACCTTTTGTTTCAATATATATATATATATATATATATATATATATATATATATATATATATATATATATATATATATATATATATATATATATATATATATATATATATATATATATATATATATATATATATATATATATATATATATATATATATATATATATATATATATATATATATATATATATATATATATATATATATATATATATATATATATATATATATATATATATATATATATATATATATATATATATTGAAACAAAAGGTCCTCCAATAAATTCAAAAGTTAGACGTCTTGATCCAAAACGTTTAGAAATTGCAGAGAGAATTTAAATTTTTACTTGAAACAGGGTTGGCTGCCCACTGGGTAACCCAAGAAACCCCACCCGGGTTTTTATGGGTATTTTGTTTAAAAAAACCCAAGCGGGTTTTTTACGTTATATCCATTCAAACAGAGATGAAGATAGTTTTGAAGTTTCATTTACAGAAAAATAAAATAAAATCATTATAAAATTCATATAAACGAATAACCCCAGACATTCACATGTACATTTAACCCTAGTGGGTTTTTCAGTAATTTTAATTTAAATAAAGATAGTGTTATATAAAAAAAAATTTTCAAGACAATAATTAAAAAATTCATTAAAAATAGTAGTCCAAACACGTACATAAAAAGTTATTTTAAATCAGTTACCACTCTTGTGGCTCAGATTTGAAATGCTTTTAACGGCCCTTTTCATATTAAAAGTTAACGCGGACTTTAACAGTAAGTTTTCTATGCCGAACTTGCCATTAAAGTCCACGTTAACTTTTAATCGCACATTGTAAAAAAGGGCGTAAAGACCTAATGCTTTTTCCAATATAAGGCGATTTCAAAGGTTACTCCATATTAAACCATAAGATGAGAACATTCTTTCTATTGATGGTGGCAATTCATTACTGAAGTGAAATAATCGCAAAAGTTTGCAGGTAAACATTATTAATTTTTGTCTTTTAATATCTTCAACCATTGTTTTTTTTTGTGGAAAGTGTTCTGCATCTTTAATTTTAAATGCCAAAAAAGGGTGCTAAAAATTGGGTGCTTTTGACTTACGCATTCTTCTGCTATCTTTTCGCTTTCTTTAGTAATTACTTTGTCCATATATTTGGAATTCACGCTTTTTAATAACATCCTGTTTTGACAGTAGTATAGCATTGTTCAACAAATTACGGTCTATGCACCCTAAGTAGCCCAAAAAACTAATTTGTACCTTAAAAATTTTAGTTTTTTACAGGTTAGGCTATATTTTTATTGAATTTTCTTTACTTTCTTTGTTATTGTTTCACTTCTTATGTTATTGATTTTAGTATTTACTATTTTTTTATTGTTTGTTGTTGTTTTGTCAAATATTGTTAGTGAAAAATGTGGAGTCGCTGTACGCAGCACACTAGACACAGCAGAATCGAGTAGCGCCACTTTCGGAAGCCGCTACACTTCCATCATCAGTGCTCACGTGTATTTTGCTTATCACCACTTGTCAGGTGGCTCTGTTGAATGTGATTTTAATTCTTACATATACAACTTTTTCGTGAAAATTGAATACGAGAATTAAATCACTCTCAAGCTGATATTAAATGCATTTTCTTCATTCCCATTTTTCTGATTTTTGATCTACTAAGACAAACTTTTTTTGTTTGATTTTATACTTAAGTATATATGAACATGTAAACATGTGAAAAGCTGAAGCCAGTTGCTAATTGTGGCGCTACTCTGTTTTGCTGTGTACATTGAAAAATTAAGTTGATGTTAATTTTTCCCTTGTTCCTTGGAATATTAATCAGCCCAATTCTTTCTGAATATAACGTTAGGAACCTTAGCCTAATAATGAATTGAGATTCAAAATATGTAATTGTTTCGTATATTTTTCAAAAAATAAAAATAAAAAATGCGGAAAAAAATACTTTTTTTGCACAAGATGTTGATGAAACACAATATAACATAACAGAGAATTATGCAATTGAATATACTTTTTAAAAAAAATTTTGTATAAACAAATAGCGAAAACCCAAAATTTTTAAGGTAAAAAGTGGTCTCTGTGTGAGCTAATAGGATGGCTAGTCAAGTTCAATTGTATTGATATGTTCACAAAACTTGTTCAGCTCTACCGTAACTACAAGTTTGCCGAATATTGTTAGTAAAAAATTACGAGTACCAGTAAGTTATTCTGAAAAAACTTGAAACAAATTTTTTTTTCTTAATTTTTTCAACAAAAAGTGCACGGAAAAATTTTTTGGCATTAAATGTTAAAAAAAAACTGTTAAGCTACATTATTGTCATATACAGTTAAGCGGTAGGTATCATTAAGTTTGAATCGGCTGTTGGCCAAATACTTATGACACCGTTTTTTGGGGTCCCACTGATTTTCAGAAATTTTGGAGGTCCATGAAAAAAATTGGTCACCAAATTCTCAAATTGAGTATAGGGTTTTACTACCCCGTGGTAGTAAAATCTAAACTGTACTGTCAAGTCCTTGTATTTCTCCAAAAGTCTTCATTTGCCGCATAGTTGTATTAATGATTTTCTTGATAAATATATACCGAAAAGGGCTAATGTGACAACATTGCTTAGATCATAAAAAAACCAATTAAACCCAATAAAGCCCAATAAAACCCAAAAAGCCCAATAAAACCCAAAAAACCCATGATAAAACCCGCCGGGCTGTGTTTTATTTAAAAAACCCGGGTTTTTTCCAACCCTGACTTGAAAACGGTATTGTAAGACCATCAAAAAGCTGCTGGTCAAGTGCTTTGCATATGGTATAGAAAGCAAACAACGAATGGCGACCACCGCGCTTTGAACAATATAACGGTACCAGATAGATACCCTATATCGTTTATAAGCGACTTTACATCGAATTTGGAAAACTGTAATTTTTTCTCCAAATTAGATCTCCTAAAAGCTTACCACCAAATACCAATACATGCTGATGTTAAAAAAACAGCAATAACTACGCCATTCGGATTGTATGAGTTCGTAAGAGTGCCTTTTGGTTTGAGAAATTCAGCACAAAGTTTTCAAAGATGGATGGACGATATCTTTCGAGGCTTGGATTTTGTTTTTGTGTATATTGATGATATTCTGATTTCATCAAAGAATAAAGAAAAGCTTTTGCTTCATTTAAGGCAAGTCTTCACTAGGCTCAATGACCACGGCATTATTGTAAGTTCAGCAAAATGTATTTTTGGGGTATCTGAAATCGATTTTCTAAGCTTTTGCTTCATTTAAGGCAAGTCTTCACTAGGCTCAATGACCACGGCATTATTGTAAGTTCAGCAAAATGTATTTTTGGGGTATCTGAAATCGATTTTCTAGGCTTTCATCTTACATATATGGGTATTAAGCCCATGGCAAACAAAGTTCAATAAATTTTAGAGTTCGAAAAACCGCAAACAGTAGAAAAACTACGACGTTTTCTAGCAACGACCAATTTTTATATACGTTTTCTACCACGTGCTGCTCAACATCAAATAGTTCTTAATGAATATCTAAAAGGCGCAAGGAAAAAAGACAAAAGGAAAATAAAATGGACCGAAACATCTGAAAAGGCGTTTAAGCAAGTTAAACAAGATTGTGCAAACGCTACATTACTAGTTTACCCAAAACTTAACTTCGAAAATGCACTAAAAGTAGATGCATCTGATACTGGAATTGGTGCTGTTTTAGAACAAAAATAGAATAATGTATGGAAGCCGTTAGCGTTTTTCTCAAGAAAACTTTCAGGAGCTGAACGAAATTATAGTACCTACGATCGTGAACTATTGGTTGCGTTCGCTGGAATAAAACACTTCCGTTTTATGTTGGAAGCTCGACAGTTTACTTTATTTACGGATCACAAACCCCTTGTAGTTGCATTTTGCCAAAAATCTGAAAAAGCAAGCGAAAGGTAACTGCGTCAGTTAGACTTTATTTCTACGTTTACAACGAATATTCAACATATACATATGTACCTGGATTTCTTAAAATAGTTGCTGATTGCTTATCGAGAGAACACTGTTTGGATGAAATCGATTTAGATAAACTTTTGCATTTACAGTTAAACGACTCAGAACTAAAGGCTATTCTGTCTAACCCAGTCATCATCATTAAAAGTTAAAAAGGTAAAATTGCCAAACTCAACAAGAGAAGTTTATTGTGATACATCGTCAAAACAGATCAGGCCTCTTATACCTAAGGAAATTCGTAAGAAAATTTTTTAAAATATTCATAACCTACATCATCCAGGAGTAAGAGCTACTAAGCGAATGGTAACTGAACGATATGTTTGGCCATCCATTAACAAAGACATTATCCGATGGGCAAGAAGCTGTGAAAATTGTCAGAGATCTAAAATAACTCGACACGTTTTGAAGAAATCCACGTCGATATTGTTGGTCCTCTACCTCCAAGCCAAGGAAAACGTTATATATTAACATGCCTCGATAGGTTCTCACGTTGGCCATAGGCTTTTGCTATCGAAAACATACTCACTGAAACGATCATTGAAACTTTTTATAATGGATGGATTTCGAGATTTGGTTGTCCATTAAAAATTATCTCTGATCGTGGAACACAATTCACTTCCTAAATGTTTAGGGAAATGGCCGAATATTTTGGCGTTAAGCATTTTACGACAACCGCATATCATCCTAAATCAAATGGAATGGTAGAAAGAATGCACAGAGCTTTGAAAACAGGATTAACTTGCAAAAATCATCAATCATGGTGTTAAACATTACCATCAGTTTTATTAGGAATGCGAGCATCATTTAAAGAAGATTTATTTGGAACACCTGCTGAATACCTTTACGGTGAAAACGTAAGACTTCCAGGTGATTTTTTTATAATTTCCTCGAAACAAGATGTCCAAACTGAATTTCTTTCAAAACTTAAGAACATTATGAGTAATTTACGCCCCATTCCGGGATCAAAACATGCAACAGCTAAGCCATTCCAATTTAAAGATTTAGCAACTTGCTCACATGTTTGGATTAGAAACGACAATGTTATAAAGTCCCTATCGTATAAATACAGCGGTCCTCACCTAGTTATCAACAGAAACTCAAAATATTTTACGGTTAAAATTGGAAATAGAGAAGATAATGTATCAATAGAAAGAATGAAACCTGCATATATTGATAAAGAATAGTTTGCAGAAATTCATTAGAGAGGGGTAGTTGTGGGGACAAACTTATCTGTAATAACTTTTCTACTGAGTATTTATGAAATTTTATAACTAACAATTTTCTTTCATAATTTTTAGAAATTGATTTGTAATTTTAAAAATATAATTCATTCATTCTTATTAAGATCGAAATAGCTTTTCATTATCAATAAATAATATTGTGATACTACACTAGTTCATTTGTATACAGTTATATCCCAGTTGGAGTCCTAGTTGTTGTAAAGTAGTGCTCTTACTAGCTTGTTTATTTGGATTTTGTAACTCTTAAAAAAAGCTTTGGCTCAACCGGGCTACGAACACACATTCCTCATATTTCAAGGCAACTACTCTACCCAATGACCCACTTTCTACTTATTTTTTTAAGAGCTTAAAATATGTTTTATATTCAAGTCGCATACCTGAAAAACTTGTCCTTTTTTTGACTAGTATCGTTATTGTCTCGATACAACTAGTAATATGATTGTTCTTTTTTTACTAGTATTGTTACTAGTCTTGCTGCAATAGTGGTCTGAAACAATCGATGGTACTATCGATACTATCGATGGTTTTTGACTATCGCATCAATATCGAAGTTTTCAATACTATCGATAGTTGTTGATAGTTTTTCTTTTTTTTTAATTATTAGGTCCGATAGCGTACTTTTTGGGTAAAATTTTGTAAATTAAGAGTAAACAAGAACTAGTCCCACTAAAAACAAAAATATTCAAAAGCACGGTAACAGCAAAAACAACTTTCAATTCTAGGGAACGACAAAGTTTACCAAAACTTGTAAATTAGTGTAATCATTTTGAAATTTTAATTGTTGTGCTTTTTTCGATATTGCTGTTTATTTTGTTATATATGAGATTTACGGCTTATTGAAATGGCAGTAACATTTGTTGGAGATTTAAAGCTTCATTATACTACTGAATATTCTTTACTGATGAGATAAAAATTATTGAAGATTTCCTTGCTAAATCTATACCGAGAAGGGCTAATTTGACAACATTTCTCAGACCAATTATTAGGTGATTTAAAAAAACCAATAATACCCAATTAAAACCAATAAAACGAAAAAAACCCCGAAGAAAACGCCCGCCGGATTGGATTTTATTTAAAAACCCGGGTTTTTCCAAACCTGCTATAGTATAAACCGAGCACTCCATTTGCATTTAGGAGATCAAAATATATCTATTAAAAACTACTAAAGGTCAACCGTGGGCCAAAAACTTATATAAAGAACATGTTTCTAATTTTACCACTGGAAAAAAGTTTATTCAACTTAATCGCTAAAAACTTTTAGTTTAGTAGTTATAGATAAGCTCAACTTATGCCTTTTATGGTATTTTTGGGTCGGTCTATACTTCAGAAACTTATTTTTTGCACACTTCGTATATCGGGGAGCGGAAAAATAACATTGCATATATGGGTCGTCTATCTAAATAAATGTATGAATTTTAATTTTTTTTTTTAAGTTTCTTATTGATAAATTTACTGAATTTGTGAGAAATATTTATCTTTTACAAATATGCCAAGTACAATGCATGCATGTATAGACGAATTGTGGTATTAAGACTATCGAAAACTATCGATATTTATCGATGGTTTTTGAAAAACTATCACATACTATCGATAGTGTAGACTATCGATAGTTTCAGACCACTATGCTGCAACTAGGAATATGACTGATCTTTTTTGACCAGTAACATTACAACTAGTAATATGATTGTCCCAAAGCGTATCTACATAGTTGTAAATTTATCTGCTGGGTATGTATATCTTTTGGTTGCGCTTTATAAAACTAAGTAAAATTTTCATTCAATTTAAAAAGATATGCGACGGGAAAAACAGATTCATGGCAGTGACATATTTTAAATTTTGAAAATACTATTTCAAGTAACTTCCTT
The DNA here is from genome assembly GCA_956483635.1 of Panzeria rudis. NCBI lineage: Eukaryota > Metazoa > Arthropoda > Insecta > Diptera > Tachinidae > Panzeria > Panzeria rudis. Next base: position 58,851,050 of record OY101449.1, read on the forward strand.
ATAGAGAATAAAAAGTTTCGGTTTCGGTATTCGGCCAAAAAGTTGGCCTAAGCCGAATATCAGCCGAAACCACAATTTTGGCCGATTCCGAAACCGAATATTCGGTCGGACTCTAGCAATTTGATATTCTTCAATATTTCCCCTCCCTATATGTGTACATATTTTTTGTAAGCAAACGCACACAAACGCATATATTGAACCTGAATATTGACCTGTGTGGCATTCGCTTTAAGCACCCCATACACGTTTCAATTCAAGCCATCAACTGCGTCTTTCAATTGAATTGATTCTTGGCCACACACACATCATAAACTGAATTGAAAGATTTTCTTTCAACTGTCTAATTTATATGAAATTAATTAAAGACGGCAATACTACGGTTTCTAAGGCGCCGCTATCTGACGATGGTTTCTTATAGAACTCGACAAAATAAGACGAAAACTACTAGTAAAATTTTTTGATATGTTACTTCGTTTTCGAGATGTCGACGTTTAAAGTTTGGTGCATTAAACACATTCGCCACAGCAGGCTACCGACTACAACCTGTCAAAAATAGAATACATGCGTGTATATGAAAATGATTATTTTCACGACTGCACGGCTACACGACTGCAGGTTGTTGTCCATGCTACTTCTGTCGTGTAGTCAAATTAAACTAATTTCTATTTTTGTTGGCTACAAAGGAAAAACAGTGTTGACAGTATAACAAAATATGTAAAGCAAATTAGTGATTAGAAATATTTTTTATTGAAAAATAAAAAAGAAAATTACAAAATTTAAATGTGATAATATATATGCATCAAGAATTTTTAAATAAATAAATCTGTTTGTTTTGTTATATAGAATATTGACTTAAGTCAAAAATACCAACTTTATTGAAAATTAAAAAAAATCACATAGCTCTTTTTAAGCTAAAAAATTTAGTGTAATTTATTTCGGCGCTCTCCTGATTCCGGAGTTACGGGGTTCAAAACTTTAATATATTATTGATCATAAGTCCTATAATATACAACGTATTTAAACGATATATACTACGTTTATACGCACGGGTTATTTGCAAATAAAACTGTAAATTGTTGTCATATAATTGTTTTATTGCGACTTATTAACTCACGAAAGCTATTCACGATTAACGCACTATTTGCAAATAAAACGATTGGTGCTGGCTGCCCCGCTTTGTTAATAAAAAGCAATAAATAGAAAAATATTTCGCGAAAAGTATTGATAGAAGAAAATAATGACAATTAAAACAAATAGTTATTTGTTCCTTTATACATTTCAACTATTTTTTTTTTGTAAAATACAAACGTCTTCTATAAAAGTGCTACCAAGTTGTTGTATTTTGATATGCCATATAAACAGTGAATTAACTTTTTTTCAAATATTTTTATTTGCGAATAGTCCGGATGGAATTTGAAACATTTTTTATATGACTTCTCGCGTAAAAGCACCATTATCTTAAAAACTGGCCGATACAATCGTACTTAAATATGTATTTAGTTTAATAGAAAGCATTCCAAGCTTTCATTTGATGGTTACTTGAAAGCCACCATCGATGAAATTCATCAGTTATGGCACTTTGAAAATAAATTAACTAATTTAACTCTTAAACTAATCTTTAAAGTACCATAACTTACGTATTTCATAGGTGACAGCTTTCAACTATAAACCAATAAAAGCATGAAAAGTTCTCTATAAAACTGTACACATGGATATTTACCGTTGTATCGACCACTTTTTATGATAACGGAGTTTCTGCGTGAAGTCAAGTAAAAAAAATTTATTGTTTTAAAAAATTTGTATACCAGTAGAAAGGCATTTTAGTGAAGTTTAAAGTGATATCCATATGGCTTATATCCGTTCTATATTCTAGGAGTTAAGGGTAATAAAAAATTAAAGTTTTGAACCCCGTAACTCCGGATCCAAAAGAGACCAAATGATATTACACTAAAATTATAAGGTTAAAAAATGCTACTGCCTCATGAGTTTTTTATTAATTTTCAACGATGATGGTATTATTGACTTAAGTCAATATTCTATTTTATTAAACAGAAAAAAAATCAAAAAATTTAAATATGAAAAGTGCCATAACAATCAATAGGTTTTAAATAAATGAATTGATTTGTTTTTACATTTTGCGAGATGTAAGAACATTTTGATTGGATTTTATTTACAAAACCCGGGTTTTTCCAACCCTGCTATACTATAAACCGACCACTCCAAAAACGAAGAACGAATTCAAACTTTAGATTGCATTCGCGATCTTACAAATCTAGAAACTGACAAAGTAATCGTTGGACGGAAAGCAAATAATAAAGATTTTTATGCAAGTTCATCTAATACTTGTATTTTGTGTCCAAATCAAAGACATTCAGGTATGTGATGGAAATCGATTTTGAAAACGAAGCACCTTTGAAAGTCCCTTTTAGCGCACTTTTCATCAAATATTTATATTTTTTGTGATACAACTCTTTTGTGATAAAAAGATATTTTTATAATATTTGTGATAAAATTGTTTTTAATAAAGATATATTATTAAAAAACATCTTTCAAAACTGCTTCGTTCTCGGAATCGATTTCCATCACATACCTGATTTACTTCGATTTTGTCGTAGTTTTAAGAATGTGTCTGTTTCTGAACAATTTGAGAACATAAAGAAATATCGTTGCTGCTTGAACTGTCTTTTAATGTCACACGAAGTCAAAGATTGCAAAAGCGAACATAGTTGTTTAAAATGCAATAAGAGGCACCACACTCTTCTACATCGTGATTTGCCCGATAATAACAAACCTACTCAGTCTAATGAAATCGACCCACAAATGCCTTCGACATCGGCACCTGCCTATCCTAGTTGGAGTCGCCAAGCCTTCCACATATCACAGAATTCGTCTGTTTTGTTAGGAACGGCTATGATAAATATTATTTGTCATAATAAAACTTATTCGGCAAGGGCTTTAATTGACCCTGCGTCAGAGGCTTCATTTATTTCAGAGCGCTTGCGAAATCAATTGCGACTTCCGTCACATTCTACGAATGTAAGATTTCCGGCGTTAATAAAGAAGCTTCTATCATTTCTACAAAACATTGTAATATTCGAATTGGATCTCCCGTTGATAAGAAACTTGTTTTAGCCATCAATTTCGAATAATTTACCTTCATTTATTTGTCCTTCGGATATTAAAGGTGAATTACAGAAACTGTAATTGGCAGATAATAATTTTTATAAAAGTACGCCTATAGATATTTTACTTGGAGCTGATTTATATACACAAATAGTTTTGGACGAAGTTCGAAGGAACATACTCGGATCTTTAATGGGTCAAAAAAACTGTTTTCGGATGGATTCTCACGGGTCTTATAAATTCTTTCGTAAACAAATCCATTAACACTTTTTCCACGCGTATTTCCTTTTCCAAGAAACATAATTTCAAACAAACTCCTCGTGAGGTTTGGCAATTAGGTAATATCAATATAGAAAACAATTATCGACAGTCGTATTCGGATCGTAAATATTTGCACTTAAAAAGGGATAACCAATCAACCAATAGCAAAGCTTGTATTAAATGAATTATACTTACATATATAATTTTATATCACTTATTTATCAATTTGCAATTACTAACCTCTTTTTCATCAGGAATCCTTCTAATTCATATATATTATTTAATAGATCATCAGCGCTCCCTCATGACCTAACCTACATACAGTCCACAAGAGTCCTTAATGACTCATCTTATATTCTACTCATCAGGAGTCCCTAATGGCTCACTTATATAATTTTAAATTATATACATCAGGAGTCCCTAATGGCTCAATTATATAATCTTGTATTATATTCATCAGGAGTCCCTCATGACTCAATTTATATTTAATTTATTTGCAACACACGTCGTTGTTTAAGTACAAATTGCTTATGGCCCCTATTATGATTCACAACTCAACTAGATTGAGTTGTCAATGCTACGACCCAACTCAACCATTTTTTTGTATTATGATTGACAACTAATTTTAATTGTCTTCGAAAACAATGTTCGAAAAAAGGTTCTTATCTATACTCTCTGTTTTTTGAAACCATAGTAGCCATCACAAGATATTTTAAATATTTTTAGTTGTGGCCTTAATATTTTTTCTTGAGATTTTATGTTTTATGGATATGGCAACAATATGGGTTGAAAAATGGGATAGATTGGCGCCTAAACGTACCATTTTAAAAGTAATTAAAAGTAATACAATAGTCGAAATAAAAACCAAAACACAACTGATAACAAAACTGAGACAACTGCTATGATGAAGTTGTATTCCATTATATGAATTTGACAACTACGACTCAACTATCAATTAAGTTGTAATAGGGGCCTATGTCTCGTTTTATGCTTTTTTCTGTGTTTAATCAAAACTTCAAGTACTTTTTCTTTCAACCTTGTTGAAAAGGGTTTTTATGAGTGTTTCAACGAGTAAACCGTTAACGGTATTTAAGCATAGTTTTACCAAATCACTAGTTATACTAGTGTTTATATATAAATAATTACTCGTCATTTGGAAGTCAACGAAGCACTACGTGCAACTTCAGTAAATCCTTTTACAAGGTAAAATTGGTAAATAAAGAAAGAGATTTATTCTCAATTTTAATTCAAAATAATAATTCTGGTTTGTTTTATTTGCATATTTGTTCCTAATCGGATATACGCCGAAACATTGGTCCTAACGAACCGGATAAAACAACAAGAATTCATCGTTCACCTTCTACAAGGAAATCTACACAAAATATTTGGAAATTCGACGCCATCATACATATATAAAACAGGTTAGTAAATTGATTTAAAAAAGTGATTTGTTTGAACAAATATTATAAGAAACAAGTTTACAAACATAAGTACATATATTATTAATATCTGAATTTGTGTGTGTGTGTTTCATAAAAGAAAAAACAAGTGGTTATTGGTCAGATTATATTGCATCCCTGTGCAAATCTATTTTATATAGATCGCGATCGATACCTTTTTTTTCAAAGCTGAGTTTGTTTACGCAGACGGACAGCCAGAATATAATTTTGCAATAATTTATTTAAATAAGAATAAATTATAATCGCAAATTGTTTGCTTAAGAAAAAAGGAATATTTAGAAATTAATACACTGCGATTGATATATACAAATATATGTACATACATACATATGTGCAAATATCAATAAGTTTGTGTGAATAAAAAGATTATTGTTTTGGTTAATTTTATCTTTTCGTTCCCTTTCGTTAATAATTTTGTGGCCACCCTACGGTCGGTCAATTGAAATAATATTTCATTTGTTCAAAAATAACATTGTATTTTATTTTAAATTATACGAGATTTGATTCTCATTTAAGTAAATATTTAATTAAATTTAAAATAAATTTTATTATCAAAGAAAATCAAATTTCAATAAATAATGACTACTTCATTAGAGAAATTTGTTAGAGCCACTGACGCTATTATCATGTTTGAAGCTTGTTTTAACGACATTCAAGAGGAAACTCATACGGTTTATACTCTAGAAACGCTGGGTTTGATATCGCGTGGAAACATTTGAAAGATAAATATGAAAATCCTCGTATGCTAGTGCATAATCAATTAAAATTCCTTTTTAGTTTAGAATCGATGAATAATGAGACTAGTTCAGCCCTAAAGAAAGAATTTGCAGCGCGAAATCAATAGTTTTTTGAGTGCTATGTCAATTTATGAGATTTCTACTAAGAATTGGGATCCAATTATTGTATTTTTTTGTATTCAGCGGTTGCCTGCGCATACGGTTACTCTGTGGGAACAGACTGTCAAGGACAAAAGTGCCTTATCTTTGTGGAAAGATTTGGATTTGTTCTTAACGGAACGAATTCAAACTTTAGATTGCATTCGCGATCTTACAAATCTAGAAACTGACAAAGTAATCGTTGGACGGAAAGCAAATAATAAAGATTTTTATGCAAGTTCATCTAATACTTGTATTTTGTGTCCAAATCAAAGACATTCAGGTATGTGATGGAAATCGATTTTGAAAACGAAGCACCTTTGAAAGTCCCTTTTAGCGCACTTTTCATCAAATATTTATATTTTTTGTGATACAACTCTTTTGTGATAAAGAGATATTTTTATAATATTTGTGATAAAATTGTTTTTAATAAAGATATATTATTAAAAAACACCTTTCAAAAGTGCTTCGTTTTCGGAATCGATTTCCATCACATACCTGATTTACTTCGATTTTGTCGTAGTTTTAAGAATATGTCTGTTTCTGAACGATTTGAGAACATAAAGAAATATCGTTGCTGCTTGAACTGTCTTTTAATGTCACACGAAGTCTAAGATTGCAAAAGCGAACATATAAGAGGCGCCACACTCTTCTACATCGTGATTTGCCCTATAATAACAAATCTACTCAGTCTAATGAAATCGACCCACAAATGCCTTGACATCGGCACCTGCCTATCCTAGTTGGAGTCGCCAAGCCTTCCACATATCACAGAATTCGTCTGTTTTGTTAGGAACGGCTATGGTAAATATTATTTGTCATAATAAAACTTATTCGGCAAGGGCTTTAATTGACCCTGCGTCTGAGGCTTCATTTATTTCAGAGCGCTTGCGAAATCAATTGCGACTTCCGTCACATTCTACGAATGTAAGATTTCCGGCGTTAATAAAGAAGCTTCTATCATTTCTACAAAACATTGTAATATTCGAATTGGATCTCCCGTTGATAAGAAACTTGTTTTAGAGACACATGCTCGGATCTTTAATGGGTCAAAAAACTGTTTTCGGATGGATTCTCACGGGTCCTATAAATTCTTCCGTAAACAAATCCAATCAGGTATGTGATGCAAATCGATGTTGAAAACGAAGCACTTTTGAAAGTCACTTTTAACGCACTTTTCATCAAATTTTTATAATTTTTGTGATACAACTCTTTTGTAACAAAGAGACATTTTTATAATATTTGTGATAAAATTGTTTTAAATAAAGAAATATTATTAAAAAAATTCCTTTCGAAGCTGCTTCGTTTTCGGAATCGATTTCCATCACATACCTGATTAACACTTTTTCCACACGTATTTCCTTTTCCAAGAAACATTATTTCAAACAAACTCCTCGTGAGGTTTGGCAATTACATAAAATCAATATAGAAAACAATTATCGACAGTCGTATTCGAATCGTAAATATTTGCACCTAAAAGGGGATAACCATTCAACCAATAGCAAAACTTGTATTAAATGAATTATACTTACATATATAATTTTATATCACTTTTTTATCAATTTCCAATTACTAACCTCTTTTTCATCAGGAATCCTTTATGATTCATATAATTATGTAATAGATCATCAGAGGTCCCTCATGACATAACCTACATATAGTCCACAAGAGTCCTTAATGACTCATCTTATATTCTACTCATCAGGAGTCCCTAATGGCTCACTTATATAATTTTAAATTATATACATCAGGAGTCCCTATTTATGATTAATCAAAACTCAAAGTACTTTTTATGAGTGTTTCAACGAGTAAACCGTTAACGGTATTTAAGCATTGTTTTGCCAAATCACTAGTTATACTAGTGTTTATATATAAATAATTACTCGTCATTTGGAAGTCAACGAAGCACTACGTTCAACTTCATTAAATCCTTTTACAAGGTGAAATTGGTAAATAAAGAAGGAGATTTATTCTCAATTTTAATTCAAAATATTAATTCTTGTTTGTTTTATTTGCATATTTGTTCCTAATCCAGGGTTGGAAAAACCCGGGTTTTATAAATAAAACCCAGCCCGGCGGGTTTTATCATGGGTTTAATTGGGCTTTTTTGGGTTTAATTGGTTTTTATGATCTAAGCAATGTTGTCAAATTAGCCCTTTGCGGTATAGATTTATCAAGAAAATCATTAATACAACTATGCGACAAATGAAGACTTTTGGAAAAACACAAGGACTTGACAATACAGTTTTGATTTTACTACCAGAGGGTAGTAATACCCTATACTCAATTTGCGAATTTGGTGACCAATTTTTTTCATGGACCTCCAAAATTTCTGAAAATCATTATGACCTCAAAAAACGGTATCATCAGTATTTGGCCAACAGCTAATTCAAACTTAATGATACCGCTTAACTGTATATGGCAATAATGTAGCCGAGTCCGTTTAACAGTTTTTTTTACCATTTAATGCCAAAATTATTGTTTCGTGCACTTTTTGTTGAAAAAGTTAAGAAAAAAAATTGTTTTCACTTTTTTCAGAATAACTTACTGGTACTCGTAATTTTTACTAACAATATTCGGCAAACTTGTAGCTACGGTAAAGCTGAAAAAGTTTTGTGAACATATCAATACAATTGAACTTGACTAGCCACCCTAATAGCTCACACAGACCACTTTTTACCTTGAAAATTTTGGGTTTTCACTATTTTTTTATGCTAAAAATTTTTTTAAATAGTATATTCAATTGCATAATTCCGCACTTTTTTTGTAAAAATATGGGAAACAATTACATATTTTATTCACTTTTTTCAGCATAACTTACCGCGACTCCTAATTTTTCACTAATAATATTTGGCAAAACAACAACAAACAAGAAAAAAATAGTAAATACTAAAATCAACAACATAAGAAGTGGAACAATAACAAAGAAAGTAAAAAATTCAATAAAAATATAGCCTAACCGGTAAAAAACTAAAATTTTTAAGGTAAAAATTAGTTTTTTGGGCTATTTAGGGTGCCTAAACTGTAATTTGTTGAACAATGCTATACTACTGTCAAAACAGGATTTAGTTAAAAAGCGTGCATTCCAAATATATGGGCAAAGTAATTGCTAAAGAAAGCGAAAAGATAGCAGAAGAATGCGTAAGTCAAAAGCACCCCATTTTTAGCACCCTTTTTTGGCATTTAAGATTAAAGATGCAGAACACTTTCTAAAAACTAAAACAATGGTTGAAGATATTAAAAGACAAAAATTAATAATGTTTACCTGCAAACTTTTGCGATTATTTCCCTTCAGTAACGAATTGCCACCATCAATAGAAAGAATGTTCTCATCTTATGGTTTAATATGGAGTAACCTTTTAAATCGCCTTAGATTGGAAAAAGCATTAGCTCTCTTACGCCCCTTTTTACAATGTGCGATTAACAGTTAACGTGGACTTTAATGGCAAGTTCGGCATAGAAAACTTGCCGTTAAAGTACGCGGTAACTTTTAATAGTACATTATGAAAAGGGCTGCTAAAAGCATTTAAAATCTGAGCCACCAGAGTGGTAACTGATTTAAAATAACTTTTTATGTACATACGTGTTTGGACTACTATTTTTTATGAATTTTTTAAGTTTTGGTTATGTTCTGTATTTCATGTGGAATTATCAAAGCATTGTAGTTATAAATATTGATTTACAACAACAATAGGTCTGTTCAATAACTGAAAGTTGTTACTAGTTGTTACTGGAAAGTGTTCACGTACTCGAAAAACTAGCAACGAGAGAGTGAAAAAAGATCATAAAAAGTTTTTGCTAGTAAAATTTTTACTAGCAGGAATTAGCCAAACAGCTGTTTAGATCTTTTGTTTACAAAATAAATGTTGAAAAATTCATGAAAAAGTAAACTTTTTTAATTTTAATGAATTATTAAGAAATTAATATGTACTTTTTAGAAGTAAAAAATATTAAATACGCTAAGATTGGATATTTTTCTTTAATTTGACTGCAGCAGTGGCCTTTAAGAGTTTAAAACGCCTGAATTGGTTGGCAGAAAATTGTCCACCTTAAGGCTAAATCATAAAGGTTACACTCGAAATATTATGTGAGACAAATATAAGAAAAAAAACCTGGCAAGTTCCTGCAAAGAACAAATTTAACTAAATTAATAAAAAATTCCACAAATGCATTGAAATTAACTTTATTTTTTACTGTTTACAGATATTTTAACTAAAAAATCCTTATGTATAAGCAGTTGTATCTTTATTTCTGCTATTTAAATACTTTGCACATAAAGCTTTATTTACTTTTTATCCTAAGTTGTGTTCATGTACCTCAAAATGATAAAACTTTCATATATTTTTTACGATACGTCTAACTTTTCATACAAATTACTAACAGCTAATGTAAAGTTTTTTGGGTGTAAATATTTTTTGGGTGTACAAACTGTTTATTGTGGTACTTGCAAATTTTTGCTAGTAAGGCATTCATTTACTTTTTCATATCTGGGAGAGTAATTTTACAAATTTGTAGCAGCTGGGTGTTGAAAATTGAACACACAAAAGTGTTGATGTGACCAGTTGTTGGCAGCGCTGGCATGCTGGCGTATGCTCCGGCTGGGGCTCGCCGTCTTGGGGTGGTGTTCTTGCCAACCAATCAGCATTTTTCAGCTACTAGCAAGAAAATTCATGCCAGCTGGGTCGCAGATGGAATGCGAGCAAAACATTTAAAAAAAGGAAGAAGGCCGAAAGTGAGTTACTGAAAAAAAGAAATAACAAAATAAAGGAACCAATACACCATACTCACTTCATTAGTTTTCTCACTTACCAAGATTTTTATTTCGACTAGTAGATGTCAAACTAGTCATGGCATATCCCACCCTAATAAATCCCTTCGGGATTCAACCTTCGGTAACTTTTTCCAAATCTTTCAGCTACCCCCTAACGTAAATCTTACCCTTTTTCTTACATCACCATCCTATTAATTTTAAAACAAAAGCCTTCTTTTCATTTTATATAGAAAAATCATAGTTTACAAAGTTTTATTCATAATCCGGCGAAATAAGCAATTGAAGAAAAATAAAAACTTACAAATTTAATATATATAAATTTGCAACTACTCTTTTACAAAATGTTTAAATTTATAAAAATATTATTTTACTCCGCTTGAGGTTTGACAAACTGCCGTCAGTATGTGGCGTGTCCTACGTCCTAGTTCTAATTCGTAGTCTTTAAAAAAAGCCTATATATATTTATTTTTAGGCTTCTGTTTTAAGGTAAACACCTACTGAATCCGGGTTAAAAACCCTACAAATAAAAACGAACAATCCTAGGCATGAGCTCAACCCTAAAACTAACCGCGACCTTTCCTTGAATAATTAAAAGGTTAATATATATTTAAAGGTGTTTTTCCCTAAATCGAATTTAAAAAAGAAAAAAATATATATTTATAATTTTTTATGTCCGTTTGTCTTTCGTGTAGATCGTTCGAGGTCGTTTGGCAGAATACCTGGGGGGTTACTCTGTATTGCGATGCGAAAGCAAATGCGATGCGTGAGGTAAATGCGTTAAGAGTACAATTTGGTACTCTGTAACTCTTTCGCAAACACTTTTGCGATTTTTGTTTTAATGTATGTTTTAATGTATGACTAACATTGATATTATGAACTGTCAAAATAAGAAAAATATATTACCATTCAAAACAAACTTAAAGCTTTTGTGAGTTATTTTATAAATATTATAAACAAAATTGTGAGAAAAAAAGAAATTAGTGCAAAATAAAACTGTGATGGATTCCGTAGCAATATGGATGGCAGACGAAAACGAACCTGTTGCACGAATTACAAGAAGAATCTTAAGAAGTAGGTGCGATATACTCTCATTAAGTGACCGCATGTAAGAATCAAATAATTTGTTGTGGAAAATGTTGTAAAGAATTTGTTTTTCTTTAGTTTTGTACAAAATTTTCGTGTTAATAAAGACGCGTTTGTTTATGTTTTAAATAGTATACAATATGAGCTGAAAGTTGCAAGACGATCGACATCGATTCCAAATATGATGCATTAAAATTACTGGGACAAGGCGGATACCAACACCAAATTGGGCAAGACCATTTTTAAGGGTTATCTCAACAATCAATGTTGCTTAATAGAAGTCTGCACGGCGATTGAGAAAATACTGTGTGAAAAGCATATAAGTTTTGATATGTCCACGGAAAAAGAGCAAGAAGCAAAGAGAGCCTTTTACCAAACATGTGGCATTCCTGGCGTGCTTGGTGCAGTGGATGGCACTCATATCCAAATGATTAAACCGGTTAGAAGTGAACATTTATACTTTAACCGAATATTGAAACACAGTATGAATGCTATGGTTGTGCGTGACTATTTTTATATATTTTGTTTCATTAATTTAATTTTGATTCTACTTTGGAACCCTGGCTGCTAACCCCGTATAGAAACGCCAGAGAAAACTCTGCCGAATCATACTTTAATGACAGATTTAGCAAAGGACGATCCATAATTGAAAGAGTTTTTGGTGTTTTAAAGAGTAGATTTCGGTGTCTATTAGCAGCTAGGGAATTACATGACTCACCAGAAAGAGTCGTTCAAATAATGAATGTTTGCTGTGCTCTTCATAATATTTGTTTCGACTTCAACGCACCACTATTCGAGGTACCTAAAAGGGACATCTCTGGCGAAATTGAGTTTGCAGTTCATGACAATGAGGTCAATAATAATCATTTCCATATTGCGACACAAATACGCAATGAAATTAAAAACAATTTGAGTTTCAGATCATAAATTCGATTTTATTTATTTTTATATTAAATATTATTTTAAAAATAAAAATGGCACTTCTTTGGCATAAAAAATGTTTACATAAGTATGTACATAGTTTTTTAATCGTATAGATATGTACGTGTAAGTATATAATAATGTTAAAAATTAAAAAACAAAACAAGGCACTCCATGTGCACAACAAAAGATCTTATCATAAAAAATTCATAAAAGCATAAATATTTATGTACATTATCACTTCCTTATTCCTTTTTCAGTCTCCAATTCTAACATTTTTCTCTTTAATTCTAATTTTTCTAGTTTGATTTTTTGATTTTGAATATTGCGCTCTTTTTTAAATTTAAATGTTTCCTTGCAAAGTGCAAGCTTTTCTTTTCTAAGTTCCTGTGATTTCCGAGCATACCTCGCTAAGCCTTTTAAATCGTTCCGTATCTCCCTAAGTACTATTACCGAATCATTTTGATATAATGCTTGATTTTCTACCTGTGTTTTAAGAAGATTCTCCCTGTCATTTATGGTTGATAGTCTCTTTCGTTTAGCGGTGAGAAAGTCTTCATTAAGTTTTTGATTTTTATTTTGCGGCGAATCCAAAATTTCCTCCGGACAATCACTGCTCACTAACGTTACATGGCTAGTGTTACAACCGCTTGTACCAAAGCAAGACGTCGTTGGTAGGTCGCTTACAGCTTCTTCCATATGAAGAAAATTACTAATTTCTTCCTCAATAGAAGAAAGTGGGCAAAATTGTGATGGACCACCACCCGTACCACTAATGCTCAATTTATTTTTATGCATCTTTAGCTTGGTGTGGTTCTGTAAATCGGACCAAACCTATGTACATAAATATGTGTGTACATACATAAGTATGTATACATTATTAGCTTAATATTGAGCATATGTATGAATATAAATAACACCATTGCCCTTAACTTTTTCCAACCTGCTATATCCCTTACAGGTGGTCCATTAGCGTTGAGGTCATCGGACAATTTCGTCCACAAGTTATTTGTGGTTTGTTTTGCATTTGCTGTCTGCAAATGCCCCTTCGCCAAATCACTATGTTGCACCATGAATTCAACTAGAATTTCAAATTGCCGCTGCTTTGTCAACATTTTCTTTACTTTCTCTCTAAAAATAACAAATTAAATATCAAAAGTAAAAAAATTTCAAGTATGTACTTACATGTTTTTCTTCCTTTGCGTTTGCTCTTTGGTTGTCGCAAGTATTTGTGTGTACAAAATATTTTTAACATGCGCTAACGTATTACAGAGTGCGGTGCTACCAGACTTGCGAAAGAGAAAAATAATAGATGCGAAAGCCAAACGTACAATCGCATTAAAGAGTACCAATTGTTCATTTTTGCTCAGATTTTCTTACGCATCGTAATACAGAGTAACCCCCCTATGGTTGTTGTAGGTTGATGCAGACTGCTGATTCTGGGGGTGATGAGTGCTGGAGCGGACTGAAATAGTTGATGGTAGTCCCATGTAGGGTGTGATGCGGAGGCGGTGGCTTTCAGGTTTGTTATAAAATATTATCTTTTTATATATAGTTTTGTTTCAAAATGTTTTATTCCTTTTTTTCTCAGCGCCTTTAGATTTTAACTTTTATAAAATTAAACTCCGTGGCTGAACTAAAATTTAGTAGATGCTTTAAGTTGCGTAGCAAACTTTCGTGGACTTTTCTTTTTTTTTCAACTAATATTTAATATAAGTTTTCCAAACTTGAAGTTTTTCATTCATTCACAATTTTAGTCTTAATTTAATAAAAATTTACGCTTTTCTTCCAAACAATGTTTTTAATTATTTAATGGCGGTAATATTTTTATTTATATTTCAATATTTTATTGCAGCTACTTTTTATACAAACCACCTTTCACACCATCGTACCAAATCCAAGAGGGCAGACATTTTCTTCTCGGCTTTCCAAAAAGCCTTGGTCACGCCGTTCAAAAATGTCTGCTCAGCTTTTCACCTATTAAATTGTTATTTTCATGTTTATTTTGTACCACCTTTCTTATTTTTATTATTGTACCTCCTTTCTTATTTTTGTTCCCTTACTTCCCCACTCACAGCTGTTTGATAACTTTTTAATTGCCAGATGTTTAGGCTGCGTTGCCAACAAAAACTGTTTTACCCTGCACAAGGTGCACACGACAAATTTCCGCTTTACTCTCTCATTGCTAGTTTTTGCTAGGAAAGTAAATGAACAGAACTAATGCTTTGATAATTCCGCACATTTTAATTCCACATGAAATACAGAACATGGCCGATTGTCTTAAAATTTTTTTGATATAATATACTATCTTTATTTAGATTAAAATACTGAAAAACCTACTAGGGTTAAATGTACATACACACAAATGGGCATATAAATACATGTGTATGTACTTGGGTTATTCGTTTATATGAATTTTATAATGATTTTATTTTACTTTTCTGTAAGTGAAACTTCAAAACTATCTTCATCTTTGTTTGAATGGATATAACGTAAAAAAACCGCTTGGGTTTTTTAAACAAAATACCCATAAAAACCCGGGTGGGTTTAATGGGTTACCCAGTGGGCAGCCAACCCTGCCCTAATCGGATATACGCCGAAACATAATCAATTTACATACACGTCTTGATTCGGTCAACAACCGACTTAGTTGCCAATTGGATTGAAACGTGTATGGGGTGCATTAGACATTGACTACCAACTAGACCCGTCACTTTACAACAACATTACGAAGATTGTATGAAAGAGAAAGGTGATCTTATTTTCTAATGTGGTTTCTAATTTGACTATCTCTTTCATATTATCTTAGTAAGAGCATTTTGCATGTAAAACTGCATAACACCTGATAACAGCCTTTTTTAGCTGCCAAAAGTGAGTATTCTGTTCCATATTCTGTGGCTTGAGAGGTTTTGTTATATGTGGTTATACATGTATGTACGTGTGAAAGCGATAATTAAAAATCATCTGTAAATGAACAATTTTGACAGACACGCAAAGTTACATGTGGGTCGCAAAACTGACAAGTCAGATGTAAAACACAGATAATCCAAAATCTTGTCTTTCAGTTCGATTGTGCTGTGTGCCCGAGTCTCTTGATCAGTTGTCAAAATTTATGTTTGTAGTTTTCTTTTGCAAAGAACAAGTTAAGTATTGTTAAAATTGTCTTTAATTTAATTAATTTCATATAAATTTGACAGTTGAATGAAAATGTTTGGCTTAAATCAAGTTTAGCTACGTAGCTCAAAAAAACCCCTATCCGGTAGAGAATCAAAAATAACAAAAAAAAATTGTCGGCGAGGCTTGGTTGCAGATCTTCTCAAAAGCTTTTAAATGATACCAATATTGACCGCATTATGTGAAAAATACACCATATAATCACAATTTTCTACTGCAACTTCAGAGGCCCATAACTCGGAAACCAAGCCTCGCCGACAATTTTTTTCTTATATTTTGATTCTCTATCGGATAGGACATTTTTTTGAGCTACGTAGCTAAATTTGATTTGTTCCTTGAATTGAAAAGTGTGTGGTGCTTTACACATTGAAAAGTACAAAACGAAATCAAACGTTTCGTTTATCTTCCTACTCTGGTTTGAAGCAGCATTTGATGCGAATTTGATCCGTGACCGCGTCACTTTACATACCTGATGGTTCAATTTGCAATTCAATGAAGTAGGACCATTCAGCCTTCACTTGAGATGCTGCAATCTGATATTCCTTCCACGAAAGAACATTTAGACAATCATCCAATCTGTGAAGGAATGTTTTTTTAAATTGGAAAACTTGCATTTTGAAATATCTAATTATATTTATTTGCCGCGTAATATTTTTATCGAGACCAGTGCACGAAGTCGGTCGGTTTACAAGCGGTTACTAGCCGCCACTGATTTCGTAGTCACTTTCTCAGCGTTTACACTAGACAATGATGTCTTGACAATAACATTTTTTCACTAACACATACAAACTTTTCAATTGGCTTCACTACTGTCTGGAATATTTTGAAGATAGTAAATCGGACAATGATATGACATGCTGATATAATTTGAATTTTTGTGAATATAAAAGAAATATTCAAAAAGAAAAGCTTATAATATTTACAATTATGATATTTTCGTTATTTTTTTTAAGTTTTAACTTACAAAGTTCTCGAAAAATGCGGAATTTCAGGAATTTTAAATTAATTGTCTTAATTATTGTGTGGACACCTACGTCACGAAGACAATTATTAAGGCCGTGTCAGATACAACTTTGTCGCTTTGCGTTACGTTTCTAACTTTGATAGAAAAGTGTAAAGCAAAAGGTGTATGACACAATCAAAACTTTGACAACACTCGCGCATTGCTTGTTTACCAAAAAAAGTAGTTAATAATTTTGCTATTTATTTTTTTTGTTATAAAAATAAAAGTCAATTATGTTATTTTACGATTTATTATAAATAAATAAATGGCACATTCATATTTACCTCTTATTAAAACAGATTCAAACGCACGATATGTTTCGCTTGGCAATATAATAAAAGAAAATTATTCCAGCTGATTGTCAAAGCAAGCAAAAAGATAAGAGTTGCCGAACTTTTCGCTTCACGCTGCGTTAAAAGTGCTTTAAGGCCGGGGCACATAGAATCCGTCGTACGTTATACGTCGCCTTTTTCAACTGACATTAACGTAACGACGGAGGAGGTTGACACAATGAGTACTTTGTTGACGGATATTAAAACAACTGTTTTTTCTTCGCATGTTTCTGCAGATAAATTTGATTTGATTTTATTTATTTATTTTATATGTTTTTATTGTTTTATTTAATTTTTGGTGCCAAACAGCAGAAAAAACTAAATCGAAACAAAGCAAAAAACCAACTGATAGCTGTCAAAGTACTCGACGTACGTTAAAAGTTGGCCAACTTTAGTACTTTGCGTTGACGGAAACGTACCGAATGTGACTAAGCTCATAAGAAAACATGTATTTCAACTTAGTTGTCAGTTGAAAAAGGCGACGTATAACGTACGACGGATTCTATGTGTCCCGGCCTTTATGTAGCATGTTTCGTATAAGTATGTACATTTCATCTTAGATGTCAAAGCGAATCTGTAACGCAACGCGAAGCAAAAGTTTTATCTGACATGGCCTTTAGCGTTTTTCACAACTAATACGTATTCTTTATTGTCAAGACAGCATTGTCTGTTATAACCCCCCGTCTCGACTAGCAATAAATATCTCAGCAATAAAGCAATAACGTCGGCAGAAAGACGCAGCAATATTGCTTATTGCTTAGTTTATGTCAAGTGAATGGGAAAACGTATTTATGTCAACTCATAATTTCAAAAAAACAATCAAGTGAAGGTGTAGATAAAAAGCGCAGCCATTTTGTACTGAAAACAATAAGTGCAATTTATTATAAAAATAAATGTTTTAGTGAAGAAAAAACCACACAAAAGTAATTCTACTGCAACAGGAAGAACAAAAAACAGAGACAACAAAATTTTGGTAAATTTCAGCAAGATACTGAAAAAATATTTTGACATGAAAAGGAGATCTTTGGATTTAAGAAAAGTGAGCATTAAAAAATATCAGAATTACACATAGCCTCCTGCAAAATATCACTTTTATCATTAATTTTATTTTTCTTTGCTAGAATCCCTTGTATTTCTGCCATCGCATCCGTGGCTAAAGCCAAAGGCAGTCTAGCAAGCTGCATACCAATTGATTTCCCAAAACTTAAAAACAACGAGTCATTGTCTCTTGTTTCATTGTTCACCTGAGTTATTAAAGCGTCCAGCGCGCAACTAAATTTTTCTGCATTCTCCTTCTTCATTTTTTTTGCTGATGTATTTCTCTTTAACCAGTTCTCTGACCCACTTGGAAGACCATCCTCGCTTTCATATGAGTGCATTGTTGTTGGGCTGTACTCGATAATTTCTTCTTCCTGTACATATAATAAATAACATCAAAAAATTTATTTAATTTACACTTACAGTTTTTGCTAATAAAAGATACCTACATTTGAAATATTACAGCTCGTTTTTCTTTGAACTATTGCGTTGTCCAAAAATGCCATTTCCAAAAAGTAGAAAGGGTGAGGTTCATACACGGCATCAGCGGCAGAGCCAGATTTTTTTGAAGCCTCCACTTTTTTCTTTTCAAGAAGATATGCCGATCTTAAATTCTTAATTTTCTTTTTCACCGTTTCCTCGTCTTTTTCCATATTTCTGGATATTTCGGACCACGCATTTTTCTTTTTATCAATCCTTTTATATTGTGTACTTTTATAGTCCCACAGGCAGGGAAACTGTTCATATAGATTTAAAAGCTTGAAAACATCCACAACACTCCACTCCATTTCACTTCTATATTGTATACTTATATTTGCACACTTTTATTTTATAATTTAAACTTCTCTGGGTGGTTTTCTTAAAATTTGATTTTGGCGTCCTTTTATTTAAATATGTTTGTCACATTTGACAGCTAATTTGACGTTTTATGTCTGCAATAATTGTCAACGAAAATTCGTTGACAATTATTGCAACATATATTGCAAACACCTGCAATGAGGTGTCTCCACTAGCAATAACATAATTTTGACAATTGCTGCAATATATGTTAACATATTTATTGCTAGTCGAGACGGGGGGTAATCGTAGTGCTAACCGCCGCCAATAAGTGCGCCTAACCTGGCGTTTACACATGCAAGTGCAGTTCGAAAGACTTCCCTACAAGAACAGTGACAGTCATTTGATCGATCATATGACTGGTAGTGCTGATGGAAATATCCATCATCAGGTAGAACAAAGTTTGTATCATTTTCTTAAAACAATTTGAAAAAACTGATGGAAACTTTTGTGTACTTATGATTTGGCGTCTTTGTCGAACTTATGAATTCTATCGACTATAGAACATATAGCTGAACTGCTCATTCCACTGCTTTTTACTAATCATTAATGATATGAATTGTAGTCACAGCTGACAAATTAGTCCTGATGAATATATCGGTCAAAGCTGATTAGTCAGTCTTGATGAATACATGGGTCAAAGCTGATTAGTCAGGCTTGATGCAAATATCCATCACAGCTGACTAATCAGTGTTGACGAATATATCGGTCAAAGCTGATTAGCTGATTATTATTTATTTTCTTCTGAACAATTCAAATTAGATTATGACGTTATAATTTCAATTTTATTAAAAATTATACAAAATATTTAATAGCATATTTGAAAACAAAAACATAGTAAGGCCTTGAAACTCATCATATATTGCTCTCGTATTCCACAGTTTGCTATTTATAAATAGATTGTCTCTAGACACATCTTTGCTCTCTATTTTTTTCTTCAAAACTTGTCCAATTTCTTGTTGGTTTTTGTACAAATGGGCGCAGCCCACAGTTTTTGATACTTTTTCTGAAATTTTCCTAACAAATTGACTATCGGACTCATTGTTAGTTTTCTGATGGCCAACGTTTTCTAACAGAATAAAATCACTTATGCCACTCCATGTTCCAAGACCAATGATAGGCATTTCATTGCCATTATTCATAACAATTGCCGGTGATTCACAATGATGATGGAAGTATTCATCGCGTAATAGTATATTTTTGTAAATATTTAATTTTTGATCAATTTTATTAATTCTTTTTTTTAGAATATCTGGAAAAATTTATTAAATGTTTTATTTAATATATGTTTTTAAATTTTTTTTTTTAATAATGAACACTTTTTATTTTTAACGTCAGGAAATAATACATTATGTTGTAGCTCTGCTTTGACATTTTGTTAAACAATGTCTATTTCAAACCTTGTTGTTGCCAGATCGTCGGCTTCGCTGGCATGCTGGCGTTCAGCTCCGGCTAAGCTCGCCGTTTTTAGGGGGATTCTTGCCGACAGGCACCGGCAATGAGCAGCTACAACAAAAATTCATGCCAGCTATAAGTGGTTAGATGATAACACCGGAAGTAAAAAGATTTACCGGAACCCGCAAGTGGAATATGAGTGCAACAAAACTATTGCTTTAGAACTATAAAAAATAAAAAAATTTCATCTTCCACCAGATACTTACTGCGCTGATGACACTTCTCAACATTACGAAACTAGTTAGCAGGTGTTAGCTAACATTGACTGCCCTCCCTCCGAAACCAAGTATGGTTTCGCCATGATAACCTTTAGCCAATTTCCCAAGGTTATCCCTTACCTGAAAATTTTGGTTATCTAAATCGCCTTCCTACAGCCTGTAAAAAAAAACTTAACCCATCATCATTTTAATTCAAACACTCGAAAATTTCAATATTGTACTGCTCTTAATCCAAACAAATTTTTATTATTATGACTGATATTCTTCCAAATATAAATTACTAACAATTTTCATATATTCCATATTTAAGAAATAACAATTTACAGACACATTTCTAACACCACTTCATGCAAATAAATAAATTCTTTTGTATAACCTATTCCAAACTTTTATATTTTTTTTCTCGCTTCTACGTAACTGCTTCTTCTGATCTGCGGAGAACCACTGCCGTACGTACGTGGCGTGTCCAAGGGTACAAATAGGTCAAAGTGCTTTTTATGCCTTTCCTATATATATATTTTCCTTCCGTTAGCCTAAGGCAAACACATATGACAGGTGTGGGCAATTACCCTTGCGCAAAATTACTCTCGCCGAAACCTAGAATGAGCTCACCCTATCACGACGGACCTTTTGTCCAAAACTTTTCACAGGACAATTGCAAAAGAATTCCCGTAAGTATCTACCGTGTTTACCCTATCTATACTTAGCTCAAGAATAATATATATATATATATTTAATTTATATTTGTTCGTCTAGGTCGTTCGTGTTTTGTCCACGGTCAATTTGGCAGTATACCTGAAACCGCAAGAGGATTTGGCGTAACCAATTTTGGACTGATCCTGTTCCCGCGTTGGATGTGAGGGCGATGGAGGAGTTGTGATGGTGAGAAAGATCGTGTACTTATTGATATTTTTTTTTAATTTATTACTTTAAATTCCTTTTTTTATAGAGGTTTCTCCCCGTTAGTCGGTGGCATGGAGTTTTAAATGCCTTTTTACCAAATTATTTCAAGTTAGTTTAAAAGTCTTAATTTTTATTTTATTTTTTTTTTATTGTTCAGCTTCACTTTTTTTTATAATTTTAGCTTGCAGGTTATTGCTATTTATTTAACGTAATTAATTTAGCATAAATTTTCAATTATCCTTTTTTTTGAGTTTTCTCTTTCTTTTAACTTCACCTTTTTGTCTTTCTGAGAATTAAAAAATATTTTGTTTTACTCATATGTAAATTTTTTCACAAACTCCCAAATAAAATTTTATAAAGTTTATTATATATTGCCTTTTTTTTGTATCATCTTTTATTTCCACCAACTTTTATATTTTATTTCGTAAATTTGCACAACTCCTGTCACATCTTTCCTTCTCAACGATCCCAATCAAAAAAAACCTTTTCCTCTTCTCACGACCCAAGTCACCTCTAAAGCGCCAAAATAGACCCCTATTTCTTCCATCTTTTATTTTCTGCCTTTCCCAGAATAAAACTCAATAAAGAAAAAAACCTAACCTTTCCCTTCACTCCTGCCGTGGTCATCATATTTTTCCCTTTGCAGACATTTCCCCCTATCAAAAACTTAAATAAATAAACAGCTGTTTATTTGGGATGATGTGCTGCCAAGTCTCGTGAACTGCCTTACCCTAAAACAGGGTGCACACGACAAAGCCAACCATTCTCGAGTCCATCCGTGGACCTAGAATGGGAGGGAAATATTTTTTGTTAATGTCAAGACAGAAATCGTCTAATTATGAGAAATTAGTCTGGCAGCACCAACCCTATAAACCAACCGCTGATTTCATTGGGACATTTTTTTAGTCCGTCTGGCCACACCCCGATCGCGGCCATAATGGTGCATAGAAGAAGAATACAAATGTAAAGCATAAAACAAGAACAACGAGGAAGACGCGTTTAAAGGTAAGTTATCCTGTTATATAATTTAATTCCAATATAGGTACATAAAATTATTAAACTTTTCCTTACAGGTCATGAGGTATACGAATGGCATCAGTTGCCGACAGGTAAGTGCATGGAAAGTTAATAAAATAAAACAAATGTGATTAATATTTTCTTTCTGTTCATATATAGTTAAGCTAACCAGTAATTCCATGGAAAAATAGCGTCTACATCCGACGGACAAAGGAAACCCTAATATATTATTAGGTCAACGTAACGTTTATACTCAGAAGGAATTGGGCGTCATTAATATTCCCTGGAGCCCGGGAAAAATTAAAATCAACATCATCCTTCCACGTACCCAGCAGAGCGGAGTAGCGCCACTTACGGGAGCCGCTACCCATCCATTGTCAGTGCTCACGTGTGTTTTGCATGTCAAGGTGTCTCGGTTGCATGCAACAATATCAAAAGCTTCCCAGCTAGAGTTTTTATGTGGGTAAGGTGATTTCAATTTGTTTGCTAAATATGTTGGAAGTAATGAAAAAGTGAGCATTGGTGCCAAGCTGTACATGAGGGCATGTATACCGAGGCGTACCCAATGCGTAGACAGCAAAAATTAGGGAATCAAGAGCCTAAAATAGTGTACTGTTCCCTATAATAGCATACGGTTGGTCATCGTATATATGGCCTACACTCCCAAGCTGTCATGTTGCCGCCGATGGTTGGCCTTGAAACCAGCCGCCCGTAAGTGTAAGAAAATTAAATATAACTGAAATTCTTAACGGTTTTACTTCTAATTTGCTCTTTTCTTTCTTTTATCTTCAGCGTAACCAAACCGTTTTTGTTGCAACATCAAGACGACTTGCCCATTACCCAGCGGAACCGACTTTTTGGGTGTCCGAACTTGACCTTAGCTTTTGGTAAGTGATACTAAACACTCAACAGTACGTTATAAACCTTTTTTTTTTGTGTACTTCAACCAATTGGTAATTTATACTAACCAGTACCCATGTTCTGCAACTAAAGCGAGAACCTTTCCATGCGAAATTAAAAACACAACATAGTTTTCAATCTTGTCTTTGAAAATAGAAAATACCAAATACTTCTTTAAATATCTATTTTCAAAATACATTTTTTTTATTATGTAATCTCAATTTTCATTTGCAATATTTGTTCAATTCAATACAATATTATTTGTGATCTCTAATCAATCCAGGACCTGTTTCCGGTTTTTCAATTTCTCGCCAACTTCCGCAATGTTTACCATAGAAGCGATTTTTTTTTCAAACTTTTGCAATTTATAGGCGAAATTTTCCTTAAATATTTTGTTTGTACTTAACTTGAGTGGCTTAATAAAACTCAGCGGAAATTTAGTCATCTGTGCAAAATAATCGATGAACTGTGCAACCAAAATGAAGTTGCTGTCTACCATTGGTGAAGCTCTTGTTTCCTAATATTTTAATATTACTTTCCGCTTTGTTACTTTTCCTCGCAGCACATGCAAAGTAATTTTGTATTTTACCGATACACACTACGTATTTGGAAATGGTTCAGCCAAAATATAAGATCCCCTTGAGGCAAAGTCTTTTCAATAGAAAATGAAAATAGGTATTCGGTACTTGCCATTTGCCATAGCTGTTCAATATGAATTTTTTTATTTGAATTTTTCAATAAAATCAAATTTAACTTAAATTTTATTTCTGTTTAAAAATATAATTTTATTGAAATTATGATATAAATTAAAATTTGTTGTATTGATTTGAAATACAAATTTTCGAATGTAAATTTATTTTTTGTCCGAAAATGAAAAAAATTATACATTCAGAAATTCAAATAATAACGTTATAAATTAATGCGCTACTCAAATAAAACTATATAGATGTTTCTAAATTGTATTCCTATAGTTGGAATAAAATTTTACTTTCTTTCATGCGAGTTCTTAGAATTCAAAAAAAATTTTATACAGCTCAGATTGATATTATTCCACAAAACTGGTTTGAATATTTTAAATTCATAAAAACGATTTAAAATATTTTAAATTTGTAGAAAAATATTAAATACGTATAAAAAGAGGATAAAGCTTCGCGAAAATGGGAAAAGCATGCAAAAATTGCACAACTGGATACAAGATCTAAAACAAATAAAAAAACGGCGCTAAAAATAACTAATAGTAAAACTAACAAAAATTCGCGAAAAATTACGAAATTGCAAATAAGCCATAACAATGCTTAAAAATTGATACAATTGTAAGGAATGCTAAAACCTAGAAAAATATCGTACAGATGGCGAAAATTCAAAAAAAAATTGTCAACATCATTAAAAATCAATAAACTGTAAAAAAAAAGCGCAAGAACTGGCAAAGAATCACAATTTGCGAAAATAGCGGAAGTTCGCGAAGAAGCATGCTTTCCCTTTCCCACCTCGTGAGTTGCTCCGAGTTTTAATAACTTTAAGAACCTGTTTTGGACCCCAAAAATCTGCGGAAATTTTCGTCATTTTGGCCCGAAACCCAATACATACCAGTGGCTCAGTAGCCAGAAAAAGTATACGAAAAACGCGTTCGTACACAAGTTCCTCCAAAGAACTCCCTGACCCAAACAATGACTGCTGTATGCAAACTTTTACATTTTTAAATTGAAAAATATCTCTTATATTTGAGAAACAACCTCTATTCACGAAACAACAGCTTGATTGAACCAACCTTTTATATTCCTTCCCAAACAAAATTCTGAGAAACCTTTTAATCTTCTTTCCTTCCCAATAATATTGAAATTAATTTTATTCAAACTTGGATACTTAAATACATCAAAATTTCCTTTATTTCAAAAATATGTACACATTTTCAATTAGAATATGCTAAACTGATTTTATATTTCAAAAACTTGTTTGAGTAATGTATAAATTTATAAAAATTTCAATCGTGTTAATATGAATAAACTATGTTTAATTTTCGTATAATAAATAATTATTTGAATTGTTATTATTTTGTTCTGAAAATCGAAACTAAAACTGGAATAAAAATATTTTTATTTTTCATTCCATTCACTTATTACAGCTATGCTATTTGCATTCTAAATAAAAGTATTCCAAATAACCACATCTCTGTCCCAGTAGTAGCGAACAAAACTTATTTTCTTGACTTTCACTTATTGTTTGATTTTCTTTCTATTTCAAATCTTTGGCCAACAATAAATGCCCAACATACGCATTTAGAATGCGCGGGTTAAATTCCTGTTCCACTATTAACTGTTTTTCTCACTAACAAACAATTGACTACTAATAACGTAATATTATTAAACTTCCTAAAAGGATACAATACAATTATTCAATTTGTAATATTTCAGGCTAAATATGTATCACCTTTTAGGTAATTTTTAGCGTATACTATAAATTCCTACTATCTAAGGTATGTCGTTTACTTAACAAAATTCTTACTTTTATTTGCACAGGAAGTAAACAAATTAAGCTACATTTTTGCGTTGAGAGCTCGCAGACCTGACCGCCCTTTATCCACAAGGCCTTAATAATTCGCTGAGTGAGTGAGCAGAAAACTATACAATGTATCAAATAAAAATAAAAAAAAATAGTCCAAAAATTAAACATAAACTAAAGTCTTTATATTTTCTCTTACAGGATGCAGATAAATTAACACTTTATACCCCTTGGCAATTAAACAACAGAAAGCGCGGGTGAGTTATAGATTTTAAGATATTTATCTAATTATTTCCGTACCTAGGTTAAATATTCTATGTAGCTAAGTTACGTCCCTCATCGGTTCGCAGCTATTAGGCACAAAATATTCTTTATCAGGGCATCAGGCAACCAAACCAAACCACTTTCGATCTTTGCTTTGACTCGCTGTTAGACGGCCAAACCCGTTATACTCTTGATGTATAACAACTCCAAGCTCTTAATGGCATAGTTCCCCAGAGTATATTGGTGTTGCATCTTATAGAGTTATAACCAGCTACACATGTATCTGCTTGGTTTGGCTACGCTTGCTTGAGTTGGCGAAATAACCGAAATTTTTCAATTAAAGCCTTCGGTGCTCCTGATAAAATTAAATTAAAGCTAATTTCCAGCGCAAGAGCTGCAACCGATTGTGAGAAAATCAACCTTAGCCACATACGTACTTTTCAAAAGAACCAATTTATTTTACTAACAGCATTTATGCCTTAATTTACTAACCCCTTATTTTGAGAGGACGTAAACGAACTATATCCACCAATTTTTGCTTTAGGGCATTTATATTAGGACCCAATAACGTATGTTCTGAACCAAGTTCGTATCTTATGGCCGTGTATCAAACCCTTTAGGTTTAAAAAAAAATTTTCTTTAGTAGTTTTATGAGGCCAGGCGCTCACAAATTACCAACAGTTTACCTGTATCTATGAAGTGGAAACGCTAGGACTAAAACCACCAAGGATACTAGAGCTATTGCTTCAAGTCTTTGGCGTGAAATACCCCTAGCGATTTCCCTTGGAGATCTTCAATCTCATATAAACTATTCCCTATGGGACGTACAATGCGACATTTTATAAATTTTTGGCCTAACTTTGCGTTGTAACCACGCTTAAAATCGCTTTGTTGAAAATTGCGCCTGTAAACTTCTTGTCCCGGAATATATTTTACTGAACGGCACCTCGTATTGTAGGACTTTTCGCCTTTCAGATATGCTTTATGTAAATTCTCTCGAATTTTCTGCCTTATCCCTTCCATATATACCGATTTTGGCAGCACATTTAGTTCAGGATCGTTTAGACTCTGTAGCTTTCTTGCAAGCTTATAAACACTACCATGAGCGATCATATTTGCTCCAAAAAGAGCAAAATAAGGTGTCACCCCTATTGAGCCATGCACCGATGATCTTAACGAACACCCTATTTCAGATAGATATTTGTCCCAGTCGCTATGTTCTTCTTTTACATATGACCTTATTGCGGATAGAATAGACTGATTCACCCTTTCCGAGGCGTTGGCCTGTGGTGAATATATCGCGGTTTTTGTGTGTTTAATTCCGAAATGTGACATAGTGTCGGCAAACTCTTTACTAACAAACTGTTTCCCATTATCCGAGACTACAGTTTCGGGCGTTCCGAACTTATGGAACACTTCGGAAATTAAGAATTTCACTACTTGTTTGCTACTTGCCTTACTTAGTGCTTTCAACAAAACGTATTTTGTGAGGTGATCTAACACGATAAAAATATAGCAATTTCCTGCCTTTGATCTAGGATAGGGCCCTAAAAAGTCTATAAAAATCCGCTGGAAAGGGCGTTCTGTTACCGTTTCGCTTCCCATCGGAGGGCGTAGTGTAACATTTGTTGGTTTACTTTCCTTGCAAGTTTGACAGTCTTTTACGAAAGTTCTGATTTGAGCATTTTGATTCGGCCAGTAAAAATACTCGCGTACTCTTTTGAGTGTTTTTGCGAAGCCCCCGTGAGCTGATTGTGGTGGACTGTGGGCGTTCTTAATTATGTTCTGGGTCAGTTCCAGTGGAACCCAAAGTTTCCAAGCAAAATCCTCGTTCAAAGCGACTCCATCGTAGTGAGATGTTCGCTTATACACTAAATTGTCTACCACCTTTATGTCTGGTAATTGTCCTGAATTTTCTGAAACCACAGCAACCAAATCGATATAGCTATCGGTTTTAAAAGCGTCCGATTCTAAATCGATCAAGTTGCTAAGATTTGCAGAAATTTCCTCCATAT
Source organism: Panzeria rudis (assembly GCA_956483635.1). Lineage (NCBI taxonomy): Eukaryota > Metazoa > Arthropoda > Insecta > Diptera > Tachinidae > Panzeria > Panzeria rudis. The sequence goes on from OY101449.1 coordinate 58,879,199, forward strand.
CATAACGAGATAACGTGTCTGGTACTTTATTCTTTGGCCCTGGTCGATGTTCAATAGAAAAGGAATATGACTGTAAATGTAAGCTCCAGCGAGCGAGGCGGCCAGTTAGGTCCTTTTGAGTCATCAACCATTTGAGGCTACTGTGGTCAGTAATAACCGAAAATGGCATCAACTCTATATAAGGCCTGAATTTCTTGATGGCCAGCACTACCGCCAAGCACTCTCTCTCTCTGTCACGGAGTAATTCCGTTGAGCAGGCGTTAACTTCTGGGAGAAGAATGCTATGGGATGCTCGCCTTCATCTTCATCCTTTTGAAACAAGACGGCACCAATTCCTATGTCCGAAGCGTCGCATTGCACAAAGAAATGTTTGTCAAAGTTGGGATGGGTGAGCACTGGGCTTGTTGTGAGAGCGGTTTTCAAGTGTTCGAAAGCGCACTTAGCCTCCTCGGGAAAGGTAAATGATTTAGCCTTTTTCAAGGTGTTAAAAATTGGAGCAGAAATGGTGGCATAATCCGGTATAAAACGCCGGTACCAGCCTGTAGCGCCCATAAAACTTCGAACCTGTTTGGGAGTTTTGGGAAAGGTATATTTTAAAATTGTGCTTATTTTGTCTGGATCTGGTCTAAGTCTTCCTCTTCCTACAATGTAGCCTAGATAGCGAAGCTCTTTAAAACAAAATTTGGACTTCCCCACGTTTATTGTCAAACCCGCCTGTTCCAGATGCATTGCCACCAGCTCTAGCAACTTCAGGTGCGTCGTGAAGTCTGGCGATACGATCAAAAGATCATCCAGATAGACAAAAACTCTATCACGCAGTGCAGCTGGAATCACCTTATCCATTAAACGGCATAACCTTTGGGCTGCGTTGCACAACCCAAAAGGCATGACCGTGAAATGGTAAAGTGGTCTTCCTGGCACCGTGAATGCAGTTTTTTCTCTACTGGATGCATCTAATGGTATTTGCCAGAAGGCATCCTTCAAATCGACGCTGGAAATAAAATACGTATCTCCCAATCGGCTGAGGAGACCTTCAATGTGCGGGAGAGGATAGGCATCCTTGACCGTGAGAGCATTCAGCTTACGAGCGTCCAGACACAACCTGTTCTTCTCGCCCTTGCGGACGAGAGTAACAGGATGGCTCCACGGACTCTCGCTCTGCTCAATGACCCTAAGGTCTAGCATCCTATCCAGCTCCGCGTACATCAACTTCTGCACCGCCGGCGAGACCGGATAATGTTTCCCCTTAACTGGAGTTGCTTCACGGGTGTCAATGATGTGGATTTCCAGATGAGTTCGACCTAGTCCTTTCTTTGTGTAGCAAGGAAACTTAGCCACTATCCAATCCAAATGCTGCCGCTGTTCATCTGTCAACACATGAGTTTCTACCTCATCTGTTATACTCCCTGTATCATCACTCAGACTCACACCATTGCTTGATAAGCTATTTACCGACGCCAATAACCCAAACTTCCGCATAAAGTCGACCCCTAGAAACAACGGCCGGCTTAGCGTTGGAACCAAATAAAAACTGACCTCACTCGTAATTTTGTTGAAGTTGATATTTACCTTCACTCGTCCTACTATCTTATGCGGGCTACCATCGGCCGTTTTAATAACTGAATAATATGTTTGTACGGGTATCCCCGCTTTTTGTACTACCTCCATACAATTTCTACCTAGACAAGTAACAGTAGCACCACTATCCAGTAAACCATCAACTTCAACGTTATTTACGAGGATTTTGGCGTATAAACGCGTATCCTCCCCCTCATACAATGCTGCGGACATAATTTCTTGTCTAATTCTTTTTCTGTGCTTATAACGCTCTCTCGCTTTCTGTATTCTGTTTGATACTGTCCCAAAAATTCTTGATTTTGCCTCTCTATACTCGCGGATCCTCTGATGTAGTGGCTTTAACTGCCGAGCCTTGGGCTCTATCTTTAATAAAGGGTTTATTTTATCTACAACTTTCAAAATTGTAATATTTTTTTCGGGCTCGGCGGACCCCACTGTTTTATTTACTGGGTTTGTGTTTGCGTCGAACGAGCCTCCCCAGTTCGGGACTGGTTCGTCGACTGGTTTCCCTTACACTTAGGGCATTTCGGAGTTACGACATTGTCTCGTCCGCACCTATAACAAAAAATTCTACGTGTGGGTGCTGGACAGTCCATAAAGCTATGGCCCACCAATCGACAATTCCAGCACGTATACCGATTGCTCGCTGTTAAAGCCTCTACATCAATATTATCAGCAGGTATATCCTCCTCGTACTCTATTTCATGTACCCTTGGATGTCCGTATTGCCGCTGTTGGTACTGCATCCTCTGGCTGTGAACTAAACTTTCCGCTTTTTTCGCCTGTTGACAGAAATCATTTAGGTCGTCCATCCTTACTGAAAATAACAGCTGGGAAAGTGACGGCTTTAAATTGCCCCTCATGATTTCAATTAGATCTCTCTCCAAATAAGGAGAACGCATCTGATTTCTTAGGCTCAAAACGGCGTTGAAGAAATCTTCAAACGATTCTTGCGCCCCCTGCCGACGGTCCATTATTTTTTTTTGTATCTGGAACTCGTTTTCATAGCGCCTATACTGTGTTAGGAAGGCGGCTACTATCTCGTCCCAGCTTTGAAGAAGGTTTAGTTTGCGAAGGTTCCAAAACCATTCTAAAGCTTGCCCTTCCAGTAAGGAATGAAAATTGCGTCTGACCTCATCGACCGTTACATTGTAATCTTGCCGCAAAACCTCTAATCGGAAAATAAAATCTTCCGCACTCATGGATTTTGATGTTCCATCAAATTTTAACCCCCATTTCGAGAGATCGGCTTTGCTCTGCGGTGGGTGATAAGGGTCATCAGATCTGTTCGGAAAGGGCAAATTGAAATGTGCACGATGAGAATTTCCCCCATGCGATTGAAACCTATGTGGGTGTGACTGTCTCCTTTGAGATGCATAATTGTAATCTTGCCTGAACTCGTGTGGATTCGGTATATTGTTCCCGGGTGGGTCTGGCAATGCTAAATTGTCAAAAACATTTAGTGAGTTCGGTATTAACCCAGATTGGACTCGCTGGCTAACCGACGGCCTGTCCTGTTCTGGCGTAGGTACTGTAGCCCCATTTCCTTGAGCAGCTATGGGCGGAGTTACTTGCGAACCGACTGCCTGTCGCACAGCTAAGGCAATTTCTTGCTGTAGCGTTAATTGGAGCTGTTGCATTTGCCTAGCGAGCTCCCCCCGTATCAAACCTAACACATCTCCTCCCAAGCTACCTTCATTACCCGGTCGTCCGGACGATGCCATAGGCGCATTATCGCGGACTTCTCGTTGAGTGTTTCTCACGCTGAGGCTACTATACTCTGGCGAGGAAATTGAACCTCCGGAAGTATTTAACTCCTGTGACCCACTAGGGATACCTTGTGCCAGCGACATGAATTGCTGTACAGCGGGAGTAATTGTCGCCGTATTTGTTGTTAGAGCTGCACTATCATTAGAAATGGTGGTAACAGGGACAGTAAGTGACGCTGTCGTTCCTGCTGCGGTATTAGGTACACCTTCCATGGTTGAGAAAATATCTACGCTTATGCCTGCGTCCATCAATTGTTTCTTTACTGAACGGGTTATAACCATTACTCGACTAAAACTGAGTTAAATACCCGAGTCTGTCTATTTAGACTCTGATAGCGGTCGGGTAAAATAAATTGCTCCTCAAGACTATCAAGGTCTAACACAAACGATGCTAATTCTTAGAATGCCACAGAGCGCAATTACCCATATTACCTTTGCCTTTAATATTTAATTAATTAACGACCTTGCTTACAGGCCTTACCCCAAAATTGAAAAAAAACAATTATAAAAAAATATAATAAAATTAATGCAAAAATAAATACCTATATGTATAAATAATAATTCTATATATATATATAAACAAAAATATAGCAATAAACATAACAAGAGAACAAATAAATGCCAAAATTTATATAAAATGAACTCCTAATCTGATGAAATGGCTGTAGGATTTTCAGGTGACTAGATAACCGCAATTAAAAAATGTAAATTGTCCAAATAAAATTGGATAAAAAAACGTTTCTTTTTGTTGAGCTTCAGCTTTTAATTTTTTTTCTTTCTTTACTTTTTCGCTAATATTCTGGTGGAGTATCACTACAATGGTTCAGTTTCTTATCTAGTTCTATTGACTGGACAGAAAAGCAGCTGCTAGTCGGGGATTAACACCCAAAAACTTCAGGACAATTTCCCTACCAACCTAAGTAGAATACACCTATATGTCTTCTATTGTGGTAATTTGATCTCAGACCAGAAACTGAATTAGGCTATTGTTTGGCTAAAACTTTAAATGGGATTGTATTCCGAAGACTGGTGCAATTTGTAGCAAAACGCTTATGATACTCTTATTATCAACTAGCTTGTCTCAATTTGCTACCAGAAACACGAATTTTTTAATTTCAACTCCCTGGCATGCCTTTAGTCTCGGTATATCGTCGCAACGCGAAAGACACTTCTAAAAGTATATTCTTCCCGGACTTACGATACACCCTTGACCCAAAATCTTACCAAAAATAAAGAAAACTGTCTATCTATATTTTGAACTTTTACTGACACTACTTGGAATTATCGTACCCTTTGTTGTGGACCAATTGGTATCGCTACGCGTCGAGGACTCTATCATAGACTCGACTGGGACTTACACCATCAGACAACTAAGGAACACGCTAACTAAAAACCTATTTATTAATCCACTTTTGGGCCCCACGTTGGGCGCCATATTGTAGTAGCTCTGCTTTGACATTTTGTTAAACAATGTCTATTTCAAACCTTGTTGTTGCCAGATCGTCGGCTTCGCTGGCATGCTGGCGTTCAGCTCCGGCTAAGCTCGCCGTTTTTAGGGGGATTCTTGCCGACAGGCACCGGCAATGAGCAGCTACAACAAAAATTCATGCCAGCTATAAGTGGTTAGATGATAACACCGGAAGTAAAAAGATTTACCGGAACCCGCAAGTGGAATATGAGTGCAACAAAACTATTGCTTTAGAACTATAAAAAATAAAAAAATTTCATCTTCCACCAGATACTTACTGCGCTGATGACACTTCTCAACATTACGAAACTAGTTAGCAGGTGTTAGCTAACATTGACTGCCCTCCCTCCGAAACCAAGTATGGTTTCGCCATGATAACCTTTAGCCAATTTCCCAAGGTTATCCCTTACCTGAAAATTTTGGTTATCTAAATCGCCTTCCTACAGCCTGTAAAAAAAACTTAACCCATCATCATTTTAATTCAAACACTCGAAAATTTCAATATTGTACTGCTCTTAATCCAAACAAATTTTTATTATTATGACTGATATTCTTCCAAATATAAATTACTAACAATTTTCATATATTCCATATTTAAGAAATAACAATTTACAGACACATTTCTAACACCACTTCATGCAAATAAATAAATTCTTTTGTATAACCTATTCCAAACTTTTATATTTTTTTTCTCGCTTCTACGTAACTGCTTCTTCTGATCTGCGGAGAACCACTGCCGTACGTACGTGGCGTGTCCAAGGGTACAAATAGGTCAAAGTGCTTTTTATGCCTTTCCTATATATATATTTTCCTTCCGTTAGCCTAAGGCAAACACATATGACAGGTGTGGGCAATTACCCTTGCGCAAAATTACTCTCGCCGAAACCTAGAATGAGCTCACCCTATCACGACGGACCTTTTGTCCAAAACTTTTCACAGGACAATTGCAAAAGAATTCCCGTAAGTATCTACCGTGTTTACCCTATCTATACTTAGCTCAAGAATAATATATATATATATTTAATTTATATTTGTTCGTCTAGGTCGTTCGTGTTTTGTCCACGGTCAATTTGGCAGTATACCTGAAACCGCAAGAGGATTTGGCGTAACCAATTTTGGACTGATCCTGTTCCCGCGTTGGATGTGAGGGCGATGGAGGAGTTGTGATGGTGAGAAAGATCGTGTACTTATTGATATTTTTTTTTAATTTATTACTTTAAATTCCTTTTTTTATAGAGGTTTCTCCCCGTTAGTCGGTGGCATGGAGTTTTAAATGCCTTTTTACCAAATTATTTCAAGTTAGTTTAAAAGTCTTAATTTTTATTTTATTTTTTTTTTATTGTTCAGCTTCACTTTTTTTTATAATTTTAGCTTGCAGGTTATTGCTATTTATTTAACGTAATTAATTTAGCATAAATTTTCAATTATCCTTTTTTTTTTTTGAGTTTTCTCTTTCTTTTAACTTCACCTTTTTGTCTTTCTGAGAATTAAAAAATATTTTGTTTTACTCATATGTAAATTTTTTCACAAACTCCCAAATAAAATTTTATAAAGTTTATTATATATTGCCTTTTTTTTGTATCATCTTTTATTTCCACCAACTTTTATATTTTATTTCGTAAATTTGCACAACTCCTGTCACATCTTTCCTTCTCAACGATCCCAATCAAAAAAAACCTTTTCCTCTTCTCACGACCCAAGTCACCTCTAAAGCGCCAAAATAGACCCCTATTTCTTCCATCTTTTATTTTCTGCCTTTCCCAGAATAAAACTCAATAAAGAAAAAAACCTAACCTTTCCCTTCACTCCTGCCGTGGTCATCATATTTTTCCCTTTGCAGACATTTCCCCCTATCAAAAACTTAAATAAATAAACAGCTGTTTATTTGGGATGATGTGCTGCCAAGTCTCGTGAACTGCCTTACCCTAAAACAGGGTGCACATGACAATTAGCTGTCTTTCTCTAACATATGCATTATTTAAATATTAATTTTTAACGTAAACAAATATTTAAATGTCGTCAACGATGATAGATATCTCCATCAACAGTGCCAGTCATATGACAATGACATATGTATTAGTAAAAAATTGTGTGTGTATTAGTTTCGGTCATACATTTCCTTTAGGGCACAAGCTATTTTTTGTCAAACGCTTTTGTTTTTTTTTTGCTTTTTTATTAATTAAATTGTTTTTCAAACAAATTCTCAGCACTAAACTTTTTTGCCACACAAATCGTTCATTGATTTTTAAAAACTTTCAAAAAGAATTTCAAATCATTGCCGACTAATCATTCTAGACGAACATATCCGTCATAGCTGACTAGTCAATATTGATGAATATATCCGTTAATACAAGAAAAGCAGCTTACATTAGTTGTCTTACTCTAACATGCGCATTCTTGGTCTCTAGAAATCAGCGTTGCAACTGAGAAAAATATTTCTAATAATTTCTTTGTCTTTCCTTAAATTGCCGAAATCCCACAAAACCCCAAACCTCTTAAAACTAATTTAGTACAAATTTGGATAGATTTGTAAAACTGGTTTGATTTGCAAACCTTTTTACTAGCTGTATTTGGAAATTTTATAAAAATAGGTATAAAATAGCCCCAAAAATATATTTTAGGCCACTAAAATAAAAAAAAATAATCATACAAATTTGGTAAAATAAAAACGCGATAATGGCACCGCCAATTGAATAAAAAATTGATGCAAATGTGTTAGTAGAAACATTTTGTATGTGTTAGTTTCAGTCAGCAGTTTCTTGTAGGGTTAATACACTCATACTTTTTCACTAACCTAGCGTTTACACATACAAGTGCAAGTTCGAAAAACTCAATATACTCAAACTTTTTTTACTAACACACTTTTGATTGAGCTGTGAGAAAGACAGAGAAATTAATACTATTTCCTTTTTCGTTGATAATGCGTACACAGAACAATCACATTTTTCGTACTGCAGCTCTACTTACAAGAGAATTTGCTTGTAACCCTGCATTTACACATGTAAGTAATTACTTGCAAGTAGTGTGTACGTATTACCAACGAAAATGTCGAAGAAATACTACAAGCAAATTCTCTTGTAAGTAGAGCTGCAAGTACGAAAAATGTGATTATGTTAGTAAAAAAGTATGAGTGTATTGAGTTTTTCGAACTTGCACTTGTATGTGTAAACGCCAGGTAACCTGGGTTATTAACAACTCAGATTTATTTTACTTGCAAAGGAACTTGCGCTTGAGTGTGTAAACATTCAATCAACTTGCAAGACTTTCGGCTATTTCTTCAACATTTTCGTTGATAATACGTACACACTACTTGCAAGTAATTACTTACATGTGTAAATGTAGGGTTAGTGCTGCTGCAAGTAGAGCTGGGGGTCGATTCTGAATTTATGATAAAAATGAAGTGATAAAAAATTTATCATTTTCACTTCATAGCAATTTTTCACTTCATTTTTCATTTAGAGCGATTCTGATTGCAATTATGAAAAATTAAATCGTTATGAAAACCATCTGTCACTTTTTGTTTTATTCCGCTCATTTCTTGAATCATAAGCAAATTAAAATAAAAAATAATTTTATTGCAAATACATATTATGTACTTTCTGGTCTTCTGAAGCTTTGCAACATATTTTTTTATCCATTGGGTTGTTTTTAAATATTAAGTTTACTTTTGTAAAATTTATGGTTTTATGTATTTGTTACAAAAATGTATAGCAAATAACTTAACTCTGTTATTCTATTGCACGCCTCATAAGCGAAGCGTTGAGGTGGGTACTACTCTCACTTCACACGATTTTTCAAACTTAAAATGGCTCTATTATTATCATATATTGCACTTGTAAAAAATATATACACATACGTATTAAGAAAAAATACTATTTTTAACACTCATGACATTTTTAATGTTATTTTTATTATTTAAACTAATTAAAAAACTGTTTAAAAATGTTCTGTCTTGGACGTCCGTTTGTCTGTATGTACGGATCCTGTATGTGGTCACGATAACGACCGAAAGACTTCATTAATCGACTCTTTTTTATTTTTTTACGCTTCAGTATAATTAGAAATAGAAGCCTATTTAATTTCACGGTCTAAATGAGATTATGAGGCGTGCACTTTTGGATTTTCCAAACTATTCCATTTTTATTTCTTGTTTATTTCACTGTTGTAACAATTATAATAAATAATACATTGTGGCGTTTTTTACTTCATATAAAATGATTTTTTAAGCAAAAGTTAATAAAAAAGTCATTAAAAGTTGTCATCATTTAAGTTTTCGCCAACTTTTTCATAATGAAAAAAATTTTTATGAATAAGTAAAAATGAAAAATAAATTATCAATTCATTGAAAATGCGATTCTATGAAAACTATCTGTCAAATTTTTCTTATATGATAATATTTTTTTCATCATGAAAAAGTTGGCGAAAACTTAAATGATGACAACTTTTAATGACTTTTTTTTATTAACTTTTGCTTAAAATATCATTTTATATGAAGTAAAAAACGCCACAATGTATTAGTTTTAATAATTGTTACAACAGTGAAATAAACAAGAAATAGTTTGGAAAATCCAAAAGTGCACGCCTCATAATCTCATTTAGACCGTGAAATTAAATATTCAAGTTCTATTCATCACTTAAGCTAATATCATGCCAAGCTTTTATTAGTCATATGCTTGTATATGTTTAAGTTTAATATTTGCTCGATGGAATAAAATATGCGCAATCTCTACAATTATTTTGACTGACACTGTATGTATGTAGAAACACTGTTACGCCCTTTTTCACAGTGTACAGTTAAAAGTTAACGTATACTTTAACAGAGAGTTTTTGTTGCAGTAGACTGTTAGTAGATGATTTGTTTTTATTACTTTAGCCTGGTCATACTTGGAACTATTGAAATTAAGGCTAAGCTCGTCGGAAATGGTAGGGTCCTTGACCAAACAAAAGTATTTGCTACTGACAAGAGAAAAAAAATTTTATCATTCCAAGATTTATGGAATAAAAAAAATTTTTAAAAATTAGTATTAATATCTATCAAAACATCAGTTACTGATTATATTCAAAACCTAGGTTTGATGAACTAAACAATTGGTGGAACATTGCATAGGCACTAATGAAACATCCATTACCTTTTTTATTGCGTGACCGTGTGTCTAGTACATTAACAGTCACGCATTAAGTTAACAGTCAATCATCCAAAATACACATCATTCTGTAGCAATAGAATATTCCCAAGAAATTACTTATTTCTCCATATTTAAATATCCCGAATTCATTTATTGACAGTATATACATATATGTATTATATGAGTATAATGTAATTCTACTTATATATAGTTTATGATTAGTAATTATAGCGGTAATTAAATGTTTTGTTATAATTTAATAAGTTTGAATTTTTGACACTTACATTGCATAATCCTTCGACAAGGATATGGCAGATCTAAAATAGGAAGCAATTTACAAATCAAATATCATTTGGGGTTCCGAAATATCAAATGGATTAAATCGGTGCTTTTGTTAACTTTGAAGCTCCGACGCAGCATTGGGCCCAATTCATACGTTTACGAGTTTCTGTAATTCTTAAAAGGAAACAAAAGTATTAATAAGTATTATAATTATAAAATATTTACATTTACTCATTATAATATGAAAATTTCTACATCAAAATTCAAAATTATATAGAAATTTAGGTGTTTTATATAATTCATTTTCATTTATAATATTCATTATCAATAATATTTTTTGGTTTACTAATATTAAACTTTTCCAATAGGGTTCACAAAATTTGTTAATGAAGTTAGTTCTATCAGCTAAGTTAATGACAATACATACAATAAAATTAATGATGATTAATAAATATTATTACGTGGATACATTATTGTTATACTTAAACAGCGTTTGATCGATATTTTCTCAATTTTTGTTCTTTGTTGTCAGCTCCCGAAGTATTCGGCATGATCATTTGATTTTACAATCACTTGCTCGTGACATCACAGGAATTTGTAGTAGTGTTATTTCATTTAGTTATTTTATCATAAAAAACTGCACTATGGGCTAGATGAAGTAGCACCTAGTCCAATTTACCTTCAGTATATTTTTATATATATTTTATTTAAGTGCGAATAGATGTAAACGGTATATATGTAAAATTATGTGAGCACGAACTGGTAAATGAATATAACTGAAGTAGTTTGATGACGTGAAAATATTAGATTTACATGCCTGCAAATGATGACGATGAAGTCACTTATGATGATGATAATTTTGTTGGCAATTACAAATAAATTGAAGTTGTGAATAAGATACCCTTCTTTATATTTTTTACATTTTGTAGTGATGATTTAGTGACTTGCTATCAGCGTTCCAGATTCGAAGAATAAGTTCTTGGCTGGAATTTACCATAATTTGGACTATTTTGCGTAATTGATCGTACCATGTGGCACCTCATCCGCTTATTAACTAACATAACCTCGTAGATCGGCAAAATATTAAATTAAATTGGCTCTTTTACAACCTTTTGTTATGATTTAATTATTATTTGAATTTTAAAAGTTATAATTATTTTGATGAACTCAGATTCAAGTATATAATGTGTCCTTTTTTCTTTAGCTCACACCGTTGTTGTTCGTACCAAACCAGAATTAACAAGAGCGGAAATTATTAGCCGACGATCAACGGCCGAGAGACGATTCCCTCAATACCATCTTTTACCTCTCTGTTTCTATGGCATTGTCCCTTTTCATTTATTTTTCTTACTACGTTTTTTATACACACTTTGGATACATTTGGGACAGACTCAACTTCGAAATTTCGTTAAATTCAAATAAATAAAATCTACAACATTTTGTTTGCCGAATTTGCTGTTAAAGACCACGTTAACTTTTAAACACATTGTGAAAAGGGCCGTTAATTTGAAATGGCTTTTCAGTTCTGTTAAGTTTTTAAAATGTCAATATTACTTTATGCGAAAAAAGTTCCGGCAAGTTTCGGATTCGGCCTTTTTGCCGAATATTAGGTTCGGTTCGAGTTCGGCTTCAAAAAACTGGTTTCGGTCGGACTCTAAAAACTTGTATTAAATAAGTTGAGAAATATATTATAAAGAGAGTTCAAACAAAGTTTGCTTACACGAAAACAATAAAAAGCTATTAATTTATTTCAATATCCGGATGAAAACATATTGTTTTTATTGCAACACTAACTACAAAACATGGTGGTGCTGCCAGTATCGAAACATAAAATTCATTAAAACACAATATATTTATAGTAGTGTTTATGAATACAATTTTATATTAAACAGCTTTTAGCGTGAAATTGTTCAATGACAATTAAGAATCTTAAACTTAAAATAAGAATTTTTATGAATTTGGCTGTTAAAGTTTGTGCCAACAATTGCCAAATTAATATTTAGATTTTTAAGCAGAGTTTGAACAAAACTTAAAAACTGCAAAGTAAAAGCTAATGAAATAAATATTTTGGGAGTGACAAATATGACCTGGCAGTCCCGATAGCTCATCAGCGGCCATGATGTTTTGTGGTGCCACCCGTTCATAAATAGCAAACGAAATGAAACAATTCTTTTTCACCATACACTGCAAATAAAAATATTTTAAAACAAGAATTTTTACTTTTATCGCTTTTTAAATTTTTAAAAAGTTTGCTAGCTACAATGTTTTTCAGAAAGTCTTCCAGAAAATAGCACTGCTCATTGTATACGTAGTTTTTTGTCCTCTTTCGATTGCGAGTAGTCGCATGTGTGTACCCTTTCTAGTTTCAGAGTTATCAGTAAAAAACTAAATATTTATTTTTTAGCGCTTTTTTTCCCTATAAAAAAAGTTTGCTGGCTACAACTTTTCTCAGAAAGTCTCCCGGAAACCGATAGTACCCATGGTATACGTAGTTTTTTGTCCTCTTTCGATTAGGGTTCACAAAATTTGTTAATGAAGTTAGTTCTATCAGCTAAGTTAATGACAATACATACAATAAAATTAATGATGATTAATAAATATTATTACGTGGATACATTATTGTTATACTTAAACAGCGTTTGATCGATATTTTCTCAATTTTTGTTCTTTGTTGTCAGCTCCCGAAGTATTCGGCATGATCATTTGATTTTACAATCACTTGCTCGTGACATCACAGGAATTTGTAGTAGTGTTATTTCATTTAGTTATTTTATCATAAAAAAACTGCACTATGGGCTAGATGAAGTAGCACCTAGTCCAATTTACCTTCAGTATATTTTTATATATATTTTATTTAAGTGCGAATAGATGTAAACGGTATATATGTAAAATTATGTGAGCACGAACTGGTAAATGAATATAACTGAAGTAGTTTGATGACGTGAAAATATTAGATTTACATGCCTGCAAATGATGACGATGAAGTCACTTATGATGATGATAATTTTGTTGGCAATTACAAATAAATTGAAGTTGTGAATAAGATACCCTTCTTTATATTTTTTACATTTTGTAGTGATGATTTAGTGACTTGCTATCAGCGTTCCAGATTCGAAGAATAAGTTCTTGGCTGGAATTTACCATAATTTGGACTATTTTGCGTAATTGATCGTACCATGTGGCACCTCATCCGCTTATTAACTAACATAACCTCGTAGATCGGCAAAATATTAAATTAAATTGGCTCTTTTACAACCTTTTGTTATGATTTAATTATTATTTGAATTTTAAAAGTTATAATTATTTTGATGAACTCAGATTCAAGTATATAATGTGTCTTTTTTTCTTTAGCTCACACCGTTGTTGTTCGTACCAAACCAGAATTAACAAGAGCGGAAATTATTAGCCGACGATCAACGGCCGAGAGACGATTCCCTCAATACCATCTTTTACCTCTCTGTTTCTATGGCATTGTCCCTTTTCATTTATTTTTCTTACTACGTTTTTTATACACACTTTGGATACATTTGGGACAGACTCAACTTCGAAATTTCGTTAAATTCAAATAAATAAAATCTACAACATTTTGTTTGCCGAATTTGCTGTTAAAGACCACGTTAACTTTTAAACACATTGTGAAAAGGGCCGTTAATTTGAAATGGCTTTTCAGTTCTGTTAAGTTTTTAAAATGTCAATATTACTTTATGCGAAAAAAGTTCCGGCAAGTTTCGGATTCGGCCTTTTTGCCGAATATTAGGTTCGGTTCGAGTTCGGCTTCAAAAAACTGGTTTCGGTCGGACTCTAAAAACTTGTATTAAATAAGTTGAGAAATATATTATAAAGAGAGTTCAAACAAAGTTTGCTTACACGAAAACAATAAAAAGCTATTAATTTATTTCAATATCCGGATGAAAACATATTGTTTTTATTGCAACACTAACTACAAAACATGGTGGTGCTGCCAGTATCGAAACATAAAATTCATTAAAACACAATATATTTATAGTAGTGTTTATGAATACAATTTTATATTAAACAGCTTTTAGCGTGAAATTGTTCAATGACAATTAAGAATCTTAAACTTAAAATAAGAATTTTTATGAATTTGGCTGTTAAAGTTTGTGCCAACAATTGCCAAATTAATATTTAGATTTTTAAGCAGAGTTTGAACAAAACTTAAAAACTGCAAAGTAAAAGCTAATGAAATAAATATTTTGGGAGTGACAAATATGACCTGGCAGTCCCGATAGCTCATCAGCGGCCATGATGTTTTGTGGTGCCACCCGTTCATAAATAGCAAACGAAATGAAACAATTCTTTTTCACCATACACTGCAAATAAAAATATTTTAAAACAAGAATTTTTACTTTTATCGCTTTTTAAATTTTTAAAAAGTTTGCTAGCTACAATGTTTTTCAGAAAGTCTTCCAGAAAATAGCACTGCTCATTGTATACGTAGTTTTTTGTCCTCTTTCGATTGCGAGTAGTCGCATGTGTGTACCCTTTCTAGTTTCAGAGTTATCAGTAAAAAACTAAATATTTATTTTTTAGCGCTTTTTTTCCCTATAAAAAAAGATTGCTGGCTACAACTTTTCTCAGAAAGTCTCCCGGAAACCGATAGTACCCATGGTATACGTTGTTTTTTGTCCTCTTTCGATTACGGGTAGTGCCATGTGTGTACCCTCTCTAGTTTCAGAATTATCACTGAATAGCTAAAGTTGTATTTTTAAGCGTTTTTTTCCATATAAAAAAAATAATGTGAGTCCGATCACAGGGGAGATGTGTAAACATCTAGTAATGAAACATTTTTTTGTATGTTCAGAATTATATATTTTTTGGTGTTTTGTAAAATATTGTATTATTTTGTATTTGTTGCGGTCGACCAGCTATTAATCAGCAGTTTACTGAAATGTAGCGCATGTAGTTATTTTACAGCAATGGTTTTCGAACTGTACAGCGCTAGCACAATTATATGTTAGTGAAAATTAGTAGCTCCTATTGCGCACTAGATGGAGTTTATATGCAGCTCTTAAGTATGAATGACAATCTCAAAGACGAAGAAGACTTTAAGTTTGACAAGTTTAGTTTTTTCTTTTCCTTATTTTGCTTTGTTTTAGTAAATTTCTTATAAAAGTGCAAAAAATCGTTTTAAAAGTTATTAAAATTAAATGTTTTGTATTCATTTTATTTATTTGTTTTTATTTGCCTACGATAACATAATGTACGACAATTAGTGAAAATTAGTAGCTACTACTACTATTGCGCACTAGATGGTGTTAGTGTATTTCTATGCAGCTGTTAAGTTTCTCTGTACTTCTTGTTGTCCGTATGATTACACTAATACACTCATACACAGCTCACACCGCGTTATTACAATCTTACTCAAAATTTCCCCTTCCGGTTTTCGACAAACAAATTTTGGGACCAATCTTTGTCAAATCCTTTCCAACAAAACAAGAATTTTTAAAATCTGTTCACAAATGACATAGTCATTCATGGGGGGGGGATAAAATTTCCTCCTCCGATTTGCGACAAAAAATTTTGGGACCAATTTTTGTCAAACCCTTTCAAAACAAAAATTTTAAAAATCGGTTTACAAATGACAGAGTTATGCATGGGGTGGAGCAAATTTTCCTCATCCGATTTTCGAAAAAAACTGCAGGCAACCCCTTTTCAACAAAAAAAGAATTTTAAAAATCGGTTCACAAATGACAGAGTTATGCGTGTACAAACATAAAAAAGTAAAAAAAATAATAATATACCCGTACAAAATAGTTGGAATTGAAAATCCGAGACGAACCGGGTCTGAATCGCGAAAACCTTAGTCTTACTCAAAATTTGTGATTGTATTGTGAAAGAGATTTTTACCCCCTAGCGTATAGATGTTTACACATCAAAAAGTAAAAAAATAAAAAAATAATAATATACATGTACAAAATAGTTGGAATTACCGCAGTTAAACAGCAAAATAACCAACAGTCAAAGACAAACGCAGTCAATAAACCGTCAGCCAAATATCGCATCAAGTTCAGCAACAAATTCGGTAAAACCGAAAACCCGTTTTTTTAAACCCGGGTTCAAAATCCGAGACGAACCGGGTCTGAATCCCGAAAACCTGGACACAAAATCCCCTAAATCCCAAAAGTTCCGGACAAAAATCAAAAACGGCAACGCCGAAATACTCACTGAATTCAAAAACACGGCAACACAGCACCAACCAACAAACGTACGACCTTACTGCAGGAGTTTGACCTTGAGACTCCCTTTGTCAGTGTTAGTGTATTTCTATGCAGCTGTTAAGTTTCTTTGTACTTCTTGTTGTCCGTATGACTACACTAATGCACTCATACAAAGCTCATACCGCGTTACTCAAAATTTGTGATTGTATTGTGAAAAAGATTTTTACCCCCTGGCGTATAGATGTTTACACATCAAAAAGTTTGCTGTGCTACAACTTTTTTTCTGAGTCTTTCAAGGACTGACAACACCCACTAACGATGCGTATTTTTATGCTGTTTCGATTGCAGAGTTATTAAGCAAACACTATCTATATTGCCTTGAATGGTTTTTTTTTAATATCGCTGCAATATTTTAGTGACATTCATAAAATTAGATTCTAGGGCTTTTATTGATATACATAGCAATTTTTTTACTTAAAATTTAATTAAAAATCCTTTCTAAATTGTTGTTTTAATTTGGCTAATTTTTGTTCAAAGTTTGTTTACATTTTCGCTCTGCCCCTGTTCCGCTTAGGAAACAAATACATATTTTGATGACAGAAGAAATGAACAATGCACTAACATTCAATAAGTATTCCAGAGCAGACAATGAGTTAAGATGATGTAAATGTAAGGCAAAGTTTATTTCACTATAATTAAAATAATAATTATAAGGTATAATACACTCTAGACGATTTACTGCCTTATTTATAAAAATAATTTTCATAAGAAATTTTTTTCATATGTTCAAAACCAAATTAAATATTTTTAAATGGGCATGTTAGTAAATACCCACTTTTTATTATAAAAAATCGGCTTAGCCGCTAGCCGATATTAGCCGCAGTAATCGGCGGCGGGTAAGTGATTGTGAAAATCATCGGCGGCTATTAGCCGACCGGCTTCGATCTGGCCAGTTTGTTTTCTTCACCTACGTCCATACTGAATAAGAATGTCATTACGCAGAGTTGCAAATAAGGGAAGCAACAAAAAAAATTCAAGGTTGTCAGTATGACAGGCCTGGAATTCAATGTAATTAAAGGATGTAAGAGAAATAAAATATCTCTTTACAAGTTCAAGGCCAACAGGGTAGGGTATTGAACCGACATTAATCTTAAGGCTAATGTTGTTATATAGCGGTATGGTTTTTTTGTAGGGAATTTGTTAGTGTAGCGAAGCACCAGTTAAAACTCGTTAAAAAAAAGTAGTACTAGCTGCAGAAGTATAGAAAAATTTTTGCGATCATTGTTGAAAGAAAAGTCATACTGATTAACCAGAAGTAGTGCGGTCACAAAATAAAATAAGAATCAAAATTATTTAAAGAACTTTTAAAGTATATAATATAAAATACAAAATTTTGCTTTGATACCTATAAAGAAAATATTCCCCGGTCTTAAGTGA
The DNA here is from genome assembly GCA_956483635.1 of Panzeria rudis. Lineage (NCBI taxonomy): Eukaryota > Metazoa > Arthropoda > Insecta > Diptera > Tachinidae > Panzeria > Panzeria rudis. Next base: position 58,897,038 of record OY101449.1, read on the forward strand.
GTAAAAAAAAATTCTGAGAAAAATTATGAATATTTGTACGCCAACAGTAACAAAGGAATTGCTTTCTATTGTAAAGGTTGGCGGAAAGAAATCACTCAGGGAAGTATTGGTATGCTGATGAGTTAATGAAAGGAACAACAGTCCAAAATATTACCAAAGGTACCAAAGGAAGCCTGGGTAAGACGAGCTGGAAAAAGAGAGTGCCCAATAAACCCGGCCATTATTTCAAAACTGTAACCGCCGTCTGTTTCAAAGGTAACCACAATTTTTTATATTTTGGTGAACGACAGAGAAACAGGGAACTACGTGATATCCCAATGGAATGTCTTTAAAACGTGGAGATTTGGGTGAATAAATTGTGAGGTTAAGCTAAGACACTATCCTACGGGGAAATTATCAATTCACCAGACCGGGTAAAAATACCAAATTTAACCGCTAGAGTGATGAGGAAATAGTGAAGTGGATAGGAAAAAGAAGTCTGTCAGCAGTTATTACAGTACAGACTTATACCAAGCAGATTTTATTAGTGAGAAGAGATTAGAAACTAGGAAATTTAGGTATAAATTTAAGTTAAGTGTTGTGTTACAGTTTTGTGTTATGTGTGTGGGGAAATTGTAAAAGGGTTAGTTAAAAAAAAAGAAATTAAAATAATTCCAATCCGTTTTAACAAAAAAAAAAATTACAGAAACTTTCTAAGCTTTGAAGCAAAAACAAAACTAATATTTTTGGTTGATGAGCTCATTAGGAAAAATATTAGGGAATTCCACAAGAAAAAAGGGGCGAATCAAAAGTAATTTGAATATGTACCAGAAATCATATTTGATTTTCTGAGTATAAAGTTAAATTTTCTTTTAGTATATCCTTAGTGTTAGTAGTCTTGCATGTTTTTTTTTTTGTTTAAATTAAGTTAGAAATATAAGAAGAGCCTTAAAACAAAACGAAAGGTTTAATGAGAATTTTTGAAAAAAAGGAAAGAAAATTTTTTTTTAAAGATTTAAAAAAGTTCGTTCGAAGAACCTTAGGTATCGAATATCATTCGATTTTGTCCGTAAATAAACGGGTAGTAATATATTTAAATAAGAAAATAAATTTGTTCAGTTTATGGGGAAATATACCCGTTTTATGCTATTGTTTGGGATATCGTCACAATTCCATGAATAGTGAATGAATATACCAAATAATAAATATAAAAGTAGTTAGATAGTTAGTAAAGATAAATAGTTTTCAAGACCATAAAAAACAGTATATATATAATCAATTTTTATAGAATTAAGTATTTTATTTATTGATCTTTTTCTTTACTAGATAATAGATTTAAGTGAAGTTTAAATAAATGTCCGTTATGTGTAAGTGATTTTAAATATGAGTGACTAATTTCTTTTATGTAGGGATTTTGGGATACAATGGTTGGCATGATTGGCAAGAGATGTTAGGGGTCATCTAATCACGATATATTAAAAGATAACAAGGTTGGGAATAGGGTGACGGTGATGGGGAGATAACATCTTTCCCAAATAGTCTCTTTATGGTAATTGTCGGTTGATTTGATTTTTTTTAATGTTGTATTTCGATGTTTGTGTTTGCGGGTTGAGAACCAGACCACGAGATGATTGAACTAGTTGTGGCGGCATCACAAACGTACCCTACACCGAAGAAACACAACAGTAAATGGCGCCCAATTAAAAGTAGAAAAAGCCATCCAATAACAATAGCCCAGTTTAAGCCTAAGGTTTTATTGTATGATAGGGAAAATAGTGACTTGGTACAAAAAGGTTTCAATTGCATTGTTTACCTCCACACAATACACATATGGCTAACATTTTGTTGAATATTGCTAGCGACTTGGACCGAAATGGTTGTCCAACTGCGTTGGGATTTCAAAATACTACTTTTACAGTTTCATTTAATTTTTAGAGAATTAAATCTTTTACTCCTTTTAATTTAGTCCAAAATTATATAGATGATTTTGTTGGTCGTAAAGGGGGAAAGGCAAGTTGAAAAGAACAGAAAAACATTAGTTGACGTGATCGTGTAATAGTTTTCTAGCGTGAATTACCATAAACTGATATCCGAAAAAAATATATATAAATAAATAATTAAATAAATGCAGAGTTAAAAAGCGTCAAGTTTTTTTTGCCAATTGTTCACCAAAAAACCCCTTTGATATCTTTCCAAGTCTGACGAGAAAACCATTATGAACAAAATCCCCATATTTAAATGTTATATTCAAAACCTGGTCTATATAGATCTGAACAATTCAAAGTTGGTATTAATACTTAATGAATGTCGAGTTTATAGGGCAATCAATTAACGAGCAGTAGTGTGAGATATAATATTTGGTTGTTCATTGTCCAACTAATCCTTTAAGTGTAGTATTTTATATTTACTAGCAAACTTCCCGATATGAAATTAACTACATTACAGCCAAAGAAAAAAAATAAAGTTTCTAGCGCTCGGGTAGTGATATTTTATACGTTCAGGATTGGTTTAGTTACCCATCCTTGAATTATTATTTTTGTCTACTGGTATTTGTCCTACTACCGTACGTTTCTTTTATTTTTGATTATACTTACTGTAATCCTCGGGGGGTCGTTGAAAATATCTTAGAGAAGGAATTATTATCTTGAATTAAGCTGACCAAGTCATTTTATTAGTCTGAAAATATCTTAGAGAAGGAATTATTATCTTGAATTAAGCTGACCAAGTCATTTTATTAGTCTGTTAAGTTAAGCCAGGACTATAAACTGTAGATTCCACACGCAAATAATTAACATTTCATAAGTTAGTTTTGTTGTTTAAGTGGGTTCCAGAAGTTTCTGCGATAGTAAGCATGATGATGGGACTACCGCGTACCTCGAATAAACAGAAAGCTGGGTCTGAAGAAGTAGATAACAATATTATAGATATGTCAGAAACGATTAATAATCCAAATAATACCACGAGTTCCAATACCGTAGTTCAAACTCCGCGAGCAGGTGCACACACTGGTGCAATTTCAAAAAATTACGATTTACTAGCGGCAGAAAATTTATCATTTCCACCACTACTCACGGAAAAACCTAGTAATACAAATGATCCTCAGAATTATGCCGGTGTGATAAAAGATATAATTCAAGCACAAAATGAGCTTTGAAATAATCTAGAAGAAAAATTAAATGATAAGATTCAACAAAGCATACAATCAGGTCTAGAAAAAATAATGAATGAAGTAAGAAAGTTCACAGTTGGTACAAATACTGCTGTGCCAACTGCACATGCGGCATCAACTGACGAAGCCCAGAATATGGCGAGCGTGAGACATTATGGAAATGAAGTAAATAGTTTTCAACACATGTCGCAAAGAAGATTGAATTTAATAAATCCCTCTGAAAACACCGGAACGAATTCGAGCACGTCATCCGTCTAACAGCCACGAAAACCAAAATCCATCGGTTGACGGGTACGTTCGAAAGACAACCCAGAGAAAAATAAATGTGGACCGATGGGACATTAGTTTCGACGGGGATGCTAATCATTGCTACGTAGAGAATTTTATTTTTCGAGTTGAGTATTTGCAGGAACAATGTGGTTGCTCATTTTCAGACATTTTAAAGGATATACATAAGTAATTGAAGGGCGAAGCCAAAGACTGGTACTGTCCGACAATACAAACAAAAGGTATAACAAAATGGGAAGACCTAAAAAGGGCTCTGTTACAGCAGTACAGGACAAACCGCAGTGAGTACGAATTTATGCGTGATTTGGAAGAGCGTAGGCAGCGATCAGGAGAATCGGTGTATTCCTATTTTCATGCTATGAAAAGACTGAGAGCTCGATTGAGATCACCGCTGCCCGAATATAAGATGATTCGAGTTTTGGAAAGGAACACTAAGCCCAGCATTGGCCAAATCTTATACCCTATGCGTATTTATTCAGTTGAACAACATAGGGATGAATGCTCCATAGTGGGGGATATTATTTGAAAAGAGAACAGCCGGTAAATTTACATCCAAGTCGGTTCAGTCAACCTCGACGACATGTAAATGAAATAATAGAAGAGGGCACAGGAGAACAAGATGTACAAATAGTGGAGGAAATTAGAGGCCATAGCTCAAAAGAAAAGAAAACATCGCCTTATACCGCAGGAACAATTGTTTGTTGGAATTGCCAACAGGGTGGACATTTTTTTATGGACTGTGTTGTGTTTTAATTTAAATACGGATTTTTCTTTTAGTATATTAATGGTTTATTTAAAAAAGGCTTTGTTAATAAAAACTAGTATCTTATCATTTTAATTTACAATTTTAAACCTGGAGGGTCCCGTGGGAATCGCAGGTATGACTCTAACTTTTGACTGCTAAATACAAGACCCTATTACAACTTCTTAATACAACTGCCAAATACAACTCAACTGTTGCTTTCTTAAATCGAACTATTTATACAAAACTTAATCATACTTAAATATATTTCAACATTAATATTATGCTTAACAGTTATTATTATTATGCTAAACTTATTTCCTTAATGTTATTTAACTTTTGACCCAATTACGAAATATTACTATTGCACAATTTGTCAACGCAAAGAATTTAGCAAACAACCAAGTGAATGAAGTGATTGCTGCTGCGTTAACAAAGTTGTGCAATGTAGGGGTACGGGGGTTGATCAATTCTGATTCACAACATCCCTCCCCCCTTGGCAGAAGAAAATATCTAGTTATAGAGATTTTCAAAGAATACTATTTGGATCAAATGCTTTTACATATTATATAATCTTAAATGTAGTTGATCTTATGATATTTTAAGTAGCTAAACAGTAAGCGAAACGGACTCATGACATAACTCCCTCTTTAACGTAGAGAAAATACGCTGCATTCTGATCTTATAATTCCTTAGCTCTCAGTCAGGTTGACATGACTTGGTTTGTGTTCCTGTGTTGAAATTGATGGTACCTCTAATTATTTCGTAACTTTCTTCTTTATGCAGGCACGCCCCTGCTTGGGCCACTATGGTATAAAACAGAATCGCCACGGACAATGTTCTCTGCCGAACATAAGTGTATCGAGAAATCAGCATCTTCAGGAGCTAAGCCAATAAAATTTTTCTCGGTTGAGACTAGATGTTCTAAGGGTCCAAAATGGTGATTTTACACAATGGATGGTTAGTTTCAACTGTAAACCGACGGCATCATGGACGTGAGCACCCATCTTGGAACGAACGACCTGTACACTTTCATATGGGGTATATACATTTTTGGTTCATCACATCAAATCATTGTTATTACACATATCAGCTTGTTGGACACATCTGTAACAATTGCTAACTGATTGTCCATTTGAATCCACTTTGAAGTTACTCCTCATTCAATTCATTAGTTAATTTTAATTTTCAATCAATTGGCTAATGGTAGAGTTTCTGTATTCACTATAGTTTCAATATCTCGGTTACTGAGCTGCTTGTAGTAAAGCTGAATCTACCAATTTGCGATGAGCCATCTTACTTTCTGATTTTAGGATTGCAGTCCCAAAAACTTCCTCACTTCGGATATTGGAATATAAATCCGTAAAATGACTGATTTAGGTGTACTCAAATGAATGTCAATATTCTGTAATTGATTTCATAGAGTTGTAATCTATACAAAGATTTTCCTTGAAGTATTACTGGGACTTGACTCCCGGAGTAATCTGACTCTGCAGACTACTGGGAGTTCTGCTAAGGCAGTCAATAATTCATCTCACATGTAGTTCTGGTTCATTTTCTGTCATCAATGTACTATGCCCGTTGAATAAGAGAATTACTTGATTCTTCTGCTTTTGTTGACTTTGTTTTTGAAGACTCGGTCAGTAATGTTGTTGGCTGCAGGAGGCTATGCGCCTTGCGTTATCTGCATTTCTGTCAGTTTTCTTGCTTCTGGGGATTGTCACACTGTTGCACTTATCTTTATGGTATACAAGAAATTCTAACAATAATTTTTTAGTGTTTTTTTTTCAAATACTTACAAACATTTTTTACCTTGTGCTATATACATATATATTTTTTTAATTTAATATTCATTTAATTACTAAATATTTGACCATACTGAAATACACCTATAGATTTTCAATGTATTAATTTTTCTTAAAGATTCATTATTATTTCGCCTTTACAATTTCATTAGTTGGCAACGTTTTTTTCGAAATAATTACTGTTTGTCATTGTTATTATTTTGTTTTTCAAACTAAAATTACTGAATTTAAATGGGCATCAAATTTAAAGTATGTCAACATAAAGGTGTTGAACTTAAAATTAATAAAAATAAAAATATGATAACAGGTATGCATATACACGGCTGTAGAACAAATAAATACGTCATCAGCACTTTGATACTTCAGGTTGTTGACGCACGTATTCGCCAGCTCTTACCGTACAATGCATAACTGACCTAGCTTAACTTTCCTCAAGCTCGTATTGCAGTTAAAAAAAGTTCTTTATTTTTGTATCATTTCCCTTTTGTCAACAATTTTGTTCAATTGCAATTACGTATTGTATTTTATACTCTATGTTTAATTTCTTTTTCTTTTTTTTATTATTTAAAGAAACGTTTTAGTAAGCACATTTGTGTTTTTTGTTTGTTTTAAAGTGCCCGGAAATTAATTCGTTACTGTTGTTAAACAATTTACTACATTTGAAGCAAAATTTTATAAAAAAGTAAAATAATTAAAGTTCAATGCTCCCCCTTATAAATTTATAACTAAATAGCCTGGATCGTAACTGGATGATCAATTATCCTATATAGGTCACCATATACCTTATATTAAATCCCGTTCCTTGTAGGGTTTTACTAAATTCTTATATTAGACCTTTTCACACCTTTTTGCTCTCAATTTTATGTTTACACGTGTTGGTATATCTACAATTTCATATGGTCCTAACCTATTCCCCTTTTGATCGATGTTAAGGTTTCAACCACAAAAAGCCCTGGTAAAATTTCTAGTTTATTTACTATTATTTTTCCCGTAGCCTTGGTTACTACTACTGATACAGCTCCCTGGGAACGTCCTTTTATAGAAAAATTTTCGGATATATATAACGGAGGAATTTCTGAAACAAGTGGCAAGGAAACTATTTCTCTCTGGTTTTCTAAAAATTTTATGTTTTGTTTATTGTGTCGGTAACCGACCTATTCCCCATCATATCTCGGCCCAGCAAACCATCTGCTGGCAAAATTGTGCCCTTTGGTACTATGTGAATTTTAAAACTTAGTTTGTCCACGTATTTATGGTTCACAGTTATAGTTCCTTTGGTACTCATGTTTCCTCCAAAGGCTCCTGACAAGGTTTTCTTATCATTTTCATTAACTTTTATGCACGATGTCAAAGCTTCTTCCTTTACTAGTGTAGTATCAGCGCCTGAGTCTACCAACAGTAGTAATTTTTCTTCTTTTGCCTCTCTACAAGGAAAGCTTATATACGCATCGTTCATCTCACAACTTTCGTTACTACTAACATCACTCTCCAGTCTCAGTTCATTTTTGTACTCTGAATGGTTTATTTGATGTTCTGCGACGTTTCCGTCCTTAATTATCCTAGTATTTATATCATTACATGTCATCATTGCCATATTATTCAGGGATTTTCTTACTAAATCTGTGCGTCTTGCACCAGATATTAATTCGGTGTTATCCTTTTCTTCCTGTTTTTGATTATCCTGCTCCTCTGTCAAGTGTATATTGTTAATATCTAAATTTATGATGTTAAAAGCTTTATCTTCTTCATAGTTGGTTCTTACGTGGTGTGTTTTATTCTTATTTTCTTCAATAGTAATTTCTCTAAATTTTTCGGCATTCCGGTCCATTAATCTTGGCCGGGCCGATTCTCGTTTCCCGAATTATTGCTGTTGTAATTATATCTGCTTCGGTTTACATCATTGTTGCCTCTATTGTTGCCATTTCTACTATTGCTTTTTATACTCTGCCTGTTTCTTGGGCAATTAGTAGAAATGTGACCCTGTTGATTGCATCTAAAACAGCGACGCTCCTCGTTGTTGTTATACCTAGTTTCACTTTTATTTTGAGTTTTCGAGTTTGTGAAATTTTGCCTATTTATTCCATAGTCTGGAGGTTTCATATTCCTTCTGAAATTGCATTCGTTATGCCCCTGTCGTCTGCTTTGATTATAGCACATATTGTTTCCTTGATTATAGCATTCGTCTGTCATAGGGCTCCAGTATTTTGAGTTTTCTCGTGAATTACTGTTTGGCGTTGAATGGTTACAGGTCTTCTGATGCATGGATAGTTGTCGGACTTCTTTTATCAACTGCTGGACCGTATCATATAAAGGTTCCTCGGTATGCATTGTCATGATATTTGAAGGTTTCATATTAGAACCAAAGAGATTTTGAGCATCTTTGGTGATTTTCAGCAGGGCAGATAGCTTTTCGTTTTCGTGTCCGATGAATTTTGACATCAATCTAGGATCTCGTATGCCTCTTATGTAAGTCCTTACTGCGGATTATAGATTTTTGATGGGAAACTTCTTGCCATTGTGCTGCAATTAGCTCTGTGGCATCTGTAAGTAGTCCTTCTAGTCTCTCTCCAAATTCATATGCTGTCTCCGTTGGACCTTGCTTACTGCTAAAAATTAGTTCTTGCAATTCTGTTAGAGTTTTGCCTTTTACAAATTTTTCTCTAATAGCCTGACATAAGGCTTCTATTGTTGTGAACTCTTTATTGTGCAAATATTAGTAAGCATTTCCAAATAATCTAGTTTTGATGTATTTGATTATGTCGACCACATTACCTGGTTCTTCTAGTTTATCCTTTGCTATCATACATCCTTCAATAAACTTCTTGGCTTCCCTTACCAGTTCTGGCCCATCAGTTCCGTAGAAAATTGGCACCACATGGGATATGGTTTTCCAGAGTTTGGTAAAAGTTGTCATGTTGTTACTATTTGTTGTGGTGTTAATTGTAATCACTTTCCTCGTCTCTCCTTGTCAGTTTCGTATCTTTGACTTCAGCGTTTCGATTTGTTGAGTCTTTTCCTCTATCACCTTTCTATTTTCGATGACTTGCTGCAACTCATCAGGAGTCAAGTTAGGGTTAACGCGCTGCGCGAAGTCTTCTGTTCGCTGTCTTGAATCTGTTGTTCAGCTTCTTCAATGGTTTTTCTTAAGCTTTCGTTCTGCTGCTTCATATATATATATATATATATATATATATATATATATATATATATATATATATATATATATATATATATATATATATATATATATATATATATATATATATATATATATATATATATATATATATATATATATTTATATATATATATATATATATATATATATATATATGTATATATATATATATATATATATATATATATATATATATATATATATATATATATATATATATATATATATATATATATATATATATATATATATATATATATATATATATATATACTTATTACTATATTACTACTGTTGGTAGACTCAGGCGCTGATACTACACTAGTAAAGGAAGAAGCTTTGACATCGTGCATAAAAGTTAATGAAAATGATAAGAAAACCTTGTCAGGAGCCTTTGGAGGAAACATGAGTACCAAAGGAACTATAACTGTGAACCATAAATACGTGGACAAACTAAGTTTTAAAATTCACATAGTACCAAAGGGCACAATTTTGCCAGCAGATGGTTTGCTGGGCCGAGATATGATGGGGAATAGGTCGGTTACCGACACAATAAACAAAACATAAAATTTTTAGAAAACCAGAGAGAAATAGTTTCCTTGCCACTTGTTTCAGAAATTCCTCCGTTATATATATCCGAAAATTTTTCTATAAAAGGACGTTCCCAGGGAGCTGTATCAGTAGTAGTAACCAAGGCTACGGGAAAAATAATAGTAAATAAACTAGAAATTTTACCAGGGCTTTTTGTGGTTGAAACCTTAACATCGATCAAAAGGGGAATAGGTTAGGACCATATGAAATTGTAGATATACCAACACGTGTAAACATAAAATTGAGAGCAAAAAGGTGTGAAAAGGTCTAATATAAGAATTTAGTAAAACCCTACAAGGAACGGGATTTAATATAAGGTATATGGTGACCTATATAGGATAATTGATCATCCAGTTACGATGCAGGCTATTTAGTTATAAATTTATAAGGGGGAGCATTGAACTTTAATTATTTTACTTTTTTATAAAATTTTGCTTCAAATGTAGTAAATTGTTTAACAACAGTAACGAATTAATTTCCGGGCACTTTAAAACAAACAAAAAACACAAATGTGCTTACTAAAACGTTTCTTTAAATAATAAAAAAAAGAAAAAGAAATTAAACATAGAGTATAAAATACAATACGTAATTGCAATTGAACAAAATTGTTGACAAAAGGGAAATGATACAAAAATAAAGAACTTTTTTTAACTGCAATACGAGCTTGAGGAAAGTTAAGCTAGGTCAGTTATGCATTGTACGGTAAGAGCTGGCGAATACGTGCGTCAACAACCTGAAGTATCAAAGTGCTGATGACGTATTTATTTGTTCTACAGCCGTGTATATGCATACCTGTTATCATATTTTTATTTTTATTAATTTTAAGTTCAACACCTTTATGTTGACATACTTTAAATTTGATGACCATTTAAATTCAGTAATTTTAGTTTGAAAAACAAAATAATAACAATGACAAACAGTAATTATTTCGAAAAAAACGTTGCCAACTAATGAAATTGTAAAGGCGAAATAATAATGAATCTTTAAGAAAAATTAATACATTGAAAATCTATAGGTGTATTTCAGTATGGTCAAATATTTAGTAATTAAATGAATATTAAATTAAAAAAATATATATGTATATAGCACAAGGTAAAAAATGTTTGTAAGTATTTGAAAAAAAACACTAAAAAATTATTGTTAGAATTTCTTGTATACCATAAAGATAAGTGCAACAGTGTGACAATCCCCAGAAGCAAGAAAACTGACAGAAATGCAGATAACGCAAGGCGCATAGCCTCCTGCAGCCAACAACATTACTGACCGAGTCTTCAAAAACAAAGTCAACAAAAGCAGAAGAATCAAGTAATTCTCTTATTCAACGGGCATAGTACATTGATGACAGAAAATGAACCAGAACTACATGTGAGATGAATTATTGACTGCCTTAGCAGAACTCCCAGTAGTCTGCAGAGTCAGATTACTCCGGGAGTCAAGTCCCAGTAATACTTCAAGGAAAATCTTTGTATAGATTACAACTCTATGAAATCAATTACAGAATATTGACATTCATTTGAGTACACCTAAATCAGTCATTTTACGGATTTATATTCCAATATCCGAAGTGAGGAAGTTTTTGGGACTGCAATCCTAAAATCAGAAAGTAAGATGGCTCATCGCAAATTGGTAGATTCAGCTTTACTACAAGCAGCTCAGTAACCGAGATATTGAAACTATAGTGAATACAGAAACTCTACCATTAGCCAATTGATTGAAAATTAAAATTAACTAATGAATTGAATGAGGAGTAACTTCAAAGTGGATTCAAATGGACAATCAGTTAGCAATTGTTACAGATGTGTCCAACAAGCTGATATGTGTAATAACAATGATTTGATGTGATGAACCAAAAATGTATATACCCCATATGAAAGTGTACAGGTCGTTCGTTCCAAGATGGGTGCTCACGTCCATGATGCCGTCGGTTTACAGTTGAAACTAACCATCCATTGTGTAAAATCACCATTTTGGAACCTTAGAACATCTAGTCTCAACCGAGAAAAATTTTATTGGCTTAGCTCCTGAAGATGCTGATTTCTCGATACACCTATGTTCGGCAGAGAACATTGTCCGTGGCGATTCTATTTTATACCATAGTGGCCCAAGCAGGGGCGTGCCTGCATAAAGAAGAAAGTTACGAAATAATTAGAGGTACCATAAATTTCAACACAGGAACACAAACCAAGTCATGTCAACCTGACTGAGAGCTAAGGAATTATAAGATCAGAATGCAGCGTATTTTCTCTACGTTAAAGAGGGAGTTATGTCATGAGTCCGTTTCGCTTACTGTTTAGCTACTTAAAATATCATAAGATCAACTACATTTAAGATTATATAATATGTAAAAGCATTTGATCCAAATAGTATTCTTTGAAAATATCTATAACTAGATATTTTCTTCTGCCAAGGGGGGAGGGATGTTGTGAATCAGAATTGATCAACCCTCGTACCCGTACATTGCACAACTTTGTTAACGCAGCAGCAACCACTTCATTCACTTGGTTATTTGCTAAATTCTTTGCGTTGACAAATTGTGCAATAGTAATATTTCGTAATTGGGTCAAAAGCTAAATAACATTAAGGAAATAAGTTTAGCATAATAATAATAACTGTTAAGCATAATATTAATGTTGAAATATATTTAAGTATGATTAAGTTTTGTATAAATAGTTCGATTAAAGAAAGCAACAGTTGAGTTGTATTTGGCAGTTGTATTAAGAAGTTGTAATAGGGTCTTGTATTTAGCAGTCAAAAGTTAGAGTCATACCTGCGATTCCCACGGGACCCTCCAGGTTTAAAATTGTAAATTAAAATAATAAGATACTAGTTTTTATTAACAAAGCCTTTTTTAAATAAACCATTAATATACTAAAAGAAAAATCCGTATTTAAATTAAAACACAACATTTTGGCGCAGCCGGTATTAGCAAGAGTACAGTTTGATACCTTTTGGCAGTTTGAAGGAAGTATATTGATATTGGAAAGCTATTTTAGCTCAATTTAATTTTAATATACTGAATTAAATTTTTAAAAGGATACGTTGTTCTGCATACCAACATTTACTACACAACGCAAGGTTTTAATGAGCTATTTTAGCTGCCTTAAGTTGCACAGACTTTGGTGGTAAACTCAACGACGATCAACCATTTGCTCGAGACAAATGGGACAAACACAAAAGGTAAAAATATTTATATAAGTGTTGAATTAGTAAATTAAACTAGATAAACGCAGAGTGAAAAATTCAAAATGATTAGCAGTATTTAAATAGAAGGAAAGTTTGTTTGTGAAAGTGAACATTGAACATAAAAGTGGATTTAGGAAATTTTGCTTGAGCTATATGGAGGATTTGAAAAAAAAATTACAAACGACACAAGAGGAGACCAGGGAAATTTCTGAGCGAGTGTGGAATCTCATAAAGTACCTTAACAATACCAAAGAGTATATAGAGTTAGTAAAGCATAAAGTGAGGAGCCAGGGAAACATAACCGAATTTGAAAAGATAGATATTTTATTGGAAGAACTACAAGTGCTACATGAACATCAACAAAGTCCAGCTATATCTAAGGAAATAGAAGAATATTTAAACGTTAACCGGATTTTGAAGCAGCAGAACGAAAGCTTAAGAAAAACCATTGAAGAAGCTGAACAACAGATTCAAGACAGCGAACAGAAGACTTCGCGCAGCGCGTTAACCCTAACTTGACTCCTGATGAGTTGCAGCAAGTCATCGAAAATAGAAAGGTGATAGAGGAAAAGACTCAACAAATCGAAACGCTGAAGTCAAAGATACGAAACTGACAAGGAGAGACGAGGAAAGTGATTACAATTAACACCACAACAAATAGTAACAACATGACAACTTTTACCGAACTCTTGAAAACCATATCCCATGTGGTGCCAATTTTCTACGGAACTGATGGGCCAGAACTGGTAAGGGAAGCCAAGAAGTTTATTGAAGGATGTATGATAGCAAAGGATAAACTAGAAGAACCAGGTAATGTGGTCGACATAATCAAATACATCAAAACTAGATTATTTGGAAATGCTTACTAATATTTGCACAATAAAGAGTTCACAACAATAGAAGCCTTATGTCAGGCTATTAGAGAAAAATTTGTAAAAGGCAAAACTCTAACAGAATTGCAAGAACTAATTTTTAGCAGTAAGCAAGGTCCAACGGAGACAGCATATGAATTTGGAGAGAGACTAGAAGGACTACTTACAGATGCCACAGAGCTAATTGCAGCACAATGGCAAGAAGTTTCCCATCAAAAATCTATAATCCGCAGTAAGGACTTACATAAGAGGCTTACGAGATCCTAGATTGATGTCAAAATTCATCGGACACGAAAACGAAAAGCTATCTGCCCTGCTGAAAATCACCAAAGATGCTCAAAATCTCTTTGGTTCTAATATGAAACCTTCAAATATCATGACAATGCATACCGAGGAACCTTTATATGATACGGTCCAGCAGTTGATAAAAGAAGTCCGACAACTATCCATGCATCAGAAGACCTGTAACCATTCAACGCCAAACAGTAATTCACGAGAAAACTCAAAATACTGGAGCCCTATGACAGACGAATGCTATAACCAAGGAAACAATATGTGCTATAATCAAAGCAGACGACAGGGGCATAACGAATGCAATTTCAGAAGGAATATGAAACCTCCAGACTATGGAATAAATAGGCAAAATTTCACAAACTCGAAAACTCAAAATAAAAGTGAAACTAGGTATAACAACAACGAGGAGCGTCGCTGTTTTAGATGCAATCAACAGGGTCACATTTCTACTAATTGCCCAAGAAACAGGCAGAGTATAAAAAGCAATAGAAGAAATGGCAACAATAGAGGCAACAATGATGTAAACCGAAGCAGATATAATTACAACAGCAATAATTCGGGAAACGAGAATCGGCCCGGCCAAGATTAATGGACCGGAATGCCGAAAAATTTAGAGAAATTACTATTGAAGAAAATAAGAATAAAACACACCACGTAAGAACCAACTATGAAGAAGATAAAGCTTTTAACATCATAAATTTAGATATTAACAATATACACTTGACAGAGGAGCAGGATAATCAAAAACAGGAAGAAAAGGATAACACCGAATTAATATCTGGTGCAAGACGCACAGATTTAGTAAGAAAATCCCTGAATAATATGGCAATGATGACATGTAATGATATAAATACTAGGATAATTAAGGACGGAAACGTCGCAGAACATCAAATAAACCATTCAGAGTACAAAAATGAACTGAGACTGGAGAGTGATGTTAGTAGTAACGAAAGTTGTGAGATGAATGATGCGTATATATATATATATATATATATATATATATATATATATATATATATATATATATATATATATATATATATATATATATATATATATATATATATATATATATATATATATATATATATATATATATATATATATATATATATATATATATATATATATATATATATATATATATATATATATATATATATATATATATATATATATATATATATATATATATATATATATATATATATATATATATATATATATATATATATATATATATATATATGTATATATATATATGTATATATATATATATATATATATATATATATATATATATATATATATATATATATATATATATATATATATATATATATATATATATATATATATATATATATATATATATATATATATATATATATATATATATATATATATATATATATATATATATATATATATATATATATATATATATATATATATATATATATATATATATATATATATATACATATATATATACGTATATATATATATATACATATATATATATATATATATATATATATATATATATATATATATATATATATATATATATATATATATATATATATATATATATATATATATATATATATATATATATATATATATATATATATATATATATATATATATATATATATATATATATATATATATATATATATATATATATATATATATATATATATATATATATATATATATTTTCACGCAGATTTTTTTTCAAATTTACAGAACAATTCATCTGCAGTCATATAAGCCAACAAGGTAATATTATCCTAGTGTTGATAAAGTTTACAGTTTCTGTTCGTGAGTATTCTTTCCTTTCTTTTGAGACATGAGAAGAGACATTTGAGGACCAAAACTCTGTATGTCCATTCTACGATTGTTACCCAAGGTTACAAAAAAAAAATTTTATTTTTTTATTTTTATTAGGTTTGCGCAATTTTAGGTAAAATTGTAGTTGTACAACGTGATAAATATCGGCCTTCACTCTTCTACGATTCATTGCTTTAGGACTTTCGAATGATAGACTCCTATAGGCGTACCATTTAATGACTCTAGCTCATACATGTTGTTACCTAAGACGCGTAGAACTCTGCACTTGGTGAATTTTCGACAAAATTTAGCATTAATGTAATTCTTAAAATCACTTAACACAAAATTCGTTTTATACAACTCCTGGTTGAAATTGGACGAATCTCGCACCTTTGTTATACCTAAGAGCACTTCTTTCATAAGATTGATGTAAATTTTCCTTAATCTTGTCTCTCAAAAGTTTCATTCGATCTGACCTTTCTAAACCACCTATTTCATACATTGCTTTTAACTGCCTCGCTAATTTGAAGTATGAACCACACGTGACCATATTATGTCCGAACAAGGCAAAAAATGGGCTTACGCCTGTGGCTGTGTGAATCGCCGTTCTCAGTGACATTTCAATTGCTGGTAAATTAACATCCCATTCACGATGGTCGTCCTTTAAGAAGGTTCTTATACTGGCTACCACGCTTTGGTTAACTCTTTCCGCCGCATTGGACTGGGGTGAATACACAGCAGTTTTCGTATGTTTAATTTGATAGTCCTGAATCATTTTCTGAAATTCCTTTGAAATGAACTGTTGTCCGAATGAATATTTTCTGGCACACCAAAATTATGAAAGACGTGATTGATTAAAAATTCCACTACATTTTTAGCTTTAGCTTCCTTCATCCCTTTAAGGAACTAAAATTTCGTGCAGTGATCCATTGCGATGAATATATGTGTATTTCCTCTTTTCGATCGGGGATATTTACCGAGGAAATCTACGTAGATTTTCTGAAAGGGCCTATCTGTTATTACCTCGCTTCCAATTTCAGGCATAAGTCTTTTGTTTGTTGATTTACATTCTTTACAGGTCACACATTGGTTCACAACATTTTTCACTTGCATAACCATATTTGGCCAATGGTATTTATTTTTTAAATGATGCAAGGTCTTGTTAATCCCGCCATGTACTTTGTCCACGGACTCATGCGCCTTTTTCACTAAGGCGTGTGTGAGTGAACCATTTTTTATTTTTACATCCGGCAATTTTTCTTTATTTTGTTCTATAGTTTCCCTTAGATTTACGTATTCCTCGGACTCAAATTCGGTTGTATCAAACCCTAGTATACCCTCTGGCAAGAATTCGGCTTACTCGAAAGAGTGTCAGCGATGATATTTTCCGAACCTGTTCTGTGTTCTATGTCGAAATCAAACCCTTGTAGAAGCAATGCCCATCGCGCCAGTCGACCCTCCAAATCTTTCAGTGACATCAACCGTTTAAGGCTGGCGTGGTCGGTAATCACTGTGAAGGACATTAGTTCCACATTGGGTCTAAACTTTTTTATGGCTAATACCGCCGCCAAGCACTCCTTCTCAGTCACTGTATAATTTTTTTGCGCTGTATTCAATTTATTGGAGAAAAAAGCAATTGGCCTTTCATTTCCTAACTCATCCTTTTGAAAAAGTACTGCTCCTACTCCATAGCTTGAAGCATCATATTGAATGTAAAATCTTCGCTTAAAATTTGGATGTACCAATACTGGTGCTGTTGTTAGAGTTTTCTTCAGTTTATTAAAACTTTCGATAGCTACTTCAGTAATTTTTAATTTAACACCATTTTTAATTAGGTCAGTCAGAGGCGCCGTCATCGCTGAAAAGTCTCTGATGAACCGGCGGTACCATCCCGCGCTGCCTAAGAAACTCCGGACCGCTTTCACAGAGTTCGTTATTGGTATTGCCCTAATGGCTTCAATCTTATCGGGTCGGTTCTCATCACTCCCCCGCCTATTACGAAACCCAAATATCTAATATGTTTAAAACAAAATTTCGATTTACTCATCCCAATAGTCAAATCCGCATTGTTCAAGCACTCCGCTACTTCCCCCAGCAGTTTTAAGTGACTTTGAAAGTCGGCTGATATAACTAACAAGTCGTCTAAGTAGACGAACACATTGGCCTTCAATCTCTCTGGAATTACCCTATCCATAGTCTACACAGCCTTTGCGCCGCATTACATAAGCCAAATGGCATAACTACGTATTGGTAGTGAGGACGTCCTGGGATGGTAAAGGCTGTGCATGCTTTAGATTTTTCCTCTAAGGGAATTTGCCAAAAGGCGAACTTTAAGTCGACGCTGCTGATGTAGTGCGTTTCGTCTAAATGACTTAGAATTTCCTCAATATTTTGGATTGGATAAGCGTCCTTTTTGGTGCGTTCATTCAATTTCCTAGCATCAATACATAATCTGTTCTTTTCGGGTTTCCTTACCAATGTTGACCTACAGCTCCAAGCGCTATTGCTCTCCTCAATTACATCCATCTTTAACATATTACCAATTTCAGTGTATATGAGCTCCTGAATGGCAGGTGATACGGGATAGTATCTATCCTTTACCGGAGTGGCATTCTCAATTAATTATATTCTATGTTCTTCTAATTTTGTTCCACCTTCCATATTTCGCATAAGTTCGAAATTTGTCCTTGACCTGTTCTAATTCTGTTTCTTGCTCAGCTGTCAAATTATGTTTTTCCATGCCCCCTGTGCTCATAGGGTACTCTAGGGCCAACTTCTCAAAATCTATTTCTTCACTTGTAAATACTTTTGGTGCCAGATAAAATTTGGTCCAAAAATCAACTCCTAAGTAAGCAAGTTGTATCAGCCTTGGGCACAAATCAAATACAATGGTATTTGTCTGATCTCCTAATGTTACGGGAAGCTCAATTTTACCAATAATTTCTAGACTATCTCCTCCAGCTGTTTTAACATTTGAAAACAGAGGGCTTATTTCTCCACGAATTTCGTTTATCACGATCTCACAATTCTTTCCCAATAGACTTATTAACGCACCTGTATGTAATAATCCTTTGATCGTCACTTTTCCTATACCGATTTCCACAAATGCTCTTGGATCATTTGCCAATTTCGTTGTAATACATTTGCGCACAGCGTCTTTAATTTTCTGAAATTTTAATTTTTTGTTCCTGAACCTTTTCCTGGCATTCAACAGCCTTTTTATTTTATAACCCTTTTTCTCTTCGCCATATATTCTATTTCTAGCTTCATTGTATCTTGCGAGACGTTCCTTCTACGTGCCACAGATTCTTTTTCCTAAAGTATCTAGTTCTCCCTTATCTTTCTGATTAGCCTTTCCTGCTACGGCACCTTTTAACAAATAATACGGTCCCTGTTTATCTCCTACTGTTTTCCCTAACCCATCACTATCCCTCAATTTTAAATTCGAACTACTCTCAATCAGGATAATAGCTTCTTTTAAATTTTTTCAGGATTCTGATTGGAGCGTGTTTCTCCCGACTTGACCACACTCCTCTGAAAGTTTCCCGAACAATTTGGGCATTTTGGCGTAATCACTCCGTTTAACCCACATCGGTAACAAAATAAGTTCCGTTGGGTGGACGGACAGTTGTTGTGAATCAGAATTGATCAACCCTCGCACCCGTATATTGCACAACTTTGTTAACGCAGCAGCAACCACTTCATTCACTTGGTTATTTGCTAAATTCTTTGCGTTGACAAATTGTGCAATAGTAATATTTCGTAATTGGGTCAAAAGCTAAATAACATTAAGGAAATAAGTTTAGCATAATAATAATAACTGTTAAGCATAATATTAATGTTGAAATATATTTAAGTATGATTAAGTTTTGTATAAATAGTTCGATTAAAGAAAGCAACAGTTGAGTTGTATTAAGAAGTTGTAATAGGGTCTTGTATTTAGCAGTCAAAAGTTAGAGTCATACCTGCGATTCCCACGGGACCCTCCAGGTTTAAAATTGTAAATTAAAATAATAAGATACTAGTTTTTATTAACAAAGCCTTTTTTAAATAAACCATTAATATACTAAAAGAAAAATCCGTATTTAAATTAAAACACAACATTTTGGCGCAGCCGGTATTAGCAAGAGTACAGTTTGATATCTTTTGGCAGTTTGAAGGAAGTATATTGATATTGGAAAGCTATTTTAGCTCAATTTAATTTTAATATACTGAATTAAATTTTCAAAAGGATACGTTGTTCTGCATACCAACATTTACTACACAACGCAAGGTTTTAATGAGCTATTTTAGCTGCCTTAAGTTGCACAGACTTTGGTTGTAAACTCAACGACGATCAAACATTTGCTCGAGACAAATGGGACCAACACAAAAGGTAAAAATATTTATATAAGTGTTGAATTAGTAAATTAAACTAGATAAACGCATAGTGAAAAATTCAAAATAATTAGCAGTATTTAAATAGAAGGAAAGTTTGTTTGTGAAAATTGAACATTGAACATAAAAGTGGATTTAGGAAATTTTGCTTGAGCTATATGGAGGATTTGAAAAAAAAATTACAAAAGACACAAGAGGAGACCAGGGAAATTTCTGAGCGAGTGTGGAATCTCATAAAGTACCTTAACAATACCAAAGAGTATATAGAGTTAGTAAAGCATAAAGTGAGGAGCCAGGGAAACATAACCGAATTTGAAAAGATAGCTATTTTATTGGAAGAACTACAAGTGCTACATGAACATCAACAAAGTCCAGCTATATCTAAGGAAATAGAAGAATATTTAAACGTTAACCGGATTTTGAAGCAGCAGAACGAAAGCTTAAGAAAAACCATTGAAGAAGCTGAACAACTGATTCAAGACAGCGAACTGAAGACACAAGCATTTAAAGACTTCGCGCAGCGCGTTAACCCTAACTTGACTCCTGATGAGTTGCAGCAAGTCATCGAAAATAGAAAGGTGATAGAGGAAAAGACTCAACAAATCGAAACGCTGAAGTCAAAGATACGAAACTGACAAGGAGAGACGAGGAAAGTGATTAAAATTAACACCACAACAAATAGTAACAACATGACAACTTTTACCGAACTCTTGAAAACCATATCCCATGTGGTGCCAATTTTCTACGGAACTGATGGGCCAGAACTGGTAAGGGAAGCCAAGAAGTTTATTGAAGGATGTATGATAGCAAAGGATAAACTAGAAGAACCAGGTAATGTGGTCGACATAATCAAATACATCAAAACTAGATTATTTGGAAATGCTTACTAATATTTGCACAATAAAGAGTTCACAACAATAGAAGCCCTATGTCAGGCTATTAGAGAAAAATTTGTAAAAGGCAAAACTCTAACAGAATTGCAAGAACTAATTTTTAGCAGTAAGCAAGGTCCAACGGAGACAGCATATGAATTTGGAGAGAGACTAGAAGGACTACTTACAGATGCCACAGAACTAATTGCAGCACAATAGTATGTAGGAATTGAGAGTTCAAAATAATAGTACAAAAACTTACCGCTAGGGGCGCTAAAAGAAAAAAGGTTTTTGTCTTGCTAAATGATGGTATATGGCTGCCATACTATCATAGGAAAAGTGTAGAAAGGTTTTTGAATTGGCTAAATTATCGTATAAGAAAATGAATAAAGGTTTTTGAGTTGGCTAAAATTATTAAAAACTGAATGGCAGCGCTATGGTAACAATGTAATATGTTTGTGAATTGGCTATGTGTGTCTTGGCTAATCCAAAAGCAATTAAAATCATGATTTATGGGTTTTGGATAAGCAGTTGCCGTAAAATGGTTAGGCAGTACGTAAAAGTTTGTGAATGTTGACACTTGATGGTAGCGCTATGATAATGTACAATATTTGTGAATTGGCTATGTGTGTTTTGCCTAATCCAAAAGCAATTAAAATCATTATTTATGGATTTTGGATAAGCAGTTCCCGTAAAATGGTTAAGCAGTTCACATAAAAGTTTGAGAATGTTGACACTAGATGGCAGAGCAATGAATAAGGTACAATATTTGTGGATTGGCTATGTGTGTCTTGGCTAATCCAAAAGCAATTAAAATCATGATTTATGGGTTTTGGATAAGTAGTTGACGTAAAAAATTTGTGAATATTGACACTAGATGGCAGCGCTATGTTAATACTATACATTATTTGTGAATTGGCTATGTATGTCTTGGCTAATCCAAAAGCAATTAAAATCATGATTTATGGGTTTTAGATAAGTAGTTGTCGTAAAAAGTTTGTGAATGTTGACACTAGATGGCAGCGCTATGATAATAATGTACAATATTTGTGAATTGGCTATGTGTGTCTTGGCTAATCCAAAAGCAATTAAAATCAGGATTTATTGGTTTTGGATAAATAGTTGACGTAAAAAGTTTGTAAATGTTGACACTAGATGGCAGCGCTATGATAATAAAGTACAATGTTTGTGAATTGGTTGTGTCGATGATTGCCATACTATCGTGGGAAAAGTGTAGTAAGGATTTTGAAGTGGCTAAATTGATCATATAGGAAAATGTGAAAAGGTTATCGAATTGGCTAAAATGATTATAAAACTACATGGCAGCGTTATGATAAAAAGGTACGATGTTTGTGAACTGGTTGTGTCGATGATTGCCATACTATCGTGGGAAAAGTGTAGTAAGGATTTTGAATTGGCTAAATTGATCATATAGGAAAATGTATATTAGGTTATTGAATTGGCTAAAATGATTATAAAGCTACATGGCAGCGTTATGATAAAAAGGTACGATGTTTGTGAATTGGTTGTGTCGATAATTGCCATACTATCGTGGGAAAAGTGTAGTAAGGATTTTGAATTGGCTAAGTTGATCATAAAACTAGATGATAGCGTATGTGGGTTTCATTGGTAGGTGTACGTGTAAAAATTGTAATTGATATTTTTCTTTAATCATTTCTATATGCATTAACTTATCTATTATTATTTATTTGTATTATGTTGTTGTAAGAAAGTGTGGTTTGATTAGGAATATTTAGGCATATTGACAGACTAATATACTGCCAACAAAAAAAAAGAAAGAGGATAAAGAATTTGTTTTCCCAGAGATAAGCGTATGCTCTATATATAAAATGTAAAGCGTTTACATTTTTCTCATTATTCAAACAAGTGCGTTTGTAGAAACAATTTTTGGAATTTTTAAATAAAATTAAGTCAAGTGAAAACAAAAAAGGAATGGATAAATCTAGCAGCCCTCTTTTCGTAACCTTAGAAGATGAGAACTTCTCACAAATTTCTCTTGATAAGTTTGTGAGGGTATACTCCGGAAACAAGGAAGAGGTATCCGTTAGTCCGTTATCTATAGATTTTACGGACGACGATGTTCCTTCCAACATATCAATCAGGGATATTTTCAACTACGATTGCGATGATGAAGATGATATCCCCAACAATCAGTTGGCGTATTTCTATAACGGGAAGTTTAAGGAGGAGGAGGAGACCGATGATTTAATAAAGCAGTTTCGAGATGATAAAGAAGGAGACAAGCTGTTGGCGGCTCTTCAGTATACAAAAGAAGCCGCCGATAAATTGATCCAGGAGTGTTTGCTGGAAGAAGAAGGCGATGAATTGTTGGCGGCTTTAGATTTAAGTGCGTATTTCTATAACGGGAAGTTTAAGGAGGAGGAGGAGACCGATGATTTAATAAAGCAGTTTCGAGATGATAAAGAAGGAGACAAGCTGTTGGCGGCTCTTCAGTATACAAAAGAAGCCGCCGATAAATTGATCCAGGAGTGTTTGCTGGATGAAGAAGGCGATGAATTGTTGGCGGCTTTAGATTTAAGTTTTTAACCTATTATTAAAAAATTAATATCATATACATAGATATAGTCTGTAGATATGAAAGAAATTTAAATAAATACATATGTATATATAATATTCGTCGTATGTTTCTTCCCCTTTTTAAATTACCTTCTTGGAGAGAATTGTTGAGAACGGGTAAGAATTGAGTTTAAATTTAATTTTGAGTTACTATTGAAACATAATTGCTTGTTATTTTCGCTTGTGAGTGTTTCTCAATTTAATTTTGTGCTATGCGAAATATCTATAAATTGATAATTAGAAGACTAAAATTTCACAGTTTAATATAAATTACTTAGTGATGAATACCAACGAGGAACTGATTTCAAATTTTAATAAGCTAAACGCAAGGCAGAGACTTAGTGTCAAGGATATGATACCGCTGGAAGAGTATCATATAACTGCAGCTGAACGCTTAACTACAAAGTATGGAGAAACTATTGTTTTAGAATTGGGGAATAGCATACTTTACCTTCCTAAGAGGTTTAATTCGCTGAGTGACAAGGATATTGAAAACTTATCGAAGGGAGCATATCTCATTTCTAAATATCCTATGAGTAACGATAATGAAAGTTACCTGTGTAGGCTAGAATTAAAGCCAGTTCCCCCTATGAGGGAGTATTATCCCTTTAATACATTTAAATAGAAATTATTTTTAAATAAAGTTAATAAAAAACTCCTAATTATTTGTTTTTATATGTATATCAATTTAACTCAAGATATAAAAGGTGGGTATGATAACTCTATTGTCAGTTTTAGGCGAAATCTTAATCTAGAAAGATGGATTCTATTAAAGAGTTTTTACTAGAGTTTGGAGATATAATTTTCGATGAACATTTGTCGTTTATATGTGCATTTAAAAAGGATTATGAGTATTTCAATGAAAATTTACCTTGTCCCCATGATAATTCAAATGAAGATGTTGTTGGTATGTGTGGATGTTACTTTTTCCACATGAAAAAACAAAGAGTAATGAAAATGATCGATAAATATAAAAGCTTACTGCATCACTTTTCAACGATCGCCGTTAATCAAAACAAAAATGATAAAGATCAATAAACAAATATTTAAAATTTTTAATTATTTCTTCTATATAGTTCAATAAAACAACACGTACATAAACATATGCAAAAAGAAAAATGTTTCTTATTTATTAAACAAAAAAAATTATTAACATATTATTAGTTTCAATTTACTTAAATAATTTATTTAAGTTTATCTTCAGTATCGGATAGTGTTTAAAATATTTTCTATATAAAGGGAATTGTAAAGTGAAATATAATCAGTTTCAATTTTACTTTTGATTTATAAAGTTAAATATTATAAGTTTGCTGCAAATGGAAAACAAAATGAAAAACTTTTTCCAATCAGGACATAAGCCGCAAATACATGACCTTGTATTTGAAATCGAGTATTTCCTTAATTTAAATTTGAAAGTTTCCTGTGGATTTTCAGCCATACATGGATTTAATGGATGATATGGTTGCACTACAAGAGTAAGCAGTTCATAGGATTAGACCGGGGGGAGTGGATGGACTTAATTAGCTATAAGGATTACATTACAAATGTACTGTTACAGCGTGAATTTCAAGACTCTATTAATCTAATAGATAGCTCCACAGAGAGGAATACAAAATACTCTTTCAACTACAAAAATAGTGCATGCCGTTTGATTATTCAGCAGGATAATTATAAAATAAAAATTGATTCGGACACTTGGCAATCGCTAATTCGGATTGGATTATTCTTAACATCAATCATATGTTGGAATGGTATATTAAGAAGACATATCCTCAATTTTTATCATAACTACTATATACCAACATGCTCCGCTTTGAAAAAAACAAATTTACAGCTGTGTGACATTATTGGGATTGATATTAGAGATATAGAAATTGATTTAACTCGTCTTTGTTACGAAATTGGGGGAAAAAATTCGAAGTAAAATTGTAACAGATATAAAAATTCATAGGTTAATTTTAAGAATTGATAATAAATGAGAAAAAATATATATAAATAGAAAAATTGTACATTTGTTATTATTTTATATTGGTTTTATTTCAGAAATTTGCTAAAAATTTTAAACATAAATGACCACAATTAAAGGTATTAAATTTCTTATGTCTTATATAGTTATAGTTTATATCATTTCCTAAATATTTTAAAACTTCTAGTGCTGGTTGAAGGTTACCATAGCTGTCAAAGTAATCCACATTATCATACTTTTTGTAATATGCTACCCAATGTGTTCCATATCCTGTATTGGAGTCCAAATTAATAATTCCGCATTCTGTCTGCCGTGGAACTTTAGGAAGTTCGTTTCTCATATAAACACGTCTAAAGTGGGGAATATACTTCTTTCCAAAGATTTTCAAATCAATATCTGATAGAGGTCTGGTGGGTAGCTTCTTTAGTAGTTTTTTGTAATATTTTTTTTATTGTAGAATATTCCGTATCCCTTTTTGTATGGTTTGAGATAGAGACCTTTGCCCATTGCTATTGCCTCTAAAGATCTATTGTGACGCTTATTCTCCTCCAGTTGCTCTCTTCCATTTTTAGCTGTATTAATAGCTCTAGCTATTGACGACCCTCCAGATGCTAATGCACCTAATGCTCCTAGTGCTGTGAGTATAGGTACTAGAGGTAGTAAACCGCCAATTTTCGGAACTTTAATAATTCTTGGAATCTTTACTTCAGATTTTTTTCCAAGAAAAGAATGTTTAATTACTTTTCGTGCGGTTTTTATTGCGTCTTTTATGTCTAAAGGTTTCTGTTTTCTTAAGATATCAGTCGCTGCTTTAATCGCATTATGAAAATGGTTTCGTTTACAAGTTTTTTTAATGTTGATGGATTTAACACCCAAACCAAATTTTACTTTAGATTTCATAGCGTTAGTTACAAGGTATGCATTAATTTTTTCTCCAATTGTAGCGTCTTTAGCTTTTACCCTCTCCCAAGCCTTTGCAGGTAATTCTTTATCTGCCTGATGACGTTTCTTAATATTAGTATTCTGAGAATAAGCAATATCATGAACTCGACAAGCTGCATCCAAGCGATTAATTCCTTTATCTCCTCTTTGTAAACGTTTTACTAGTTTCGTTCCAGGTCCGCAAAATTGATAACCAGGTAAATGCAATTCAACTGGTAGTGAATTAATCAAACTGTTTACTAGTCCTTCTCCTTGAACTATCTTTTTTGCATTAAAATTTTTATTTGCATACACAATCATTTATATATTTTATTATTTCTGAAAATAACACTTTTATTATACCTTTGCAAATATAAAGAGAAAAATATTTATCAAATCATAATATAACTGTCAGTTTTAAATATGCGGTTGATTAAACAACATTCAAATATTTTAGTTAAAAATTTAGATTTCAATGCAGATAATAATCTAACTAAACACAGTTGCCTATTACCAAATTCTATAAGAGCATTAATAGTAGGTCCATCTAATTGTGGGAAAACAAATGTAATGCTAAGTTTGATTGAAAGTCCAAATGGATTAAAGTTTACAAATATATATCAATATCTAAAGAAACTAATTTCATCCGTAAAGGGAATCTTTGATTTCAAATCTAAGATCTACAACTTCTTTGCTAACTGCCTTTTTTAAATTCTCTTTCATATGATTAATTTGTGAACTCAAATAAGCTTTGTTAACAGCATCTGGTCCATCCAACGGTGAAGCTACATTTACAATTCTTTTGTTCTCTATGTTTATTTTATTTCCATCCAGCGTAATACCAAAATGTTTTAAAATATATTTTCTTCTTACTTCGCTACTATGCTTTTTTCAAAGCGGAGCATGTTGGTATATAGTAGTTATGATAAAAATTGAGGATATGTGTTCTTAATATACCATTCCAACATATGATTGATGTTAAGAATAATCCAATCCGAATTAGCGATTGCCAAGTGTCCGAATCAATTTTTATTTTATAATTATCCTGCTGAATAATCAAACGGCATGCACTATTTTTGTAGTTGAAAGAGTATTTTGTATTCCTCTCTGTGGAGCTATCTATTAGAGTAATAGAGTCTTGAAATTCACGCTGTAACAGTACATTTGTAATGTAATCCTTATAGCTAATTAAGTCCATCCACTCCCCCCGGTCTAATCCTATGAACTGCTTACTCTTGTAGTGCAACCGTATCATCCATTAAATCCATGTATGGCTGAAAATCCACAGGAAACTTTCAAATTTAAATTAAGGAAATACTCGATTTCAAATACAAGGTCATGTATTTGCGGCTTATGTCCTGATTGGAAAAAGTTTTTCATTTTGTTTTCCATTTGCAGCAAACTTATAATATTTAACTTTATAAATCAAAAGTAAAATTGAAACTGATTATATTTCACTTTACAATTCCCTTTATATAGAAAATATTTTAAACACTATCCGATACTGAAGATAAACTTAAATAAATTATTTAAGTAAATTGAAACTAATAATATGTTAATAATTTTTTTTGTTTAATAAATAAGAAACATTTTTCTTTTTGCATATGTTTATGTACGTGTTGTTTTATTGAACTATATAGAAGAAATAATTAAAAATTTTAAATATTTGTTTATTGATCTTTATCATTTTTGTTTTGATTAACGGCGATCGTTGAAAAGTGATGCAGTAAGCTTTTATATTTATCGATAATTTTCATTACTCTTTGTTTTTTCATGTGGAAAAAGTAACATCCACACATACCAACAACATCTTCATTTGAATTATCATGGGGACAAGGTAAATTTTCATTGAAATACTCATAATCCTTTTTAAATGCACATATAAACGACAAATGTTCATCGAAAATTATATCTCCAAACTCTAGTAAAAACTCTTTAATAGAATCCATCTTTCTAGATTAAGATTTCGCCTAAAACTGACAATAGAGTTATCATACCCACCTTTTATATCTTGAGTTAAATTGATATACATATAAAAACAAATAATTAGGAGTTTTTTATTAACTTTATTTAAAAATAATTTCTATTTAAATGTATTAAAGGGATAATACTCCCTCATAGGGGGAACTGGCTTTAATTCTAGCCTACACAGGTAACTTTCATTATCGTTACTCATAGGATATTTAGAAATGAGATATGCTCCCTTCGATAAGTTTTCAATATCCTTGTCACTCAGCGAATTAAACCTCTTAGGAAGGTAAAGTATGCTATTCCCCAATTCTAAAACAATAGTTTCTCCATACTTTGTAGTTAAGCGTTCAGCTGCAGTTATATGATACTCTTCCAGCGGTATCATATCCTTGACACTAAGTCTCTGCCTTGCGTTTAGCTTATTAAAATTTGAAATCAGTTCCTCGTTGGTATTCATCACTAAGTAATTTATATTAAACTGTGAAATTTTAGTCTTCTAATTATCAATTTATAGATATTTCGCATAGCACAAAATTAAATTGAGAAACACTCACAAGCGAAAATAACAAGCAATTATGTTTCAATAGTAACTCAAAATTAAATTTAAACTCAATTCTTACCCGTTCTCAACAATTATCTCCAAGAAGATAATTTAAAAAGGGGAAGAAACATACGACGAATATTATATATACATATGTATTTATTTAAATTTCTTTCATATCTACAGACTATATCTATGTATATGATATTAATTTTTTAATAATAGGTTAAAAACTTAAATCTAAAGCCGCCAACAATTCATCGCCTTCTTCATCCAGCAAACACTCCTGGATCAATTTATCGGCGGCTTCTTTTGTATACTGAAGAGCCGCCAACAGCTTGTCTCCTTCTTTATCATCTCGAAACTGCTTTATTAAATCATCGGTCTCCTCCTCCTCCTTAAACTTCCCGTTATATAAATACGCACTTAAATCTAAGGTCGCCAACAATTCATCGCCTTCTTCTTCCAGCAAACACTCCTGGATCAATTTATCGGCGGCTTCTTTTGTATACTGAAGAGCCGCCAACAGCTTGTCTCCTTCTTTATCATCTCGAAACTGCTTTATTAAATCATCGGTCTCCTCCTCCTCCTCCTTAAACTTCCCGTTATAGAAATACGCCAACTGATTGTTGGGGATATCATCTTCATCATCGCAATCGTAGTTGAAAATATCCCTGATTGATATGTTGGAAGGAACATCGTCGTCCGTAAAATCTATAGATAACGGACTAACGGATACCTCTTCCTTGTTTCCGGAGTATACCCTCACAAACTTATCAAGAGAAATTTGTGAGAAGTTCTCATCTTCTAAGGTTACGAAAAGAGGGCTGCTAGATTTATCCATTCCTTTTTTGTTTTCACTTGACTTAATTTTATTTAAAAATTCCAAAAATTGTTTCTACAAACGCACTTGTTTGAATAATGAGAAAAATGTAAACGCCTTACATTTTATATATAGAGCATACGCTTATCTCTGGGAAAACAAATTCTTTATCCTCTTTCTTTTTTTTTTGTTGGCAGTATATTAGTCTGTCAATATGCCTAAATATTCCTAATCAAACCACACTTTCTTACAACAACATAATACAAATAAATAATAATAGATAAGTTAATGCATATAGAAATGATTAAAGAAAAATATCAATTACAATTTTTACACGTACACCTACCAATGAAACCCACATACGCTACCATCTAGTTTTATGATCAACTTAGCCAATTCAAAGTCCTTACTACACTTTTCCCATGATAGTATGGCAATTATCGACACAACCAATTCACAAACATCGTACCTTTTTATCATAACGCTGCCATGTAGCTTTATAATCATTTTAGCCAATTCAATAACCTAATATACATTTTCCTATATGATCAATTTAGCCAATTCAAAATCCTTACTACACTTTTCCCACGATAGTATGGCAATCATCGACACAACCAATTCACAAACATCGTACCTTTTTATCATAACGCTGCCATGTAGTTTTATAATCATTTTAGCCAATTCGATAACCTTTTCACATTTTCCTATATGATCAATTTAGCCACTTCAAAATCCTTACTACACTTTTCCCACGATAGTATGGCAATCATCGACACAACCAATTCACAAACATTGTACTTTATTATCATAGCGCTGCCATCTAGTGTCAACATTTACAAACTTTTTACGTCAACTACTTATCCAAAACCAATAAATCCTGATTTTAATTGCTTTTGGATTAGCCAAGACACACATAGCCAATTCACAAATATTGTACATTATTATCATAGCGCTGCCATCTAGTGTCAACATTCACAAACTTTTTACGACAACTACTTATCTAAAACCCATAAATCATGATTTTAATTGCTTTTGGATTAGCCAAGACATACATAGCCAATTCACAAATAATGTATAGTATTAACATAGCGCTGCCATCTAGTGTCAATATTCACAAATTTTTTACGTCAACTACTTATCCAAAACCCATAAATCATGATTTTAATTGCTTTTGGATTAGCCAAGACACACATAGCCAATCCACAAATATTGTACCTTATTCATTGCTCTGCCATCTAGTGTCAACATTCTCAAACTTTTATGTGAACTGCTTAACCATTTTACGGGAACTGCTTATCCAAAATCCATAAATAATGATTTTAATTGCTTTTGGATTAGGCAAAACACACATAGCCAATTCACAAATATTGTACATTATCATAGCGCTACCATCAAGTGTCAACATTCACAAACTTTTACGTACTGCCTAACCATTTTACGGCAACTGCTTATCCAAAACCCATAAATCATGATTTTAATTGCTTTTGGATTAGCCAAGACACACATAGCCAATTCACAAACATATTACATTGTTACCATAGCGCTGCCATCCAGTTTTTAATAATTTTAGCCAACTCAAAAACCTTTATTCATTTTCTTATACGATAATTTAGCCAATTCAAAAACCTTTCTACACTTTTCCTATGATAGTATGGCAGCCATATACCATCATTTAGCAAGACAAAAACCTTTTTTCTTTTAGCGCCCCTAGCGGTAAGTTTTTGTACTATTATTTTGAACTCTCAATTCCTACATACTATTGTGCTGCAATTAGTTCTGTGGCATCTGTAAGTAGTCCTTCTAGTCTCTCTCCAAATTCATATGCTGTCTCCGTTGGACCTTGCTTACTGCTAAAAATTAGTTCTTGCAATTCTGTTAGAGTTTTGCCTTTTACAAATTTTTCTCTAATAGCCTGACATAGGGCTTCTATTGTTGTGAACTCTTTATTGTGCAAATATTAGTAAGCATTTCCAAATAATCTAGTTTTGATGTATTTGATTATGTCGACCACATTACCTGGTTCTTCTAGTTTATCCTTTGCTATCATACATCCTTCAATAAACTTCTTGGCTTCCCTTACCAGTTCTGGCCCATCAGTTCCGTAGAAAATTGGCACCACATGGGATATGGTTTTCAAGAGTTCGGTAAAAGTTGTCATGTTGTTACTATTTGTTGTGGTGTTAATTTTAATCACTTTCCTCGTCTCTCCTTGTCAGTTTCGTATCTTTGACTTCAGCGTTTCGATTTGTTGAGTCTTTTCCTCTATCACCTTTCTATTTTCGATGACTTGCTGCAACTCATCAGGAGTCAAGTTAGGGTTAACGCGCTGCGCGAAGTCTTTAAATGCTTGTGTCTTCAGTTCGCTGTCTTGAATCAGTTGTTCAGCTTCTTCAATGGTTTTTCTTAAGCTTTCGTTCTGCTGCTTCAAAATCCGGTTAACG
Source organism: Panzeria rudis (assembly GCA_956483635.1). Lineage (NCBI taxonomy): Eukaryota > Metazoa > Arthropoda > Insecta > Diptera > Tachinidae > Panzeria > Panzeria rudis. Next base: position 58,929,488 of record OY101449.1, read on the forward strand.
TTTAAATATTCTTCTATTTCTAGCACTTGTAGTTCTTCCAATAAAATAGCTATCTTTTCAAATTCGGTTATGTTTCCCTGGCTTCTCACTTTATGCTTTACTAACTCTATATACTCTTTGGTATTGTTAAGGTACTTTATGAGATTCCACACTCGCTCAGAAATTTCCCTGGTCTCCTCTTGTGTCTTTTGTAATTTTTTTTTCAAATCCTCCATATAGCTCAAGCAAAATTTCCTAAATCCACTTTTATGTTCAATGTTCAATTTTCACAAACAAACTTTCCTTCTATTTAAATACTGCTAATTATTTTGAATTTTTCACTATGCGTTTATCTAGTTTAATTTACTAATTCAACACTTATATAAATATTTTTACCTTTTGTGTTGGTCCCATTTGTCTCGAGCAAATGTTTGATCGTCGTTGAGTTTACAACCAAAGTCTGTGCAACTTAAGGCAGCTAAAATAGCTCATTAAAACCTTGCGTTGTGTAGTAAATGTTGGTATGCAGAACAACGTATCCTTTTGAAAATTTAATTCAGTATATTAAAATTAAATTGAGCTAAAATAGCTTTCCAATATCAATATACTTCCTTCAAACTGCCAAAAGATATCAAACTGTACTCTTGCTAATACCGGCTGCGCCAAAATGTTGTGTTTTAATTTAAATACGGATTTTTCTTTTAGTATATTAATGGTTTATTTAAAAAAGGCTTTGTTAATAAAAACTAGTATCTTATTATTTTAATTTACAATTTTAAACCTGGAGGGTCCCGTGGGAATCGCAGGTATGACTCTAACTTTTGACTGCTAAATACAAGACCCTATTACAACTTCTTAATACAACTCAACTGTTGCTTTCTTTAATCGAACTATTTATACAAAACTTAATCATACTTAAATATATTTCAACATTAATATTATGCTTAACAGTTATTATTATTATGCTAAACTTATTTCCTTAATGTTATTTAGCTTTTGACCCAATTACGAAATATTACTATTGCACAATTTGTCAACGCAAAGAATTTAGCAAATAACCAAGTGAATGAAGTGGTTGCTGCTGCGTTAACAAAGTTGTGCAATATACGGGTGCGAGGGTTGATCAATTCTGATTCACAACAACTGTCCGTCCACCCAACGGAACTTATTTTGTTACCGATGTGGGTTAAACGGAGTGATTACGCCAAAATGCCCAAATTGTTCGGGAAACTTTCAGAGGAGTGTGGTCAAGTCGGGAGAAACACGCTCCAATCAGAATCCTGAAAAAATTTAAAAGAAGCTATTATCCTGATTGAGAGTAGTTCGAATTTAAAATTGAGGGATAGTGATGGGTTAGGGAAAACAGTAGGAGATAAACAGGGACCGTATTATTTGTTAAAAGGTGCCGTAGCAGAAAAGGCTAATCAGAAAGATAAGGGAGAACTAGATACTTTAAGAAAAAAAATCTGTGGAACGTATAAGGAACATCTCGCAAGATACAATGAAGCTAGAAATAGAATATATGGCGAAGAGAAAAAGGGTTATAAAATAAAAAGGCTGTTGAATGCCAGGAAAAGGTTCAGGAACAAAAAATTAAAATTTCAGAAAATTAAAGACGCTGTGCGCAAATGTATTACAACGAAATTGGCAAATGATCCAAGAGCATTTGTGGAAATCGGTATAGGAAAAGTGACGATCAAAGGAATATTACATACAGGTGCGTTAATAAATCTATTGGGAAAGAATTGTGAGATCGTGATAAACGAAATTCGTGGAGAAATAAGCCCTCTGTTTTCAAATGCTAAAACAGCTGGAGGAGATAGTCTAGAAATTATTGGTAAAATTGAGCTTCCCGTAACATTAGGAGATCAGACAAATCCCATTGTATTTGATTTGTGCCCAAGGCTGATACAACTTGCTTACTTAGGAGTTGATTTTTGGACCAAATTTTATCTGGCACCAAAAGTATTTACAAGTGAAGAAATAGATTTTGAGAAGTTGGCCCTAGAATACCCTATGAGCACAGGAGGCATGGAAAAACATAATTTGACAGCTGAGCAAGAAACAGAATTAGAACAGTAAAGTGTGCCTTTGGCTTGCACACGAAGGGTTCCATACGAATACACATATATCTCTTTTCGTTTTTGCCCTTTTCTTTTAATTTTGAAACTTTTTTCGCTTTGCTTTTTTTGTTTAATTTTAGTTTATTTATTTTTTAAGGACTTTCGTTGTTGTAGCATTTTTTTGTTTTGGCGCAATTTTAATTTTGGTTATTTTTTTATTATTTTTTTTGCGATTTTTCGTTTTTTTGATTTTTTTTCTTTTTTGCCGCTTTTTTAGTTTTGGCGTTTTTTTGGTTTTTTTTTTGCTTTTTGACGATATTTTTAGTTTTAGGTATTTATTTAAGTTTTGGAGTTTTTTCAGGTTTTGGGGACATTTTTCGGTATTTTGTGATTTTTATTTAGTTTTAGCGATTTTTTTTTGATTTGACAATTTTTTTCGTTTTATCGATTTTTTTAGTTTTGGCGCTTTTTTGGTTTTGGCGCTTTTTTCCTTTTTGTGATTTTTTCCATTTTTTTTAATTTTTTTCCTTTTTTGATGATATTTTTAGTTTTAGCGATTTTTCATTCTTTAGAGCTTTTTTCGTTGACACGACTTTTTTCGGTTTTTGGCGTTTCTTTTATCTTTTGGCGATCATTTTAGTTTTAGTGGTTTTTTACGATTTTGTTTTAATTTTGGTGCTTTTTTCCTTCAAGCGCTTTTTTCATTTTGGCGATTTTTCATTTTGAAATTTTTTTAGTTTTGGATTTTTTTAAAAAGCGGATACTTTTGAATACTCAATACTACTCAATACAATTTCAACTGGGTACTCGATAGTACTCGATACTTTTAACGACAATTTTATTTCAAATTAAAAATATTTAATTTTCGCTTTTATTGAAACATGTATGAACAACTAGGGTTTCTTAAACTAATTAAATGTTCAATTATTTTAATTATTTAGTTAATATCTTTGTAAGTGACAAGCCTTAGAATTATTTCAAAACATATTTTTAGCAGAGTTGTATTATTTTTTATAATTACTATTTTATTTCGACCTTTTTTATGTTCAAAATTATTTATTATTGAATATTAAGGACTAGGTCATTTTTTTTTATTCATATCAAAAAGACTAGAAATATTTTTAGTTGCATTCTTAATGAATTTTGGAATTATACCTGAATTGCGGCATCTAATTAAAAACGTTATTGCTGCCTTTAAACTAACTATTTTATTTCGTATGCCCTTATATCTATTCATGGCTTTTCTTACAACATCATTTCTCTTTAGTTCATTGAAATTCATCGTGTATTTTGTATGGTTTTTGAATCCGTAATCTTTAAAAATTATTTCTCCTTCAAATTTACTTCTCTTTATTTAATAAATATAAACGGCAGTGTTTAATTATTTATTTTCTTCTCTTTATTAATTTTCCTCTCTTTATTTAACAAATAAAAGCGGCAGTGTTAATCAATATTGCGGCGTGCTCTCCTTTATTTCTTATAATTATTATTTTATTTCGACCTTTTTTATGTTTAAAATTATTTATTATTGAATATTATGCACTAGATCAGTTTTTTTTATAAAAAGTTATTTAATTATTCCAATACTTCGTTACACTTTGTGCAACTTCTTCAGGGATAAATTGTTATAACAATTATTCGATTAAAAAATATTAACAATACAAATTGTCACAAAAAGAAAATATTTGAAAAATAATTTGTAGTTAAAATTGAAATAATTTTCAAACACAACAAAAAACTTAATACTATGAACATTTTTAAAAAACATCTTTCATCTATTATTGTTAGTATATTTTGATATTAAATGTCTGTAATTCTGAGCAACGCTATCCTTATCTGCTTTAAAGTTTATTATACGGTCTGTTGATGTATTAATAATTTGTAGCACCTCTAACATATATCTTCTTTTGTAATTATTTTCTGTATTTAATACCGAGACATTCTTAAAATCTGGATAATGTCTTAATCTAGAACAATGTGATGCTAATGCTGTTTTTTTGTGAAGAAATTATATCTCTATATCTTTGATTCGATCTATGTCCTACAATTCTAGTCTTCAATTTATTCTTTGATGTACCTATATATATTTTATTGCATATTTCATTATCCTTACCTTTACAAGGAATTTTATAAACTATATTAGATTTATCTAACTTTTCTATTCCATCCTTCATTTTACTAAGTAATTTACCTAATGTATTATATGTTTTATGCGCCATTCTATATGTATTTCTATTTTCCAATCTTTCTGATATGAAGGGTATATAAGTTAATGATTTGTATATTTTTGGTTCCGAAATATTATTAACGGCACTATTTTTATTTCGTCTACTGGTCTATTAAGTTGTATGTAAGTTGTGTTTGAAAATTATTAGCATTCAATAAATTTATAATTCTATTCTCATTATTCTTGTGGAATTCTTTGTCACTTATATCCAATACTCTTCTTATAAGATTCTTACCAGTGTTTATAATAACTCGTTTTGGATGCTTTGAGTAATAATTAATTAACCTTCCTGAAGATATAGGTTTCTGATACCAGTCAATTGATAAAATATACCCTTTTCTTATTACTAAAGTATCTAAATATGAGAGTTTTAAATCTTTTTCCCTCTCAATCGTAAACTTAATGTCTGAGTGAAAAGTATTAAACCCTGTTAATACATTTTCTATTTCAGATTCTGAAATTATGCAAAATAAATCATCAACATACTTAGTCAAGGTCTTAGGTCTAACAGATAATTTTTCTATACAAATATCGAGCAATTTCTCCATAACAATATCGGCCACTATTGGAGATGCTGGAGAAGCCATTGGCAGTCCCTTCTGTTGTGAATATATCTTATTATTATATTTGAAATACCTATTATCAATAATACAGAATTTTAGAATACCTATAAATAGATATTTTTCAATGCTAATATGTGCTTCTATTTTATTGCAATTTTCTTCAATAATATTAATTGCTATATCTATAGGAATGCTAGGAAAAAGAGATACCACATCTAAGGAAATTAATTTCTCATCATTATTTATTTTTAGATATTTTTTTCCCTTAAATTGAAGTGAGTCCTTAACATTATAACTTGAAATCTCTGTCAACTTTTTGAGGATTTTTGCTAGAAATTTACTAAGTTCATGTGATGGAGAATTAATACATGAACATATTGGCCTTAAAGGAAAATTATCTTTGTGTATTTTAGGAACACCATATAGCATTTGGGCTATAGCCTCATATGTTTTAAGTTTCTTTTTCTCTGTGTCGGAAACTACTTCTAAGGAAAAACGTCTTTCGACAAAGTCATTATTCATCTTCTGTAGTCTGTTCGTTGGGTCTTTTTGTAATAATCTATATGTGACAGTATCACCTATAATACTATTCATTCTAATATTATAATCATCTCTATTTAGAGCGACTGTCGTATTACCTTTATCCGCATCCAAGACTAATAAGACTCTATTTGCCTTCAAAAATCGTTTTGTATCCCTTATCTTATCCAAAATAAATTTATCTCTATTATCTAATCTCATTTTGTTCATATGGTCATCAATAATTGTTGTCATTTGTGTTCTAGCTATTTCCTGTCCTTATTTCTCTCTAATTGTCTGAATAAAATCGTCTCCTTCTGCTATTATCTTTAACATTGGGAAATGTTCCCTTTCCACTGCCCTTAAGAAAGAATCCACTGTATATCTAATGGAATATCTACATTTGATTTACTAATAAACCAATTCTGATTAAATCTAATTCCTAATTCTTTTTTCTGTAATTCCCTAAGACAATTGAACTTTTATCTATGAGTGTCCTTAATCTTTCTACTAAATGTAAATACTAATCTGTCTTCATATTTTATGAAAGTGTTGTATTCAGTGTAATTTAAATAATATCTTAAATTATTTTCTAAAAAACGTAATTCCACCTTGACTTGCTTCAGTAATTGATGTTTCTGTTTTATAGCCAAATTTAGAATTTTGTTTTGTAGTCCTTGAATATATCTCGAAATTGATTGTTGAAAAATTGGACCATTCATATCAAAATGTCTAGAAATATTTTTATGTTAAGGACTCACTTCAATTTAAGGAAAAAATAAAACATCTAAAAATAAATAATGATGAGAAATTAATTTGCTTAGATGTCGTGTCTATTTTTCCTATCATTCCTATAGATTTAGCAATTAATATTATTGAAGAAAATTGCAATGAAATAGAAGCACATATTAATATTGAAAAATATCTATTTATACGTATTCTAAAATTCTGTATTATTGATAATAGGTATTTCAAATATAATAATAAGATATATTCACAACAGAAGGGACTGCCAATGGGCTCTCCAGCATCTCCAATAGTGGCCGATATTGTTATTGAGAAATTGCTGGATTTTTGTATAGAAAAATTATCTGTTAGACTTAAGATCATGACTAAGTATGTTGATGATTTATTTTGCATAATTTCAGAATCTGAAATAGAAAATGTATTAACAGCGTTTAATACTTTTCACTCAGACATTAAGTTTACGATTGAGAGGGAAAAAGATTTAAAACTCTCATATTTAGATACTTTAGTAATAAGAAAAGGGAATATTTTATCAATTGACTGATATCAGAAACCTACATCTTCAGGAAGGTTAATTAATTATTACTCAAAGCATCCAAAACGAGTTATTATAAACACTGGTAAGGATCTTATAAGAAGAGTATTGGATATAAGTGACAAAGAATTCCACAAGAATAATGAGATTAGAATTTTAAATTTATTTAACGCTAATAATTTTCCAACACAACTTATATACAACTTAATAGACCAGTATAGACGAAATAAAAATAGTGCGGTTAATAATATTTCGGAATTAAAAATATACAAATCATTAACTTATATACCTTTCATATCAGAAAGATTGGAAAAAATCCAATATATTTGATAGAAATACATACAGAATGGCTTATAAAACATATAATACATTAGGTAAGTTATTTAGTAAAATGAAGGATGGAATAGAAAAGTTAGATAAATCTAATATAGAGTGATCTATTTGGTTTTGACCAACGATTTGTTATAGTATTTGATAGGGGTTACCTTAGGCTGATTTTGGTCACTTTGTCTTTATTAATAAAACAAATATAATTTTTGTATGTGAATATATCACATCTGCCCGACGTTTCGTTGGCTTTTTTCCAACTTCTTCAGGAGCTTTTCTTTATTTTAAAATCTGTTAAATAAATTGATTAATGTTACTAATACATTGTATATTATATGTACGTGTGTGTATGCGAAACTTACTATTTTGTTATATTTCATACTGTTTATAAAACTTTATATAATAAAAACTGGACATCACAACATTGGATAAGTATAAAATATATATGTAAAATAAAAACTGGACATCACAATATAAATATGTAGTTCTTTAAATAAATAAATAAATAATTAAGTAATTACGGCACAACACAAATTATCACAGTTCAATTGTTTATCACAGACTAATCAGAAAGGATAGCAATTGAATATTGCAATTTAATGTTGTCTTTGTCTTCTTTTGTATTCATTGTTTTTTTAATCCGCTCTTGTATTCTTAGACTTTCCAGTGTGTATCGTTTATTGTGTTTTGTTTCTCTGTCTAAAATTTTGACGTTGTCGAAGCATATATTATGTCCACTCTCTTTTACATGCTGAGATAGAGCAGTACTTTCTCGTCCCTTTTCTACATCAGCTGTATGTTCAGCTATTCTGGTTTCAAGTCTTCTTTTTGTTGTACCCACGTATATTTTGTTGCATTGTTCTCTATCATTACCATCACATTTTAATTCGTAAACAACACTGTCGATTTTCATTTTATTTATTTTTGTTTTTTTGCGTGTGAATAAATGTCTAGTGGTATGGTTGGATTTGTGCGCTATTTTTGTTTTGTTGTCATTTATGATCTTTTGTAAAAGTCTGCTTTCTGTAAGCTTTGGCACATATGGTACACTGCAGAAAATCGTATCTTCAATTTTTTGACTAGCCTTTCTATTATCAGTAAGTGTTTTGTTTATTAATTTATTTATGAGCTTCATCGGATAATTATTGTTTGTTAGTATTATTTTAAGTTTTCTTATATTTTCCGTTTTAAATTTCTCATGACTTAAATTCATTACTTTTTGTATAAGATTTGTAGCTGTATTTAATTTCATTCTCATTGGTTGTGTAGAATAATAATTTATTATTCGTCCTGAAGATGTCGCTTTTGTGTACCAGTTCGTTATTAATTTATCGTTGTTTTTGATAATTTTCATGTCAAGGTAGGGAAGTTCCATGTTACTTTCTTTCTCCATTGTAAATTGTAGCTTGTTGTGATACTTATTCAATAGTTCTAAAATTATGCCTTCATCCTTATGATTTATCACTGCAAAGAGGTCGTCAACGTATTTTGATATATATTTTATTTTCACGTTGTTTTTTGTTAGCTCATCAATCACTTCGTCTAAGAGAGTATCAAGTACTATATCCGCAATTGTCGGTGATAACGGATTACCCATGGGCATACCATAGGTTTGGTGGTAGAATTTCCCGTTGTAGGTGAAATAGTTGTTGTCGTTTAAGCAAAATTGTAATATCTTTAAGAACTGTTGCCTAGGTATATTTGTATGATTTTTGATGGTCTCCCATTTTTAAAGTATGTTTTTTATTGCTAAGTGGGTTGGTATATTCGTAAACAGTGATACGACGTCAAATGAGACTATAATGTCATCCTTTTCCATTTTTACATTATCTAGTTTTTCTTTTAGTTGTGTTGAATTCTTTATGTTGTATATTGGGGAAATTAAATTGTTTAAAATGCGTCCTATGAATTTTGATAACTGATAGCATGGCAGTTTTAGTGATGAAGATATTGGTCGTAAGGGCATATTTTCCTTGTGGATTTTCGGTAGTCCATATAGTTCCGGAGCTGCAGCTGTATAGGTTGTCATTAATGTTTTTTCATATTTTGAAATCTGACCATTTTTCATTAGTTGTGTGATTATATTGTTATTTTTGCGTTGTAACTTATCAGTGGGATCTTCTCCTATTGATTTGTATGTATTTTTATCGTTCAAAAGTGCTGACATCTTGCTACAATATTCCTCTCTGTACATAACCACAGTCTTATTACCTTTATCCGCTAATGTTATTAAAATATTGTCCTTATTTCTATTAATGATATCTCTAGTCTCTTCATAAATACCAATTATGAATTTCTCCCTTTCATTGTTTCTGTAGTTTCTTTTATAATTTGAAATTCTATTTGCTATTTTTGATCTTGTTATTTCTTTCTCCGTGTCATCTTTTACATTTTGTACCCATTGTTCCATGTCGGCAATAAGTGGTATTGCTTTAAAGTTTTTCTTATTTATTAGTAACGCGAATTTGTTTCCTAGTGATAGCAACCATTTATTTTCCATATTAAATTCAACATTCGTCCTGTTTATAAACCACTCCTCTTTGTACACCAAATTTAGTTTTTTAAAAGTATTTTTTCTCAATTGGTTGATTTTTGATAAATGTGTCATGTTTATTTTTCGTTTAATATTATAAAATTTGTCCCATTGTTCTTTTTTAAATTTTAACCATTCATTTTCTTCCAGAGTACTTGATAATTGTCTGTTTATTTTGTCAATATTTTTCTTTATTAGTGTTGTTGTACTATATGTCTCTTTTATTTCTGTATTCAAAAGTTTTGTCTGCAAGTTTGTCTCTATTTCTTTTAATTTCTTCAACGCCGTTTTTGTTGTGAACAATTTTCTGAGTTGATACGTTGAGTTTAATATATGTGTTGGTTTTATACCAAATCGTCTGCAGTCTTGTAAAAATTTCAATCTTTCTTTGAGTAAACTGCTCGTCCTTGTGTTATATTGTGCCATTATGTATTGAAAAAAGTTTTGCATCTTAACTATTTTGTTCAGATTTTTTACTTTAATGTAGTTCCTTTAATTTGCTTTACTTTCGGCAGGCCTACCGGTGCAATTATGAGTGATCTATTTGGTTTTGACCAACGATTTGTTATAGTATTTGATAGGGGTTACCTTAGGCTGATTTTGGTCACTTTGTCTTTATTAATAAAACAAATATAATTTGTGTATGTGAATATATCACATCTGCCCGACGTTTCGTTGGCTTTTTTCCAACTTCTTCAGGAGCTTTTCTTTATTTTAAAATCTGATAAATAAATTGATTAATGTTACTAATACATTGTATACTATATGTACGTGTGTGTATGCGAAACTTACTATTTTGTTATATATCATACTGTTTATAAAACTTTATATAATAAAAACTGGACATCACAACATTGGATAAGTATAAAATATATATGTAAAATAAAAACTGGACATCACAATATAAATATGTAGTTCTTTAAATAAATAAATAAATAATTAAGTAATTACGGCACAACACAAATTATCACAGTTCAATTGTTTATCACAGACTAATCAGAAAGGATAGCAATTGAATATTGCAATTTAATGTTGTCTTTGTCTTCTTTTGTATTCATTGTTTTTTTAATCCGCTCTTGTATTCTTAGACTTTCCAGTGTGTATCGTTTATTGTGTTTTGTTTCTCTGTCTAAAATTTTGACGTTGTCGAAGCATATATTATGTCCACTCTCTTTTACATGCTGAGATAGAGCAGTACTTTCTCGTCCCTTTTCTACATCAGCTGTATGTTCAGCTATTCTGGTTTCAAGTCTTCTTTTTGTTGTACCCACGTATATTTTGTTGCATTGTTCTCTATCATTACCATCACATTTTAATTCGTAAACAACACTGTCGATTTTCATTTTATTTATTTTTGTTTTTTTGCGTGTGAACAAATGTCTAGTGGTATGGTTGGATTTGTGCGCTATTTTTGTTTTGTTGTCATTTATGATCTTTTGTAAAAGTCTGCTTTCTGTAAGCTTTGGCACATATGGTACACTGCAGAAAATCGTATCTTCAATTTTTTGACTAGCCTTTCTATTATCAGTAAGTGTTTTGTTTATTAATTTATTTATGAGCTTCATCGGATAATTATTGTTTGTTAGTATTATTTTAAGTTTTCTTATATTTTCCGTTTTAAATTTCTCATGACTTAAATTCATTACTTTTTGTATAAGATTTGTAGCTGTATTTAATTTCATTCTCATTGGTTGTGTAGAATAATAATTTATTATTCGTCCTGAAGATGTCGCTTTTGTGTACCAGTTCGTTATTAATTTATCGTTGTTTTTGATAATTTTCATGTCAAGGTAGAGAAGTTCCATGTTACTTTCTTTCTCCATTGTAAATTGTAGCTTGTTGTGATACTTATTCAATAGTTCTAAATTTATGCCTTCATCCTTATGATTTATCACTGCAAAGAGGTCGTCAACGTATTTTGATATATATTTTATTTTCACGTTGTTTTTTGTTAGCTCATCAATCACTTCGTCTAAGAGAGTATCAAGTACTATATCCGCAATTGTCGGTGATAACGGATTACCCATGGGCATACCATAGGTTTGGTGGTAGAATTTCTCGTTGTAGGTGAAATAGTTGTTGTCGTTTAAGCAAAATTGTAATATCTTTAAGAACTGTTGCCTAGGTATATTTGTATGATTTTTGATGGTCTCCCATTTTTAAAGTATGTTTTTTATTGCTAAGTGGGTTGGTATATTCGTAAACAGTGATACGACGTCAAATGAGACTATAATGTCATCCTTTTCCATTTTTACATTATCTAGTTTTTCTTTTAGTTCTGTTGAATTCTTTATGTTGTATATTGGGGAAATTAAATTTTTTAAAATGCGTCCTATGAATTTTGATAACTGATAGCATGGCAGTTTTAGTGATGAAGATATTGGTCGTAAGGGCATATTTTCCTTGTGGATTTTTGGTAGTCCATATAGTTCCGGAGCTGCAGCTGTATAGGTTGTCATTAATGTTTTTTCATATTTTGAAATCTGTCCATTTTTCATTAGTTGTGTGATTATATTGTTATTTTTGCGTTGTAACTTATCAGTGGGATCTTATCTTATTGATTTGTATGTATTTTTATCGTTCAAAAGTGCTGACATCTTGCTACAATATTCCTCTCTGTACATAACCACAGTCTTATTACCTTTATCCGCTAATGTTATTAAAATATTGTCCTTATTTCTATTAATGATATCTCTAGTCTCTTCAAAAATACCAATTATGAATTTCTCCCTTTCATTGTTTCTGTAGTTTCTTTTATAATTTGAAATTCTATTTGCTATTTTTGATCTTGTTATTTCTTTCTCAGTGTCATCTTTTACATTTTGTACCCATTGTTCCATGTCGGCAATAAGTGGTATTGCTTTAAAGTTTTTCTTATTTATTAGTAACGCGAATTTGTTTCCTAGTGATAGCAACCATTTATTTTCCATATTAAATTCAACATTCGTCCTGTTTATAAACCACACCTCTTTGTACACCAAATTTAGTTTTTTAAAAGTATTTTTTCTCAATTGGTTGATTTTTGATAAATGTGTCATGTTTATTTTTCGTTTAATATTATAAAATTTGTCCCATTGTTCTTTTTTAAATTTTAACCATTCATTTTCTTCCAGTGTACTTGATAATTGTCTGTTTATTTTGTCAATATTTTTCTTTATTAGTGTTGTTGTACTATATGTCTCTTTTATTTCTGTATTCAAAAGTTTTGTCTGCAAGTTTGTCTCTATTTCTTTTAATTTCTTCAACGCCGTTTTTGTTGTGAACAATTTTCTGAGTTGATACGTTGAGTTTAATATATGTGTTGGTTTTATACCAAATCGTCTGCAGTCTTGTACAAATTTCAATCTTTCTGATTGTCTTGCTAATCTTTCCACTTCTCTACTGTATTCTTTGAGTAAACTGCTCGTCCTTGTGTTATATTGTGCCCTTATGTATTGAAAAAAGTTTTGCATCTTGACTATTTTGTTCAGATTTTTTACTTTAATGTAGTTCCTTTAATTTGCTTTACTTTCGGCAGGCCTACCGGTGCAATTATGAGTGATCTATTTGGTTTTGACCAACGATTTGTTATAGTATTTGATAGGGGTTACCTTAGGCTGATTTTGGTCACTTTGTCTTTATTAATAAAACAAATATAATTTTTGTATGTGAATATATCACATCTGCCCGACGTTTCGTTGGCTTTTTTCCAACTTCTTCAGGAGCTTTTCTTTATTTTAAAATCTGTTAAATAAATTGATTAATGTTACTAATACATTGTATATTATATGTACGTGTGTGTATGCGAAACTTACTATTTTGTTATATTTCATACTGTTTATAAAACTTTATATAATAAAAACTGGACATCACAACATTGGATAAGTATAAAATATATATGTAAAATAAAAACTGGACATCACAATATAAATATGTAGTTCTTTAAATAAATAAATAAATAATTAAGTAATTACGGCACAACACAAATTATCACAGTTCAATTGTTTATCACAGACTAATCAGAAAGGATAACAATTGAATATTGCAATTTAATGTTGTCTTTGTCTTCTTTTGTATCCATTGTTTTTTTAATCCGCTCTTGTATTCTTAGACTTTCCAGTGTGTATCGTTTATTGTGTTTTGTTTCTCTGTCTAAAATTTTGACGTTGTCGAAGCATATATTATGTCCACTCTCTTTTACATGCTGAGATAGAGCAGTACTTTCTCGTCCCTTTTCTACATCAGCTGTATGTTCAGCTATTCTGGTTTCAAGTCTTCTTTTTGTTGTACCCACGTATATTTTGTTGCATTGTTCTCTATCATTACCATCACATTTTAATTCGTAAACAACACTGTCGATTTTCATTTCATTTATTTTTGTTTTTTTGCGTGTGAATAAATGTCTACTGGTATGGTTGGATTTGTGCACTATTTTTGTTTTGTTGTCATTTATGATCTTTTGTAAAAGTCTGCTTTCTGTAAGCTTTGGCACATATGGTACACTGCAGAAAATCGTATCTTCAATTTTTTGACTAGCCTTTCTATTATCAGTAAGTGTTTTGTTTATTAATTTATTTATGAGCTTCATCGGATAATTATTGTTTGTTAGTATTATTTTAAGTTTTCTTATATTTTCCGTTTTAAATTTCTCATGACTTAAATTCATTACTTTTTGTATAAGATTTGTAGCTGTATTTAATTTCATTCTCATTGGTTGTGTAGAATAATAATTTATTATTCGTCCTGAAGATGTCGCTTTTGTGTACCAGTTCGTTATTAATTTATCGTTGTTTTTGATAATTTTCATGTCAAGGTAGGGAAGTTCCATGTTACTTTCTTTCTCCATTGTAAATCGTAGCTTGTTGTGATACTTATTCAATAGTTCTAAAATTATGCCTTCATCCTTATGATTTATCACTGCAAAGAGGTCGTCAACGTATTTTGATATATATTTTATTTTCACGTTGTTTTTTGTTAGCTCATCAATCACTTCGTCTAAGAGAGTATCAAGTACTATATCCGCAATTGTCGGTGATAACGGATTACCCATGGGCATACCATAGGTTTGGTGGTAGAATTTCCCGTTGTAGGTGAAATAGTTGTTGTCGTTTAAGCAAAATTGTAATATCTTTAAGAACTGTTGCCTAGGTATATTTGTATGATTTTTGATGGTCTTCCATTTTTAAAGTATGTTTTTTATTGCTAAGTGGGTTGGTATATTCGTAAACAGTGATACGACGTCAAATGAGACTATAATGTCATCCTTTTCCATTTTTACATTATCTAGTTTTTCTTTTAGTTGTGTTGAATTCTTTATGTTGTATATTGGGGAAATTAAATTTTTTAAAATGCCTCCTATGAATTTTGATAACTGATAGCATGGCAGTTTTAGTGATGAAGATATTGGTCGTAAGGGCATATTTTCCTTGTGGATTTTCGGTAGTCCATATAGTTCCGGAGCTGCAGCTGTATAGGTTGTCATTAATGTTTTTTCATATTTTGAAATCTGTCCATTTTTCATTAGTTGTGTGATTATATTGTTATTTTTGCGTTGTAACTTATCAGTGGGATCTTCTCTTATTGATTTGTATGTATTTTTATCGTTCAAAAGTGCTGACATCTTGCTACAATAGTCCTCTCTGTACATAACCACAGTCTTATTACCTTTATCCGCTAATGTTATTAAAATATTGTCCTTATTTCTATTAATGATATCTCTAGTCTCTTCATAAATACCAATTATGAATTTCTCCCTTTCATTGTTTCTGTAGTTTCTTTTATAATTTGAAATTCTATTTGCTATTTTTGATCTTGTTATTTCTTTCTCCGTGTCATCTTTTATATTTTGTACCCATTGTTCCATGTCGGCAATAAGTGGTATTGCTTTAAAGTTTTTCTTATTTATTGGTTACGCGAATTTGTTTCCTAGTGATAGCAACCATTTATTTTCCATATTAAATTCAACATTCGTCCTGTTTATAAACCACTCCTCTTTGTACACCAAATTTAGTTTTTTAAAAGTATTTTTTCTCAATTGGTTGATTTTTGATAAATGTGTCATGTTTATTTTTCGTTTAATATTATAAAATTTGTCCCATTGTTCTTTTTTAAATTTTAACCATTCATTTTCTTCCAGTGTACTTGATAATTGTCTGCTTATTTTGTCAATATTTTTCTTTATTAGTGTTGTTGTACTATATGTGTCTTTTATTTCTGTATTCAAAAGTTTTGTCTGCAAGTTTGTCTCTATTTCTTTTAATTTCTTCAACGCCGTTTTTGTTGTGAACAATTTTCTGAGTTGATACGTTGAGTTTAATATATGTGTTGGTTTTATACCAAATCGTCTGCAGTCTTGTAAAAATTTCAATCTTTCTGATTGTCTTGCTAATCTTTCCACTTCTCTACTGTATTCTTTGAGTAAACTGCTCGTCCTTGTGTTATATTGTGCCCTTATGTATTGAAAAAAGTTTTGCATCTTGACTATTTTGTTCAGATTTTTTACTTTAATGTAGTTCCTTTAATTTGCTTTACTTTCGGCAGGCCTACCGGTGCAATTATGAGTGATCTATTTGGTTTTGACCAACGATTTGTTATAGTATTTGATAGGGGTTACCTTAGGCAGATTTTGGTCACTTTGTCTTTATTAATAAAACAAATATAATTTTTGTATGTGAATATATCACATCTGCCCGACGTTTCGTTGGCTTTTTTCCAACTTCTTCAGGAGCTTTTCTTTATTTTAAAATCTGTTAAATAAATTGATTAATGTTACTAATACATTGTATATTATATGTACGTGTGTGTATGCGAAACTTACTATTTTGTTATATTTCATACTGTTTATAAAACTTTATATGATAAAAACTGGACATAACAACATTGGATAAGTATAAAATATATATGTAAAATAAAAACTGGACATC
This sequence comes from Panzeria rudis, assembly GCA_956483635.1. Taxonomy (NCBI): domain Eukaryota; kingdom Metazoa; phylum Arthropoda; class Insecta; order Diptera; family Tachinidae; genus Panzeria; species Panzeria rudis. Next base: position 58,945,883 of record OY101449.1, read on the forward strand.
ACAATATAAATATGTAGTTCTTTAAATAAATAAATAAATAATTAAGTAATTACGGCACAACACAAATTGTTTATCACAGACTAATCAGAAAGGATAGCAATTGAATATTGCAATTTAATGTTGTCTTTGTCTTCTTTTGTATTCATTGTTTTTTTAATCCGCTCTTGTATTCTTAAACTTTCCAGTGTGTATCGTTTATTGTGTTATGTTTCTCTGTCTAAAATTTTGACGTTGTCGAAGCATATATTATGTCCACTCTCTTTTACATGCTGAGATAGAGCTGTACTTTCTCGTCCCTTTTCTACATCAGCTGTATGTTCAGCTATTCTGGTTTCAAGTCTTCTTTTTGTTGTACCCACATATATTTTGTTGCATTGTTCTCTATCATTACCATCACATTTTAATTCGTAAACAACACTGTCGATTTTCATTTTATTTATTTTTGTTTTTTTGCGTGTGAACAAATGTCTAGTAGTATGGTTGGATTTGTGCGCTATTTTTGTTTAGTTGTCATTTATGATCTTTTGTAAAAGTCTGCTTTCTGTAAGCTTTGGCACATATGGTACACTGCAGAAAATCGTATCTTCAATTTTTTGACTAGCCTTTCTATTATCAGTAAGTGTTTTGTTTATTAATTTATTTATGAGCTTCATCGGATAATTATTGTTTGTTAGTATTATTTTAAGTTTTCTTATATTTTCCGTTTTAAATTTCTCATGACTTAAATTCATTACTTTTTGTATAAGATTTGTAGCTGTATTTAATTTCATTCTCATTGGTTGTGTAGAATAATAATTTATTATTCGTCCTGAAGATGTCGCTTTTGTGTACCAGTTCGTTATTAATTTATCGTTGTTTTTGATAATTTTCATGTCAAGGTAGAGAAGTTCCATGTTACTTTCTTTCTCCATTGTAAATTGTAGCTTGTTGTGATACTTATTCAATAGTTCTAAATTTATGCCTTCATCCTTATGATTTATCACTGCAAAGAGGTCGTCAACGTATTTTGATATATATTTTATTTTCACGTTGTTTTTTGTTAGCTCATCAATCACTTCGTCTAAGAGAGTATCAAGTACTATATCCGCAATTGTCGGTGATAACGGATTACCCATGGGCATACCATAGGTTTGGTGGTAGAATTTCCCGTTGTAGGTGAAATAGTTGTTGTCGTTTAAGCAAAATTGTAATATCTTTAAGAACTGTTGCCTAGGTATATTTGTATGATTTTTGATGGTCTCCCATTTTGAAAGTATGTTTTTTATTGCTAAGTGGGTTGGTATATTCGTAAACAGTGATACGACGTCAAATGAGACTATAATGTCATCCTTTTCCATTTTTACATTATATAGTTTTTCTTTTAGTTCTGTTGAATTCTTTATGTTGTATATTGGGGAAATACAATTTTTTAAAATGCGTCCTATGAATTTTGATAACTGATAGCATGGCAGTTTTAGTGATGAAGATATTGGTCGTAAGGGCATATTTTCCTTGCGGATTTTCGGTAGTCCATATAGTTCCGGAGCTGCAGCTGTATAGGTTGTCATTAATGTTTTTTCATATTTTGAAATCTGTCCATTTTTCATTAGTTGTGTGATTATATTTTTATTTTTGCGTTGTAACTTATCAGTGGGATCTTCTCTTATTGATTTGCTACAATAGTCCTCTCTGTACATAACCACAGTCTTATTACCTTTATCCGCTAATGTTATTAAAGTATTGTCCTTATTTCTATTAATGATATCTCTAGTCTCTTCATAAATACCAATTATGAATTTCTCCCTTTCATTGTTTCTGTAGTTTCTTTTATAATTTGAAATTCTATTTGCTATTTTTGATCTTGTTATTTCTTTCTCCGTGTCATCTTTTATATTTTGTACCCATTGTTCCATGTCGGCAATAAGTGGTATTGCTTTAAAGTTTTTCTTATTTATTGGTAACGCGAATTTGTTTCCTAGTGATAGCAACCATTTATTTTCCATATTAAATTCAACATTCGTCCTGTTTATAAACCACACCTCTTTGCACACCAAATTTAGTTTTTTTAAAAGTATTTTTTCTCAATTGGTTGATTTTTGATAAATGTGTCATGTTTATTTTTCGTTAATATTATAAAATTTGTCCCATTGTTCTTTTTTAAATTTTAACCATTCATTTTCTTCCAGTGTACTTGATAATTGTCTGTTTATTTGGTCAATATTTTTCTTTATTAGTGTTGTTGTACTATATGTCTCTTTTATTTCTGTATTCAAAAGTTTTGTCTGCAAGTTTGTCTCTATTTCTTTTAATTTCTTCAACGCCGTTTTTTTTGTGAACAATTTTCTGAGTTGATACGTTGAGTTTAATATATGTGTTGGTTTTATACCAAATCGTCTGCAGTCTTGTAAAAATTTCAATCTTTCTGATTGTCTTGCTAATCTTTCCACTTCTCTACTGTATTCTTTGAGTAAACTGCTCGTCCTTGTGTTATATTGTGCCCTTATGTATTGAAAAAAGTTTTGCATCTTGACTATTTTGTTCAGATTTTTTACTTTAATGTAGTTCCTTTAATTGGCTTTACTTTCGGCAGGCCTACCTGTGCAATTATGAGTGATCTATTTGGTTTTGACCAACGATTTGTTATAGTATTTGATAGGGGTTAGCTTAGGCTGATTTTGGTCACTTTGTCTTTATTAATAAAACAAATATAATTTTTGTATGTGAATATATCACATCTGCCCGACGTTTCGTTGGCTTTTTTCCAACTTCTTCAGGAGCTTTTCTTTATTTTAAAATCTGTTAAATAAATTGATTAATGTTACTAATACATTGTATATTATATGTACGTGTGTGTATGCGAAACTTACTATTTTGTTATATTTCATACTGTTTATAAAATTTTATATAATAAACACTGGACATCACAACATTGGATAAGTATAAAATATATATGTAAAATAAAAACTGAACATCACAATATAAATATGTAGTTCTTTAAATAAATAAATAAATAATTAAGTAATTACGGCACAACACAAATTATCACAGTTCAATTGTTTATCACAGAGTAATCAGAAAGGATAGCAATTGAATTGAATTAATGTTGTCTTTGTCTTCTTTTGTATTCATTGTTTTTTTAATCCGCTCTTGTATTCTTAGACTTTCCAGTGTGTATCGTTTATTGTGTTTTGTTTCTCTGTCTAAAATTTTGACATTGTCGAAGCATATATTATGTCCACTCTCTTTTACGTGCTGAGATAGAGCAGTACTTTCTCGTCCCTTTTCTACATCAGCTGTATGTTCAGCTATTCTGGTTTCAAGTCTTCTTTTTGTTGTACCCACGTATATTTTGTTGCATTGTTCTCTATCATTACCATCACATTTTAATTCGCAAACAACACTGTCGATTTTCATTTTATTTATTTTTGTTTTTTTGCGTGTGAACAAATGTCTAGTGGTATGGTTGGATTTGTGCGCTATTTTTGTTTTGTTGTCATTTATGATCTTTTGTAAAAGTCTGCTTTCTGTAAGCTTTGGCACATATGGTACACTGCAGAAAATCGTATCTTCAATTTTTTGACTAGCCTTTCTATTATCAGTAAGTGTTTTGTTTATTAATTTATTTATGAGCTTCATCGGATAATTATTGTTTGTTAGTATTATTTTAAGTTTTCTTATATTTTCCGTTTTAAATTTCTCATGACTTAAATTCATTACTTTTTGTATAAGATTTGTAGCTGTATTTAATTTCATTCTCATTGGTTGTGTAGAATAATAATTTATTATTCGTCCTGAAGATGTCGCTTTTGTGTACCAGTTCGTTATTAATTTATCGTTGTTTTTGATAATTTTCATGTCAAGGTAGAGAAGTTCCATGTTACTTTCTTTCTCCATTGTAAATTGTAGCTTGTTGTGATACTTATTCAATAGTTCTAAATTTATGCCTTCATCCTTATGATTTATCACTGCAAAGAGGTCGTCAACGTATTTTGATATATATTTTATTTTCACGTTGTTTTTTGTTAGCTCATCAATCACTTCGTCTAAGAGAGTATCAAGTACTATATCCGCAATTGTCGGTGATAACGGATTACCCATGGGCATACCATAGGTTTGGTGGTAGAATTTCCCGTTGTAGGTGAAATAGTTGTTGTCGTTTAAGCAAAATTGTAATATCTTTAAGAACTGTTGCCTAGGTATATTTGTATGATTTTTGATGGTCTCCCATTTTTAAAGTATGTTTTTTATTGCTAAGTGGGTTGGTATATTCGTAAACAGTGATACGACGTCAAATGAGACTATAATGTCATCCTTTTCCATTTTTACATTATATAGTTTTTCTTTTAGTTCTGTTGAATTCTTTATGTTGTATATTGGGGAAATAAAATTTTTTAAAATGCGTCCTATGAATTTTGATAACTGATAGCATGGCAGTTTTAGTGATGAAGATATTGGTCGTAAGGGCACATTTTCCTTGTGGATTTTCGGTAGTCCATATAGTGCCGGAGCTGCAGCTGTATAGGTTGTCATTAATGTTTTTTCATATTTTGAAATCTGTCCATTTTTCATTAGTTGTGTGATTATATTTTTATTTTTGCGTTGTAACTTATCAGTGGGATCTTCTCTTATTGATTTGCTACAATAGTCCTCTCTGTACATAACCACAGTCTTATTACCTTTATCCGCTAATGTTATTAAAGTATTGTCCTTATTTCTATTAATGATATCTCTAGTCTCTTCATAAATACCAATTATGAATTTCTCCCTTTCATTGTTTCTGTAGTTTCTTTTATAATTTGAAATTCTATTTGCTATTTTTGATCTTGTTATTTCTTTCTCCGTGTCATCTTTTATATTTTGTACCCATTGTTCCATGTCGGCAATAAGTGGTATTGCTTTAAAGTTTTTCTTATTTATTGGTAACGCGAATTTGTTTCCTAGTGATAGCAACCATTTATTTTCCATATTAAATTCAACATTCGTCCTGTTTATAAACCACACCTCTTTGTACACCAAATTAGTTTTTTAAAAAGTATTTTTTCTCAATTGGTTGATTTTTGATAAATGTGTCATGTTTATTTTTCGTTTAATATTATAAAATTTGTCCCATTGTTCTTTTTTAAATTTTAACCATTAATTTTCTTCCAGTGTACTTGATAATTGTCTGTTTATTTTGTCAATATTTTTCTTTATTAGTGTTGTTGTACTATATGTCTCTTTTATTTCTGTATTCAAAAGTTTTGTCTGCAAGTTTGTCTCTATTTCTTTTAATTTCTTCAACGCCGTTTTTGTTGTGAACAATTTTCTGAGTTGATACGTTGAGTTTAATATATGTGTTGGTTTTATACCAAATCGTCTGCAGTCTTGTAAAAATTTCAATCTTTCTGATTGTCTTGCTAATCTTTCCACTTCTCTACTGTATTCTTTGAGTAAACTGCTCGTCCTTGTGTTATATTGTGCCCTTATGTATTGAAAAAAGTTTTGCATCTTGACTATTTTGTTCAGATTTTTTACTTTAATGTAGTTCCTTTAATTTGCTTTACTTTCGGCAGGCCTACCGGTGCAATTATGAGTGATCTATTTGGTTTTGACCAACGATTTGTTATAGTATTTGATAGGGGTTAGCTTAGGCTGATTTTGGTCACTTTGTCTTTATTAATAAAACAAATATAATTTTGTATGTGAATATATCACATCTGCCCGACGTTTCGTTGGCTTTTTTCCAACTTCTTCAGGAGCTTTTCTTTATTTTAAAATCTGTTAAATAAATTGATTAATGTTACTAATACATTGTATATTATATGTACGTGTGTGTATGCGAAACTTACTATTTTGTTATATTTCATACTGTTTATAAAACTTTATATAATAAAAACTGAACATCACAACATTGGACAAGTATAAAATATATATGTAAAATAAAAACTGGACATCACAATATAAATATGTAGTTCTTTAAATAAATAAATAAATAATTAAGTAATTACGGCACAACACAAATTATCACAGTTCAATTGTTTATCACAGAGTAATCAGAAAGGATAGCAATTGAATATTGCAATTTAATGTTGTCTTTGTCTTCTTTTGTATTCATTGTTTTTTTAATCCGCTCTTGTATTCTTAGACTTTCCAGTGTGTATCGTTTATTGTGTTTTGTTTCTCTGTCTAAAATTTTGACGTTGCCGAAGCATATATTATGTCCACTCTCTTTACGTGCTGAGATAGAGCAGTACTTTCTCGTCCCTTTTCTACATCAGCTGTATGTTCAGCTATTCTGGTTTCAAGTCTTCTTTTTGTTGTACCCACGTATATTTTGTTGCATTGTTCTCTATCATTACCATCACATTTTAATTCGTAAACAACACTGTCGATTTTCATTTTATTTATTTCTGTTTTTTTGCGTGTGAACAAATGTCTAGTGGTATGGTTGGATTTGTGCGCTATTTTTGTTTTGTTGTCATTTATGATCTTTTGTAAAAGTCTGCTTTCTGTAAGCTTTGGCACATATGGTACACTGCAGAAAATCGTATCTTCAATTTTTTGACTAGCCTTTCTATTATCAGTAAGTGTTTTGTTTATTAATTTATTTATGAGCTTCATCGGATAATTATTGTTTGTTAGTATTATTTTAAGTTTTCTTATATTTTCCGTTTTAAATTTCTCATGACTTAGATTCATTACTTTTTGTATAAGATTTGTAGCTGTATTTAATTTCATTCTCATTGGTTGTGTAGAATAATAATTTATTATTCGTCCTGAAGATGTCGCTTTTGTGTACCAGTTCGTTATTAATTTATCGTTGTTTTTGATAATTTTCATGTCAAGGTAGAGAAGTTCCATGTTACTTTCTTTCTCCATTGTAAATTGTAGCTTGTTGTGATACTTATTCAATAGTTCTAAATTTATGCCTTCATCCTTATGATTTATCACTGCAAAGAGGTCGTCAACGTATTTTGATATATATTTTATTTTCACGTTGTTTTTTGTTAGCTCATCAATCACTTCGTCTAAGAGAGTATCAAGTACTATATCCGCAATTGTCGGTGATAACGGATTACCCATGGGCATACCATAGGTTTGGTGGTAGAATTTCCCGTTGTAGGTGAAATAGTTGTTGTCGTTTAAGCAAAATTGTAATATCTTTAAGAACTGTTGCCTAGGTATATTTGTATGATTTTTGATGGTCTCCCATTTTTAAAGTATGTTTTTTATTGCTAAGTGGGTTGGTATATTCGTAAACAGTGATACGACGTCAAATGAGACTATAATGTCATCCTTTTCCATTTTTACATTATCTAGTTTTTCTTTTAGTTGTGTTGAATTCTTTATGTTGTATATTGGGGAAATTAAATTTTTTAAAATGCGTCCTATGAATTTTGATAACTGATAGCATGGCAGTTTTAGTGATGAAGATATTGGTCGTAAGGGCATATTTTCCTTGTGGATTTTCGGTAGTCCATATAGTTCCGGAGCTGCAGCTGTATAGGTTGTCATTAATGTTTTTTCATATTTTGAAATCTGTCCATTTTTCATTAGTTGTGTGATTATATTGTTATTTTTGCGTTGTAACTTAGCAGTGGGATCTTCTCTTATTGATTTGTATGTATTTTTATCGTTCAAAAGTGCTGACATCTTGCTACAATAGTCCTCTCTGTACATAACCACAGTCTTATTACCTTTATCCGCTAATGTTATTAAAATATTGTCCTTATTTCTATTAATGATATCTCTAGTCTCTTCATAAATACCAATTATGAATTTCTCCCTTTCATTGTTTCTGTAGTTTCTTTTATAATTTGAAATTCTATTTGCTATTTTTGATCTTGTTATTTCTTTCTCCGTGTCATCTTTTACATTTTGTACCCATTGTTCCATGTCGGCAATAAGTGGTATTGCTTTAAAGTTTTTCTTATTTATTAGTAACGCGAATTTGTTTCCTAGTGATAGCAACCATTTATTTTCCATATTAAATTCAACATTCGTCCTGTTTATAAACCACTCCTCTTTGTACACCAAATTTAGTTTTTTAAAAGTATTTTTTCTCAATTGGTTGATTTTTGATAAATGTGTCATGTTTATTTTTCGTTTAATATTATAAAATTTGTCCCATTGTTCTTTTTTAAATTTTAACCATTCATTTTCTTCCAGTGTACTTGATAATTGTCTGTTTATTTTGTCAATATTTTTCTTTATTAGTGTTGTTGTACTATATGTCTCTTTTATTTCTGTATTCAAAAGTTTTGTCTGCAAGTTTGTCTCTATTTCTTTTAATTTCTTCAACGCCGTTTTTGTTGTGAACAATTTTCTGAGTTGATACGTTGAGTTTAATATATGTGTTGGTTTTATACCAAATCGTCTGCAGTCTTGTAAAAATTTCAATCATTCTTTGAGTAAACTGCTCGTCCTTGTGTTATATTGTGCCATTATGTATTGAAAAAAGTTTTGCATCTTGACTATTTTGTTCAGATTTTTTACTTTAATGTAGTTCCTTTAATTTGCTTTACTTTCGGCAGGCCTACCGGTGCAATTATGAGTGATCTATTTGGTTTTGACCAACGATTTGTTATAGTATTTGATAGGGGTTAGCTTAGGCTGATTTTGGTCACTTTGTCTTTATTAATAAAACAAATATAATTTTTGTATGTGAATATATCACATCTGCCCGACGTTTCGTTGGCTTTTTTCCAACTTCTTCAGGAGCTTTTCTTTATTTTAAAATCTGATAAATAAATAGATTAATGTTACTAATACATTGTATACTATATGTACGTGTGTGTATGCGAAACTTACTATTTTGTTATATATCATACTGTTTATAAAACTTTATATAATAAAAACTGGACATCACAACATTGGATAAGTATAAAATATATATGTAAAATAAAAACTGGACATCACAATATAAATATGTAGTTCTTTAAATAAATAAATAAATAATTAAGTAATTACGGCACAACACAAATTATCACAGTTCAATTGTTTATCACAGAGTAATCAGAAAGGATAGCAATTGAATATTGCAATTTAATGTTGTCTTTGTCTTCTTTTGTATTCATTGTTTTTTTAATCCGCTCTTGTATTCTTAGACTTTCCAGTGTGTATCGTTTATTGTGTTTTGTTTCTCTGTCTAAAATTTTGACGTTGTCTCTTTTACGTGCTGAGATAGAGCAGTACTTTCTCGTCCCTTTTCTACATCAGCTGTATGTTCAGCTATTCTGGTTTCAAGTCTTCTTTTTGTTGTACCCACGTATATTTTGTTGCATTGTTCTCTATCATTACCATCACATTTTAATTCGTAAACAACACTGTCGACTTTCATTTTATTTATTTTTGTTTTTTTTGCGTGTGAACAAATGTCTAGTGGTATGGTTGGATTTGTGCGCTATTTCTGTTTTGTTGTCATATATGATCTTTTGTAAAAGTCTGCTTTCTGTAAGCTTTGGCACATATGGTACACTGCAGAAAATCGTATCTTCTATTTTTTGACTAGCCTTTCTATTATCAGTAAGTGTTTTGTTTATTAATTTATTTATGAGCTTCATCGGATAATTATTGTTTGTTAGTATTATTTTAAGTTTTCTTATATTTTCCGTTTTAAATTTCTCATGACTTAAATTCATTACTTTTTGTATAAGATTTGTAGCTGTATTTAATTTCATTCTCATTGGTTGTGTAGAATAATAATTTATTATTCGTCCTGAAGATGTCGCTTTTGTGTACCAGTTCGTTATTAATTTATCGTTGTTTTTGATAATTTTCATGTCAAGGTATGGAAGTTCCATGTTACTTTCTTTCTCCATTGTAAATTGTAGCTTGTTGTGATACTTATTCAATAGTTCTAAAATTATGCCTTCATCCTTATGATTTATCACTGCAAAGAGGTCGTCAACGTATTTTGATATATATTTTATTTTCACGTTGTTTTTTGTTAGCTCATCAATCACTTCGTCTAAGAGAGTATCAAGTACTATATCCGCAATTGTCGGTGATAACGGATTACCCATGGGCATACCATAGGTTTGGTGGTAGAATTTCCCGTTGTAGGTGAAATAGTTGTTGTCGTTTAAGCAAAATTGTAATATCTTTAAGAACTGTTGCCTAGGTATATTTGTATGATTTTTGATGGTCTCCCATTTTGAAAGTATGTTTTTTATTGCTAAGTGGGTTGGTATATTCGTAAACAGTGATACGACGTCAAATGAGACTATAATGTCATCCTTTTCCATTTTTACATTTTATAGTTTTTCTTTTAGTTCTGTTGAATTCTTTATGTTGTATATTGGGGAAATACAATTTTTTAAAATGCGTCCTATGAATTTTGATAACTGATAGCATGGCAGTTCTAGTGATGAAGATATTGGTCGTAAGGGCATATTTTCCTTGTGGATTTTCGGTAGTCCATATAGTTCCGGAGCTGCAGCTGTATAGGTTGTCATTAATGTTTTTTCATATTTTGAAATCTGTCCATTTTTCATTAGTTGTGTGATTATATTGTTATTTTTGCGTTGTAACTTATCAGTGGGATCTTCTCTTATTGATTTGTATGTATTTTTATCGTTCAAAAGTGCTGACATCTTGCTACAATAGTCCTCTCTGTACATAACCACAGTCTTATTACCTTTATCCGCTAATGTTATTAAAATATTGTCCTTATTTCTATTAATGATATCTCTAGTCTCTTCATAAATACCAATTATGAATTTCTCCCTTTCATTGTTTCTGTAGTTTCTTTTATAATTTGAAATTCTATTTGCTATTTTTGATCTTGTTATTTCTTTCTCCGTGTCATCTTTTATATTTTGTACCCATTGTTCCATGTCGGCAATAAGTGGTATTGCTTTAAAGTTTTTCTTATTTATTGGTAACGCGAATTTGTTTCCTAGTGATAGCAACCATTTATTTTCCATATTAAATTCAACATTCGTCCTGTTTATAAACCACACCTCTTTGTACACCAAATTTAGTTTTTTAAAAGTATTTTTTCTAAATTGGTTGATTTTTGATAAATGTGTCATGTTTATTTTTCGTTTAATATTATAAAATTTGTCCTATTGTTCTTTTTTAAATTTTAACCATTCATTTTCTTCCAGTGTACTTGATAATTGTCTGTTTATTTTGTCAATATTTTTCTTTATTAGTGTTGTTGTACTATATGTCTCTTTTATTTCTGTATTCAAAAGTTTTGTCTGCAAGTTTGTCTCTATTTCTTTTAATTTCTTCAACGCCGTTTTTGTTGTGAACAATTTTCTGAGTTGATACGTTGAGTTTAATATATGTGTTGGTTTTATACCAAATCGTCTGCAGTCTTGTAAAAATTTCAATCTTTCTTTGAGTAAACTGCTCGTCCTTGTGTTATATTGTGCCATTATGTATTGAAAAAAGTTTTGCATCTTGACTATTTTGTTCAGATTTTTTACTTTAATGTAGTTCCTTTAATTTGCTTTACTTTCGGCAGGCCTACCGGTGCAATTATGAGTGATCTATTTGGTTTTGACCAACGATTTGTTATAGTATTTGATAGGGGTTACCTTAGGCTGATTTTGGTCACTTTGTCTTTATTAATAAAACAAATATAATTTGTGTATGTGAATATATCACATCTGCCCGACGTTTCGTTGGCTTTTTTCCAACTTCTTCAGGAGCTTTTCTTTATTTTAAAATCTGATAAATAAATTGATTAATGTTACTAATACATTGTATACTATATGTACGTGTGTGTATGCGAAACTTACTATTTTGTTATATATCATACTGTTTATAAAACTTTATATAATAAAAACTGGACATCACAACATTGGATAAGTATAAAATATATATGTAAAATAAAAACTGGACATCACAATATAAATATGTAGTTCTTTAAATAAATAAATAAATAATTAAGTAATTACGGCACAACACATATTATCACAGTTCAATTGTTTATCACAGACTAATCAGAAAGGATAGCAATTGAATATTGCAATTTAATGTTGTCTTTGTCTTCCTTTGTATTCATTGTTTTTTTAATCCGCTCTTGTATTCTTAGACTTTCCAGTGTGTATCGTTTATTGTGTTTTGTTTCTCTGTCTAAAATTTTGACGTTGTCGAAGCATATATTATGTCCACTCTCTTTTACGTGCTGAGATAGAGCAGTACTTTCTCGTCCCTTTTCTACATCAGCTGTATGTTCAGCTATTCTGGTTTCAAGTCTTCTTTTTGTTGTACCCACGTATATTTTGTTGCATTGTTCTCTATCATTACCATCACATTTTAATTCGTAAACAACACTGTCGATTTTCATTTTATTTATTTTTGTTTTTTGCGTGTGAACAAATGTCTAGTGGTATGGTTGGATTTGTGCGCTATTTTTGTTTTGTTGTCATTTATGATCTTTTGTAAAAGTCTACTTTCTGTAAGCTTTGGCACATATGGTCACTGCAGAAAATCGTATCTTAAATTTTTTGACTAGCCTTTCTATTATCAGTAAGTGTTTAGTTTATTAATTTATTTATGAGCTTCATCGGATAATTATTGTTTGTTAGTATTATTTTAAGTTTTCTTATATTTTCCGTTTTAAATTTCTCATGACTTAAATTCATTACTTTTTGTATAAGATTTGTAGCTGTATTTAATTTCATTCTCATTGGTTGTGTAGAATAATAATTTATTATTCGTCCTGAAGATGTCGCTTTTGTGTACCAGTTCGTTATTAATTTATCGTTGTTTTTGATAATTTTCATGTCAAGGTAGGGAAGTTCCATGTTACTTTCTTTCTCCATTGTAAATTGTAGCTTGTTGTGATACTTATTCAATAGTTCTAAAATTATGCCTTCATCCTTATGATTTATCACTGCAAAGAGGTCGTCAACGTATTTTGATATATATTTTATTTTCACGTTGTTTTTTGTTAGCTCATCAATTACTTCGTCTAAGAGAGTATCAAGTACTATATCCGCAATTGTCGGTGATAACGGATTACCCATGGGCATACCATAGGTTTGGTGGTAGAATTTTCCGTTGTAGGTGAAATAGTTGTTGTCGTTTAAGCAAAATTGTAATATCTTTAAGAACTGTTGCCTAGGTATATTTGTATTATTTTTGATGGTCTCCCATTTTGAAAGTATGTTTTTTATTGCTAAGTGGGTTGGTATATTCGTAAACAGTGAGTAAAATGAGACTATAATGTCATCCTTTTCCATTTTTACATTATCTCTCATGTGAATATATAAACAGACAATTATCAAGTACACTGGAAGAAAATGAATGGTTAAAATTTAAAAAAGAACAATGGGACAAATTTTATAATATTAAACGAAAAATAAACATGACACATTTATCAAAAATCAACCAATTGAGAAAAAATACTTTTAAAAAACTAAATTTGGTGTACAAAGAGGAGTGGTTTATAAACAGGACGAATGTTGAATTTAATATGGAAAATAAATGGTTGCTATCACTAGGAAACAAATTCGCGTTACCAATAAATAAGAAAAACTTTAAAGCAATACCACTTATTGCCGACATGGAACAATGGGTACAAAATATAAAAGATGACACGGAGAAAGAAATAACAAGATCAAAAATAGCAAATAGAATTTCAAATTATAAAAGAAACTACAGAAACAATGAAAGGAGAAATTCATAATTGGTATTTATGAAGAGACTAGAGATATCATTAATAGAAATAAGGACAATATTTTAATAACATTAGCGGATAAAGGTAATAAGACTGTGGTTATGTACAGAGAGGACTATTGTAGCAAGATGTCAGCACTTTTGAACGATAAAAATACATACAAATCAATAAGAGAAGATCCCACTGATAAGTTACAACGCAAAAATAACAATATAATCACACAACTAATGAAAAATGGACAGATTTCAATATATGAAAAAACATTAATGACAACCTATACAGCTGCAGCTCCGGAACTATATGGACTACCGAAAATCCACAAGGAAAATATGCCCTTACGACCAATATCTTCATCACTAAAACTGCCATGCTATCAGTTATCAAAATTCATAGGACGCATTTTAAAAAATTTAATTTCCCCAATATACAACATAAAGAATTCAACACAACTAAAAGAAAAACTAGATAATGTAAAAATGGAAAAGGATGACATTATAGTCTCATTTGACGTCGTATCACTGTTTACGAATATACCAACCCACTTAGCAATAAAAAACATACTTTCAAAATGGGAGACCATCAAAAATCATACAAATATACCTAGGCAACAGTTCTTAAAGATATTACAATTTTGCTTAAACGACAACAACTATTTCACCTACAACGGGAAATTCTACCACCAAACCTATGGTATACCCATGGGTAATCCGTTATCACCGACAATTGCGGATATAGTACTTGATACTCTCTTAGACGAAGTGATTGATGAGCTAACAAAAAACAACGTGAAAATAAAATATATATCAAAATACGTTGACGACCTCTTTGCAGTGATAAATCATAAGGATGAAGGCATAATTTTAGAACTATTGAATAAGTAACACAACAAGCTACAATTTACAATGGAGAAAGAAAGTAACATGGAACTTCCCTACCTTGACATGAAAATTATCAAAAACAACGATAAATTAATAACGAACTGGTACACAAAAGCGACATCTTCAGGACGAATAATAAATTATTATTCTACACAACCAATGAGAATGAAATTAAATACAGCTACAAATCTTATACAAAAAGTAATGAATTTAAGTCATGAGAAATTTAAAACGGAAAATATAAGAAAACTTAAAATAATACTAACAAACAATAATTATCCGATGAAGCTCATAAATAAATTAATAAACAAAACACTTACTGATAATAGAAAGGCTAGTCAAAAAATTGAAGATACGATTTTCTGCAGTGTACCATATGTGCCAAAGCTTGCAGAAAGCAGACTTTTACAAAAGATCATAAATGACAACAAAACAAAAATAGCGCACAAATCCAACCATACCACTAGACATTTGTTCACACGCAAAAAAACAAAAATAAATAAAATGAAAATCGACAGTGTTGTTTACGAATTAAAATGTGATGGTAATGATAGAGAACAATGCAACAAAATATAC
The DNA here is from genome assembly GCA_956483635.1 of Panzeria rudis. NCBI lineage: Eukaryota > Metazoa > Arthropoda > Insecta > Diptera > Tachinidae > Panzeria > Panzeria rudis. The sequence continues at coordinate 58,960,934 of OY101449.1, forward strand.
GTGGGTACAACAAAAAGAAGACTTGAAACCAGAATAGCTGAACATACAGCTGATGTAGAAAAGGGACGAGAAAGTACTGCTCTATCTCAGCACGTAAAAGAGAGTGGACATAATATATGCTTCGACAACGGCAAAATTTTAGACAGAGAAACAAAACACAATAAACGATACACACTGGAAAGTTTAAGAATACAAGAGCGGATTAAAAAAACAATGAATACAAAAGAAGACAAAGACAACATTAAATTGCAATATTCAATTGCTATCCTTTCTGATTAGTCTGTGATAAACAATTGAACTGTGATAATTTGTGTTGTGCCGTAATTACTTAATTATTTATTTATTTATTTAAAGAACTACATATTTATATTGTGATGTCCAGTTTTTATTTTACATATATATTTTATACTTATCCAATGTTGTGATGTCCAGTTTTTATTATATAAATTTTTATAAACAGTATGAAATATAACAAAATAGTAAGTTTTGCATACACACACGTACATATAATATACAATGTATTAGTAACATTAATCAATTTATTTAACAGATTTTAAAATAAAGAAAAGCTCCTGAAGAAGTTGGAAAAAAGCCAACGAAACGTCGGGCAGATGTGATATATTCACATACAAAAATTATATTTGTTTTATTAATAAAGACAAAGTGACCAAAATCAGCCTAAGCTAACCCCTATCAAATACTATAACAAATCGTTGGTCAAAACCAAATAGATCACTCATAATTGCACCGGTAGGCCTGCCGAAAGTAAAGCAAATTAAAGGAACTACATTAAAGTAAAAAATCTGAACAAAATAGTCAAGATGCAAAACTTTTTTCAATACATAAGGGCACAATATAACACAAGGACGAGCAGTTTACTCAAAGAATACAGTAGAGAAGTAGAAAGATTGAAATTTTTACAAGACTGCAGACGATTTGGTATAAAACCAACACATATATTAAACTCAACGTATCAACTCAGAAAATTGTTCACAACAAAAACGGCGTTGAAGAAATTAAAAGAAATAGAGACAAACTTGCAGACAAAACTTTTGAATACAGAAATAAAAGAGACATATAGTACAACAACACTAATAAAGAAAAATATTGACAAAATAAACAGACAATTATCAAGTACACTGGAAGAAAATGAATGGTTAAAATTTAAAAAAGAACAATGGGACAAATTTTATAATATTAAACGAAAAATAAACATGACACATTTATCAAAAATCAACCAATTGAGAAAAAATACTTTTAAAAAACAAAATTTGGTGTACAAAGAGGAGTGGTCTATAAACAGGACGAATGTTGAATTTAATATGGAAAATAAATGGTTGCTATCACTAGGAAACAAATTCGCGTTACCAATAAATAAGAAAAACTTTAAAGCAATACCACTTATTGCCGACATGGAACAATGGGTACAAAATATAAAAGATGACACGGAGAAAGAAATAACAAGATCAAAAATAGCAAATAGAATTTCAAATTATAAAAGAAACTACAGAAACAATGAAAGGGAGAAATTCATAATTGGTATTTATGAAGAGACTAGAGATATCATTAATAGAAATAAGGACAATATTTTAATAACATTAGCGGATAAAGGTAATAAGACTGTGGTTATGTACAGAGAGGACTATTGTAGCAAGATGTCAGCACTTTTGAACGATAAAAATACATACAAATCAATAAGAGAAGATCCCACTGATAAGTTATAACGCAAAAATAACAATATAATCACACAACTAATGAAAAATGGACAGATTTCAAAATATGAAAAAACATTAATGACAACCTATACAGCTGCAGCTCCGGAACTATATGGACTACCGAAAATCCACAAGGAAAATATGCCCTTACGACCAATATCTTCATCACTAAAACTGGCATGCTATCAGTTATCAAAATTCATAGGACGCATTTTAAAAAATTTAATTTCCCCAATATACAACATAAAGAATTCATCACAACTAAAAGAAAAACTAGATAATGTAAAAATGGAAAAGGATGACATTATAGTCTCATTTGACGTCGTATCACTGTTTACGAATATACCAACCCACTTAGCAATAAAAAACATACTTTCAAAATGGGACACCATCAAAAATCATACAAATATACCTAGGCAACAGTTCTTAAAGATATTACAATTTTGCTTAAACGACAACAACTATTTCACCTACAACGGGAAATTCTACCACCAAACCTATGGTATACCCATGGGTAATCCGTTATCACCGACAATTGCGGATATAGTACTTGATACTCTCTTAGACGAAGTGATTGATGAGCTAACAAAAAACAACGTGAAAATAAAATATATATCAAAATACGTTGACGACCTCTTTGCAGTGATAAATCATAAGGATGAAGGCATAATTTTAGAACTATTGAATAAGTAACACAACAAGCTACAATTTACAATGGAGAAAGAAAGTAACATGGAACTTCCCTACCTTGACATGAAAATTATCAAAAACAACGATAAATTAATAACGAACTGGTACACAAAAGCGACATCTTCAGGACGAATAATAAATTATTATTCTACACAACCAATGAGCATGAAATTAAATACAGCTACAAATCTTATACAAAAAGTAATGAATTTAAGTCATGAGAAATTTAAAACGGAAAATATAAGAAAACTTAAAATAATACTAACAAACAATAATTATCCGATGAAGCTCATAAATAAATTAATAAACAAAACACTTACTGATAATAGAAAGGCTAGTCAAAAAATTGAAGATACGATTTTCTGCAGTGTACCATATGTGCCAAAGCTTACAGAAAGCAGACTTTTACAAAAGATCATAAATGACAACAAAACAAAAATAGCGCACAAATCCAACCATACCACTAGACATTTGTTCACACGCAAAAAAACAAAAATAAATAAAATGAAAATCGACAGTGTTGTTTACGAATTAAAATGTGATGGTAATGATAGAGAACAATGCAACAAAATATACGTGGGTACAACAAAAAGAAGACTTGAAACCAGAATAGCTGAACATACAGCTGATGTAGAAAAGGGACGAGAAAGTACTGCTCTATCTCAGCACGTAAAAGAGAGTGGACATAATATATGCTTCGAAAACGTCAAAATTTTAGACAGAGAAACAAAACACAATAAACGATACACACTGGAAAGTCTAAGAATACAAGAGCGGATTAAAAAAACAATGAATACAAAAGAAGACAAAGACAACATTAAATTGCAATATTCAATTGCTATCCTTTCTGATTAGTCTGTGATTAACAATTGAACTGTGATAATTTGTGTTGTGCCGTAATTACTTAATTATTTATTTATTTATTTAAAGAACTACATATTTATATTGTGATGTCCAGTTTTTATTTTACATATATATTTTATACTTATCCAATGTTGTGATGTCCAGTTTTTATTATATAAAGTTTTATAAACAGTATGAAATATAACAAAATAGTAAGTTTCGCATACACACACGTACATATAATATACAATGTATTAGTAACATTAATAAATTTATTTAACAGATTTTAAAATAAAGAAAAGCTCCTGAAGAAGTTGGAAAAAAGCCAACGAAACGTCGGGCAGATGTGATATATTCACATACAAAAATTATATTTGTTTTATAAATAAAGACAAAGTGACCAAAATCAGCCTAAGCTAACCCCTATCAAATACTATAACAAATCGTTGGTCAAAACCAAATAGATCACTCATAATTGCACCGGTAGGCCTGCCGAAAGTAAAGCAAATTAAAGGAACTACATTAAAGTAAAAAATCTGAACAAAATAGTCAAGATGCAAAACTTTTTTCAATACATAAGGGCACAATATAACACAAGGACGAGCAGTTTACTCAAAGAATACAGCAGAGAAGTGGAAAGATTAGCAAGACAATCAGAAAGATTGAAATTTTTACAAGACTGCAGACGATTTGGTATAAAACCAACACATATATTAAACTCAACGTATCAACTCAGAAAACTGTTCACAACAAAAACGGCGTTGAAGAAATTAAAAGAAATAGAGACAAACTTGCAGACAAAACTTTTGAATACAGAAATAAAAGAGACATATAGTACAACAACACTAATAAAGAAAAATATTGACAAAATAAACAGACAATTATCAAGTACACTGGAAGAAAATGAATGGTTAAAATTTACAAAAGAACAATGGGACAAATTTTATAATATTAAACGAAAAATAAACATGACACATTTATCAAAAATCAACCAATTGAGAAAAAATACTTTTAAAAAACTAAATTTGGTGTACAAAGAGGAGTGGTTTATAAACAGGACGAATGTTGAATTTAATATGGAAAATAAATGGTTGCTATCACTAGGAAACAAATTCGCGTTACCAATAAATAAGAAAAACTTTAAAGCAATACCACTTATTGCCGACATGGAACAATGGGTACAAAAATAGCAAATAGAATTTCAAATTATAAAAGAAACTACAGAAACAATGAAAGGGAGAAATTCATAATTGGTATTTATGAAGAGACTAGAGATATCATTAATAGAAATAAGGACAATATTTTAATAACATTAGCGGATAAAGGTAATAAGACTGTGGTTATGTACAGAGAGGACTATTGTAGCAAGATGTCAGCACTTTTGAACGATAAAAATACATACAAAACAATAAGAGAAGATCCCACTGATAAGTTATAACGCAAAAATAACAATATAATCACACAACTAATGAAAAATGGACAGATTTCAAAATATGAAAAAACATTAATGACAACCTATACAGCTGCAGCTCCGGAACTATATGGACTACCGAAAATCCACAAGGAAAATATGCCCTTACGACCAATATCTTCATCACTAAAACTGGCATGCTATCAGTTATCAAAATTCATAGGACGCATTTTAAAAAATTTAATTTCCCCAATATACAACATAAAGAATTCATCACAACTAAAAGAAAAACTAGATAATGTAAAAATGGAAAAGGATGACATTATAGTCTCATTTGACGTCGTATCACTGTTTACGAATATACCAACCCACTTAGCAATAAAAAACATACTTTCAAAATGGGACACCATCAAAAATCATACAAATATACCTAGGCAACAGTTCTTAAAGATATTACAATTTTGCTTAAACGACAACAACTATTTCACCTACAACGGGAAATTCTACCACCAAACCTATGGTATACCCATGGGTAATCCGTTATCACCGACAATTGCGGATATAGTACTTGATACTCTCTTAGACGAAGTGATTGATGAGCTAACAAAAAACAACGTGAAAATAAAATATATATCAAAATACGTTGACGACCTCTTTGCAGTGATAAATCATAAGGATGAAGGCATAATTTTAGAACTATTGAATAAGTAACACAACAAGCTACAATTTACAATGGAGAAAGAAAGTAACATGGAACTTCCCTACCTTGACATGAAAATTATCAAAAACAACGATAAATTAATAACGAACTGGTACACAAAAGCGACATCTTCAGGACGAATAATAAATTATTATTCTACACAACCAATGAGCATGAAATTAAATACAGCTACAAATCTTATACAAAAAGTAATGAATTTAAGTCATGAGAAATTTAAAACGGAAAATATAAGAAAACTTAAAATAATACTAACAAACAATAATTATCCGATGAAGCTCATAAATAAATTAATAAACAAAACACTTACTGATAATAGAAAGGCTAGTCAAAAAATTGAAGATACGATTTTCTGCAGTGTACCATATGTGCCAAAGCTTACAGAAAGCAGACTTTTACAAAAGATCATAAATGACAACAAAACAAAAATAGCGCACAAATCCAACCATACCACTAGACATTTGTTCACACGCAAAAAAACAAAAATAAATAAAATGAAAATCGACAGTGTTGTTTACGAATTAAAATGTGATGGTAATGATAGAGAACAATGCAACAAAATATACGTGGGTACAACAAAAAGAAGACTTGAAACCAGAATAGCTGAACATACAGCTGATGTAGAAAAGGGACGAGAAAGTACAGCTCTATCTCAGCACGTAAAAGCGAGTGGACATAATATATGCTTCGAAAACGTCAAAATTTTAGACAGAGAAACAAAACACAATAAACGATACACACTGGAAAGTCTAAGAATACAAGAGCGGATTAAAAAAACAATGAATACAAAAGAAGACAAAGACAACATTAAATTGCAATATTCAATTGCTATCCTTTCTGATTAGTCTGTGATTAACAATTGAACTGTGATAATTTGTGTTGTGCCGTAATTACTTAATTATTTATTTATTTATTTAAAGAACTACATATTTATATTGTGATGTCCAGTTTTTATTTTACATATATATTTTATACTTATCCAATGTTGTGATGTCCAGTTTTTATTATATAAAGTTTTATAAACAGTATGAAATATAACAAAATAGTAAGTTTCGCATACACACACGTACATATAATATACAATGTATTAGTAACATTAATAAATTTATTTAACAGATTTTAAAATAAAGAAAAGCTCCTGAAGAAGTTGGAAAAAAGCCAACGAAACGTCGGGCAGATGTGATATATTCACATACAAAAATTATATTTGTTTTATAAATAAAGACAAAGTGACCAAAATCAGCCTAAGCTAACCCCTATCAAATACTATAACAAATCGTTGGTCAAAACCAAATAGATCACTCATAATTGCACCGGTAGGCCTGCCGAAAGTAAAGCAAATTAAAGGAACTACATTAAAGTAAAAAATCTGAACAAAATAGTCAAGATGCAAAACTTTTTTCAATACATAAGGGCACAATATAACACAAGGACGAGCAGTTTACTCAAAGAATACAGTAGAGAAGTGGAAAGATTAGCAAGACAATCAGAAAGATTGAAATTTTTACAAGACTGCAGACGATTTGGTATAAAACCAACACATATATTAAACTCAACGTATCAACTCAGAAAACTGTTCACAACAAAAACGGCGTTGAAGAAATTAAAAGAAATAGAGACAAACTTGCAGACAAAACTTTTGAATACAGAAATAAAAGAGACATATAGTACAACAACACTAATAAAGAAAAATATTGACAAAATAAACAGACAATTATCAAGTACACTGGAAGAAAATGAATGGTTAAAATTTACAAAAGAACAATGGGACAAATTTTATAATATTAAACGAAAAATAAACATGACACATTTATCAAAAATCAACCAATTGAGAAAAAATACTTTTAAAAAACTAAATTTGGTGTACAAAGAGGAGTGGTTTATAAACAGGACGAATGTTGAATTTAATATGGAAAATAAATGGTTGCTATCACTAGGAAACAAATTCGCGTTACCAATAAATAAGAAAAACTTTAAGGCAATACCACTTATTGCCGACATGGAACAATGGGTACAAAATATAAAAGATGACACGGAGAAAGAAATAACAAGATCAAAAATAGCAAATAGAATTTCAAATTATAAAAGAAACTACAGAAACAATGAAAGGGAGAAATTCATAATTGGTATTTATGAAGAGACTAGAGATATCATTAATAGAAATAAGGACAATATTTTAATAACATTAGCGGATAAAGGTAATAAGACTGTGGTTATGTACAGAGAGGACTATTGTAGCAAGATGTCAGCACTTTTGAACGATAAAAATACATACAAATCAATAAGAGAAGATCCCACTGATAAGTTACAACGCAAAAATAACAATATAATCACACAACTAATGAAAAATGGACAGATTTCAAAATATGAAAAAACATTAATGACAACCTATACAGCTGCAGCTCCGGAACTATATGGACTACCGAAAATCCACAAGGAAAATATGCCCTTATGACCAATATCTTCATCACTAAAACTGCCATGCTATCAGTTATCAAAATTCATAGGACGCATTTTAAAAAATTTTATTTCCCCAATATACAACATAAAGAATTCAACACAACTAAAAGAAAAACTAGATAATGTAAAAATGGAAAAGGATGACATTATAGTCTCATTTGACGTCGTATCACTGTTTACGAATATACCAACCCACTTAGCAATAAAAAACATACTTTCAAAATGGGAGACCATCAAAAATCATACAAATATACCTAGGCAACAGTTCTTAAAGATATTACAATTTTGCTTAAACGACAACAACTATTTCACCTACAACGGGAAATTCTACCACCAAACCTATGGTATGCCCATGGGTAATCCGTTATCACCGACAATTGCGGATATAGTACTTGATACTCTCTTAGACGAAGTGATTGATGAGCTAACAAAAAACAACGTGAAAATAAAATATATATCAAAATACGTTGACGACCTCTTTGCAGTGATAAATCATAAGGATGAAGGCATAATTTTAGAACTATTGAATAAGTAACACAACAAGCTACAATTTACAATGGAGAAAGAAAGTAACATGGAACTTCTCTAACTTGACATGAAAATTATCAAAAACAACGATAAATTAATAACGAACTGGTACACAAAAGCGACATCTTCAGGACGAATAATAAATTATTATTCTACACAACCAATGAGAATGAAATTAAATACAGCTACAAATCTTATACAAAAAGTAATGAATTTAAGTCATGAGAAATTTAAAACGGAAAATATAAGAAAACTTAAAATAATACTAACAAACAATAATTATCCGATGAAGCTCATAAATAAATTAATAAACAAAACACTTACTGATGATAGAAAGGCTAGTCAAAAAATTGAAGATACGATTTTCTGCAGTGTACTATATGTGCCAAAGCTTACAGAAAGCAGACTTTTACAAAAGATCATAAATGACAACAAAACAAAAATAAATAAAATGAAAATCGACAGTGTTGTTTACGAATTAAAATGTGATGGTAATGATAGAGAACAATGCAACAAAATATACGTGGGTACAACAAAAAGAAGACTTGAAACCAGAATAGCTGAACATACAGCTGATGTAGAAAAGGGACGAGAAAGTACTGCTCTATCTCAGCACGTAAAAGAGAGTGGACATAATATATGCTTCGACAACGTCAAAATTTTAGACAGATAAACATAACACAATAAACGATACACACTGGAAAGTTTAAGAATACAAGAGCGGATTAAAAAAACAATGAATACAAAAGAAGACAAAGACAACATTAAATTGCAATATTCAATTGCTATCCTTTCTGATTAGTCTGTGATAAACAATTGAACTGTGATAATTTGTGTTGTGCCGTAATTACTTAATTATTTATTTATTTATTTAAAGAACTACATATTTATATTGTGATGTCCAGTTTTTATTTTACATATATATTTTATACTTATCCAATGTTGTGATGTCCAGTTTTTATTATATAAAGTTTTATAAACAGTATGAAATATAACAAAATAGTAAGTTTCGCATACACACACGTACATATAATATACAATGTATTAGTAACATTAATCAATTTATTTAACAGATTTTAAAATAAAGAAAAGCTCCTGAAGAAGTTGGAAAAAAGCCAACGAAACGTCGGGCAGATGTGATATATTCACATACAAAAATTATATTTGTTTTATTAATAAAGACAAAGTGACCAAAATCAGCCTAAGCTAACCCCTATCAAATACTATAACAAATCGTTGGTCAAAACCAAATAGATCACTCATAATTGCACCGGTAGGCCTGCCGAAAGTAAAGCAAATTAAAGGAACTACATTAAAGTAAAAAATCTGAACAAAATAGTCAAGATGCAAAACTTTTTTCAATACATAAGGGCACAATATAACACAAGGACGAGCAGTTTACTCAAAGAATACAGTAGAGAAGTGGAAAGATTAGCAAGACAATCAGAAAGATTGAAATTGTTACAAGACTGCAGACGATTTGGTATAAAACCAACACATATATTAAACTCAACGTATCAACTCAGAAAATTGTTCACAACAAAAACGGCGTTGAAGAAATTAAAAGAAATAGAGACAAACTTGCAGACAAAACTTTTGAATACAGAAATAAAAGAGACATATAGTACAACAACACTAATAAAGAAAAATATTGACAAAATAAACAGACAATTATCAAGTACACTGGAAGAAAATGAATGGTTAAAATTTAAAAAAGAACAATGGGACAAATTTTATAATATTAAACGAAAAATAAACATGACACATTTATCAAAAATCAACCAATTGAGAAAAAATACTTTTAAAAAACTAAATTTGGTGTACAAAGAGGAGTGGTTTATAAACAGGACGAATGTTGAATTTAATATGGAAAATAAATGGTTGCTATCACTAGGAAAAAAATTCGCGTTACCAATAAATAAGAAAAACTTTAAAGCAATACCACTTATTTCCGACATGGAACAATGGGTACAAAATATAAAAGATGACACGGAGAAAGAAATAACAAGATCAAAAATAGCAAATAGAATTTCAAATTATAAAAGAAACTACAGAAACAATGAAAGGGAGAAATTCATAATTGGTATTTATGAAGAGACTAGAGATATCATTAATAGAAATAAGGACAATATTTTAATAACATTAGCGGATAAAGGTAATAAGACTGTGGTTATGTACAGAGAGGACTATTGTAGCAAGATGTCAGCACTTTTGAACGATAAAAATACATACAAATCAATAAGAGAAGATCCCACTGATAAGTTACAACGCAAAAATAACAATATAATCACACAACTAATGAAAAATGGACAGATTTCAAAATATGAAAAAACATTAATGACAACCTATACAGCTGCAGCTCCGGAACTATATGGACTACCGAAAATCCACAAGGAAAATATGCCCTTACGACCAATATCTTCATCACTAAAACTGCCATGCTATCAGTTATCAAAATTCATAGGACGCATTTTAAAAAACTTTATTTCCCCAATATACAACATAAAGAATTCAACAGAACTAAAAGAAAAACTAGATAATGTAAAAATGGAAAAGGATGACATTATAGTCTCATTTGACGTCGTATCACTGTTTACGAATATACCAACCCACTTAGCAATAATAAACATACTTTCAAAATGGGAGACCATCAAAAATCATACAAATATACCTAGGCAACAGTTCTTAAAGATATTACAATTTTGCTTAAAAGACAACAACTATTTCACCTACAACGGGAAATTCTACCACCAAACCTATGGTATGCCCATGGGTAATCCGTTATCACCGACAATTGCGGATATAGTACTTGATACTCTCTTAGACGAAGTGATTGATGAGCTAACAAAAAACAACGTGAAAATAAAATATATATCAAAATACGTTGACGACCTCTTTGCAGTGATAAATCATAAGGATGAAGGCATAAATTTAGAACTATTGAATAAGTATCACAACAAGCTACAATTTACAATGGAGAAAGAAAGTAGCATGGAACTTCTCTAACTTGACATGAAAATTATCAAAACCAACAATAAATTAATAACGAACTGGTACACAAAAGCGACATCTTCAGGACGAATAATAAATTATTATTCTACACAACCAATGAGAATGAAATTAAATACAGCTACAAATCTTATACAAAAAGTAATGAATTTAATTCATGAGAAATTTAAAACGGAAAATATAAGAAAACTTAAAATAATACTAACAAACAATAATTATCCGATGAAGCTCATAAATAAATTAATAAACAAAACACTTACTGATAATAGAAAGGCTAGTCAAAAAATTGAAGATACGATTTTCTGCAGTGTACCATATGTGCCAAAGCTTACAGAAAGCAGACTTTTACAAAAGATCATAAATGACAACAAAACAAAAATAGCGCACAAATCCAACCATACCACTAGACATTTGTTCACACGCAAAAAAATAAATAAAATGAAAATCGACAGTGTTGTTTACGAATTAAAATGTGATGGTAATGATAGAGAACAATGCAACAAAATATACGTGGGTACAACAAAAAGAAGACTTGAAACCAGAATAGCTGAACATACAGCTGATGTAGAAAAGGGACGAGAAAGTACTGCTCTATCTCAGCACGTAAAAGAGAGTGGACATAATATATGCTTCGACAACGTCAAAATTTTAGACAGAGAAACAAAACACAATAAACGATACACACTGGAAAGTCTAAGAATACAAGAGCGGATTAAAAATGAATACAAAAGAAGACAAAGACAACATTAAATTGCAATATTCAATTGCTATCCTTTCTGATTAGTCTGTGATAAACAATTGAACTGTGATAATTTGTGTTGTGCCGTAATTACTTAATTATTTATTTATTTATTTAAAGAACTACATATTTATATTGTGATGTCCAGTTTTTATTTTACATATATATTTTATACTTATCCAATGTTGTGATGTCCAGTTTTTATTATATAAAGTTTTATAAACAGTATGAAATATAACAAAATAGTAAGTTTCGCATACACACACGTACATATAATATACAATGTATTAGTAACATTAATCAATTTATTTAACAGATTTTAAAATAAAGAAAAGCTCCTGAAGAAGTTGGAAAAAAGCCAACGAAACGTCGGGCAGATGTGATATATTCACATACAAAAATTATATTTGTTTTATTAATAAAGACAAAGTGACCAAAATCAGCCTAAGCTAACCCCTATCAAATACTATAACAAATCGTTGGTCAAAACCAAATAGATCACTCATAATTGCACCGGTAGGCCTGCCGAAAGTAAAGCAAATTAAAGGAACTACATTAAAGTAAAAAATCTGAACAAAATAGTCAAGATGAAAAACTTTTTTCAATACATAAGGGCACAATATAACACAAGGACGAGCAGTTTACTCAAAGAATACAGTAGAGAAGTGGAAAGATTAGCAAGACAATCAGAAAGATTGAAATTTTTACAAGACTGCAGACGATTTGGTATAAAACCAACACATATATTAAACTCAACGTATCAACTCAGAAAACTGTTCACAACAAAAACGGCGTTGAAGAAATTAAAAGAAATAGAGACAAACTTGCAGACAAAACTTTTGAATACAGAAATAAAAGAGACATATAGTACAACAACACTAATAAAGAAAAATATTGACAAAATAAACAGACAATTATCAAGTACACTGGAAGAAAATGAATGGTTAAAATTTACAAAAGAACAATGGGACAAATTTTATAATATTAAACGAAAAATAAACATGACACATTTATCAAAAATCAACCAATTGAGAAAAAATACTTTTAAAAAACTAAATTTGGTGTACAAAGAGGAGTGGTTTATAAACAGGACGAATGTTGAATTTAATATGGAAAATAAATGGTTGCTATCACTAGGAAACAAATTCGCGTTACCAATAAATAAGAAAAACTTTAAAGCAATACCACTTATTGCCGACATGGAACAATGGGTACAAAATATAAAAGATGACACGGAGAAAGAAATAACAAGATCAAAAATAGCAAATAGAATTTCAAATTATGAAAGAAACTACAGAAACAATGAAAGGGAGAAATTCATAATTGGTATTTATGAAGAGACTAGAGATATCATTAATAGAAATAAGGACAATATTTTAATAACATTAGCGGATAAAGGTAATAAGACTGTGGTTATGTACAGAGAGGACTATTGTAGCAAGATGTCAGCACTTTTGAACGATAAAAATACATACAAATCAATAAGAGAAGATCCCACTGATAAGTTACAACGCAAAAATAACAATATAATCACACAACTAATAAAAAATGGACAGATTTCAATATATGAAAAAACATTAATGACAACCTATACAGCTGCAGCTCCGGAACTATATGGACTACCGAAAATCCACAAGGAAAATATGCCCTTACGACCAATATCTTCATCACTAAAACTGCCATGCTATCAGTTATCAAAATTCATAGGACGCATTTTAAAAAATTTAATTTCCCCAATATACAACATAAAGAATTCAACACAACTAAAAGAAAAACTAGATAATGTAAAAATGGAAAAGGATGACATTATAGTCTCATTTGACGTCGTATCACTGTTTACGAATATACCAACCCACTTAGCAATAAAAAACATACTTCCAAAATGGGAGACCATCAAAAATCATACAAATATACCTAGGCAACAGTTCTTAAAGATATTACAATTTTGCTTAAACGACAACAACTATTTCACCTACAACGGGAAATTCTACCACCAAACCTATGGTATACCCATGGATAATCCGTTATCACCGACAATTGCGGATATAGTACTTGATACTCTCTTAGACGAAGTGATTGATGAGCTAACAAAAAACAACGTGAAAATAAAATATATATCAAAATACGTTGACGACCTCTTTGCAGTGATAAATCATAAGGATGAAGGCATAATTTTAGAACTATTGAATAAGTAACACAACAAGCTACAATTTACAATGGAGAAAGAAAGTAACATGGAACTTCCCTACCTTGACATGAAAATTATCAAAAACAACGATAAATTAATAACGAACTGGTACACAAAAGCGACATCTTCAGGACGAATAATAAATTATTATTCTACACAACCAATGAGAATGAAATTAAATACAGCTACAAATCTTATACAAAAAGTAATGAATTTAAGTCGTGAGAAATTTAAAACGGAAAATATAAGAAAACTTAAAATAATACTAACAAACAATAATTATCCGATGAAGCTCATAAATAAATTAATAAACAAAACACTTACTGATAATAGAAAGGCTAGTCAAAAAATTGAAGATACGATTTTCTGCAGTGTACCATATGTGCCAAAGCTTACAGAAAGCAGACTTTTACAAAAGATCATAAATGACAACAAAACAAAAATAGCGCACAAATCCAACCATACCACTAGACATATGTTCACACGCAAAAAAACAAAAATAAATAAAATGAAAATCGACAGTGTTGTTTACGAATTAAAATGTGATGGTAATGATAGAGAACAATGCAACAAAATATACGTGGGTACAACAAAAAGAAGACTTGAAACCAGAATAGCTGAACATACAGCTGATGTAGAAAAGGGACGAGAAAGTACTGCTCTATCTCAGCACGTAAAAGAGAGTGGACATAATATATGCTTCGACAACGTCAAAATTTTAGACAGAGAAACAAAACACAATAAACGATACACACTGGAAAGTCTAAGAATACAAGAGCGGATTAAAAAAACAATGAATACAAAAGAAGACAAAGACAACATTAAATTGCAATATTCAATTGCTATCCTTTCTGATTAGTCTGTGATTAACAATTGAACTGTGATAATTTGTGTTGTGCCGTAATTACTTAATTATTTATTTATTTATTTAAAGAACTACATATTTATATTGTGATGTCCAGTTTTTATTTTACATATATATTTTATACTTATCCAATGTTGTGATGTCCAGTTTTTATTATATAAAGTTTTATAAACAGTATGAAATATAACAAAATAGTAAGTTTCGCATACACACACGTACATATAATATACAATGTATTAGTAACATTAATAAATTTATTTAACAGATTTTAAAATAAAGAAAAGCTCCTGAAGAAGTTGGAAAAAAGCCAACGAAACGTCGGGCAGATGTGATATATTCACATACAAAAATTATATTTGTTTTATAAATAAAGACAAAGTGACCAAAATCAGCCTAAGCTAACCCCTATCAAATACTATAACAAATCGTTGGTCAAAACCAAATAGATCACTCATAATTGCACCGGTAGGCCTGCCGAAAGTAAAGCAAATTAAAGGAACTACATTAAAGTAAAAAATCTGAACAAAATAGTCAAGATGCAAAACTTTTTTCAATACATAAGGGCACAATATAACACAAGGACGAGCAGTTTACTCAAAGAATACAGTAGAGAAGTGGAAAGATTAGCAAGACAATCAGAAAGATTGAAATTTTTACAAGACTGCAGACGATTTGGTATAAAACCAACACATATATTAAACTCAACGTATCAACTCAGAAAACTGTTCACAACAAAAACGGCGTTGAAGAAATTAAAAGAAATAGAGACAAACTTGCAGACAAAACTTTTGAATACAGAAATAAAAGAGACATATAGTACAACAACACTAATAAAGAAAAATATTGACAAAATAAACAGACAATTATCAAGTACACTGGAAGAAAATGAATGGTTAAAATTTACAAAAGAACAATGGGACAAATTTTATAATATTAAACGAAAAATAAACATGACACATTTATCAAAAATCAACCAATTGAGAAAAAATACTTTTAAAAAACTAAATTTGGTGTACAAGGAGGAGTGGTCTATAAACAGGACGAATGTTGAATTTAATATGGAAAATAAATGGTTGCTATCACTAGGAAACAAATTCGCGTTACCAATAAATAAGAAAAACTTTAAAGCAATACCACTTATTGCCGACATGGAACAATGGGTACAAAATATAAAAGATGACACGGAGAAAGAAATAACAAGATCAAAAATAGCAAATAGAATTTCAAATTATAAAAGAAACTACAGAAACAATGAAAGGGAGAAATTCATAATTGGTATTTATGAAGAGACTAGAGATATCATTAATAGAAATAAGGACAATATTTTAATAACATTAGCGGATAAAGGTAATAAGACTGTGGTTATGTACAGAGAGGACTATTGTAGCAAGATGTCAGCACTTTTGAACGATAAAAATACATACAAATCAATAAGAGAAGATCCCACTGATAAGTTATAACGCAAAAATAACAATATAATCACACAACTAATGAAAAATGGACAGATTTCAAAATATGAAAAAACATTAATGACAACCTATACAGCTGCAGCTCCGAAACTATATGGACTACCGAAAATCCACAAGGAAAATATGCCCTTACGACCAATATCTTCATCACTAAAACTGCCATGCTATCAGTTATCAAAATTCATAGGACGCATTTTAAAAAATTTAATTTCCCCAATATACAACATAAAGAATTCAACACAACTAAAAGAAAAACTAGATAATGTAAAAATGGAAAAGGATGACATTATAGTCTCATTTGACGTCGTATCACTGTTTACGAATATACCAACCCACTTAGCAATAAAAAACATACTTTCAAAATGGGAGACCATCAAAAATCATACAAATATACCTAGGCAACAGTTTTTAAAGATATTACAATTTTGCTTAAACGACAACAACTATTTCACCTACAACGGGATATTCTACCACCAAACGTATGGTATGCCGATGGGTAATCCGTTATCACCGACAATTGCGGATATAGTACTTGATACTCTCTTAGACGAAGTGATTGATGAGCTAACAAAAAACAACGTGAAAATAAAATATATATCAAAATACGTTGACGACCTCTTTGCAGTGATAAATCATAAGGATGAAGGCATAATTTTAGAACTATTGACTAAGTATCACAACAAGCTACAATTTACAATGGAGAAAGAAAGTAACATGGAACTTCTCTACCTTGACATGAAAATTATCAAAAACAACGATAAATTAATAACGAACTGGTACACAAAAGCGACATCTTCAGGACGAATAATAAATTATTATTCTACACAACCAATGAGAATGAAATTAAATACAGCTACAAATCTTATACAAAAAGTAATGAATTTAAGTCATGAGAAATTTAAAACAGAAAATATAAGAAAACTTAAAATAATACTAACAAACAATAATTGTCCGATGAAGCTCATAAATAAATTAATAAACAAAACACTTACTGATAATAGAAAGGCTAGTCAAAAAATTGAAGATACGATTTTCTGCAGTGTACCATATGTGCCAAAGCTTACAGAAAGCAGACTTTTACAAAAGATCATAAATGACAACAAAACAAAAATAGCGCACAAATCCAACCATACCACTAGACATTTGTTCACACGCAAAAAAATAAATAAATAAAATGAAAATCGACAGTGTTGTTTACGAATTAAAATGTGATGGTAATGATAGAGAACAATGCAACAAAATATACGTGGGTACAACAAAAAGAAGACTTGAAACCAGAATAGCTGAACATACAGCTGATGTAGAAAAGGGACGAGAAAGTACTGCTCTATCTCAGCACGTAAAAGAGAGTGGACATAATATATGCTTCGACAACGTCAAAAGTTTAGACAGAGAAACAAAACACAATAAACGATACACACTGGAAAGTCTAAGAATACAAGAGCGGATTAAAAAAACAATGAATACAAAAGAAGACAAAGACAACATTAAATTGCAATATTCAATTGCTATCCTTTCTGATTAGTCTGTGATAAACAATTGAACTGTGATAATTTGTGTTGTGCCGTAATTACTTAATTATTTATTTATTTATTTAAAGAACTACATATTTATATTGTGATGTCCAGTTTTTATTTTACATATATATTTTATACTTATCCAATGTTGTGATGTCCAGTTTTTATTATATAAAGTTTTATAAACAGTATGAAATATAACAAAATAGTAAGTTTCGCATACACACACGTACATATAATATACAATGTATTAGTAACATTAATCAATTTATTTATCAGATTTTAAAATAAAGAAAAGCTCCTGAAGAAGTTTGAAAAAAGCCAACGAAACGTCGGGCAGATGTGATATATTCACATACAAAAATTATATTTGTTTTATTAATAAAGACAAAGTGACCAAAATCAGCCTAAGGTAACCGCTATCAAATACTATAACAAATCGTTGGTCAAAACCAAATAGATCACTCATAATTGCACCGGTAGGCCTGCCGAAAGTAAAGCAAGTTAAAGGAACTACATTAAAGTAAAAAATCTGAACAAAATAGTCAAGATGCAAAACTTTTTTCAATACATAATGGCACAATATAACACAAGGACGAGCAGTTTACTCAAAGAATACAGTAGAGAAGTGGAAAGATTAGCAAGACAATCAGAAAGATTGAAAATTTTACAAGACTGCAGACGATTTGGTATAAAACCAACACATATATTAAACTCAACGTATCAACTCAGAAAATTGTTCACAACAAAAACGGCGTTGAAGAAATTAAAAGAAATAGAGACAAACTTGCAGACAAAACTTTTGAATACAGAAATAAAAGAGACATATAGTACAACAACACTAATAAAGAAAAATATTGACAAAATAAACAGACAATTATCAAGTACACTGGAAGAAAATGAATGGTTAAAATTTAAAAAAGAACAATGGGACAAATTTTATAATATTAAACGAAAAATAAACATGACACATTTATCAAAAATCAACCAATTGAGAAAAAATACTTTTAAAAAACTAAATTTGGTGTACAAAGAGGAGTGGTTTATAAACAGGACGAATGTTGAATTTAATATGGAAAATAAATTGTTGCTATCACTAGGAAACAAATTCGCGTTACCAATAAATAAGAAAAACTTTAAAGCAATACCACTTATTGCCGACATGGAACAATGGGTACAAAATATAAAAGATGACACGGAGAAAGAAATAACAAGATCAAAAATAGCAAATAGAATTTCAAATTATAAAAGAAACTACAGAAACAATGAAAGGGAGAAATTCATAATTGGTATTTATGAAGAGACTAGAGATATCATTAATAGAAATAAGGACAATATTTTAATAACATTAGCGGATAATGGTAATAAGACTGTGGTTATGTACAGAGAGGACTATTGTAGCAAGATGTCAGCACTTTTGAACGATAAAAATACTTACAAATCCATAAGAGAAGATCCCACTGATAAGTTACAACGCAAAAATAACAATATAATTACACAACTAATGAAAAATGGACAGATTTCAAAATATGAAAAAACATTAATGACAACCTATAAAGCTGCAGCTCCGGAACTATATGAACTACCGAAAATCCACAAGGAAAATATGCCCTTACGACCAATATCTTCATCACTAAAACTGCCATGCTATCAGTTATCAAAATTCATAGGACGCATTTTAAAAAATTTAATTTCCCCAATATACAACATAAAGAATTCAACACAACTAAAAGAAAAACTAGATAATGTAAAAATGGAAAAGGATGACATTATAGTCTCATTTGACGTCGTATCACTGTTTACGAATATACCAACCCACTTAGCAACAAAAAACATACTTTCAAAATGGGAGACCATCAAAAATCATACAAATATACCTAGGCAACAGTTCTTAAAGATATTACAATTTTGCTTAAACGACAACAACTATTTCACCTACAACGGGAAATTCTACCACCAAACCTATGGTATGCCCATGGGTAATCCGTTATCACCGACAATTGCGGATATAGTACTTGATACTCTCTTAGACGAAGTGATTGATGAGCTAACAAAAAACAACGTGAAAATAAAATATATATCAAAATACGTTGACGACCTCTTTGCAGTGATAAATCATAAGGATGAAGGCATAATTTTAGAACTATTGAATAAGTATCACAACAAGCTACAATTTACAATGGAGAAAGAAAGTAACATGGAACTTCCCTACCTTGACATGAAAATTATCAAAAACAACGATAAATTAATAACGAACTGGTACACAAAAGCGACATCTTCAGGACGAATAATAAATTATTATTCTACACAACCAATGAGAATGAAATTAAATACAGCTACAAATCTTATACAAAAAGTAATGAATTTAAGTCATGAGAAATTTAAAACAGAAAATATAAGAAAACTTAAAATAATACTAACAAACAATAATTATCCGATGAAGCTCATAAATAAATTAATAAACAAAACACTTACTGATAATAGAAAGGCTAGTCAAAAAATTGAAGATACGATTTTCTGCAGTGTACCATATGTGCCAAAGCTTACAGAAAGCAGACTTTTACAAAAGATCATAAATGACAACAAAACAAAAATAGCGCACAAATCCAACCATACCACTAGACATTTGTTCACACGCAAAAAAACAAAAATAAATAAAATGAAAATCGACAGTGTTGTTTACGAATTAAAATGTGATGGTAATGATAGAGAACAATGCAACAAAATATACGTGGGTACAACAAAAAGAAGACTTGAAACCAGAATAGCTGAACATACAGCTGATGTAGAAAAGGGACGAGAAAGTACTGCTCTATCTCAGCACGTAAAAGAGAGTGGACATAATATATGCTTCGACAACGTCAAAAGTTTAGACAGAGAAACAAAACACAATAAACGATACACACTGGAAAGTCTAAGAATACAAGAGCGGATTAAAAAAACAATGAATACAAAAGAAGACAAAGACAACATTAAATTGCAATATTCAATTGCTATCCTTTCTGATTAGTCTGTGATAAACAATTGAACTGTGATAATTTGTGTTGTGCCGTAATTACTTAATTATTTATTTATTTATTTAAAGAACTACATATTTATATTGTGATGTCCAGTTTTTATTTTACATATATATTTTATACTTATCCAATGTTGTGATGTCCAGTTTTTATTATATAAAGTTTTATAAACAGTATGAAATATAACAAAATAGTAAGTTTCGCATACACACACGTACATATAATATACAATGTATTAGTAACATTAATCAATTTATTTATCAGATTTTAAAATAAAGAAAAGCTCCTGAAGAAGTTTGAAAAAAGCCAACGAAACGTCGGGCAGATGTGATATATTCACATACAAAAATTATATTTGTTTTATTAATAAAGACAAAGTGACCAAAATCAGCCTAAGGTAACCGCTATCAAATACTATAACAAATCGTTGGTCAAAACCAAATAGATCACTCATAATTGCACCGGTAGGCCTGCCGAAAGTAAAGCAAATTAAAGGAACTACATTAAAGTAAAAAATCTGAACAAAATAGTCAAGATGCAAAACTTTTTTCAATACATAATGGCACAATATAACACAAGGACGAGCAGTTTACTCAAAGAATACAGTAGAGAAGTGGAAAGATTAGCAAGACAATCAGAAAGATTGAAATTTTTACAAGACTGCAGACGATTTGGTATAAAACCAACACATATATTAAACTCAACGTATCAACTCAGAAAATTGTTCACAACAAAAACGGCGTTGAAGAAATTAAAAGAAATAGAGACAAACTTGCAGACAAAACTTTTGAATACAGAAATAAAAGAGACATACAGTACAACAACACTAATAAAGAAAAATATTGACAAAATAAACAGACAATTATCAAGTACACTGGAAGAAAATGAATGGTTAAAATTTAAAAAAGAACAATGGGACAAATTTTATAATATTAAACGAAAAATAAACATGACACATTTATCAAAAATCAACCAATTGAGAAAAAATACTTTTAAAAAACTAAATTTGGTGTACAAAGAGGAGTGGTTTATAAACAGGACGAATGTTGAATTTAATATGGAAAATAAATTGTTGCTATCACTAGGAAACAAATTCGCGTTACCAATAAATAAGAAAAACTTTAAAGCAATACCACTTATTGCCGACATGGAACAATGGGTACAAAATATAAAAGATGACACGGAGAAAGAAATAACAAGATCAAAAATAGCAAATAGAATTTCAAATTATAAAAGAAACTACAGAAACAATGAAAGGGAGAAATTCATAATTGGTATTTATGAAGAGACTAGAGATATCATTAATAGAAATAAGGACAATATTTTAATAACATTAGCGGATAAAGGTAATAAGACTGTGGTTATGTACAGAGAGGACTATTGTAGCAAGATGTCAGCACTTTTGAACGATAAAAATACTTACAAATCCATAAGAGAAGATCCCACTGATAAGTTACAACGCAAAAATAACAATATAATCACACAACTAATGAAAAATGGACAGATTTCAAAATATGAAAAAACATTAATGACAACCTATAAAGCTGCAGCTCCGGAACTATATGGACTACCGAAAATCCACAAGGAAAATATGCCCTTACGACCAATATCTTCATCACTAAAACTGCCATGCTATCAGTTATCAAAATTCATAGGACGCATTTTAAAAAATTTAATTTCCCCAATATACAACATAAAGAATTCAACACAACTAAAAGAAAAACTAGATAATGTAAAAATGGAAAAGGATGACATTATAGTCTCATTTGACGTCGTATCACTGTTTACGAATATACCAACCCACTTAGCAACAAAAAACATACTTTCAAAATGGGAGACCATCAAAAATCATACAAATATACCTAGGCAACAGTTCTTAAAGATATTACAATTTTGCTTAAACGACAACAACTATTTCACCTACAACGGGAAATTCTACCACCAAACCTATGGTATGCCCATGGGTAATCCGTTATCACCGACAATTGCGGATATAGTACTTGATACTCTCTTAGACGAAGTGATTGATGAGCTAACAAAAAACAACGTGAAAATAAAATATATATCAAAATACGTTGACGACCTCTTTGCAGTGATAAATCATAAGGATGAAGGCATAATTTTAGAACTATTGAATAAGTATCACAACAAGCTACAATTTACAATGGAGAAAGAAAGTAACATGGAACTTCCCTACCTTGACATAAAAATTATTAAAAACAACGATAAATTAATAACGAACTGGTACACAAAAGCGACATCTTCAGGACGAATAATAAATTATTATTCTACACAACCAATGAGAATGAAATTAAATACAGCTACAAATCTTATACAAAAAGTAATGAATTTAAGCCATGAGAAATTTAAAACTGAAAATATAAGAAAACTTAAAATAATGCTAACAAACAATAATTATCCGATGAAGCTCATAAATAAATTAATAAACAAAACACTTACTGATAATAGAAAGGCTAGTCAAAAAATTGAAGATACGATTTTCTGCAGTGTACCATATGTGCCATAGCTTACAGAAAGCAGACTTTTACAAAAGATCATAAATGACAACAAAACAAAAATAGCGCACAAATCCAACCATACCACTAGACATTTGCTCACACGCAAAAAAACAAAAATAAATAAAATGAAAATCGACAGTGTTGTTTACGAATTAAAATGTGATGGTAATGATAGAGAACAATGCAACAAAATATACGTGGGTACAACAGAAAGAAGACTTGAAACCAGAATAGCTGAACATACAGCTGATGTAGAAAAGGGACGAGAAAGTACTGCTCTATCTCAGCACGTAAAAGAGAGTGGACATAATATATGCTTCGACAACGTCAAAATTTTAGACAGAGAAACAAAACACAATAAACGATACACACTGGAAAGTCTAAGAATACAAGAGCGGATTAAAAAAACAATGAATACAAAAGAAGACAAAGACAACATTAAATTGCAATATTCAATTGCTATCCTTTCTGATTAGTCTGTGATAAACAATTGAACTGTGATAATTTGTGTTGTGCCGTAATTACTTAATTATTTATTTATTTATTTAAAGAACTATATATTTATATTGTGATGTCCAGTTTTTATTTTACATATATATTTTATACTTATCCAATGTTGTGATGTCCAGTTTTTATTATATAAAGTTTTATAAACCGTATGAAATATAACAAAATAGTAAGTTTCGCATACACACACGTACATATAATATACAATGTATTAGTAACATTAATCAATTTATTTAACAGATTTTAAAATAAAGAAAAGCTCCTGAAGAAGTTGGAAAAAAGCCAACGAAACGTCGGGCAGATGTGATATATTCACATACAAAAATTATATTTGTTTTATTAATAAAGACAAAGTGACCAAAATCAGCCTAAGCTAACCCCTATCAAATACTACAACAAATCGTTGGTCAAAACCAAATAGATCACTCATAATTGCACCGATAGGCCTGCCGAAAGTAAAGCAAATTAAAGGAACTACATTAAAGTAAAAAATCTGAACAAAATAGTCAAGATGCAAAACTTTTTTCAATACATAAGGGCACAATATAACACAAGGACGAGCAGTTTACTCAAAGAATACAGTAGAGAAGTGGAAAGATTAGCAAGACAATCAGAAAGATTGAAATTTTTACAAGACTGCAGACGATTTGGTATAAAACCAACACATATATTAAACTCAACGTATCAACTCAGAAAATTGTTCACAACAAAAACGGCGTTGAAGAAATTAAAAGAAATAGAGACAAACTTGCAGACAAAACTTTTGAATACAGAAATAAAAGAGACATATAGTACAACAACACTAATAAAGAAAAATATTGACAAAATAAACAGACAATTATCAAGTACACTGGAAGAAAATGAATGGTTAAAATTTAAAAAAGAACAATGGGACAAATTTTATAATATTAAACGAAAAATAAACATGACACATTTATCAAAAATCAACCAATTGAGAAAAAATACTTTTAAACAGGACGAATGTTGAATTTAATATGGAAAATAAATGGTTGCTATCACTAGGAAACAAATTCGCGTTACCAATAAATAAGAAAAACTTTAAAGCAATACCACTTATTGCCGACATGGAACAATGGGTACAAAATATAAAAGATGACACGGAGAAAGAAATAACAAGATCAAAAATAGCAAATAGAATTTCAAATTATAAAAGAAACTACAGAAACAATGAAAGGGAGAAATTCATAATTGGTATTTATGAAGAGACTAGAGATATCATTAATAGAAATAAGGACAATATTTTAATAACATTAGCGGATAAAGGTAATAAGACTGTGGTTATGTACAGAGAGGACTATTGTAGCAAGATGTCAGCACTTTTGAACGATAAAAATACATACAAATCAATAAGAGAAGATCCCACTGATAAGTTACAACGCAAAAATAACAATATAATCACACAACTAATGAAAAATGGACAGATTTCAAAATATGAAAAAACATTAATGACAACCTATACAGCTGCAGCTCCGGAACTATATGGACTACCGAAAATCCACAAGGAAAATATGCCCTTACGACCAATATCTTCATCACTAAAACTGCCATGCTATCAGTTATCAAAATTCATAGGACGCATTTTAAAAAATTTAATTTCCCCAATATACAACATAAAGAATTCAACACAACTAAAAGAAAAACTAGATAATGTAAAAATGGAAAAGGATGACATTATAGTCTCATTTGACGTCGTATCACTGTTTACGAATATACCAACCCACTTAGCAATAAAAAACATACTTTCAAAATGGGAGACCATCAAAAATCATACAAATATACCTAGGCAACAGTTCTTAAAGATATTACAATTTTGCTTAAACGACAACAACTATTTCACCTACAACGGGAAATTCTACCACCAAACCTATGGTATGCCCATGGGTAATCCGTTATCACCGACAATTGCGGATATAGTACTTGATACTCTCTTAGACGAAGTGATTGATGAGCTAACAAAAAACAACGTGAAAATAAAATATATATCAAAATACGTTGACGACCTCTTTGCAGTGATAAATCATAAGGATGAAGGCATAATTTTAGAACTATTGAATAAGTATCACAACAAGCTACAATTTACAATGGAGAAAGAAAGTAACATGGAACTTCCCTACCTTGACATGAAAATTATCAAAAACAACGATAAATTAATAACGAACTGGTACACAAAAGCGACATCTTCAGGACGAATAATAAATTATTATTCTACACAACCAATGAGAATGAAATTAAATACAGCTACAAATCTTATACAAAAAGTAATGAATTTAAGTCATGAGAAATTTAAAACGGAAAATATAAGAAAACTTAAAATAATACTAACAAACAATAATTATCCGATGAAGCTCATAAATAAATTAATAAACAAAACACTTACTGATAATAGAAAGGCTAGTCAAAAAATTGAAGATACGATTTTCTGCAGTGTACCATATGTGCCAAAGCTTACAGAAAGCAGACTTTTACAAAAGATCATAAATGACAACAAAACAAAAATAGCGCACAAATCCAACCATACCACTAGACATTTGCTCACACGCAAAAAAACAAAAATAAATAAAATGAAAATCGACAGTGTTGTTTACGAATTAAAATGTGATGGTAATGATAGAGAACAATGCAACAAAATATACGTGGGTACAACAAAAAGAAGACTTGAAACCAGAATAGCTGAACATACAGCTGATGTAGAAAAGGGACGAGAAAGTACTGCTCTATCTCAGCACGTAAAAGAGAGTGGACATAATATATGCTTCGACAACGTCAAAATTTTAGACAGAGAAACAAAACACAATAAACGATACACACTGGAAAGTCTAAGAATACAAGAGCGGATTAAAAAAACAATGAATACAAAAGAAGACAACATTAAATTGCAATATTCAATTGCTATCCTTTCTGATTAGTCTGTGATAAACAATTGAACTGTGATAATTTATGTTGTGCCGTAATTACTTAATTATTTATTTATTTATTTAAAGAACTACATATTTATATTGTAATGTCCAGTTTTTATTTTACATATATATTTTATACTTATCCAATGTTGTGATGTCCAGTTTTTATTATATAAAGTTTTATAAACAGTATGAAATATAACAAAATAGTAAGTTTCGCATACACACACGTACATATAATATACAATGTATTAGTAACATTAATCAATTTATTTATCAGATTTTAAAATAAAGAAAAGCTCCTGAAGAAGTTGGAAAAAAGCCAACGAAACGTCGGGCAGATGTGATATATTCACATACAAAAATTATATTTGTTTTATTAATAAAGACAAAGTGACCAAAATCAGCCTAAGGTAACCCCTATCAAATACTATAACAAATCGTTGGTCAAAACCAAATAGATCACTCATAATTGCACCGGTACGCCTGCCGATAGTAAAGCAAATTAAAGGAACTACATTAAAGTAAAAAATCTGAACAAAATAGTCAAGATGCAAAACTTTTTTCAATACATAAGGGCACAATATAACACAAGGACGAGCAGTTTACTCAAAGAATACAGTAGAGAAGTGGAAAGATTAGCAAGACAATCAGAAAGATTGAAATTTTTACAAGACTGCAGACGATTTGGTATAAAACCAACACATATATTAAACTCAACGTATCAACTCAGAAAATTGTTCACAACAAAAACGGCGTTGAAGAAATTAAAAGAAATAGAGACAAACTTGCAGACAAAACTTTTGAATACAGAAATAAAAGAGACATATAGTACAACAACACTAATAAAGAAAAATATTGACAAAATAAACAGACAATTATCAAGTACACTGGAAGAAAATGAATGGTTAAAATTTAAAAAAGAACAATGGGACAAATTTTATAATATTAAACGAAAAATAAACATGACACATTTATCAAAAATCAACCAATTGAGAAAAAATACTTTTAAACAGGACGAATGTTGAATTTAATATGGAAAATAAATGGTTGCTATCACTAGGAAACAAATTCGCGTTACCAATAAATAAGAAAAACGTTAAAGCAATACCACTTATTGCCGACATGGAACAATGGGTACAAAATATAAAAGATGACACGGAGAAAGAAATAACAAGATCAAAAATAGCAAATAGAATTTCAAATTATAAAAGAAACTACAGAAACAATGAAAGGGAGAAATTCATAATTGGTATTTATGAAGAGACTAGAGATATCATTAATAGAAATAAGGACAATATTTTAATAACATTAGCGGATAAAGGTAATAAGACTGTGGTTATGTACAGAGAGGACTATTGTAGCAAGATGTCAGCACTTTTGAACGATAAAAATACATACAAATCAATAAGAGAAGATCCCACTGATAAGTTACAACGCAAAAATAACAATATAATCACACAACTAATGAAAAATGGACAGATTTCAAAATATGAAAAAACATTAATGACAACCTATACAGCTGCAGCTCCGGAACTATATGGACTACCGAAAATCCACAAGGAAAATATGCCCTTATGACCAATATCTTCATCACTAAAACTGCCATGCTATCAGTTATCAAAATTCATAGGACGCATTTTAAAAAATTTAATTTCCCCAATATACAACATAAAGAATTCAACACAACTAAAAGAAAAACTAGATAATGTAAAAATGGAAAAGGATGACATTATAGTCTCATTTGACGTCGTATCACTGTTTACGAATATACCAACCCACTTAGCAATAAAAAACATACTTTCAAAATGGGAGACCATCAAAAATCATACAAATATACCTAGGCAACAGTTCTTAAAGATATTACAATTTTGCTTAAACGACAACAACTATTTCACCTACAACGGGAAATTCTACCACCAAACCTATGGTATGCCCATGGGTAATCCGTTATCACCGACAATTGCGGATATAGTACTTGATACTCTCTTAGACGAAGTGATTGATGAGCTAACAAAAAACAACGTGAAAATAAAATATATATCAAAATACGTTGACGACCTCTTTGCAGTGATAAATCATAAGGATGAAGGCATAATTTTAGAACTATTGAATAAGTATCACAACAAGCTACAATTTACAATGGAGAAAGAAAGTAACATGGAACTTCCCTACCTTGACATGAAAATTATCAAAAACAACGATAAATTAATAACGAACTGGTACACAAAAGCGACATCTTCAGGACGAATAATAAATTATTATTCTACACAACCAATGAGAATGAAATTAAATACAGCTACAAATCTTATACAAAAAGTAATGAATTTAAGTCATGAGAAATTTAAAACGGAAAATATAAGAAAACTTAAAATAATACTAACAAACAATAATTATCCGATGAAGCTCATAAATAAATTAATAAACAAAACACTTACTGATAATAGAAAGGCTAGTCAAAAAATTGAAGATACGATTTTCTGCAGTGTACCATATGTGCCAAAGCTTACAGAAAGCAGACTTTTACAAAAGATCATAAATGACAACAAAACAAAAATAGCGCACAAATCCAACCATACCACTAGACATTTGCTCACACGCAAAAAAACAAAAATAAATAAAATGAAAATCGACAGTGTTGTTTACGAATTAAAATGTGATGGTAATGATAGAGAACAATGCAACAAAATATACGTGGGTACAACAAAAAGAAGACTTGAAACCAGAATAGCTGAACATACAGCTGATGTAGAAAAGGGACGAGAAAGTACTGCTCTATCTCAGCACGTAAAAGAGAGTGGACATAATATATGCTTCGACAACGTCAAAATTTTAGACAGAGAAACAAAACACAATAAACGATAAACACTGGAAAGTCTAAGAATACAAGAGCGGATTAAAAAAACAATGAATACAAAAGAAGACAAAGACAACATTAAATTGCAATATTCAATTGCTATCCTTTCTGATTAGTCTGTGATAAACAATTGAACTGTGATAATTTATGTTGTGCCGTAATTACTTAATTATTTATTTATTTATTTAAAGAACTACATATTTATATTGTAATGTCCAGTTTTTATTTTACATATATATTTTATACTTATCCAATGTTGTGATGTCCAGTTTTTATTATATAAAGTTTTATAAACAGTATGAAATATAACAAAATAGTAAGTTTCGCATACACACACGTACATATAATATACAATGTATTAGTAACATTAATCAATTTATTTATCAGATTTTAAAATAAAGAAAAGCTCCTGAAGAAGTTGGAAAAAAGCCAACGAAACGTCGGGCAGATGTGATATATTCACATACAAAAATTATATTTGTTTTATTAATAAAGACAAAGTGACCAAAATCAGCCTAAGGTAACCCCTATCAAATACTATAACAAATCGTTGGTCAAAACCAAATAGATCACTCATAATTGCACCGGTACGCCTGCCGATAGTAAAGCAAATTAAAGGAACTACATTAAAGTAAAAAATCTGAACAAAATAGTCAAGATGCAAAACTTTTTTCAATACATAAGGGCACAATATAACACAAGGACGAGCAGTTTACTCAAAGAATACAGTAGAGAAGTGGAAAGATTAGCAAGACAATCAGAAAGATTGAAATTTTTACAAGACTGCAGACGATTTGGTATAAAACCAACACATATATTAAACTCAACGTATCAACTCAGAAAATTGTTCACAACAAAAACGGCGTTGAAGAAATTAAAAGAAATAGAGACAAACTTGCAGACAAAACTTTTGAATACAGAAATAAAAGAGACATATAGTACAACAACACTAATAAAGAAAAATATTGACAAAATAAACAGACAATTATCAAGTACACTGGAAGAAAATGAATGGTTAAAATTTAAAAAAGAACAATGGGACAAATTTTATAATATTAAACGAAAAATAAACATGACACATTTATCAAAAATCAACCAATTGAGAAAAAATACTTTTAAACAGGACGAATGTTGAATTTAATATGGAAAATAAATGGTTGCTATCACGAGGAAACAAATTCGCATTACCAATAAATAAGAAAAACGTTAAAGCAATACCACTTATTGCCGACATGGAACAATGGGTACAAAATATAAAAGATGACACGGAGAAAGAAATAACAAGATCAAAAATAGCAAATAGAATTTCAAATTATAAAAGAAACTACAGAAACAATGAAAGGGAGAAATTCATAATTGGTATTTATGAAGAGACTAGAGATATCATTAATAGAAATAAGGACAATATTTTAATAACATTAGCGGATAAAGGTAATAAGACTGTGGTTATGTACAGAGAGGACTATTGTAGCAAGATGTCAGCACTTTTGAACGATAAAAATACATACAAATCAATAAGAGAAGATCCCACTGATAAGTTACAACGCAAAAATAACAATATAATCACACAACTAATGAAAAATGGACAGATTTCAAAATATGAAAAAACATTAATGACAACCTATACAGCTGCAGCTCCGGAACTATATGGACTACCGAAAATCCACAAGGAAAATATGCCCTTATGACCAATATCTTCATCACTAAAACTGCCATGCTATCAGTTATCAAAATTCATAGGACGCATTTTAAAAAATTTAATTTCCCCAATATACAACATAAAGAATTCAACACAACTAAAAGAAAAACTAGGTAATGTAAAAATGGAAAAGGATGACATTATAGTCTCATTTGACGTCGTATCACTGTTTACGAATATACCAACCCACTTAGCAATAAAAAACATACTTTCAAAATGGGAGACCATCAAAAATCATACAAATATACCTAGGCAACAGTTCTTAAAGATATTACAATTTTGCTTAAACGACAACAACTATTTCACCTACAACGGGAAATTCTACCACCAAACCTATGGTATGCCCATGGGTAATCCGTTATCACCGACAATTGCGGATATAGTACTTGATACTCTCTTAGACGAAGTGATTGATGAGCTAACAAAAAACAACGTGAAAATAAAATATATATCAAAATACGTTGACGACCTCTTTGCAGTGATAAATCATAAGGATGAAGGCATAATTTTAGAACTATTGAATAAGTATCACAACAAGCTACAATTTACAATGGAGAAAGAAAGTAACATGGAACTTCCCTACCTTGACATGAAAATTATCAAAAACAACGATAAATTAATAACGAACTGGTACACAAAAGCGACATCTTCAGGACGAATAATAAATTATTATTCTACACAACCAATGAGAATGAAATTAAATACAGCTACAAATCTTATACAAAAAGTAATGAATTTAAGTCATGAGAAATTTAAAACGGAAAATATAAGAAAACTTAAAATAATACTAACAAACAATAATTATCCGATGAAGCTCATAAATAAATTAATAAACAAAACACTTACTGATAATAGAAAGGCCAGTCAAAAAATTGAAGATACGATTTTCTGCAGTGTACCATATGTGCCAAAGCTTACAGAAAGCAGACTTTTACAAAAGATCATAAATGACAACAAAACAAAAATAGCGCACAAATCCAACCATACCACTAGACATTTGCTCACACGCAAAAAAACAAAAATAAATAAAATGAAAATCGACAGTGTTGTTTACGAATTAAAATGTGATGGTAATGATAGAGAACAATGCAACAAAATATACGTGGGTACAACAAAAAGAAGACTTGAAACCAGAATAGCTGAACATACAGCTGATGTAGAAAAGGGACGAGAAAGTACTGCTCTATCTCAGCACGTAAAAGAGAGTGGACATAATATATGCTTCGACAACGTCAAAATTTTAGACAGAGAAACAAAACACAATAAACGATAAACACTGGAAAGTCTAAGAATACAAGAGCGGATTAAAAAAACAATGAATACAAAAGAAGACAAAGACAACATTAAATTGCAATATTCAATTGCTATCCTTTCTGATTAGTCTGTGATAAACAATTGAACTGTGATAATTTATGTTGTGCCGTAATTACTTAATTATTTATTTATTTATTTAAAGAACTACATATTTATATTGTAATGTCCAGTTTTTATTTTACATATATATTTTATACTTATCCAATGTTGTGATGTCCAGTTTTTATTATATAAAGTTTTATAAACAGTATGAAATATAACAAAATAGTAAGTTTCGCATACACACACGTACATATAATATACAATGTATTAGTAACATTAATCAATTTATTTATCAGATTTTAAAATAAAGAAAAGCTCCTGAAGAAGTTGGAAAAAAGCCAACGAAACGTCGGGCAGATGTGATATATTCACATACAAAAATTATATTTGTTTTATTAATAAAGACAAAGTGACCAAAATCAGCCTAAGGTAACCCCTATCAAATACTATAACAAATCGTTGGTCAAAACCAAATAGATCACTCATAATTGCACCGGTACGCCTGCCGATAGTAAAGCAAATTAAAGGAACTACATTAAAGTAAAAAATCTGAACAAAATAGTCAAGATGCAAAACTTTTTTCAATACATAAGGGCACAATATAACACAAGGACGAGCAGTTTACTCAAAGAATACAGTAGAGAAGTGGAAAGATTAGCAAGACAATCAGAAAGATTGAAATTTTTACAAGACTGCAGACGATTTGGTATAAAACCAACACATATATTAAACTCAACGTATCAACTCAGAAAATTGTTCACAACAAAAACGGCGTTGAAGAAATTAAAAGAAATAGAGACAAACTTGCAGACAAAACTTTTGAATACAGAAATAAAAGAGACATATAGTACAACAACACTAATAAAGAAAAATATTGACAAAATAAACAGACAATTATCAAGTACACTGGAAGAAAATGAATGGTTAAAATTTAAAAAAGAACAATGGGACAAATTTTATAATATTAAACGAAAAATAAACATGACACATTTATCAAAAATCAACCAATTGAGAAAAAATACTTTTAAACAGGACGAATGTTGAATTTAATATGGAAAATAAATCGTTGCTATCACTAGGAAACAAATTCGCGTTACCAATAAATAAGAAAAACGTTAAAGCAATACCACTTATTGCCGACATGGAACAATGGGTACAAAATATAAAAGATGACACGGAGAAAGAAATAACAAGATCAAAAATAGCAAATAGAATTTCAAATTATAAAAGAAACTACAGAAACAATGAAAGGGAGAAATTCATAATTGGTATTTATGAAGAGACTAGAGATATCATTAATAGAAATAAGGACAATATTTTAATAACATTAGCGGATAAAGGTAATAAGACTGTGGTTATGTACAGAGAGGACTATTGTAGCAAGATGTCAGCACTTTTGAACGATAAAAATACATACAAATCAATAAGAGAAGATCCCACTGATAAGTTACAACGCAAAAATAACAATATAATCACACAACTAATGAAAAATGGACAGATTTCAAAATATGAAAAAACATTAATGACAACCTATACAGCTGCAGCTCCGGAACTATATGGACTACCGAAAATCCACAAGGAAAATATGCCCTTATGACCAATATCTTCATCACTAAAACTGCCATGCTATCAGTTATCAAAATTCATAGGACGCGTTTTAAAAAATTTAATTTCCCCAATATACAACATAAAGAATTCAACACAACTAAAAGAAAAACTAGATAATGTAAAAATGGAAAAGGATGACATTATAGTCTCATTTGACGTCGTATCACTGTTTACGAATATACCAACCCACTTAGCAATAAAAAACATACTTTCAAAATGGGAGACCATCAAAAATCATACAAATATACCTAGGCAACAGTTCTTAAAGATATTACAATTTTGCTTAAACGACAACAACTATTTCACCTACAACGGGAAATTCTACCACCAAACCTATGGTATGCCCATGGGTAATCCGTTATCACCGACAATTGCGGATATAGTACTTGATACTCTCTTAGACGAAGTGATTGATGAGCTAACAAAAAACAACGTGAAAATAAAATATATATCAAAATACGTTGACGACCTCTTTGCAGTGATAAATCATAAGGATGAAGGCATAATTTTAGAACTATTGAATAAGTATCACAACAAGCTACAATTTACAATGGAGAAAGAAAGTAACATGGAACTTCCCTACCTTGACATGAAAATTATCAAAAACAACGATAAATTAATAACGAACTGGTACACAAAAGCGACATCTTCAGGACGAATAATAAATTATTATTCTACACAACCAATGAGAATGAAATTAAATACAGCTACAAATCTTATACAAAAAGTAATGAATTTAAGTCATGAGAAATTTAAAACGGAAAATATAAGAAAACTTAAAATAATACTAACAAACAATAATTATCCGATGAAGCTCATAAATAAATTAATAAACAAAACACTTACTGATAATAGAAAGGCTAGTCAAAAAATTGAAGATACGATTTTCTGCAGTGTACCATATGTGCCAAAGCTTACAGAAAGCAGACTTTTACAAAAGATCATAAATGACAACAAAACAAAAATAGCGCACAAATCCAACCATACCACTAGACATTTGCTCACACGCAAAAAAACAAAAATAAATAAAATGAAAATCGACAGTGTTGTTTACGAATTAAAATGTGATGGTAATGATAGAGAACAATGCAACAAAATATACGTGGGTACAACAAAAAGAAGACTTGAAACCAGAATAGCTGAACATACAGCTGATGTAGAAAAGGGACGAGAAAGTACTGCTCTATCTCAGCACGTAAAAGAGAGTGGACATAATATATGCTTCGACAACGTCAAAATTTTAGACAGAGAAACAAAACACAATAAACGATAAACACTGGAAAGTCTAAGAATACAAGAGCGGATTAAAAAAACAATGAATACAAAAGAAGACAAAGACAACATTAAATTGCAATATTCAATTGCTATCCTTTCTGATTAGTCTGTGATAAACAATTGAACTGTGATAATTTATGTTGTGCCGTAATTACTTAATTATTTATTTATTTATTTAAAGAACTACATATTTATATTGTAATGTCCAGTTTTTATTTTACATATATATTTTATACTTATCCAATGTTGTGATGTCCAGTTTTTATTATATAAAGTTTTATAAACAGTATGAAATATAACAAAATAGTAAGTTTCGCATACACACACGTACATATAATATACAATGTATTAGTAACATTAATCAATTTATTTATCAGATTTTAAAATAAAGAAAAGCTCCTGAAGAAGTTGGAAAAAAGCCAACGAAACGTCGGGCAGATGTGATATATTCACATACAAAAATTATATTTGTTTTATTAATAAAGACAAAGTGACCAAAATCAGCCTAAGGTAACCCCTATCAAATACTATAACAAATCGTTGGTCAAAACCAAATAGATCACTCATAATTGCACCGGTACGCCTGCCGAAAGTAAAGCAAATTAAAGGAACTACATTAAAGTAAAAAATCTGAACAAAATAGTCAAGATGCAAAACTTTTTTCAATACATAAGGGCACAATATAACACAAGGACGAGCAGTTTACTCAAAGAATACAGTAGAGAAGTGGAAAGATTAGCAAGACAATCAGAAAGATTGAAATTTTTACAAGACTGCAGACGATTTGGTATAAAACCAACACATATATTAAACTCAACGTATCAACTCAGAAAATTGTTCACAACAAAAACGGCGTTGAAGAAATTAAAAGAAATAGAGACAAACTTGCAGACAAAACTTTTGAATACAGAAATAAAAGAGACATATAGTACAACAACACTAATAAAGAAAAATATTGACAAAATAAACAGACAATTATCAAGTACACTGGAAGAAAATGAATGGTTAAAATTTAAAAAAGAACAATGGGACAAATTTTATAATATTAAACGAAAAATAAACATGACACATTTATCAAAAATCAACCAATTGAGAAAAAATACTTTTAAACAGGACGAATGTTGAATTTAATATGGAAAATAAATGGTTGCTATCACGAGGAAACAAATTCGCATTACCAATAAATAAGAAAAACGTTAAAGCAATACCACTTATTGCCGACATGGAACAATGGGTACAAAATATAAAAGATGACACGGAGAAAGAAATAACAAGATCAAAAATAGCAAATAGAATTTCAAATTATAAAAGAAACTACAGAAACAATGAAAGGGAGAAATTCATAATTGGTATTTATGAAGAGACTAGAGATATCATTAATAGAAATAAGGACAATATTTTAATAACATTAGCGGATAAAGGTAATAAGACTGTGGTTATGTACAGAGAGGACTATTGTAGCAAGATGTCAGCACTTTTGAACGATAAAAATACATACAAATCAATAAGAGAAGATCCCACTGATAAGTTACAACGCAAAAATAACAATATAATCACACAACTAATGAAAAATGGACAGATTTCAAAATATGAAAAAACATTAATGACAACCTATACAGCTGCAGCTCCGGAACTATATGGACTACCGAAAATCCACAAGGAAAATATGCCCTTATGACCAATATCTTCATCACTAAAACTGCCATGCTATCAGTTATCAAAATTCATAGGACGCATTTTAAAAAATTTAATTTCCCCAATATACAACATAAAGAATTCAACACAACTAAAAGAAAAACTAGATAATGTAAAAATGGAAAAGGATGACATTATAGTCTCATTTGACGTCGTATCACTGTTTACGAATATACCAACCCACTTAGCAATAAAAAACATACTTTCAAAATGGGAGACCATCAAAAATCATACAAATATACCTAGGCAACAGTTCTTAAAGATATTACAATTTTGCTTAAACGACAACAACTATTTCACCTACAACGGGAAATTCTACCACCAAACCTATGGTATGCCCATGGGTAATCCGTTATCACCGACAATTGCGGATATAGTACTTGATACTCTCTTAGACGAAGTGATTGATGAGCTAACAAAAAACAACGTGAAAATAAAATATATATCAAAATACGTTGACGACCTCTTTGCAGTGATAAATCATAAGGATGAAGGCATAATTTTAGAACTATTGAATAAGTATCACAACAAGCTACAATTTACAATGGAGAAAGAAAGTAACATGGAACTTCCCTACCTTGACATGAAAATTATCAAAAACAACGATAAATTAATAACGAACTGGTACACAAAAGCGACATCTTCAGGACGAATAATAAATTATTATTCTACACAACCAATGAGAATGAAATTAAATACAGCTACAAATCTTATACAAAAAGTAATGAATTTAAGTCATGAGAAATTTAAAACGGAAAATATAAGAAAACTTAAAATAATACTAACAAACAATAATTATCCGATGAAGCTCATAAATAAATTAATAAACAAAACACTTACTGATAATAGAAAGGCTAGTCAAAAAATTGAAGATACGATTTTCTGCAGTGTACCATATGTGCCAAAGCTTACAGAAAGCAGACTTTTACAAAAGATCATAAATGACAACAAAACAAAAATAGCGCACAAATCCAACCATACCACTAGACATTTGTTCACACGCAAAAAAACAAAAATAAATAAAATGAAAATCGACAGTGTTGTTTACGAATTAAAATGTGATGGTAATGATAGAGAACAATGCAACAAAATATACGTGGGTACAACAAAAAGAAGACTTGAAACCAGAATAGCTGAACATACAGCTGATGTAGAAAAGGGACGAGAAAGTACTGCTCTATCTCAGCACGTAAAAGAGAGTGGACATAATATATGCTTCGACAACGTCAAAATTTTAGACAGAGAAACAAAACACAATAAACGATACACACTGGAAAGTCTAAGAATACAAGAGCGGATTAAAAAAACAATGAATACAAAAGAAGACAAAGACAACATTAAATTGCAATATTCAATTGCTATCCTTTCTGATTAGTCTGTGATAAACAATTGAACTGTGATAATTTGTGTTGGGCCGTAATTACTTAATTATTTATTTATTTATTTAAAGAACTACATATTTATATTGTGATGTCCAGTTTTTATTTTACATATATATTTTATACTTATCCAATGTTGTGATGTCCAGTTTTTATTATATAAAGTTTTATAAACAGTATGAAATATAACAAAATAGTAAGTTTCGCATACACACACGTACATATAATATACAATGTATTAGTAACATTAATCAATTTATTTATCAGATTTTAAAATAAAGAAAAGCTCCTGAAGAAGTTGGAAAAAAGCCAACGAAACGTCGGGCAGATGTGATATATTCACATACACAAATTATATTTGTTTTATTAATAAAGACAAAGTGACCAAAATCAGCCTAAGGTAACCCCTATCAAATACTACAACAAATCGTTGGTCAAAACCAAATAGATCACTCATAATTGCACCGATAGGCCTGCCGAAAGTAAAGCAAATTAAAGGAACTACATTAAAGTAAAAAATCTGAACAAAATAGTCAAGATGCAAAACTTTTTTCAATACATAAGGGCACAATATAACACAAGGACGAGCAGTTTACTCAAAGAATACAGTAGAGAAGTGGAAAGATTAGCAAGACAATCAGAAAGATTGAAATTTTTACAAGACTGCAGACGATTTGGTATAAAACCAACACATATATTAAACTCAACGTATCAACTCAGAAAATTGTTCACAACAAAAACGGCGTTGAAGAAATTAAAAGAAATAGAGACAAACTTGCAGACAAAACTTTTGAATACAGAAATAAAAGAGACATATAGTACAACAACACTAATAAAGAAAAATATTGACAAAATAAACAGACAATTATCAAGTACACTGGAAGAAAATGAATGGTTAAAATTTAAAAAAGAACAATGGGACAAATTTTATAATATTAAACGAAAAATAAACATGACACATTTATCAAAAATCAACCAATTGAGAAAAAATACTTTTAAACAGGACGAATGTTGAATTTAATATGGAAAATAAATGGTTGCTATCACTAGGAAACAAATTCGCGTTACCAATAAATAAGAAAAACGTTAAAGCAATACCACTTATTGCCGACATGGAACAATGGGTACAAAATATAAAAGATGACACGGAGAAAGAAATAACAAGATCAAAAATAGCAAATAGAATTTCAAATTATAAAAGAAACTACAGAAACAATGAAAGGGAGAAATTCATAATTGGTATTTATGAAGAGACTAGAGATATCATTAATAGAAATAAGGACAATATTTTAATAACATTAGCGGATAAAGGTAATAAGACTGTGGTTATGTACAGAGAGGACTATTGTAGCAAGATGTCAGCACTTTTGAACGATAAAAATACATACAAATCAATAAGAGAAGATCCCACTGATAAGTTACAACGCAAAAATAACAATATAATCACACAACTAATGAAAAATGGACAGATTTCAAAATATGAAAAAACATTAATGATAACCTATACAGCTGCAGCTCCGGAACTATATGGACTACCGAAAATCCACAAGGAAAATATGCCCTTATGACCAATATCTTCATCACTAAAACTGCCATGCTATCAGTTATCAAAATTCATAGGACGCATTTTAAAAAATTTAATTTCCCCAATATACAACATAAAGAATTCAACACAACTAAAAGAAAAACTAGATAATGTAAAAATGGAAAAGGATGACATTATAGTCTCATTTGACGTCGTATCACTGTTTACGAATATACCAACCCACTTAGCAATAAAAAACATACTTTCAAAATGGGAGACCATCAAAAATCATACAAATATACCTAGGCAACAGTTCTTAAAGATATTACAATTTTGCTTAAACGACAACAACTATTTCACCTACAACGGGAAATTCTACCACCAAACCTATGGTATGCCCATGGGTAATCCGTTATCACCGACAATTGCGGATATAGTACTTGATACTCTCTTAGACGAAGTGATTGATGAGCTAACAAAAAACAACGTGAAAATAAAATATATATCAAAATACGTTGACGACCTCTTTGCAGTGATAAATCATAAGGATGAAGGCATAATTTTAGAACTATTGAATAAGTATCACAACAAGCTACAATTTACAATGGAGAAAGAAAGTAACATGGAACTTCCCTACCTTGACATGAAAATTATCAAAAACAACGATAAATTAATAACGAACTGGTACACAAAAGCGACATCTTCAGGACGAATAATAAATTATTATTCTACACAACCAATGAGAATGAAATTAAATACAGCTACAAATCTTATACAAAAAGTAATGAATTTAAGTCATGAGAAATTTAAAACGGAAAATATAAGAAAACTTAAAATAATACTAACAAACAATAATTATCCGATGAAGCTCATAAATAAATTAATAAACAAAACACTTACTGATAATAGAAAGGCTAGTCAAAAAATTGAAGATACGATTTTCTGCAGTGTACCATATGTGCCAAAGCTTACAGAAAGCAGACTTTTACAAAAGATCATAAATGACAACAAAACAAAAATAGCGCACAAATCCAACCATACCACTAGACATTTGTTCACACGCAAAAAAACAAAAATAAATAAAATGAAAATCGACAGTGTTGTTTACGAATTAAAATGTGATGGTAATGATAGAGAACAATGCAACAAAATATACGTGGGTACAACAAAAAGAAGACTTGAAACCAGAATAGCTGAACATACAGCTGATGTAGAAAAGGGACGAGAAAGTACTGCTCTATCTCAGCACGTAAAAGAGAGTGGACATAATATATGCTTCGACAACGTCAAAATTTTAGACAGAGAAACAAAACACAATAAACGATACACACTGGAAAGTCTAAGAATACAAGAGCGGATTAAAAAAACAATGAATACAAAAGAAGACAACATTAAATTGCAATATTCAATTGCTATCCTTTCTGATTAGTCTGTGATAAACAATTGAACTGTGATAATTTGTGTTGGGCCGTAATTACTTAATTATTTATTTATTTATTTAAAGAACTACATATTTATATTGTGATGTCCAGTTTTTATCATACATATATTTTATACTTATCCAATGTTGTGATGTCCAGTTTTTATTATATAAAGTTTTATAAACAGTATGAAATATAACAAAATAGTAAGTTTCGCATACACACACGTACATATAATATACAATGTATTAGTAACATTAATCAATTTATTTATCAGATTTTAAAATAAAGAAAAGCTCCTGAAGAAGTTGGAAAAAAGCCAACGAAACGTCGCACAGTGGCGCCCGTAGAGCAAACGAGGTTGCAAAAATCAAAATTTTCATGTGCGCCTGCGAAATTTTAAATGAATCCATCTTATAGTAAACTTTTCAACGATCTCAAATATGCTACTCTTAACAATATCAGATTTTTAGTTTAGAAGACATAACTGTTCAAAGTTAACCAATTTTCGGATTTAAAAAAACACACAATTTTTAGGTAGTTTGATCCGATTTCAGGTGTAATATCACGAAAACTAGGCAACGAATAGTATTTTTTTTTGTTTTTAGTGATTGATGTGCTTATTAAATGTATAACAATAAAAAAAATTGTGCTGTTTGCTTTGTGTTTCTCTAGGTAAATCAGTATTTAAAAACTATCCATTTTTTCACTATTCTTCAACTTTGACGGAAAATAAAAAAAATTTACCTTTTTTTACCTCCGCCATATTTTCAAAATATGTTCTTTAACTAGTCTTTTACATAACTCAAAAGGTTTTATCTGCCTTTACGTGCCTATTTGGCTTCTACAGGTAAAAAACGTTAAAAAGACATTGTTGCAGAAATTGTATGGCGGGCATCCCTTACATGCCTTGACTGACAGTTACTTTGATGTAATAGTTTGAAAATTGCATTTTGAGTCAGTTGTCTACCTGAGAGCCTCTGGCGAAAAATTTGGTCCTAATATTCCGTTACAGACACAAGATGCACAAAAAACTACTCATTGAAATAAGCAGGTACGCACCTCACTTAAAAATTATTTTTGGCGTACATATGGTGAAGAACAATACTGACTTATGGTACAGGTAGGCACAAATCTCATTTGGCTACGTGCATAATATCAAAACTGTATAATTCAGCCCAAATGCATATGTATGCATGTAACAGGTACATTTGTAGACATGGTAGCATAGGCCTATATATTGCAAAACAAGCTTAATGCCTGCATTAGTCTACGACTGAAAGTTGGCGAAACAAGTATTGAAAACATGGCGTTGAACAATTTAAAATTATTTGAACTGTTTAGAAAGTCAATTACACCAACGTGTTTCGCGGAAGCTGCTTTAGAAGAACTCGATAGCTTATACGGAAATATTGAGAGAAGCAAAAGTATAAAAAATAATCTTTGTATGATACATGCCAAAATTAAGACAAAATGGGTGAAATGCAATCGAACCATTAACATCTTCAACTCCAAATACGAGGACTGGCTTAATGAAGACACCATCCTGGATATATTGGCAGTAGATAAACCCTCCACATCAACC
This sequence comes from Panzeria rudis, assembly GCA_956483635.1. Lineage (NCBI taxonomy): Eukaryota > Metazoa > Arthropoda > Insecta > Diptera > Tachinidae > Panzeria > Panzeria rudis. The sequence goes on from OY101449.1 coordinate 59,004,447, forward strand.
AGAGGAGAAAAAGGAAGGCCAAAAAAAAGTATGGAGGAGTGTTCAATTTTCACAAGAAAGAGGAAACTTGCCGATGCCACCAATGACTTGACCACGAAGGATTTATCGGATGCGCTGTCTATTAAATACATAAAGGATAGTGAACGAGTTAGGTCGCAGATTACAAAATCTGTTGCTGATGCAAGCCCACTGCGACTAAAAAGGATTAAGGAAAGCATTCCCACTCCCACAAACGCACATATTAAAAAGTATAGTTCCGAAGAAGCCTTGGCTCTGTTTTTGGACTTAGAACTTTCCAAAGAGAAATATGAGATACTACGGGCATCTTTAATGCGACACGGGGCTGACCTTTTCCCCGGATACAAGCATATTACGCAAGCCAAAATAAATTCACGACCATTGCGTACGGAGTTTACGGAAGTCTCTGCGAAAGCCAATCTGCAGGATCTTATGGACCATACAGCAAAACGGTTGTTGGAAAGTCTTCCTGAAAATGAGGTGGAAATTCTTCCTCAGAAACTAACATTGATCAGCAAATGGGGCTGCGATGGATCATCCGGACAAAGCGTTTATAAGCAAAGGATATCTTCCGATGACACTACAATATCTGACGGAAATATGTTTATGGCATCTGTTGTTCCATTGCGGCTAAAATCTGATGTTTCCCTACACTGGAAAAATCATCGACCGTCATCAGTGCATTATTGCCGACCAATAATGTTTCAGTTTGCAAAGGAATCGGCAGAACTCATAAGGACCACGGTGAAGGACATTGAAGAACAAATAAGCAAGATTAAGCATACAAAATTGCAAATTGGAGAAGGAAAATATATTGAATGTAGTTACGAGTTCCACCTGACCATGGTTGACGGAAAAGTCGTAAACGAACTGACAGGAACAACCTCAACATTGACATGCCCGATTTGCAAAAAGAGTCAGAAGAACTTCGGTAATTTAAACGATTCTACAAACGAGGAGAATTACGAATATGGAATGTCACCATTGCACGCAAGGATAAGGTGTATGGAGTTCTTGCTAAAACTGGCGTATACCCTACCACAACAAGATGAAAACATCGATGAAAATACATCAATTAAGGATAAGGAAAAGATCAGAAAGAAGCAAATACAGAATGCTTTTTGGAAACAACTTGGACTAAAAGTAGACTGCCCCAAGTGTGGATACGGTAACTCAAACGATGGAAACACTTCAAGGAGATTTTTTGCAAATGATGAGGCAGTAAGTAGAATCACTGGAATTGACAATGAAATCGTCAAAAGATTGGGAACGATCTTGAATGTTTTAAACTGCCAAGAAAGTGTTAATTCTACAAAATTTGGAGAATATGCATCGGAAACTGCATCTCTTTTAGCAAAAATTTATCCACAGAAGAAGTTGACCCCGACCGTCCATAAAATATTGGCGCATGGCAAAGATATAATTGAGTACCAGTCTTTGCCAATTGGAGAGCTTTCTGAAGAAGCGCAGGAGTCTCTTAACAAATTTTACAAAAAATATAGATTGCAGAACACGTTCAAAGCATCAAGGGTGAGGCAAAATGAGGACCTCTTCAACATGTTAGCAGCATCTTCCGATCCACTTATTTCTTCCCTGCGGCATGTGAAGTCACGAAAAGAACTACAATGGAATTATACTTTAGAAATGATTAGTCTTTTAGATATACCTTCTGTTACGAATTGTGATGAATATTTTACAGAAAATTCAAAAAATTAATTGAAAAAAAATTTGTTTAATTTGTTGGCTAATAACTTTAAAACAGAAAAAGCTTTCAAAAGAACTAAGAAATATAAGATTGGTAAAAATAATTTGATTTTGTTACCATAAAATAGATGAGTTAGAAAAAAATTAGAGTTTAGAAATGATTTGTATTTTAGACATACTTTGTCTTACCAAGAAAATGAATATTTTACAGAAAATTGAAAAAATCATTTAAAAAAAAAATCTTTTGTTGTAATTTTTTAGGTAATATCTTAAAACATGAAAAGCTTACAAAAGAACTACAAAAAAATATAAAATTCTTAAAAAAAATTTTTTTGTTACCAAAACTTGGATTTTTTCACAAATTTTAACTTTGAAAACCCATAAGTAAGCACCTATAAGGTGTAGCGTCCACTCCAACCGCTCATTTTATAGGTTGAACAATTATCTATGACATGCAATTTAAATTATTCGATTATCTTGTTCGGTTCAAAAGATATGATTTTTGCAACGAAAAAAGTCAAATGGCGCCACTGTGCGTCGGGCAGATTTGATATATTCACATACACAAATTATATTTGTTTTATTAATAAAGACAAAGTGACCAAAATCAGCCTAAGGTAACCCCTATCAAATACTATAACAAATCGTTGGTCAAAACCAAATAGATCACTAATAATTGCACCGGTAGGCCTGCCGAAAGTAAAGCAAATTAAAGGAACTACATTAAAGTAAAAAATCTAAACAAAATAGTCAAGATGCAAAACTTTTTTCAATACATAAGGGCACAATATAACACAAGGACGAGCAGTTTACTCAAAGAATACAGTAGAGAAGTGGAAAGATTAGCAAGACAATCAGAAAGATTGAAATTTTTACAAGACTGCAGACGATTTGGTATAAAACCAACACATATATTAAACTCAACGTATCAACTCAGAAAATTGTTCACAACAAAAACGGCGTTAAAGAAATTAAAAGAAATAGAGACAAACTTGCAGACAAAACTTTTGAATACAGAAATAAAAGAGACATATAGTACAACAACACTAATAAAGAAAAATATTGACAAAATAAACAGACAATTATCAAGTACACTGAAAGAAAATGAATGGTTAAAATTTAAAAAAGAACAATGGGACAAATTTTATAATATTAAACGAAAAATAAACACGACACATTTATCAAAAATCAACCAATTGAGAAAAAATACTTTTAAACAGGACGAATGTTGAATTTAATAGGGAAAATAAATGGTTGCTATCACTAGGAAACAAATTCGCGTTACCAATAAATAAGAAAAACGTTAAAGCAATACCACTTATTGCCGACATGGAACAATGGGTACAAAATATAAAAGATGACACGGAGAAAGAAATAACAAGATCAAAAATAGCAAATAGAATTTCAAATTATAAAAGAAACTACAGAAACAATGAAAGGGAGAAATTCATAATTGGTATTTATGAAGAGACTAGAGATATCATTAATAGAAATAAGGACAATATTTTAATAACATTAGCGGATAAAGGTAATAAGACTGTGGTTATGTACAGAGAGGACTATTGTAGCAAGATGTCAGCACTTTTGAACGATAAAAATACATACAAATCAATAAGAGAAGATCCCACTGATAAGTTACAACGCAAAAATAACAATATAATCACACAACTAATGAAAAATGGACAGATTTCAAAATATGAAAAAACATTAATGACAACCTATACAGCTGCAGCTCCGGAACTATATGGACTACCGAAAATCCACAAGGAAAATATGCCCTTATGACCAATATCTTCATCACTAAAACTGCCATGCTATCAGTTATCAAAATTCATAGGACGCATTTTAAAAAATTTAATTTCCCCAATATACAACATAAAGAATTCAACACAACTAAAAGAAAAACTAGATAATGTAAAAATGGAAAAGGATGACATTATAGTCTCATTTGACGTCGTATCACTGTTTACGAATATACCAACCCACTTAGCAATAAAAAACATACTTTCAAAATGGGAGACCATCAAAAATCATACAAATATACCTAGGCAACAGTTCTTAAAGATATTACAATTTTGCTTAAACGACAACAACTATTTCACCTACAACGGGAAATTCTACCACCAAACCTATGGTATGCCCATGGGTAATCCGTTATCACCGACAATTGCGGATATAGTACTTGATACTCTCTTAGACGAAGTGATTGATGAGCTAACAAAAAACAACGTGAAAATAAAATATATATCAAAATACGTTGACGACCTCTTTGCAGTGATAAATCATAAGGATGAAGGCATAATTTTAGAACTATTGAATAAGTATCACAACAAGCTACAATTTACAATGGAGAAAGAAAGTAACATGGAACTTCCCTACCTTGACATGAAAATTATCAAAAACAACGATAAATTAATAACGAACTGGTACACAAAAGCGACATCTTCAGGACGAATAATAAATTATTATTCTACACAACCAATGAGAATGAAATTAAATACAGCTACAAATCTTATACAAAAAGTAATGAATTTAAGTCATGAGAAATTTAAAACGGAAAATAACTTTATTACCAAAATGCGTGCTCTGTTAAGAAAGTTTTTTATCGAAGAATTGTGTTCAGCGACGAGGCTCATTTCTGGTTGAATGGATACGTGAACAAGCAAAACTGCCGTATTTGGAGTGAAGAGCAGCCAGAAGCATTGCAAGAGCTACCAATGCATCCACAAAAAACCACCGTTTGGTGCGGATTATGGGCTGGCGGCATCATTGGGCCGTATTTCTTCAAAGATGATGCGAATCACGACGTTACTGTGAATGGTGAGCGCTACCGTGCGATGATAACAAACTTTTTTCTGCCCAAAATGGAAGAGCTTGACTTGCATGACATGTGGTTTCAACAAGACGGTGCCACATGCCACACAGCACGCGAAACAATGGACCAATTGAGAGGCGAGTTCGGTGAACAGTTTATTTCACGCTTGGGACCAGTCAATTGGCCGCCCAGATCGTGCGATTTAAAGCCTCTAGACTATTTTTTGTGGGGCTATGTTAAGGCTAATGTCTATAGCGACAAGCCCGCTTCGATTGACGCACTGGAAGCCAACATTGCCAACATTATTCGTGAGATACCGGCCGAAATGTTGGAAAGAGTATGCCAAAATTGGACTAAGCGGATGGACCATTTGAGGCGCAGCCGCGGCCAACATTTGCATGAAATAATCTTCAAACATTAAATTATATCGACCCAACTATCGATCCAAATAAATATTTCATGCATTTTTCTGAATTTTATGTGTTTTTTTTTTTTTTTTACTTTCCGATAGTTCTTATAAAATCACCCATTATAAGAAAACTTAAAATAATACTAACAAACAATAATTATCCGATGAAGCTCATAAATAAATTAATAAACAAAACACTTACTGATAATAGAAAGGCTAGTCAAAAAATTGAAGATACGATTTTCTGCAGTGTACCATATGTGCCAAAGCTTACAGAAAGCAGACTTTTACAAAAGATCATAAATGACAACAAAACAAAAATAGCGCACAAATCCAACCATACCACTAGACATTTGTTCACACGCAAAAAAACAAAAATAAATAAAATGAAAATCGACAGTGTTGTTTACGAATTAAAATGTGATGGTAATGATAGAGAACAATGCAACAAAATATACGTGGGTACAACAAAAAGAAGACTTGAAACCAGAATAGCTGAACATACAGCTGATGTAGAAAAGGGACGAGAAAGTACTGCTCTATCTCAGCACGTAAAAGAGAGTGGACATAATATATGCTTCGACAACGTCAAAATTTTAGACAGAGAAACAAAACACAATAAACGATACACACTGGAAAGTCTAAGAATACAAGAGCGGATTAAAAAAACAATGAATACAAAAGAAGACAAAGACAACATTAAATTGCAATATTCAATTGCTATCCTTTCTGATTAGTCTGTGATAAACAATTGAACTGTGATAATTTGTGTTGGGCCGTAATTACTTAATTATTTATTTATTTATTTAAAGAACTACATATTTATATTGTGATGTCCAGTTTTTATTTTACATATATATTTTATACTTATCCAATGTTGTGATGTCCAGTTTTTATTATATAAAGTTTTATAAACAGTATGAAATATAACAAAATAGTAAGTTTCGCATACACACACGTACATATAATATACAATGTATTAGTAACATTAATCAATTTATTTATCAGATTTTAAAATAAAGAAAAGCTCCTGAAGAAGTTGGAAAAAAGCCAACGAAACGTCGGGCAGATGTGATATATTCACATACACAAATTATATTTGTTTTATTAATAAAGACAAAGTGACCAAAATCAGCCTAAGGTAACCCCTATCAAATACTACAACAAATCGTTGGTCAAAACCAAATAGATCACTCATAATTGCACCGATAGGCCTGCCGAAAGTAAAGCAAATTAAAGGAACTACATTAAAGTAAAAAATCTGAACAAAATAGTCAAGATGCAAAACTTTTTTCAATACATAAGGGCACAATATAACACAAGGACGAGCAGTTTACTCAAAGAATACAGTAGAGAAGTGGAAAGATTAGCAAGACAATCAGAAAGATTGAAATTTTTACAAGACTGCAGACGATTTGGTATAAAACCAACACATATATTAAACTCAACGTATCAACTCAGAAAATTGTTCACAACAAAAACGGCGTTGAAGAAATTAAAAGAAATAGAGACAAACTTGCAGACAAAACTTTTGAATACAGAAATAAAAGAGACATATAGTACAACAACACTAATAAAGAAAAATATTGACAAAATAAACAGACAATTATCAAGTACACTGAAAGAAAATGAATGGTTAAAATTTAAAAAAGAACATTGGGACAAATTTTATAATATTAAACGAAAAATAAACATGACACATTTATCAAAAATCAACCAATTGAGAAAAAATACTTTTAAAAAACTAAATTTGGTGTACAAAGAGGAGTGGTTTATAAACAGGACGAATGTTGAATTTAATATGGAAAATAAATGGTTGCTATCACTAGGAAACAAATTCGCGTTACCAATAAATAAGAAAAACTTTAAAGCAATACCACATATTGCCGACATGGAACAATGGGTACAAAATATAAAAGATGACACGGAGAAAGAAATAACAAGATCAAAAATAGCAAATAGAATTTCAAATTATAAAAGAAACTACAGAAACAATGAAAGGGAGAAATTCATAATTGGTATTTATGAAGAGACTAGAGATATCATTAATAGAAATAAGGACAATATTTTAATAACATTAGCGGATAAAGGTAATAAGACTGTGGTTATGTACAGAGAGGACTATTGTAGCAAGATGTCAGCACTTTTGAACGATAAAAATACATACAAATCAATAAGAGAAGATCCCACTGATAAGTTACAACGCAAAAATTGAAAAAGATCTATTTATACGTATTCTAAAATTCTGTATTATTGATAATAGGTATTTCAAATATAATAATAAGATATATTCACAACAGAAGGGACTGCCAATGGCTTCTTCAGCATCTCCAATAGTGGCCGATATTGTTATGGAGAAATTGCTGGATATTTGTTAATTAATTATTACTCAAAGCATCCAAAACGAGTTATTATAAACACTGTTAAGAATCTTATAAGAAGAGTACTGGATATAAGTGACAAAGAATTCCACAAGAATAATGAGAATAGAATTATAAATTTATTGAATGCTAATAATTTTCCAACACAACTTACATACAACTTAATAGACCAGTATAGACGAAATAAAAATAGTGCGGTTAATAATATTTCGGAACCAAAAATATACAAATCATTAACTTATATACCTTTCATATCAAAAATATTGGAAAAATCCAATATATTTGATAGAAATACATATAGAATGGCGCATAAAACATATAATACATTACGTGGACGATGTTATATGTGTAATAGAAGGAAATATGGAGGAGCAAATTCTGGATCTACTGAACAAACAACACAAAAACATAAAATTTACAATGGAAGTGGATTAGAACGAAAGGATAAACTACCTAGACCTAACGATTAGGGCAAACAAGAGCTTAAATAGAATTGAATACGAAATATACAGAAAACCAACCGCTGCAGATACAATAATACACAACTCATCAAACCGTCCTCAACAACATAAGAACGCAGCAATTAGGCAATTAATAACGAGACTTGAACGAATACCCCTAACACGGGAGGCCTATATGAAAGAGTTAGGAATAATATACAACATAGCGGAAAACAACGGATATAAAAAAGACCTAGTTGACAAGATTAGGAAGGATATCGAGGCAAGTAAGAAACGGAACAGAGAACAGGAACAAGAAAAGAAAACCTGGGCTACCTTTACATATATGGGAAAATCAACATACAAACTGGCAAAATTTTTTAGAAAACACAACATTAACACAGCATTCCAAACAAGAAACAACTTGGGTAGAATACTACAGAACAGAACAAACGAAACAGACTTCCTAGATAAACAAGGAGTGTACAAATTAACTTGCACATGCCAACACAGTTATATCGGACAAACTGGAAGAAAGATAAAAACAAGATTTCGCGAGCACATGAGAGACTACAACAAGAAACTGAGAGAACCAGGAATAACACCAGAATCGAATTTCGCAAACCACATATTCGACAACAAATGTACACCAGGACATATTAGAAAAACAGTTAAACTATTACATTCACAACATAAAGGACGGCGACTGAACGTATTAGAGAACATGGAAATATACAAGCAAAAAATATTTGACGGAATAATAATAAATGAACAAATAAACACTGCTTCAGACGTAATATTTGAACCGTTAAAATATTTTTACACAAAAGAAAACAATAGTCCAGGCAACGTAGTAGAAAATGAACAAGACAAAAGGATTACCCAGAAACGTACAATTACGGATTATTACCTACGTAGGGATAGAACAACTGATAACTAATAGAGCAGATTATAAACCAAATATTAAACACAAACATAATAGTAAGAGAAACAGGTAGCAGGTAGAGACACAAAAAAGCATATAGAGGCGAGAGAGAGAGAAAGAGCGGGAGAGAGAGAAATAGGGAGCAGAATACAAAAGGGATCAAGGAAGGAAGTTAGGTATACAAACGAATTATAAAAGAAACAACGTACAACAGAAAAACGATTTAGTATTCAATAGAACACTGAAGATGGCACATAGCCGAAACCGGTCTGTTTACAAACCAAATTTGACGTGGGATGACGGAAAATCGTTCCAAATATAATACATTAGGTAAATTATTTAGTAAAATGAAGGATGCAATAGGAAAGTTAGATAAATCTAATATAGTTTATAAAATTCCTTGTAAAGATAAGGATAATGAAATAAGCAATAAAGTATATATAGGTACTTCAAAGAATAAATTGAAGACTAGAATTGCGGGACATAGATCGAATCAAAGATATAGAGATATAATTTCTTCACAAAAAACATCATTAGCATTACATTGTTATAGATTAAGACATTATCCAGATTTTGAAAATGTCTCGGTATTAAATACAGAAAATAATTACAAAAGAAGATATATGTTAGAGATGCTACAAATTATTAATACACCCACAGACCGTAGAATAAACTTTAAAGCAGATACTGATAGTGTTGCTCAGAATTACAGACATTTAATATCAAAATATATGAACAATAATAGATAAAAGGTGCTTTTTAAAAATATTCATAGTATTAAGTTTTTTGTTGTGTTTGAAAATTATTTAAATTTTTCAAATATTTTCTTTTTGTGATAATTTGTATTGTTAATATTTTTTATTCGAATAATTGTTATAAGACGTTACACAAAGTGTAACGAAATATTGGAATAATTAAATAGCTTTTTATAGAAATACTGACCTAGTGCTTAATATTCAATAATAAATAATTTTAAACATAAAAAAGGTCGAAATAAAATATTAATTATAAGAAATAAAGGAGAGCACGCCGCAATATTGATTAACACTGCCGCTTTTATTTGTTAAATAAAGAGAAGAAAATTAATAAAGAGAATAAAATACATAAATAAACACTGCCGTTTATATTTATTAAATAAAGAGAAGTAAGTCTGAAGGACAAGTAATTTTTTAAATATTACGGATTCAAAAACCATACAAAATATACGATGAATTTTAATGAACTAAAGAGAAATGATGTTGTAAGAAAAGCCTTGAATAGATATGAGGGCATACGAAATAAAATAGTTATATTAAAGGCAGCAATAACGTTTTTAATTAGATGTCGCAATTCAGATATAATTCCAAAATTCATTAAGAATGCAACTAAAAATATTTCTAATCTTTTTGATATGAATGGTCCAATTTTTCAACAATCAATTTCGAGATATATTCAAGGCCTACAACACAAAATTCTAAATTTGGCTATAAAACAGAAACATCAATTACTGAAGCCAGTCAAGGTGGAATTTAGTTTTTTAGAAAATAATTTAAGATATTATTTAAATTACACTGAATACAACACTTTCATAAAATATGAAGACAGATTAGTATTTACATTTAGTAGAAAGATTAAGGACACTCATAGAAAAAAGTTAAATTGTCTTAGAGAATTACTGAAAAAAGAATTAGGAATTGAATTTAATCAGAATTGGTTTATTAATAAATCAAATGAAGATATTCCATTAGATATACAGTTGATTCTTTCTTTAGGGCAAAAATTTACATTACCAGTGGAAAGGGAACATTTCCCAATGTTAAAGATAATAGCAGAAGGAGAAGATTTTATTCAGACAATTAGAGAGAAATAAATACAGGAAATATCTAGAACACCAATGACAACAATTATTGATGACCATATGAACAAAATGAGATTAGATAATAGAGATAAATTTATTTTGGATAAGATACGGGATACAAAACGATTTTTGAAGGCAAATAGAGACTTATTAGTCTTGGATGCGGATAAAGGTAATACGACAGTCGCTCTAAATAGAGATGATTACAATATTAGAATGAATAATATTATAGGTGATACTGTCACATATAGATTATTACAAAAAGACCCAACGAACAGACTACAGAAGATGAATAATGACTTTGTCGAAAGACTTTTTTCATTAGAAGTAGTTTCCGACACAGAGAAAAAGAAACTTAAAACATATGAGGCTATAGCCCAAATGCTATATGGTGTTCCTAAAATATACAAAGATAATTTTCCTTTAAGGCCAATATGTTCATGTATTAATTCTCCATCACATGAACTTAGTAAATTTCTAGCAAAAATCCTCAGAAAGTTGACAGAGATTTCAAATTATAATGTTAAGGACTCACTTCAATTTAAGGAAAAAAAATATCTAAAAATAAATAATGATGAGAAATTAATTTCCTTAGATGTGGTATCTCTTTTTCCTAGCATTCCTATAGATATAGCAATTAATATTATTGAAGAAAATTGCAATAAAATAGAAGCACATATTAGCATTGAAAAATATCTATTTATACGTATTCTAAAATTCTGTATTATTGATAATAGGTATTTCAAATATAATAATAAGATATATTCACAACAGAAGGGACTGCCAATGGGTTCTCCAGCATCTCCAATAGTGGCCGATATTGTTATGGAGAAATTGATGGATATTTGTATAGAAAAATTATCTGTTAGACCTAAGACCATGACTAAGTATGTTGATGATTTATTTTGGATAATTTCAGAATCTGAAATTATCCAAAATAAATCATCAATGATTAACAGCGTTTATTACTTTTCACTCAGACATTAAGTTTACGATTGAGAAGGAAAAAGATTTAAAACTCTCATATTTAGATACTTTAGTATTAAGAAAAGGGAATATTTGATCAATTGACTGGTATCAGAAACCTACATCTTCAGGAAGGTTAATTAATTATTACTCAAAGCATCCAAAACGAGTTATTATAAACACTGTTAAGAATCTTATAAGAAGAGTACTGGATATAAGGGACAAAGAATTCCACAAGAATAATGAGAATAGAATTATAAATTTATTGAATGCTAATAATTTTCCAACACAACTTACATACAACTTAATAGACCAGTATAGACGAAATAAAAATAGTGCGGTTAATAATATTTCGGAACCAAAAATATACAAATCATTAACTTATATACCTTTCATATCAGAAATATTGGAAAAATCCAATATATTTGATAGAAATGCATAAAACATATAATACATTAGGTAAATTATTTAGTAAAATGAAGGATGCAATAGGAAAGTTAGATAAATCTAATATAGTTTATAAAATTCCTTGTAAAGGTAAGGATAATGAAATAAGCAATAAAGTATATATAGGTACTTCAAAGAATAAATTGAAGACTAGAATTGCGGGACATAGATCGAATCAAAGATATAGAGATATAATTTCTTCACAAAAAACATCATTAGCATTACATTGTTATAGATTAAGACATTATCCAGATTTTGAGAATGTCTCGGTATTAAATACAGAAAATAATTACAAAAGAAGATATATGTTAGAAATGCTACAAATTATTAATACACCCACAGACCGTAGAATAAACTTTAAAGCAGATACTGATAGCGTTGCTCAGAATTACAGACATTTAATATCAAAATATACCAACAATAATAGATAAAAGGTGTTTTTTAAAAATATTCATAGTATGAAGTTTTTTGTTGTGTTTGAAAATTATTTAAATTTTTCAAATATTTTCTTTTTGTGATAATTTGTATTGTTAATATTTTTTATTCGAATAATTGTTATAAGAAGTTACACAAAGTGTAACGAAATATTGGAATAATTAAATAGCTTTTTATAGAAAAACTGACCTAGTGCTTAATATTCAATAATAAATAATTTTAAACATAAAAAAGGTCGAAATAAAATATTAATTATAAGAAATAAAGGAGAGCACGCCGCAATATTGATTAACACTGCCGCTTTTATTTGTTAAATAAAGAGAGGAAAATTAATAAAGAGAAGAAAATAGATAAATAAACACTGCCGTTTATATTTATTAAATAAAGAGAAGTAAATCTGAAGGACAAGTAATTTTTTAAATATTACGGATTCAAAAACCATACAAAATATACGATGAATTTTAATGAACTAAAGAGAAATGATGTTGTAAGAAAAGCCTTGAATAGATATGAGGGCATACGAAATAAAATAGTTATATTAAAGGCAGCAATAACGTTTTTAATTAGATGTCGCAATTCAGATATAATTCCAAAATTCATTAAGAATGCAACTAAAAATATTTCTAATCTTTTTGATATGAATGGTCCAATTTTTCAACAATCAATTTCGAGATATATTCAAGGCCTACAACACAAAATTCTAAATTTGGCTATAAACAGAAACATCAATTACTGAAGCAAGTCAAGGTGGAATTAAGTTTTTTAGAAAATAATTTAAGATATTATTTAAATTACACTAAATACAACACTTTCATAAAATATGAAGACAGATTAGCATTTAGATTTAGTAGAAAGATTAAGGACACTCATAGAAAAAAGTTCCATTGTCTTAGAGAATTACTGAAAAAAGAATTAAGAATTAGATTTAATCAGAATTGGTTTATAATAAATCAAATGTATATATTCCATTAGATATACAGTGGATTCTTTCTTTAGGGCAGAAATTTACATTACCAGTGGAGAGGGAATATTTCCCAATGTTAAAGATAATAGCAGAAGGAGAAGATTTTATTCAGACAATTAGAGAGAGCGTAGGACAGGAAATAACTAGAACACAAATGACAACAATTATTGATGACCACAAGAACAAAATGAGATTAGATAATAGAGATAAATTTATTTTGGATAAGATAAGGGATACAAACAGATTTTTGAAGGCAAATAGAGACTTATTAGTGTTGGATGCGGATAAAGGTAATACGACAGTCGCTCTAAATAGAGATGATTATAATATTAGAATGAATAATATTATAGGTGATACTTACCTAGTTTATACGCAGAGCTTATTTGCAAATAAAAACGTAAAATGCTGCCAAATCCTTTTTTATTGTAACTTATTAAATCACTGATTATTCATCTATTGTGAATATATTTATCTATTTATTATTTTTTATTAGCAAACATATGTAAAGCAGGCAACCCAAACTTCTTATTTGCAAATAGCGCGTTAATCAGGAATTGTTTTCGTGAGTTATTAATTTACAATAAAAATACATTCTTGGTAGCACTACGTTTTTATTTGCAAATAACTCGTGCGTATAAACGTACTAACTGTCACATATAGATTATTACAAAAAGACCCAACGAACAGACTACAGAAGATGAATAATGACTTTGTCGAAAGACTTTTTACATTAGAAGTAAGTAGTAGGGAACAATTCGTTCTGCGGCCAATAAAATGCTAAAATTTGGGTAATTCAAATTTCAAATTTTAAAATTTTAATTGTTAAATACACAAATGTGTAATTTGATACCCGTGGGAAAAAAATGAAAGTGCCCTGTAGGCAAAATGTGTATAGTGAAGATTGTGAAAAATTATAGTGTGGGTAATGCTTTTTGGTGTTATAGACATTTAGGGTGTGGTTCTTATGGGGTGATATTGAGACATTGCGTAGTGAGTTTGGAGCTTGAAAATATTGGCTTAGTATAGACAATGTGGTTCTTATGGGGTGATATTGAGTAGTGAGTTTGGAGCTTGAAAGTATTGGCTTAGTATAGACAATGTGGTTCTTATGGGGTCATATTGAGAGATTGGGTAGTGTTTTAGATTATATGTGCAAATAAAGGGTGTAGATAAAAAAGTCGACTTGGGTTCCTACGGGGTTTAGTGTGTGGCTATTGATTTGAGATGTTCATAATTTTTTGTGGTGCTCGTGTTTACATTTAAAATGTAGTTGTGTTTATTTAAGCATGTCCGTCCACCAATTGACTGGTGGAGGGTTTGTATATTTTCAGAATGTGGTTATGGAAGTGTTAGAAAGAGGGTGTTAAGTTCCAATTAATATGTATGAATATACATACGTACATACAATAAGCGTTTGCATTTTGTTTATAATATTTTTTTATGTCAAGTGGGGGCATTTTTTTTTGCATCAAATAACCGCATGACCGTTTGGATATGTAGCTGTGTTGCTTAGTATGACAGATGGTCTGAAATGTTTGCTTACGTTAAATATGCATGCTTAATCTTGTTGATGTTTTTGTTTATTCAGGTGGATGTGTTGGAGAATGCGCCATCATCCTAATTTTTGTTTGTTGGTGGGGGTTGGTTAGAGGTTGTGTTTACATTAAGAGTATGTACATGTGGATTGATGTCTACCAATCTTGTATATTTCTTTGAACATTCTACCCACAGTAGGGCGACATTGCACAAAATTCACTCAAAATATTCCTTTGAAGTTTTGCCAAAGTTTTAAAATTTGGGTAATTAAAATTTGAAATTTTAATTGTTAAATAAACAAAAGTTTAATTTGATATGCATGGGAAAAAAAAGATAAATGTGTATGTCTGTGTTGTGTGAGTGTGTTTATGTGATGTATGTACGTTGTGATCGATCTAGTATCTGTATAAATTTTGTTGTTTGTGAGTTGTTGTTTATATATGTAGGTATATGTGAGGTTGTTTTTATGGCTGGATGTATGTACATATTACAATTCTCTTTTATTATTTTTGTGTTTGATAGGTCAAATTTGAATTTCACAATATTACGCAATTTGAATTTTACAATGTGTTGTCCTTGATTTTGTGCTGATCGTGCGAATTCTTGCTGTTGCTATGTATATGAATTTCATCATATCATACATGTGGATTGGTGTCTGTCCGTGAAAATATATATTTGTATATGTATTTGTATAGCTTGATGTTTTTTTTCAATTTGTTAGTGTAAGTATGGGGGGCGTGAGAATTTCTGTCTGTCTGTGGGAATTGCTATATGTCTGAATGTATGAATTTGGGTCTGTCCATGATTTGGAGGTATGTTGTTAAAATAGTTTGAATTGTTTTTGTAGGCGACATGTGATGTACATATGTAGTATAAAATGTTCTCATGTATGTTACTTTCCCTATTTTTTATATGTTTATGCTAAAATCCGTTTATTTACATCTGTGTTTTATAATACTGTGGACGATGAATAGTTTTTGTTTTGTCAAGCTTATCTTTGTTCTATGTATGTTAAATTCAATATGTTTATATTTAAAGTTTTAAAATTTTTTGTTTCTATTAATTTAAGCATGTCCGTCCATTTTTGACTCAACGTCAGTAGGTTGGTAAACGGTTTGTAAATTTTCATTATGTGGTTATGGAAGTGTGAGAGGGGAGGAGCTGTGTTAAGTTCTACTAAATGTTCTGAGTACGCAATCGCATGGGTATGAAATTTGACAATATGTGGACATATCTACAAATTTATTTGATGTATGCATGTACATACATACAAATAAGTGTTTGCTCTATGTTTGTATTAATTTTTTTCAAGTGAGAAGTTTTGTTTTTTTGTTGCAAAATATTCGCATGATCGTTTGGACTTGTACTTGTGTAGCTAATACATATGCTGATATATTTTATTTGAAATATGTATTTTGTTTGCAGAGGTTTTTTTATGTACAAGTGCATTTCAGTTGTTCAATATTTTGGGACCATAGTATTGATAACCAGAGTTTTTGAATAGGGTTAATGAACTTGTGATGGATATTTTGATTTCTTTATTTTAATGTAACAATTGTAGATAGATGTTAATGTGACATTATTATTTTATGGGGTTTTGTCTGTCCAACTATTGCTTCGTTGGTGAGACGAAGGTGTCGTTATGGCACCTTCCTTTATTATTTTAAGAAACAGTGTTTCGTATTGCTAGACAAAGGGATTTGAATTTCATAATACATAGTATACATTTTATTATATGTTATGTTTGTGTATGAGTATTACGTCATAACTTTTTTGTAGGTGTGTGTTGGGTTGATTGTGTGTATACGATATATGTCTGTTGTGATCGATCTAGTATCTATATAAATTTTGCTATTTTGTAAGTTGTTGTTTATTTTATGTATGTATATAAATTTCTTTTTGAGGTTGTACATATTAATTTATCTTTTAAAATTTTTTTATGTACATATTCTTAATTCTGCTGGCTTGGATATTTTTGTTTATCATTTGAACTGTACAGATAAAGATTGTATAGTCTTGAGCTTGTAGTGGTAGTTGTTGTGCATGTACATCACTATTTTTTAACACTTTGTGTGATTGTTTTACAATGAGCTCTACACGAGGACCAGAAGATTAATTTTTTTGGGAGGAAGTCATGGGAGGTTTTCATGACTCAGAAAATTTATTTTAGTATTCGGCGGTTATATTTTTGAGGGCGAAAGGTCTATCAATATACTTATTACATGGTTGTTGTTCTTTAATTTGAATGCTTATACCTATACATGGAAGACAGGAACATTAATTATTTCTATCACTTTTACATCCGATATTTTTAATAATTTTAATGAGTTTATTTGATATACAAAGATATTTCTTTACATTAAATATTTTATCAAGTTGGGATTTTATCAGTTAACTTTTCTCTTGACCGCTGGAAAGTAGTAGATGGTATTAGTATGCTGTGATCGATAGATAATCTTTGTATTGATGTGTTCTATTGTTTGAGTTTTGTTTTATTTTTCTAAAGCGTGTCATTGAACGTACATATGTATGTATATTACTTAATAAACAATACTGATTTGCTAAACAAGGTTAGTTTTTTATATTTTTGATGTGCAGAGTAAAGCTGGTTGTTTTAAAACACTCTAAAACATTCTAAAAATATGAAAGAAGCAAGTGTTTATTATAGAAAGTGTGATGATTACATGTTTGAAAAATTTCGATACAAATTAATGCAAAATTTAAGATGAAAGTAATTATTTAGACTTTCTAGTTTAATTATTTGAATTAATGTAAATTCAAATTATTATTATGAATGAGATTCTGTAAAATCTGTTGACTAACTCCATGCCGAAACTGAATATACAAATACGTACTATTTTTAAAACTCATATTATTACACATATCCTTGAAAATTCAATTTAATTGTAGATATATTTAGTATTCAATAGAGCACTGAAGATGGCACATAGCCGAAACCGGTCTGTTTACAAACCAAATTTGACGTGGGATGACGGAAAATCCTTCCAAATTCAAAAAAACCCCGTCGGAAGAAAAACACAACAGTCATATTTCAGAATATTATTACTCGATATCTTTTTGAATATTATTAAATTACAGGTTGATAAGAAGTCAACTACCAAAATATTCCCATTAGATTCATGTGCTTAATTCAATACCATAATGGGATAGTGTTAATAAAAACATAAGGGAGAACTTAAAACAGCACACAGCCTTTTATAGTATACATGTACAGATTTCGATTGTATTTAGGAATCAGTGAATATACCAAACTCAAATATTGTTAGATAACTGTAAGAGCATATTCCATTTGCTTACAGTTATCATATTAAGTATTCCTTTAATTCAACATTAGACATATGTACTATATATACATGCATATTTAGAATATTTATAAGAGAATTTTTAAATAATAATGTATCTATGCATATTCATATTAAAGAAAATTATAGTGAACGATAAAAACGCATTACTAAACTATATTTTATAGACTAATTTTGATTTATATTATCAAGTCATCAAGTTCGAACACACTAGAAGGTTTTTTATACGATGATGGTTGATATGATGACGTTGCTAACCAAATAACTGAATTGTCAATGAATTCTACTTAATTATATATACAGGTATCTCCTCGTGTAATCATCTGAACTAGTTTCGAAGAAATAATTACTAATTAGTAATATAGTAAGGATGATTATAAATATGTTAGAAAAGTATGTACTACATTCAAATGTAGTACTATGATGTAACACAGGACTTTACAAATAAAGCAAATTATCAAGTTATTTAGTTGTAAACAACTTGTATGAATATGGTATATGTTATTACCTACCATAATCCATTCTTCATTGGTTGAAGATTCATAAAATTTTAATTTAGATGATGTAAGGGAAGCTTGCATCATTTACAAACATTTAGATACATATTAGATTAGACCCATAGAAATTTAATAACTTAATTGTTATTAGATTAGACTTAAAATACCATCAAGATTACACAATTGTCAAAATGCTTTATCATTTTGTGTAGAAAAAAAGAAAATTCAAAGCATGAAACAAATTAAATTAATAACGCATTTAAGTAATAAAACAAATACTAGGATCGCCGGGTGACCGAAATTCAAACGGAGATATTTCTGAGGAACATCTGGAATTTTGAGGATTTTCGGTAAAAAAAATTTATTACGCACATCTAGACACAAATGTCTTTTTAACCGTATATGTATGTTTCATTAATATTGGCGGACAATAAGATACTTAAAAGTGTACGACAAAATTGTGTAGTCTATTTATATATAAGATGTAGCTCACTAACTTTAGAAATATCTGATAATGTATTCAACAAGGATTCATTTCAAATAAAACACATAGAACTCTTAAGTTTAACTGCTCTGAGGAATATGTTATACCAATTGTTTTGAATATACTTGTTGTATGACTAGTGAAAATGGGAATTGGAAAAAATCTTCCTGAGTTGTAACCGGTGAAAAGAATCACATCACAAAACTAGAACAAAAAACTAAACTTTTCTCTACCACGAATCTGCACTGAATGACCGCCAAACACTTTTTTCACTCGCCTTCTTCTCATCCTCAGCTTTTTCCAGAATTTTTTAGAACAAATTCGTTAGATATTTCCGTTATAACGGAGAATTAAGTCAAATAAAAGAACACGTATAAATGAGATAGCAAGATCTACTGAGTGTCATTGCCAGCTTGTAATGTTTATCTCATAGGTTACAACAGTGATGCCAATATCCTACCAAAAATGTAAAACGCTGATATATGTTTTTCAAAGGCAATTCTATATCAAGACATGACCAATAAGGGGAAAAAAAAATTAATTTCAACAAAAAACTCTTGGCAGATATTTTCTACTAGACTCGTACATTACAATTCATTGGTTTTACGCTAAATGACGATATATGGTTTTTTAGGCTTATTTGATAAACCCCTGTTTTTCGTTATAGTGTGGGCATGAGACCACTTTTCTCAAAAACTATTCAATAAATTTTCTTCAGATTAACTCTGTTAGGTTGATCTGATGGTGCTCTTTACGGCAACATAATTTTTGAATCTATTAAATACATAGGTTTTACGCTAAATGGCGATATATGGTTTTTTAGGCTTATTTGGTAAAAACCCTGTTTCATGTTAAAGTGTAGGCATCTGTTTACTTTTCTCAAAAATTATTCAATCAATTTTCTTCAGATAAGTTCTGTTAGGTTGGGATGACGGTGATCTTTACGGCAACATAATTTTTGGATCGATTAAATTCATAGGTTTTACGCTAAGTTGCGATATATGGATTTTTAGGCTTAATTTGGTAAAAACCCTGTTTTTCGTTAAAGTGTAGGCATGAGTCCACTTTTCTCGAAAACTAGTCAATGGATTTTCTTCAGATAAACTCTGTAAGGTTCGGCTGAAGGTGCTCTTTACGACAACTTAATTTTTGAATCGATTAAATTCATATGTTTTGCTCTAAATGTCGATATATGGATTTTTGTAAGCTTATTTGGTAAAAATCCTATTTTCGTTAAAGTGTGGGCATGAGTCCTTTTTTCTCAAGAACTATTCAATCAATTTTCTTCAAATAAATTCTGTTAGGTTAGGCTGAAGTTGCTCTTCACGGCAACATAATTTTTGCAATTCATAGGTTTGACGCCAACTGGCGATATATGGTTTTTTAGGCTGATTTGATAAAACCCCTGTTTTTCGTTAAAGTGTGGGCATGAGTTTTTTTTCTCAACAACTATTTAATCGATTTTTCTCAGATAAGTTCTGTTAGTTTGGGATGCTCTTTACGGCAATATAATTTTTGGATCGATTAAATTCATAGGTTTTTCGCTAAATGGCGAATTATGGATTTTTTTTTGGCTAATTTGGTAAAAATCCTATTTTCGTTAATAAGTGGGCATGAATCCTTTTTTCACAAGAACTACTCAATCAATTTTCTTCAAATAAATTCTGTTAGGTTTAGCTAAATGTGCTCTTTACGGCAACATAATGTTTGGATCAATTTGGTAAAAACCCTGTTTTTCGTCATAGTGTGGGCATGAGTCCACTTCTCTCAAAAACTATTCAATCAATTTTCTTCAGATAAACTCTGTTAGGTTGGGCTAACGGTTCTCTTTACGACAACTTAATTTTTGAATCGATTAAAGTAATATGTTTGTAGATAAAAAAGTCGGCTTGGGTTCCTACGGGGTTTATTGTGTGGCTATTATTATTATTTTTGTTCTTGATAATTTTTTGTGGTGCTTGTGTTTACATTTAAAATGTAGTTGTGTTAATTAAGCATGTCCGTCCACCAATTGACTGGTAGAGGGTTTGTGTATTTTCAGAATGTTGTTATGGAAGTGTTAGAGGGGGGTGTTAAGTTCCAATTAATATGTATGAATATACATACGTACATACAATATGCGTTTGTGTTTTGTTTATAATATTTTTTTATTTTTTGTCAAGTGGGGGTATTTTTTTTTGCATCAAATAATCGCATGATCTTTTGGATTTTTAGCTGTGTTGCTTAGTATGACAGATGCTCTGAAATGTTTCTTTACGTTAAATATGCATGCTTGATCTTGTTGGTGTTTTTTGTTTATTCAGGTGGATGTGTTGGAGAATGACTCATCATCCTAATTTTTGTTTGTTTGTTGGTGGGGGTTGGTTAGAGGTTGTGTTTACATAAAGAGTGTGTACATGTGGATTGTGTTAGTTTGAACTAATTTATTAGACCCATAGAGCTTTCACATGTAAGTTAACAAAACGAATCAAAAAGCATAGTTTGCATAAACATCAAAATATTAAAACAAGTACAACAAAGTACAGTAGAAACACAGTGACTTATTAAATTTATCGTTCATTCCAACACTCTCCCTGAATGACAAAGTCACAAAATCAAATCCTTTCTCATGTATTCTTTACAATTATAAAAAGTATATAAACATTTCAATTCAAATAATTAAAGTTTTAGAAAAATCCAAATTTAGTTCCCAAATAATCAAGTTTTTGAGAAGTAACAGCCTTAGTAAATATGTCTGCAATCATCTCATTTGTACACAGGTATTTCAAAATGATTTCCTTTGCATTGATCTTCTGGCGAATAAATTTTGATTTGATATCCACATGTTTTGTTCTAGACGAGAAATTATTATTAAGGGCGACTTGTAAGGCACCCTTGTTGTCGCAGTATAACAACATACTTTTACAGCTTTTAGGATTAAGTTCAGCTTCTAAGCGTTTAAGCCAAGCAGATTCTTGAATAGCAGCAGTTAATGACTGGAACTTGGCTTCTGTCGATGACAGTGATACAGTTTTTTGTTTTCTTGTAGACCAGGAAATCGCCCAGGATTGATATACAAAAAACGTACCCAGTAGTGGATTGTCGGTCGTCAATATTTCCGGCCCAGTCAGCATCGCAGAAACCTTTTATTTCTGAGTTGGGTTGCTTTCTATAAACAATACCTTTGTTGAATGTGCCTTTCAAGTATCTCATTACGCGTTTAACTGCTTCCCAGTGTACTTTACCAGGATTGCTTCCAAATCGACTTAGGAAATGCACTGCGTAACAAATGTCGGTTCGGGAAATTCGGGCTGCAAATAACAAACAGCCGATTGCCTGCATATAAGGAACACGTGACATTTCCTGCCTTGCTTCTTCATCTTTGGGACACATGCTCAAGGATAGTTTTTGGTTGTAGTCTATTGGGGTTGATGTTGGGTTGCACTCACTCAAACCAAATCGTGCCAAGACATTTGATATGTATTGCGCCTGATCGATTTTGATAGCGCCCTTACTTCCGATGTCCTTCATTTTAAATCTTTTGCCTAACTCGGACTTAACAGAATCAATTGCTGTCATATTATTGGAAAATATTAAAATGTCGTCGACATAAATAGCCACGTACAACATCTGATTACCATTTACTTATGATAAACGCATTGATCCACTTCATCTCTTATGAGTCCCATCTTTAGCAACTCATTATTGATTGTTTCATTCCATACACGTCCCGACTGTTTGAGGCCATAAATGGACTTTTTAAGCAAGCATACCTTATCGGAACCATCATTGAACATTTCCGGTTGTTGCATATAGACAGTATCCTTAAGTGAACCGTTTAAAAATGCACTTACAGCGTCCATTTGGTGTATATACATGTCGTATTTAATAGCCAAAGCAAGCAAATATCGAATTGACTCGTATCGGACTAAAATCAATCCCTTCACGTTGTGAGAAACCTTTGGACACTAACCTCGCTTTCCATCTTATAGTACCACCGTTCTCATCCTTCTTAGTCTTGAATACCCACATTGTTTTAACAGCCTTTCACCAGGTGGCAAATTTGTTAGTACCCACGTGCTGTTTGCCATTAGCGAATCAATTTCTTCCTGCATGGCCGCTTTCTAAACATCTGAATTAACCGATGACATGGCTTCCTTTACACTGCTAGGATCATCAGAAAGAAACTGCATAGCACAAAAGTTTTGTGATTGTTTAGATTTGTTGGCAATACGATTTGATCGTCGTACGTTATCTGCATCCGATGGAATATTTTGGGCAAGGTGTGGAGTCGGAACCCATTCATCATCTGCTTCAATTGGTGATGGCATAGGCGAGGACCACTCATCAGAGTCGACGTAATCGCTCTCACCGAAATTAGTGTCTGACGTTGTATTGTTATCAACATCATTCGCCATTCTAGGAGTTAATTCAACAAAATCTCCATCAACGTCATTCGTTAATCTAGGAGTTAATTCAACAAAATCTCCACTCTCCTCTGAATTAACTTCATCGTAATTTTGGAGCAGTTCTGGGTAATAAAATTCATTTTCAATGTTTAGGCTCACCTTACTTCCTTCCAAGAATACCACATCACGACTTATAATTATACTGTTGTCTTCGGGGTTAAATAATCTGTACGCCTTACTTTCGCTGATGTACCCCATCATGATACATTCTGTGGATTTCGTGTCCAGCTTGCGACGCTTTTCCTTGCAAATGTGTGCAAGAGTAGGACATCCAAAAACTCTCAAAAATTTCAGGTTAGGACGGCGACCAGACTTCTCTCTTCATCACGACACGGAACTCTGTTGATTAAATAACAGGCTGTGTTAGCGGCTTTTGCCCAAAAACGCTTGTCTAAGCCGCTATCAATTAGCATACATCGAACACGTTCCATCAAGGTTCTATTAATTCTCTCCGCCGTACCATTTTGTTCCGGAGAGTAAACACACGATTTTTGATGAATCACCCCACAGTTCAGCAAAAAATTTTTTAATTTTCCTTTAACATACTCGCCTCCATTGTCAGTTCTGTAAATTTTGATTTTGGTCGAACACTGATTTTCAGCCATTTTCTTGAACAATACGAAAGTTTCGAAGACATCAGATTTTCTCTTAAGCGGGTATGCAAACAATTTTCTGGAATAGTCGTCAACAAACGGTACCAGATACCGAGCTCCAGGAAACGAGTTTACACTTAGCGGGCCAACAACATCAGAATGCACGAATTCTAATAATTCAGTAGCTCTTATACCGTCTTCTCTTATTGGCTTTCTGGTTTGTTTTCCTTTCACACAAACCACGCACGGCTCTTTGCTTTTGTTTTCAAAATTAACGCCTGCTGAGGATTTTTTTACTTCAGCTAAATTCTTGTCGCAAATGTGTCCCATCCTTATGTACCAAAGACTAAGTTCTTTTGTAACAACAAATGCGCTGTTTTCTTTTGATATCGTTTCGCTGTCTATCCGATATAAATCGTTGTAAATTTTAGCAGAAGCAACAAGTGTACCATCTCCATTCAATATGCGGCATGCTTCACCCTCAAAAATAACTTTCTTACCGCTACTAGTCATTTGTCTTACAGAAAGAGATTTACACACAAGTTAGGTACATATTCAACGTTTTTCACTGTTATTTCTTTTTTTGATTTCCCAATTAAAATATTTAAATCGACGTCGCCTGCGCAATTAACGTTCAATTCGCTCTTGTTAGCAACCATCACTTTTTTGTCTTCTATGTTATGTATGTTATACATACACTTTCTGTCGTTTATCATGTGGTTGCTTGCGCCACTGTCTACGTACCAATACGTAAACTTCTCATTGTTTTTGTTGTAAGGTCCATTTGTGTTTATGTTCAA
Organism: Panzeria rudis; assembly: GCA_956483635.1. Lineage (NCBI taxonomy): Eukaryota > Metazoa > Arthropoda > Insecta > Diptera > Tachinidae > Panzeria > Panzeria rudis. The sequence continues at coordinate 59,029,469 of OY101449.1, forward strand.
ACTCGTGCCCGATGCTATGAGTGTTGAAGTAAACCCTCCCTTCTGATATTTTCTATTTTGCTTACCGTTAATTCTGTTGTTACCGTTCTTGAAACCACTGTTGATATTGTTGTTGTTCTTGTGATGACAATTTGTGGAAATGTGTCCGTATTCCTTGCAGTTGTAGCATTCTACAGGCTTTTTCTTCTTAGAGGTGAAATTTTTGGAATAGAGCACAGCCTCCTTTTCGCCACGTGGAGCATCAAATTTAGCATCTTGTAAAAGAAGATTCTTTACTTTATCGACGGTCAACTTTTCCTTACAGTTCTCGACAGCCATTACCAGTGGCTTAAAATCATCCGTCAACCCAGCTAACATAAGTGAAGCAGTAAGTTCGTCGTCTATGTTGAGTCCTGCATTTTTTACTTTCAGGACAATTATTACAAGCTCGTTGACATATTCTTGAATAGAAACATAATTCCGCAGTTTAATGTTCACCAGTTGTTTTAACAATTCCACTTTACGCGTCCTCAAAAGCAGCAATGTGTCCGTAAATACAGGGATCTACCATCAAAACAATTTCTGAAAAGGCGCGTTCATTCGAGACTGCATCATTGGCATCAACCGAGCCGATTTTCACAACTTTCCAGCATCCTTTTATGACCAGGCAAGATTTTGCTTGCCTCTTCCATACGTCGAAACTCTCGCGTCCCTTTAGACGCTCCAACGAAAATCCAATAGGAAGGTTTGCCATCTTATTTCCCCCAAGAGAAAAAAAAACTTTTTTTATATAAGTCTGAAGTTTTTTTTATTTATTTGAAAAAAAAATAAAAAAATTTCGAATATATTTTAACTGCGTGACATGTAGCCCATAACCTGTTAGTTTGAATTAATTTATTAGACCCATAGAGCTTTCACATGTAAGTTAACAAAACGAATGAAAAAGCATAGTTTGCATAAACATCAAAATATTAAAACAAGTACAACAAAGTACAGGAGAAACACAGTGACTTATTAAATTTATCGTTCATTCCAACAGATTGATGTCTGTCTGTCCATATTAAAATCTTGCTTAATCTTGTTTATTGCTTTGTTTATTCAGCTGGATATGTTTTGCGAATGAGTCATCATATTGATAACATAATTTCATTATTCAGCTTTAGTTGTGGTGTATTTGAAATAAAAAACAGTTTGTATTTGAAATAAAAAAACAGTTGTCTATTTTTATTTTTCTATACATTTATATTTTATTAAATAATTAAAAAATTTTAATATTATTAAGTTTATGTTAATAATAATAATATTAATAATACATAAATTATTTTAAACAAGATTTTTCTTTTGTTAGTAAAAGAGCATTTCTTAATGCGCAAATACCATATGTGTGATAATTACAATAGAAATACTCGGGATATTTAATTTCCATTTGTTTAAAGTTGATGCATCCAAAGTCCTCGATGTTAAAAACTCTTTTTTTAAGTATTTTTTCTAGCCATTGTCTCTTTTCTTCTCCATTAACATATATTTTAGAATAGTGTACATTAGCTTTTAAAAACTTGCAGACGCTTGGAAATGTGACTGATCCATCGTTCCACTTTAGGTGATGATAGTTCTTTGTTAACCAGTTTACTTCATTTTGCTTCCTTGGGGATAGACATTTAAAATCAAAGGGTGGTTCTATAATGAAATTTATGGCTTCATTGTTGTTGTTGTTGAAAACGATCGCTACTTCTTTTGCGATGAAATCATTTGAATCGCTTTTGAATCCTTGCATATCTATACAAACTATATTATCATCCATATTGTTTAATTTTTAAGACTTTTCGGACTTGTGCTTTTATGGGTACATATTCAATTATGCGGCCATGAATAAGAATGCAGTAAGCTGATGTCTTTGATGCAATATTTGTAGCTGTTTCAAATTCAATTTTTATATCAATTGGTCCGTTATTGAGCGATTCGTTTTGATGGCTGACATCTACCACAATAATCGGTGCATTATTTTTAAAGTCTTGAGCAGTTAAAAGCGGTTGAGATTCTCTCATGTAATAGCTCTGTTGAAATCTTAGAGACATATCATATAGAATTGCATAACGTTCATTCTTAAATTTGATATTTAGGTCATCATATGGATATGATACTGAATTTAAATGTACTTTTAATTTTGTCAGGTCGCAATGAACAAGCTTATTTTCTTGTTGAAAAGCAATCAATACAAAACGGGGTCGTTCTCTACTTGCAGCTAATTTAACATTCCAAACATGACTTGTTCCTATATTAAGCTGTGGATTCACATGACAATCCCAACTACGGAATGCCATCGGTATAGAAGCACCATTGTTAATAGTTTTTATCATATTCAACTTGCTAAAATCAGATAATTGTACATGTGGAATTCTCCATGAGATGAGTGAAATTGAATGTTTTGCTTTTTCCGTGGAAATGCTCGAGTGTACAAGATCTTCATCGTTCTTATTACGCAAGAGTATCAATTCATGTTTTCCATTTAGTATGACTTTGTTGTAGTCTTCAGCGAACCCCAAAAGCATTTTTAAGGGTACATAAAAGTTAAAATATCCATTAACAAGTTTCAAATCATCAATTTTATTCCAGCCAGCATTCTGCATTCCAGTGCTTTTTGTCGGTGATAAATAAACCAAATTTTTTATGGTACTTGTGCCTCCTAAATATCTGGTATGATCAATTTCAATACCATTAAGTTCATAACGAATTTCATCAAAGAGATATGCAACAAAGTTGTTTTTTAATTTAAAGTTGTCTGTAGATGTGGAGGTTTTCTCATCTACAACAGATCCCTCGACATATATATAACTTTCACTAGGTAACACATACAAATCTTGATTTTGAATTGAAATGCGAATTTCATCATTATTGTTGTAAGATTGTAGGTATGGCACGTATGTATGATAGTCCTTTTTGATTATATTTTCATCAGATAAGGGTTTATCTAAGACATTTATTATTGAACTCATTTTGCCTTCAATTTAAAATTCAATGACTTGAGAAAATTTTTATTTGCTGTCGTTAGTTTTCTTATGAATTGACCTCTTTAATTGTGGTTTAGGTCGTAATAATATTTTAGGTTCGTATGCTGATGGTGTTGTTGTTGGTGCTATATTCTGTGATATACTCGAGTTGAATATTAGCATTATTTAGTTGGTCTTAAATGAATTCGTATTGTTATTTCATCACCTCAGAAATTAATTAAATCACCGTGCTGATCAATTACTCGTAGAGCTAGTGAACTTATCTCTCTGGAGTTCACCGGTAAATAGATGAGGTTTCGAGGTATCCCATCTATTTTATAGCCTGGAGGCAGATTAATCGAAAATTCATGTAGTGTATGCGCCTTGGAATTATTCATATATGTATTAACCGCGATACTACTTTCAATTCGCAACAGATTCACCTTGAAAATATTAATTGGAAGATCAGAATAGTGATCTACGTTTGGAGTTAGGTTTTACTATTGAATCCCAAGAGTTTTCCAATTGTATTTTCTTTATTAAAATATATTGCATCCTTAGAGGTGTTGACTTTAACTTGCATTGTATTGTTATTGGCTTCTATAAAAATTCTATTTTCTGGATTGTAGCGTTTATATTGTTCCTCTATATAATCAACTATATCATTCAATTCATAAGATCCAATTGGTATTTCAATAACATTTTCACCTAAATGAAACAAATTGTTATATACATCAACATTTGGGATGCTATTATATGAATGAAAATCAGTTAGAGCACACTCATATGCCCCATTTAAATCAATAGGTGGGAAGTAATTAGCAGATAACTCTGATAAGTTGGAGCTTAGAGTAAGTGTTATTGGCATTATGACTGTCTGATTACGAATAAATAAAGTTTAACACTAAATTGTTTATTAAATTTACATTATAATCTTGAGTACTAAGTACGTATAATAATTGCTGATATTGTTTAAACTATAATATTTCATCTTTACTTATCCAAGAATTATGATCGTTACTAAATCCTAACCATTTAACAAATGCTTTGGCTCCTCTGGTCTTAATAACCTTTTTAACTAGATATGTATTAGGAAATCTTGGTTTTAAAAGTTCTTCATCATAAAATCCACCTTTAATAGGATTTCCACGATAATCTTCTAATATGTATGTTGTGGGATATGTATTTTGAATAGATTTAATTGTGAAATTTTCTGTTGTCCAGTTTGGAGTATAGCCTTTTTCAAACATATGCTTATATTTGCTTATACGCACATGATCACCAACATTAAATTTCAATATTTTATACATTTTCCAATGACTATACTGTATTCAATAATTTTTTCTCATTTGAAGAGTTGACTTTCATTGGAGCCATTTTAATGGTACGGTGAACTTTTCTGTTATATGCTTCTAATAGATCTTTGTAGATATCAAGCCAATTGTATGTACCATTAAAACTAAATTCTTTCCATATCATCCCTTTTAATGTTCTATTAAATCGTTCTACTATTGATGCTTTCATTCTGCTATATGTTGAATATTGATTAATGTTGTACGTATCCATCAATTTTTTAGGTTTTTTGGTACTCGTCCTAATCGAAAAATATCTGACATGGCTTGGGTTGTTTCAAATGCAGTTTTTGTTTTAAGTGGTACTGCCCATGCAAATTTGGAGAATGTGTCAATTACAGTTAAAATCTATAATTTTTATTGTCCATAGAATAATTTCCCATTTCAACGAAATCAGCTTGCCAAAGATCATCTATTCCTTTCATCACAACTCTACGACGTAAAAAAGATTTTCGAGCTTGTTTATGGAGTTTATTTACTAAAATTCTTTTTGAAGCCATATTTAGTATTAAGAATTATTTTCGATGTATTGTGATCTATTTGATACACTTTTAGCTATTGACACAAACATGTAATTTTCAAATCTATAAATCTTCTCATTATTTTTTCTTTTGTATACTTTCAACAAATTTTTGTAGATATCCGTCTTCCAAAAATTGTTTGATTTTGGAAATAGTTTCTTGCATTTTCTTATTCTCTTCCAACTGTAATATTATTGCATGTTGTAGCATTTCGATTTGAGTTCTTAGAGTATCATGAATATTGTTGTTATCTTCCTTAAAGTATTTTAATAGCTTCTGTTCTATTTCTTCGATTTGAGTTTGCAGAAACAATCTATTGACAACATCGTTTTTTTCCACAGCTTTTGCCACATTTTGGATTCTTTTGTTTTGGACATCGATGTTGTTGTTCGTATCCATAAAGAACCCCACATTTTAGGGGTATTTTTCAATGAAATTATATTGCTTGTATTGTTTAGATAATGTCCAAACTTATCAACAGGCATACTTTATATAGATTATTCTATTATATTGGCTTCGCGAAGTTCTTCAATAATTGATACAATTTCGTTATTTTGATTAGTATGACATGCTGCTCGTGATCATACCAGTAGTCGAAGTCGATCTACCATCTCATTTGGATCATCCCAGTATATATAGTTTGACTTATGAGGGTTAAACTGCATCAATCCATCACCTTTATAATTATATATTGTCTTATTTGGTATTGATTTTGATAAATTCTGTTGGTTTTTTTCTTTAAACATCTTTTTCATAATATGTTTATATTTATAGGCTTTCGTTCCCTTGATTTGTCCATCAGGTTTATAGTCTCTTCTGTACGCATTTGTATTAATTAAAATTTTTTTGTAGAGTTCTAGTTCATATTTATCATAGTTTTTTGGTATTTAATGAAACATTTGAGAAAATAGTCCTGGTCTTAGAGCCCATATTTGACTACCAACATGTATTTTTTTTTCATTTAATTTGAGCTTACTATCACCAAATTTCCATTCATTATTGAAATCTTTATGTGGACCATAGTTAGTATCTAATTCATTTTTTCCTTCCAAAACGGAAAAGTCAGTGTAACTCTCTTCAGCATTTGAATTTTGAGAGTAAAAATCGTCATCATCATTATCAATAGTACTTTCACCATTAGGATCAGCAAGTGAATTGCTGGTATCAAATATTGATTCTTCTACAAGTTTCTGTGGTGTACTTGTCTCTAACTTAATTGATGGTTTCTTGAGATGATTAGAAGTGTTATTATATTCAATTTCTGTTTTCATCTCGTTCTTTTCTTTTTTGATAATTCCATTGATATTATTAGAATTATTTATAAATTTGTTTAAAAGATCTGTTATAGGTTTAAATGTATCTTTTAGTTGTTCACGTGTGCCTATTTCGCCTGTTTTTATACTACGAAGCTTTTTCTTCATGACGCAACCAACTCTTTTAAAATTTTTTCATCCATTTTCCAGCTATCAGATCAGCTTATTAGGTACCTGATCAGGTTATCAGATCAGGTTATTAGGTATCAGATCAGCTTATTAGGTATTAGATCAGGTTATCAGATCAGCTTATTAGGTACCTGATCAGGTTATCAGATAAGCTTATTAGGTATCCGATCAGCTTATTAGGTATCTGATCAGGTTATCGGATCAGCTTATTAGGTACCTGATCAGGCTATCAGATCAGCTTATTAGGTGTCAGATCAGCTTATTAGGTATCAGATCAGCTTATTAGGTATCAGATCAGCTTATTAGGTATCAGAGCAGGTTATCAGATCAGCTTATTAGGTATCAGATCAGCTTATTAGGTACCTGATCAGGTTATCAGATCAGGTTATTAGGTATCAGATCAGCTTATTAGGTATCAGATCAGGTTATTAGGTATCAGATCAGCTTATTAGGTATCAGATCAGGTTATTAGGTATCAGATCAGCTTATTAGGTATCTGATCAGGTTATCAGATCAGCTTATTAGGTATCAGATCAGCTTATTAGGTATCAGATCAGATCAGCTTATTAGGTAGATAATTAGATCAGGTATAGTTGATATTTCAAGAGCTATGTAGATGTATTATGGTTAAAGCCAGATAATATACTAAAGTTTTTCTTTTATGTAGAGCAATTTATATTGTTATGAAATAATCGAATGATTTTCTGTAGCGCCCATTGTTTAATTTATTATCTTTGCTTATCATCAAAAATCCATATTTATCCTTCCAGCACAATAGACAAATTTCATGAAACTTTGCATAACTCATATTGCTGGCAACATGATCCCTATAAACATGTTTCATATTTGTCTCATCTTGTTTAAACATTATAACCATATTCGCATTGTCTCTTATTAAATGCTTGAAAATTCTGGTATAAGTTTGGCACAAGTAGAATGAATCAACATCCCTATGTCGTTCCATAAAAAAATAAGCTCGTATATTATTCTGCTTCTCACATGCAACATCATCAAATATCATAATTGAATTAGTTTTAGCTTTGTCAGGGGGAATAGCTGATCCATTTTCCGTGAATGTGTAATATCCCATTCCTTTAATAGGTGTAATTAATTTTTTCAAGTATTCATATTTCGGCTGATATAGAGATTTTGAGTATAAATAGATGTTTTCAAACTTTAGTCCATTAGGACTTTCTAGTAAGCCAATCATAACATGTCTTTCCACAATTTGATGGTCCCACTGTTAGAGCACGAATAGAATTTGGTAAGAGTGAACTATGTTTTATTTTTGAACTGATGTTCGATGAATCATCAATGTTTCGAACTAAAATATTTTTATGTTGTTTTACTAACTACATTTTTATAACTAAATGCAATTCATGTTTGTTACCTTTTATTATAGAAAAAATAAATAAATAAGATGGTTATACATTATCAAAAGTCATTTAGTCATAAAAACACCTTCGTTGGAGTAGGTTTACTAGATAAAATAATAAACTCTCTTCCTGTTGAACTTCATCTTCCTGGATATCAATACTGTGGACCTGGAACTAAACTACAAAAACGTTTAAGTCGAGGTGATAAAGGAATCAATTTATTGGACTCTGCCTGCAAAAATCACGACATAGCTTATCCTAAAAATAAAGATTTAAATATTAGGCATCAAGCTGATAAAATTCTTGAAAATTCAGCTTCGGATCGAGTTTTATCAAAAGATAGCAGTCTTGCAGAAAAATTATTTGCATATATGGTTACTAACGCTATGAAAGCCAAAAAATATTTTGGTATGGGTGTGGAGAAAAAGAAAAATGTTAAGAAACCTAAATTAAATGGTAAAAAATTTTTCAGTTCATCAATTAGAGCTGCAACAAAAAAATTAAAGAAGAAAAAAACCTTTAGATATTAACAATGCTATTAGAATAGCACGTAAAACGATCAACAAAACATTAAAAGGAAGAAAATCACAAGTAATAATACCACGCATAATAAATGTACCAAAAATTGGTGGTTTTTTACCTCTAATACCGATTTTAACTGCATTGGGTGCAATTGGTAGTCTAACGACTGGAGGTGCTGCTATAGCTAAGGCTGTAAATGCGACAAAGAATGCAAAAAATTAGCTTGATGAAGCAATTCGACATAATAAAGCGATGGAATCTATAGCTGTTGGGAAAGGACTTTACCTAAAACCATATATAAAGAGTTATGGCTTAGTTTATAAAGAGCAGACAAAAGACTTTTAAAAATGTTACCTAATAGACCACTATCAGAAGTCGACTTGAGAAATTTTTCAAACAAAATTCCACATTTTAGAGGAGTTTTCATTTTGGACTCACTACCAAAACGACCAAAGAAAAAAGAATGTAGCATAATCAATTTGGATATATCAACAGGACCTAGTACACATTGGGTAGCATATTATAAAAACATCAATGAAAAAGAATATTTCAATAGTTTTGGAAACTTACAACCTCCTTCGGAAGTACTCAAATATCTGGGCACAAATATAAAATACAACTATATATATATATATATATATATATATATATATATATATATATATATATATATATATACATACATATATATATATATATATATATATATATATATATATATATATATATATATATATATATATATATATATATATATATATATATATATATATATATATATATATATATATATATATATATATATATATATATATATATATATATATATATATATATATATATATATATATATATATATATATATATATATATATATATATATATATATATATATATATATATATATATATATATATATATATATATATATATATATGTATATATATATATATATATATATATATATATATATATATATATATATATATATATATATATATATATATATATATATATATATATATATATATATATATATATATATATATATAAAATACAACTATATATATATATATATATATATATATATATATATATATATATATATATATATATATATATATATATATATATATATATATATATATATACATACATATATATATATATATATATATATATATATATATATATATATATATATATATATATATATATATATATATATATATATATATATATATATATATATATATATATATATATATATATATATATATATATATATATATATATATATATATATATATATATATATATATATATATATATATATATATATATATATATATATATATATATATATATATATATATATATATATATATATATATATATATATATATATATATATATATATATATATATATATATTTATATATTTCACAAAACTCTTTAATGCATTTTTATTTATTTATTTATAATTTACTATACAGCATTACCTTTTTATTTTTTATTCTCAAATGGGATATTGAGCATTTTGAATCAAAAATTCGTCCATCTCAGTCTCAAGGATTAAGCTTTGTTCACCATCTCTGCGTAGTTGAAATATTTCACTCGAGAGATCCTTAATTTCATCATCTGTCAGAGTATTATATCTTTTAGGTAGAAACATTATATATTTTTTCCATCTCAACTCTTAGTGTTGGACCATATTTTGTTGTTACCCGTGTTATATTTTGAACAGGATATTTAGCAGCTACATCTAGATCGTTTATGTGAATTAAACTTTTGTTGTTTAGAGAATTAAATTTTGTTATTAAATTTTTTGAGGAGCTCATTTTTTAAATAGATCTTGTCACTTTGAATCTTTAATTGAAATTGATCTTGAAAGTAGTGATGATGAGTCCAATAAGCCTAACCGAAAATATTTATTGTGAGAAGGTTAATATGTATATGTGGAGAAATAGTGCTAGAGAGATAGAGATAGGTATATAAGAATATTAATATGAATGTTCCTTCTTTTAATATTTTAATAGTCTCCTTGAAAATGAGTTATAAAGAGAAATATGTATATTCTATACACTCTATTGTAGAAGGATTATAGGAAAATGGAGAAGGATAATATTGAATTATATTTACTTTGTAGCTAAATATTTAGGAAAAAATTATCAGTATTGACGAATCCTTTGAAAAAGTAAGCAGCAACAAAATTAATACGGAATATTAACAAAAATGAGTCAAATTAGAAGGAGTCTTAATAAATTTATATCGGATTTTGATAAGCTTAGACTATACGATCATTGGGAAATGATCATATTTTTTTAAAATATGCTGGACGAGAATGATGAATTTGATATTATGGAAGATGAAGACAACACAGAAGGACATTTCAAATGCTGTCCCTGGTATGATCCGAATTGTGAGGAAGGACCTGATACATGTAGGTTCTCGATATACTTTCTACTGAAAGCTATATTAGAAAATTTAATGGAATCTTATTATAAAATGTTTCAACCATCATAATTAAATTTAATAAATAAAATAGTATTATTACAATAAAATATTCACTGTCTTGTATTATTTTTTTTAAAGGATAATTAGGATAATTAAAGAAATTTTTGAGTTAAAAATTTAATGAATAACTTATCAGATTATCCAACTTTTTTTGACTCTGTAAAATGATGAAAGAAAGAAATTTAATATAATTTCATAATGTTGTGAAATTGAAATTCCCTTGTCAAGAAATAAACAAATAAAATCAAGATTATGCAGGATTTACCAGTACAGTTAAACTTATAAACTGAAAAATTTGCAAGTAAGCAAAAAACAAGACAAGAACTGTTTTGATCCAACAAAAATTATTTTCTCTGCTAGCAGCAAGTCGCGTATGCACAGACAACGTCAACGTTTTGTCAATTCGATGATATCAGGGCTGAACAAGAAAATAAAACAAAGATTGTATATATTTTTTTGATATTAATAAGGTTTTTTTATTATTATTTAATTTTTTTCTTTTTTCATTATTATTATAATTTTTTTAATAACAAACCAAATTTTCTTATTAACTAAACATTAATAACTAAACATTAATAACTAAACATTAATAACTAAATATTTACATATAAACAGAAACAAATTACATTTAAGTAAAAAACTCATCACTCTTCTTGAAGCTTATCAATTTCCATTTGCAACATATTCAGTTCATATTCTGGATTTCTTTTCTCAATTCGATAATTATACCATGCTAATGTATTTATACCATCACATTGTATTTTTCTTTTATCATCGTGATAACTAAGTACAACCTTATTTAGTTGGTTGGTATAAATTTGATGAACTTTTGACTTAAATGTTAACATATCATCATAAACAATAGACTTATTAAATAAACAATTTCTATACGCCTCTAAACTATATTTTTCAAGAACACATTTCTTAACCCCCTTCGATTTGTTTACATCATTTTCATATTGCACGCTAAAAGAATACATTTTTGACCGAAGTCCCACAAACTCTTTCATCACTTTCCAACAATTCTCATCCTTCATCATACCCAGCACCTTTTTGTTTAAAAGAAGAATACCATATACGTTATCTTTTTGGTAATCAGAAATGTCAAATTCTTGTTCTATGTCAGATTTTATGTCGGCATAAAAGTCGTCAGTTTTTATTGTATATATAAATGAGTCGGTGTCCATGTAATTTAGAGATAAATTTGCTTAAAACTTGGGCTGCATGAATCCATAATGGAAATTATACATTTTCCATTTAGAAAGCTCCAAGACGCAAAATCCCAAGTATATGGGCTTGTTGTAATATGTTTTGACTCTGTTCATTTCTATAGCTACCATATCTTCAGAAAATATAGATAAACTATGAAAATTGGATTTAAATATCCAATCTTGAGCCCCCAAATGGTTACAGTTTGTTCTGTTCCAGTTGGTTACAATTTTCACATCTCTCCTCTTGTCCACATTCTCCATTGTTTTGCCATACACGCATTATTGAGTAATTTGAAAATTTTTTCTCAAAAGCATTTTTAGCAGTGGCTCTGTGTTTGGTATTTAAGTCAATATAACCTTTTAATCATGGAGATTATTTAAATGCTAGAATACGATGCGTTTTCTTTAAAATCAAACCATATTCCAAACATTGCTTAAGAACTCTGTAATGTATTACATAAGAGTTTTTTGGCGAAAAGTCCGCAATTAATTTCTATGGTTTGATTCTAAAGTTTTCTTGTTTTCAACACAGAAGGGAAGGTCATTGTGAGAGTCATGCAGATGTGAAGGATATTCCAAAGTGACATCATATACATAACCATCTTGTGAGTTATTATCTATGCTTTTCGCATCCAGATTCAGCTCATCACTTGTCAGCCATCGGAATCCTCCATAAGGAAGATACTCAGACATCGCCCAACCGTAAAGGTTATTTGCGTCTAAATATATTAGAAATTCTGAAGGCTTGTCTTCATCAAAATCATCTAAATATTTATTATTTGCTTTGGACTATCGCTTACTGCACTGTACCATTCCACCGCGTATTCCATTTTTAAAGAAATTATACATGTCAATGTCTGCTAATAACTCTAATTGTATTTGTGTGTGTTTTAACATGGCATCCCATGATAGTCCAGGAGCAGTATAGTACTGACACGGATCTAGATTATAAATTCCCTTACAGACTTTTCGAAAATTTTCGAATATATCTGCTAACAAAAGCACATCTGTTTTGAGATATAATTCCATATAATCTCGCAGGGTTTTGCAATTAAAGGTATGCTAAATCTTTATTGCATGGTCATAATCTTCAATTGAGCATTCCTTGTTATTTAATTTGTTAAAAAATTCTTCTCTTGATGGAAGCTGACCATCATCCAATTTTTCAAACGAATCAAGATATTCATAAGGGAAAACACCCTTTCTTCGTACAAGGTTAAACTCTGTCTTTCTGTTAAAGTGTGCCCTAACCGTATGAAAGTCATTGTCCGTAAGGTTATTTGTTAAGGATTCTAAGCTATCAGCCATAAAATGAATAGTATCTAAAAATCGGAGTTCAAGATTGCAATTGTCAGTCATTTTTGTAAATGTAGATAGTGAAATGTACAGTTCTTTGTTTAATGGTAGGACTTTTATGTTGTCAGACTTTTTACCTAATTCTTTAACAAAAAGGTGCGAGTCATTAGATGAATAATTATGAAAATATATGGGTATGAACTTCGGAATTTGGTACTTTAAGTTGCAAATATTGTGAGCTGCACCTCGATATTTACCACTTATATGACAATGATCTCTTACACGATCTTAACCGAGAAATTTGTCACATATATGACAATTTATTGAATTTTGAAAACTGTATATTTCCGAAAGGGTCAAGCTGTTCATTTTTGTGTTACTGGTGAGGAACTGATTGTAAATATCTTCACAATCATCAATTAAGCAGTCAAAAAATTTTACAGATGCGTCCTCACCAGTATATATCTTAAAATTTTCTAAACTATTATTATTGAGTTTTGTCACTTTGGATATCTTCTAGTATGCATTCAAAATCTGCATATATAACGAATGGCACATCCATCTGCCGCTGGTGATCTTTAAACTTCAAAATACTATCTTCGAGAGAAGGCAACGCAGCAACAATTTTCCCACATTCCGTTTTGTGTTGGTCCATAGTCCATTCATTGTGCGTATATTGTAGGCAGGTATTACAAAATTTGAGACTCTCATGGTGCTTCGTTGTCTGAGCTTTCAAAATTCTGTAAAAGAAATAAATATATATATGTACATAGTTATTCAATCAATAAAAAATTTGACTTGATGGCTACTACGCGATTCTCATAGGATGTATATTAGTAGAAGAAATAATGTAGATATTCATCGGTACACTCTGATATCTCAACAAGTGCTGTTGAAAGCAAAAAATTTATTAATAAACAAGTTCATAGATATCCAATCTACAGTGACAAAACTCAATAATAATAGTTTAGAAAAATTTAAGGTATATACTGGTGAGGACGCATCTGTAAAATTTGTTGACTGGTTAATTGACGATTGTGAAGATATTTACAATCAGTTCCTCACCAGTAAGACAAAAATGAACAGCTTGACCCTTTCCTTCCCTCTAACACTTTCATAACCACATTCTGAAAATATACAAATCCTCCACCAGTCAATTGGTGGACGGAGATGCTTAAATAAACACAACTACATTTTAAATGTAAACACAAGCACCACAAAAAATTATCAAGAAAAAAAAAATAATAATAGCCACACAATAAACCCCGTAGGAACCCAAGTCGACTTTTTTATCTACAAGTTTGGTGACATTGTCACCAAACTTGTCTACACTCTTTATTTCCACATATAATCTAAAACACTACTCAATCTCTCAATATCACCCCATAAGAACCACACAGTCTATAGTAAGCCAATACTTTCAAGCTCCAAACTCACTACCCAATGTCTCAATATCACCCCATTAGAACCACATTGTCTATAGTAAGCCAATACTTTCAAGCTCCAAACTCACTACCCAATGTCTCAATATCACCCCATAAGAACAACACCCTAAATGTCTATAACACCGAAAAGCATTACTCACACTATAATTTTTCACAATCTTCACTATACACATTTTGCCTACAGGGCACTTTCATTTTTTTCCCAATTAAAATTTCAAAATTTCAAATTTTAATTACCCAAAATTTTAAAATTTTAATTAGGCTCAGACATACAGTTTCCTACTACTAACCTATGAATTTAATCGTTCCAAAAATTATGTTGCCTTAAACAGCACCTTCAGTCCAACCTAACAAAATTTATTTGAAGAAAATTAATTGAATAGTTCTTGAGAAAAGTGGACTCATGCCCACACTGATTGTAATTCCTATATATACAAATTTTTTGTGAAAATTGAATACGAGAATTAAATCACTCTCAAGCTGATGTTAAAGTGCACTTTCCCAGCGCTGCCAGCGTTGCCATCGGAAGTGTAGTGGCTTCCGAAAGTGGCGCTACTCTGTTCTGCTGTGTACGTTGAAAAATTAAGTTGATGTTAATTTTTCCCTTGTTCCTTGGAACATTAATCATGCACAATTCTTTCTGAATATAACGTTACGAACCTTAGCCTAATAATCAATTTAGATTCACAAAGCAAATAGTTTCGAAATAATCATATTAATAAACAATTAGCTACTGGCTTGAGCTTTTCACATGTTTACATGGTCATATATACTTAAGTATAAAATCAAACCAAAAAAGTTTGTCTTGAGTAGAACAAAAATCAGAAAAATGGGAATGACGAAAAATAAACCGATGGCAACGCTGGGAAAGTGCACTTTAATATCAGCTTGAGAGTGATGTAATTCTCTTATTCAATTTTCACGAAAAAGTTGAATATATAGGAATTAAAATCGTATTCAACAGAGCCACTTAACAAGTGGTGATAAGCAAATACGCGTGAGCACTGACGATGGAATTGTAGCGGCTTCCGAAAGTGGCGCTACTCTGTTCTGCTGTGTACGTTTAAAAATTAAGTTGATGTTAATTTTGCCCTTGTTCCTTGGAATATTAATCATGCCCAATTCTTTCTGAATATAACGTTACGAACCTTAGCCTAATAATCAATTTAGATTCACAAAGCAAATACGTTCGAAATAATCATATTAATAAATTCTGTTAGGTTGGGCTGAAGGTGCTCTTTACGGCAACATAATTTTTAAATGCAGTAAATTCATAGGTTTCATGCTAAATGGCTATATATGGGTTTTTTAGGCTTATTTGGTAAAAACCCTATTTTCGTTAAAGTGTAGGCATGACTCCACATTTCTCAAGAACTATTCAATCAATTTTCTTTAAATAAATTTTGTTAGATTGGGCTGAAGGTGCTTTTACCGGCAACATAGTTTTTGGATCGATTAAACTCATAGGTTTTACGCTAAATGGCGATATATGGATTTTTTAGGCTTATTTGGTAAAAACACTGTTTTTCGTTATAGTGTGGGCATGAGTCCACTTTACGAAAAAACTATTCAATCAATTTTTTTCAAATAAACTCTCTTAGGTTGTGCTGAAGGTGCTCTTTACGACAACTTTATTTTTGAATCGATTAAACTCATATGTTTTGCGCTAAATGGCGATATATGGATTTTTTTTTTGGCTTATTTAATAAAAACCCTATTTTCGTTAAAGTGTGGGCATGAGTCCACTTTTCTCAAGAACTATTCAATCAATTTTCCTCAAATAAATTCTGTTAGATTGGGCTGAAGGTGCTCTTTACGACAACTTAATGTTTTGCGAAAAATGACGATATATGGATTTTTTTAGGCTTATTTGGTAAAAACCCTATTTTCGCTAAAATATGGGCATGAGTCCACTTTTCTCAAGAACTATTCAATAAATTTTCTTCAAATAAATTCTGTTAGGTTGGGCTGAAGGTGCTCTTTACGGCAACATAATTTTTGAATCGATTAAATTCATAGGTTTCACGCAAAATGGCGATATATGATTTTTTTGGCTTATTTGGTAAAAACCCTGTTTTTCGTTAAAGTGTGGGCATGAGTCTACTTTTCTCAAAAACTATTCAATCAATTTTCTTCAAATAAGTTCTTTTAGGTTAGGATGACGGTGCTCTTTACGGCAACATAATTTTTGGATCGATTAAATTCACAGGTTTTACGCTAATTGGCGATATATGGTTTTTTAGGCTTATTTGGTAAATACCCTGTTTTTCGTTATGGTGTTGGCATGCATTCACTTTTCTCAAAAACTATTCAATCAATTTTCTTCAAATAAATTCTGTTAGGTTGGGCTGAAGGTGCTCTTTACGACAACTTGATTTTTGAATCGATTAAATTCATATGTTTTGCGCCAAATGGCGATATATGGATTGTTTTAGGCTTATTTAATAAAACCTATTTTCTTTAAAGTGTGGGCATGAGTCCACTTTTCTTAAGAACTATTCAATCAATTTTCCTCAAATAAATTCTGTTAGATTGAGCTGAAGGTGCTCTTTACGACAACTTAATTTTTGAATCGATGAAATTCATATGTTTTGCGATAAATGGCGATATATGGATTTTTAGGCTTATTCGGTAAAAACCCTATTTTCGTCAAAGTGTGGACATGAGTCCGCTTTTCTCAAGAACTATTCAATAAATTTTCTTCAAATAAATTCTGTTAGGTTAGGCTGAAGGTGCTCTTTATGACAACATTATTTTTGAATCGATTAAATTCATATGTTTCACGGTAAATGGCGATATATGTTTTTTTAGGCTTATTTGGTAAAAAAAACCTTTTTTCGTTAAAGTGTGGGCACGAGTCCACTTTTCTCAAGAACTATTCAATAAAATTTCTTCAAATTACTTACCTAGGCGTGGCACCGTCCACTTTTTTATTCATGATGTAGTATTCAAATATATATATGGGGCCGTATGTTGGCAATAACGCCACGAATGTTGGCTTCCAAGTCCCCTAACGTTTCTGGTTTGTTGGCGTAGACGAGCGACTTCACATATCCCCAAAGAAAATAATCTAATGGTGTCAAATCACACGATCTTGGTGGCCAATTGACAGGTCTATTCCGCGAAATTATGCGCTCATCGAATGTTTCCTTCAATAAATCGATTGTGACGTGCGCTGTGTGGCATGTAGCGCCGTCTTGTTGGAAACACAACTCATCCACATTCATGCCATCCAATTCGGGAACAAAATAGTCGGTTATCATGGCTCTATACCGGTCTCCATTAACGGTAACTGACTCTCCAGCATTATTTCGGAAGAAGTATGGCCCAATGACTCCACCAGCCCATAGAGCACACTGTTCGACGTCTCTGCGGATGCGTATTATCACATAGAGTAAACGTAGTGCGAAAACGATCCATGGTTAACCGAATTAATTGCTCTGATGGACGATTATGTCGACCATAAAATGGACGGAGCTTGCGGTAAACTTCGCGAACTGAACCATTATTTTCGAAATAAATTTGCACGATTTGCAAGCGTTGTTCTTTTGTCAACCTGTTCATGATGAAATGGCAAACCAAACTAAATATTAATCACTTGACAGCTGACAAAATGGCCGCCAGTTAAAAAAGTGATGCCAACTTAAAGTTCTATACCTCAATAAAAAACACCCATTATATACAACTTTTTCGTGAATATTGAATACGAGAATTAAATTCATATTAACTGCATTTTTCCAGTGTTGCCTTTGCTTAATTTTTCTTCATTCCCATTTTTCTGATTTTTGTTCTACTCAAGACAAACTTTTTTGGTTTGATTTTATACTTAAGTATATATGAACATGTAAACATGTGAAAAGCTCAAGTCAGTAGCTAATTGTTTATTAATATGATTATTTTGAATTTGACTACGTACAATGATTTTACTAAAACAAAATGCTTGTGGTTTTTGTTACATGTTGTACTTGTTGTTGTAGTGAAATTACCTGTTATGAGTTTGCCTTGCTAGCTTCTGAACCGTTTTCATAAAAGTTGTTGTGGTTTCGGATGCCAAAATTCATGCTACACCTTTTTAAGTTGAAATTGAGATAATACAAATTAATAACATGTCTTCTAGTATCCGAAGTCAAAAGAACAAATTAAAAAAAGGACGATTTCACATTATCTTACATTCTCGTTTTCACTTTTATCAAACAAATTCTTATTACTTTCACTTGAAAACAGTCAACTGAATTCGAAACGAAACGAGAACAAAAAAATGTGAAATCGTCAGTTGTCACATTTGTTCTTGCGAATTCGGATGCTGTATTTTCTTAATTTCAACTTAAAAAGTTATAGCATGTGTTTTAGCATCGGAGTTCACATGAACAATTGTGAAAACGTTTCGGAAGCTAGAAATATATGAATAAGATCCTGAATTAGTGATTCGGAAGTGGTGAAAATCCGGATAATTTCTAGTGATTGTTGCATGGGGTTGTCATTGCAAGCACTTTTCTTTTTTATTCCTATTCAATACATTTGAACTGATCTTCGTAATGTTGAAAAAAGAATTTTTGGAAGCTGTTACAAATTGGATTTGTCCGATAGTACATTCTTCGTTGCAGTAATGAATAGTATTTCAAGATTTTTTTTATTGATATTTTGTCGAGTGGCACGAGTAGGGCTCGAACTAAGGAATTTTATTCCATGACTTAATGCGTTTACTACCGCAGCCAAATCATCTATAAAAGCAACGGCACGCAGCTAGCACATATGTACATAAAATAATTGTGAGACTAATAAAAACTTCCTGTAAAGTCCAAAATACAAACGTATATATGATACCTTAAGAATCAGTTCAAAAGTAGTTCCTTAAAAAGAACGTCCAATATTTTTCATTACAAGCAATTTTAAATTTTAATAGGAATAGAAGATATTTAGCCGGATTATGTATGTCGAAGTCGAATTTGTGACTACGACAATTTGTTCTATATTAAAGAAAAGTTTTCTTTATTGTAGGACAATTTGTGGTAGTCACAAATTCGATTTCGATGGTTGCCTAAACGAAAAAAATTTAACGTATAAAAGAAAGAAAGTTAACCAGTCTTACCACAAATCCCAACATTGGTAGACAAAAGAGTATATGAGGATTTAAGTCGTAACTACTTACAATTTGACTCGATAACTACTTACTTTTATTTAAGAAGTCCACAAAATAATAAGTACAAATCTATTTACATTGTCACAGCAATTAACTAGTTATTATTTGGCTTCCTTGAAGCTAAAAAGTAAGTTGTCAAATTAACAGATTAAAATTAAAAAATATTATACACTAGTGAATGGTAAACGAAGCAAGAAAGCGATTTTCGAATTTTCAATTACCATTTTCCATTCCGATCAATTAGCCGATTAATCGCAGCTAAAAATCGATTTTTATTTATTTGTATTTTTTTAATTATACTAAATTTGCACGGTGAAATATTTCATAAAATTTGTGGCATTAAACTTTATTTGATAATAGAATGGACTGGAAAGCTAATTGGGTTGAAAAAGTGGTACGAAATAAAATTTCATGTGGTTTTTGTAAATTTTGTTCACCCCATTTGCTTTTCCGCGCTTGCAATAAGCAACTAAGAAAAGTTTTATGCAGAAAATACATATTTCATAGCGTGAATTTAGTATTCGTCTTTTTCGTTTTATTTCTAATACTAAATTTACACGATGAAATATTTTTTGAAACTTTTTTATTTGATTCTTAATTGCAAGGGTGCAAAAGCAAATGAGTAAAGAAAATTTACCAAAGCCATCTAAAAATGGGTTTTTTTATTTAGTTTTTCCGTTTTCCTGTAAAATAACTAAAACTCGAGAAACGCCTCTTCTATATTGAACCATGGAAATGTATATGGTTCACAAAACCTTTCTTTCTAAACTTCACTGTTTGCTCGTTTTTTTCTAATTTCGATTAATCGGAGCCAAAAGTCGATTTCAGTATAAAGTTGACAACTAAAAATCGATTACAAAAACCCGTTTTTTGGCATTCAAAATCGATTTTCGACTACAATCAAAATCAACTTACCATTCCCTATTACAGGTAAAGCTAATAAAGGCGTTAAATTAATAAAGACATGAACATTTTACGGGGGACAAAATATGCCGTTATCAGACAAGATTTATGTTAGAAAATGATGAGTTGTTATAA
Source organism: Panzeria rudis (assembly GCA_956483635.1). NCBI lineage: Eukaryota > Metazoa > Arthropoda > Insecta > Diptera > Tachinidae > Panzeria > Panzeria rudis. Next base: position 59,050,295 of record OY101449.1, read on the forward strand.
AATGTAAGAGTAAATGAAAGAATAAGACATTTAATGAAAAAAACACTTTGTAACATGTTTTAACACTTCACTTTCATACTAAAATTCAATTAAAAATGAACAGGTACATTTTATCCTCCATAACTTTTTTTCGTCAGTCGATTTTCACGTTTTATACCGAAAATTAAAGGTGAGATTTTCACCTACAAAACAAACAAAAAAAGAAAATGTCAAAATTCTGATGCAATCAAAAATTCTGTTTCATCATCAGTGTGGCCATTTTAGCATTTTTGCAGCTAAATTTATAATTTTTTATTTTGACAACTCATAACTTAGTTAAGTCGAACTGTATGGGTTTATATCCAAAGAAATTTAATTATTTTGGCTTGAGTTCGATTTTAATTTAATTTTTCAATTAAATTATATTTTTATTTAGAGATAAATGTGGAGCATGTAGAGAGAAAAATTTTTGACCGCACGGAGGGTTGAACTGACGTTTCGAAAGCTCCAGCTAATCTCTTCAGAATTCTTTTCCGCTTCGACCAAAGTTGGTGGTTTGCAGTCCAGAGTTGAGTATCATTTACTTTTAATAAATTCATACTGTTACCCTTAGACCTGTATATAATTTTATAGTTACTAATATTCTCTTTATTATTTGGCTTGTTTTAAGCTTCTTTTACTATTTCTCTGTTCTAGTATGAATTATCATTGATAATTACAGGTACTAGAGTGTTTGAATGTTCGCTTGTTCAGTTTATTTGAGCATGTACATCATTGTGCTAGGTGCCTTTAGAGTTTGACAATTGAGTTATGAGTTTAGTCGAACTGTATGGGCTTATATCCGAAAAAATTTAATTATTTTGGCTTGAGTTATATGAATCAATAAGATTTCGTTTTGACAAATGTAATGTACATACATATATAGTTCTATTTTTTAATACAGTGTATGTATAAATGTACGTGCATTTCGGATGTAACTAAGTCAGTTTTAACTTTTGATTGTGTACCTTTCTTTTTTGTGAATAATGTTCGCAATCATCGTGATTATTTAATTTGTTTTGTGGGTGTGGTAAATAAGACATCGTATCCCTGCAGTCAAAATAACTAGTATGTGGTTAGAAATATACTAGTTGCTTTTTAGTTCAGACTAGTTGCCTTCTGTCCTTTTTTCATATATCGAACTATCGTTTTTAACATTAGGTTGTCATAGGAGCCCAACTAGTTCGTTTGTATATAGTTATATGCTGGTTGAAATACTAGTTATTGTAGACTTGTGCGCTTACTAGAGTCTTTATTTATAGTTTTTTAAATATGTATTTAAAAAAATTGCTTCAACCGCGGTACGAACACCCAGTCCTCATATTTCAAGGCATGTACTCTATCCACTGAGCCACTTTCTACTTAATATTTTTAGACATAACTTTTAGTTTTATGTACTTATAACTGAAAATATCTCAATTTATAAAAAATAATTTAAGCTACCAGTATCATTACAACTAGTGATATAACTGTCGCGAAAGGTCCTTGTTTGACTAGTATCGTTACTAGCCTCATTACAACTAGTAATATGTCCCAAAACGTAACTAGTTATAAATTTAGCTGCAAGGATGTGCGTATAATAAATTTGTCTTACCTTTGAGATAGATGTGATAGGATTATTTTCCTTGTCTAACCACTCAACATTAGGCGGTGGGTTACCATGTGCTATACAATCTGCAATATTACCGGCAGTGTTTGTGAATTCAATGCGACTCGATGGTTCATGTGAAAAGTTGGGGCCTTGGGCATCAAAGTAATTCGAAGCATCTACAAAAAATAAATATACATATAAAACAAATGTTAATAAACCATATGTAGTCTGCATACCGCTCCTTCAAAGATATTAAACAAAAACGTAAGATTGAATGTAGTAGAAAATAAAGAAATATTTAAACAATAGATAAGATAGGACATTCTTAATACAAAAATTAACATTAACATGTGTTGATTGAAGATGCAAACCAAAGATTATTTTCCTCCCTTTTTAATTCAACGCAGTTGCATCATACATTAGTGGATATAAAAGAAGGTTCTCATATCCATATTACATACTTATGTATGTACATTAAATTTTAAACGAGAGATTACATCTGTCAATGCTTGTGTGCAACAAAAATTTTATAAAGAACTTCAACAAGTACTTCAACTCTTGCATTCAGAATACTCATACTCTACATAAAATTTATTCATTTCAAATAATTACACATAGGTTGCTATATTCAACATAAAAAACATTGCACAAAAGTGTTTTCTGTTCATAAAATATGCTGCATAGACAACGTGACCACAAGGTTCTTACAAAAAGCGGGACAATTGAAAAGTGGGATTTTGCAGAAAATGTGATAAAAAAGTGGGATTTAAAAAATATATCTTGTTGAAAGCGGGATGTCGCAAATACACTCCATTTCTATCATTATACATGATATCTCATAAATATGTATGTATACGCATATGCATAGTTTTATATGTACTTAGTAGGGTATTCATTTTAATCGACTTTTCAATTGTTCCATTAATCAATTAATCGAAATTGAGGTTTTTAAATTACTCGAACAGTCGATTAAAACTTTTATTTCGTTCGAGGTATTTCAGTAAGCTTTACTGCTAAAAATTATTCGAATTACTCGGTTTTCTGTAAATTTTTGTGCACAAAAATAAGACAAATCATGTTTTTTCGCGTTTTTATATATTTTAATAATAAAAAAAACAATATATTTACATAAATTAGATCATAAACTGATCATTTAAAATTGTTTTTGTTACCATTCAAATGTTTCGCTTTGAGAAAATTTTGCGCCAGGAAATATTTAATAATATTTAGACCTGTAATAAATTCAATGCGGAATCATAATAATGGAATTGGCATGACATTGCTGCTATAAATATTCGTACAGAGAACAGAGCAGTATAATTCATTAAATAATCAAGCAAAATCAAAGTTTTTTATTAATTTCGTAGATATTTTTTTCGATTGAACATTTCTCCTATTATTAAGAATGATCTTTCACTAATCGTTGACGCTGGAGAAATTGAGAAAAGTGAATTAAAAAGCATTTCCAATTTATTGGATCAATTCTTTGTATTTTCTAAATCCATAAAGTACTATTTTATGTGACAAAAGTAATATTTTTGCTCTTTGATTTTGCAAATGTTTTTAAATTTTCATTGAATTTCGCCATTAGATTACATTCGATATTTGAATACGAAAAATCTTTCTAACTAGTTGCTCTGGAAATATCCTTCTTTACTTAAAATGATTTTTGTTTGGTTGGTTACATTTCCGTATTTTTTACAAGATATGTATTTGAAGTTGGTTGGTTTATTCACAATTAAATGATGAAACTCAATACATACACACACAAGACACATACACACACAAATTAAAATGTTGCTGTTGAATGGATATTCTGATTCTTATCAATTTCTTTCTTGCACTTAATTGTAAATAAAATCAGCTTTTGCGCATGGATTTTCATGATATATGGCTTAACTTTTTCGTAAGATATCTGTCCTTAAAAAATAAGATTTCTGTATTTTTAAATTTTTACGAGTTTTTAAGATCAATAACTAAAAATTTAAATAGTTGCATTTTTTAATATATTTTTTAGTTAAAAAAACCAAGATACATTAATACAGGTAGTGGTAAAACACAGCTGTTTATCTATTTTCATTATTGAAAGTGTCAAAATTTTTTTATTTTTTACAACCTGTTGAAGTGATGAAAGAAGTGCAAAGAAAAAACTAAAAAAGTAATTAAAAAAAAATAAATCAAGACTTGAAAAGTCATTTGAAAATTTAATTTAAAAAAGAAATAAATTAAAATTTAAATAAAAACAATTTTTGAAAAACATATTAAAAGAAAAATAATGAAAAAGTGTTGTGTGTGCCACAAAAAACAAAAAGCTTGTAACGGAAGCTTTTTTTGCATTCCAAAAGGCGATCGGAGAGTCAAGTGGAGCAAAATATGCAGCATGGAATTCTCCCGGGACGCTGTAGTTTGTATCGACCACTTTGCGGCATCAAGCTATTTCAAAACGAGACGAAGTGTTTTGTATTTCATGCCTTTTTATTTAAATAGCTTTTTTTAGTTGTGCAGAGTTGGGAGTCATCTGCAAAGTAACTGTTTTCCTTATTATAATGATTATTTCTGTGGAAAATTGTTTCACAGAACTGTCGTTGTTTTTTACTCAGACATATATTTTGCAATTCATTACTAAATATCAGTAGTGGAAGTGACAAATTTTGTACTATCATTAGTTTGGTGAAGCTGAAAGTTTAGTGCAGTACTCCCACCTTTGGAATTTGTTTTGTGTTCTCGGAAATTTTTCTTTTGTTCAGACTTTCGCTTTTTTGACACTTTTGGCAACGAAACAACAATAAAAACCCATGTTGTTTCTGTCATGTTGTATTTGTTTTAGTATTACCACTACCTGTATTAATGTATCTTGAAAAAAACTACTTTTAATTTTTTTATAAAAAATACTATTTTTCGATTAGTACATACTAATTTGTGAATAATTAAAAAACCACTGATTTCTTTGCCTATATATTAAAACTAATTATATTAAGAAAGTTTGCAGTTTATTTTATCATGGATCTGCTGGCGTTTTTGATCGAAATCGGACATGCTGTTCTCGAGTTATGGTGAAATATACTTCTGTACCTCCTTAAAATATTAGATATGCCCATAAAAAAGTCTGTAAGTCCCAATTCACACTATGCAAGTCTTATTGATAAGATTCTTTTTCAGTTGTGAAAGAGAGAGAGAAAGAATTTCTATGTTTTTCTCACAGCTGAATAAGAAGCTGATCAATAAGACTTGCATAGTGTGAATTGGGACTAAGTAATGGAAAAAAACTGAGGACACGGAATTTATAGCGCTTGAAATTAAACAGAAAACGTTTAGTTTTATTCGAAATGGGGGAAAAAGTTCCAATTTGTTTGTGTATTTTGTCAGAACAATATTAATTTAGATATACCAATATTAATATAGATTTACTAAATACAAATGAGGAGTGATTTTTCAAAAGGACTTATTTCCAATTCCGACACTAACAAACCAAAGAACGCCATCGCCTTTACAATGCTTAACTGTACCCTCTAGACCAAAATCCATTGCAAAAAAGTTATATTTCCGTGGATAAAAAGCACAGTACAAAAGGGCACATTTTCACCTATTTGTTAGAGCTTGATACAAAAAAATCGAATTTTCTATAGTCGTTCGAAGTGCTTACTTATATCGTCAACGGCTATTGCACATGCATCTCACGCCTCGGACAACCTTATCAACCAGGTGTGATAATCACAGGATTAAGTATGGAAAACCTTAATAATTTTTGAGGTGGACGGAGCTTTCTGGCTAAGAAGAAATTTTGCATCGTTTTAGTAACGATTCTCTAGTTGAAAGTATTAGCCAAAACTGTGCAAGCTCTTGCGAAGGACAAAATGAAAGACTTTAATAATTTTTAGGTCTGATATTTAAGTTTTTTAAAATGGCGGACAAGACTTTTTCGGCGCAAACAAATATCTTGGAAAGGAATGAACACGACTTATCGATTCAATATTTCAATTAACAGTATTTCCTTATACATAGTTTAAAGTATATAATATTATCATAGTTCCCTTCTTTTATGGATTTCGGCGGTTTCTCCTACTTTCCAGTGGACTGCTATTTACATTGAATAGTTGTATATTTGAATTCATGATTATGTTATATATGTTAAAGTTTATGTTTAATTTTTCGATTAGAATTTAAATAGATAAAATTAATTTCAATAAATTGAGTTTATACAAAATGAGAAATAGTGTTATTTTTTGAAAACCAAAAGATATAAAGTAAGTAACGAAAGGCAAAACATTAAGTTGTCGTAAAGAGCACCTTCAGCCCAATCTAACAGAATTTATTTGAGGAAAATTGATTGAATAGTTCTTGAGAAAAGTGGACTCATGCCCACACTTTAACGAAAATAGGGTTTTTATTAAATAAGCCAAAAAAAAAATCCATATATCGCCATTTAGCGCAAAACATATGAGTTTAATCGATTCAAAAATAAAGTTGTCGTAAAGAGCACCTTCAGCACAACCTAAGAGAGTTTATTTGAAAAAAATTGATTGAATAGTTTTTTCGTAAAGTGGACTCATGCCCACACTTTAACGAAAAAAGGTTTTTTTACCAAATAAGCCTAAAAAAACATATATCGCCATTTACCGTGAAACATATGAATTTAATCGATTCAAAAATAATGTTGCCATAAAGAGCACCTTCAGCCTAACCTAACAGAATTTATTTGAAGAAAATTTATTGAATAGTTCTTGAGAAAAGCGGACTCATGCCCACACTTTGACGAAAATAGGGTTTTTACCGAATAAGCCTAAAAATCCATATATCGCCATTTATCGCAAAACATATGAATTTCATCGATTCAAAAATTAAGTTGTCGTAAAGAGCACCTTCAGCTCAATCTAACAGAATTTATTTGAGGAAAATTGATTGAATAGTTCTTAAGAAAAGTGGACTCATGCCCACACTTTAAAGAAAATAGGTTTTATTAAATAAGCCTAAAACAATCCATATATCGCCATTTGGCGCAAAACATATGAATTTAATCGATTCAAAAATCAAGTTGTCGTAAGGAGCACCTTCAGCCCAACCTAACAGAATTTATTTGAAGAAAATTGATTGAATAGTTTTTGAGAAAAGTGAATGCATGCCAACACCATAACGAAAAACAGGGTATTTACCAAATAAGCCTAAAAAACCATATATCGCCAATTAGCGTAAAACCTGTAAATTTAATCGATCCAAAAATTATGTTGCCGTAAAGAGCACCGTCATCCTAACCTAAAAGAACTTATTTGAAGAAAATTGATTGAATAGTTTTTGAGAAAAGTAGACTCATGCCCACACTTTAACGAAAAACAGGGTTTTTACCAAATAAGCCAAAAAAATCATATATCGCCATTTTGCGTGAAACCTATGAATTTAATCGATTCAAAAATTATGTTGCCGTAAAGAGCACCTTCAGCCCAACCTAACAGAATTTATTTGAAGAAAATTTATTGAATAGTTCTTGAGAAAAGTGGACTCATGCCCATATTTTAGCGAAAATAGGGTTTTTACCAAATAAGCCTAAAAAAATCCATATATCGTCATTTTTCGCAAAACATTAAGTTGTCGTAAAGAGCACCTTCAGCCCAATCTAACAGAATTTATTTGAGGAAAATTTATTGAATAGTTCTTGAGAAAAGCGGACTCATGCCCACACTTTGACGAAAATAGGGTTTTTACCGAATATGCCTAAAAATCCATATATCGCCATTTATCGCAAAACATATGAATTTCATCGATTCAAAAATTAAGTTGTCGTAAAGAGCACCTTCAGCTCAATCTAACAGAAGTTATTTGAGGAAAATTGATTGAATAGTTCTTAAGAAAAGTGGACTCATGCCCACACTTTAAAGAAAATAGGTTTTATTAAATAAGCCTAAAACAATCCATATATCGCCATTTGGCGCAAAACATATGAATTTAATCGATTCAAAAATCAAGTTGTCGTAAAGAGCACCTTCAGCCCAACCTAACAGAATTTATTTGAAGAAAATTGATTGAATAGTTTTTGAGAAAAGTGAATGCATGCCAACACCATAACGAAAAACAGGGTATTTACCAAATAAGCCTAAAAAACCATATATCGCCAATTAGCGTAAAACCTGTAAATTTAATCGATCCAAAAATTATGTTGTCGTAAAGAGCACCGTCATCCTAACCTAAAAGAACTTATCTGAAGAAAATTGATTGAATAGTTTTTGAGAAAAGTAGACTCATGCCCACACTTTAACGAAAAACAGGGTTTTTACCAAATAAGCCAAAAAAATCATATATCGCCATTTTGCGTGAAACCTATGAATTTAATCGATTCAAAAATTATGTTGCCGTAAAGAGCACCTTCAGACCAACCTAACAGAATTTATTTGAAGAAAATTTATTGAATAGTTCTTGAGAAAAGTGGACTCATGCCCATATTTTAACGAAAATAGGGTTTTTACCAAATAAGCCTAAAAGATCCATATATCGCCATTTATCGCAAAACATTAAGTTGTCGTAAAGAGCACCTTTAGCCCAATCTAACAGAATTTATTTGAGGAAAATTGATTGAATAGTTCTTGAGAAAAGTGGACTCATGCCCACACTTTAACGAAAATAGGGTTTTTATTAAATAAGCCAAAAAAAATCCATATATCGCCATTTAGCGCAAAACATATGAGTTTAATCGATTCAAAAATAAAGTTGTCGTAAAGAGCACCTTCAGCACAACCTAAGAGAGTTTATTTGAAGAAAATTGATTGAATAGTTTTTTCGTAAAGTGGACTCATGCCCACACTATAACGAAAAACAGTGTTTTTACCAAATAAGCCTAAAAAATCCATATATCGCCATTTAGCGTAAAACCTATGAGTTTAATCGATACAAAAACTATGTTGCCGGTAAAAGCACCTTCAGCCCAATCTAACAAAATTTATTTAAAGAAAATTGATTGAATAGTTCTTGAGAAATGTGGAGTCATGCCTACACTTTAACGAAAATAGGGTTTTTACCAAATAAGCCTAAAAAACCCATATATAGCCATTTAGCATGAAACCTATGAATTTAATGCATTTAAAAATTATGTTGCCGTAAAGAGCACCTTCAGCCCAACCTAACAGAATTTATTAATATGATTATTTCGAACGTATTTGCTTTGTGAATCTAAATTGATTATTAGGCTAAGGTTCGTAACGTTATATTCAGAAAGAATTGGGCATGATTAATATTCCAAGGAACAAGGGCAGCGCCACTTTCGGAAGCCGCTACAATTCCATCGTCAGTGCTCACGCGTATTTGCTTATCACCACTTGTTAAGTGGCTCTGTTGAATACGATTTTAATTCCTATATATTCAACTTTTTCGTGAAAATTGAATAAGAGAATTAAATCACTCTCAAGCTGATATTAAAGTGCACTTTCCCAGCGTTGCCATCGGTTTATTTTTCGTCATTCCCATTTTTCTGATTTTTGTTCTACTCAAGACAAACTTTTTTGGTTTGATTTTATACTTAAGTATATATGACCATGTAAACATGTGAAAAGCTCAAGCCAGTAGCTAATTGTTTATTAATATGATTATTTCGAAACTATTTGCTTTGTTCGTAACGTTATATTCAGAAAGAATTGTGCATGATTAATGTTCCAAGGAACAAGGGAAAAATTAACATCAACTTAATTTTTCAACGTACACAGCAGAACAGAGTAGCGCCACTTTCGGAAGCCACTACACTTCCGATGGCAACGCTGGCAGCGCTGGGAAAGTGCACTTTAACATCAGCTTGAGAGTGATTTAATTCTCGTATTCAATTTTCACAAAAAATTTGTATATATAGGAATTACAATCAGTGTGGGCATGAGTCCACTTTTCTCAAGAACTATTCAATTAATTTTCTTCAAATAAATTTTGTTAGGTTGGACTGAAGGTGCTGTTTAAGGCAACATAATTTTTGGAACGATTAAATTCATAGGTTAGTAGTAGGAAACTGTATGTCTGAGCCTAATTAAAATTTTGGGTAATTAAAATTTGAAATTTTGAAATTTTAATTGGGAAAAAAATGAAAGTGCCCTGTAGGCAAAATGTGTATAGTGAAGATTGTGAAAAATTATAGTGTGAGTAATGCTTTTCGGTGTTATAGACATTTAGGGTGTTGTTCTTATGGGGTGATATTGAGACATTGGGTAGTGAGTTTGGAGCTTGAAAGTATTGGCTTACTATAGACAATGTGGTTCTAATGGGGTGATATTGAGACATTGGGTAGTGAGTTTGGAGCTTGAAAGTATTGGCTTACTATAGACTGTGTGGTTCTTATGGGGTGATATTGAGAGATTGAGTAGTGTTTTAGATTATATGTGGAAATAAAGAGTGTAGACAAGTTTGGTGACAATGTCACCAAACTTGTAGATAAAAAAGTCGACTTGGGTTCCTACGGGGTTTATTGTGTGGCTATTATTATTTTTTTTTCTTGATAATTTTTTGTGGTGCTTGTGTTTACATTTAAAATGTAGTTGTGTTTATTTAAGCATCTCCGTCCACCAATTGACTGGTGGAGGATTTGTATATTTTCAGAATGTGGTTATGAAAGTGTTAGAGGGAAGGAAAGGGTCAAGCTGTTCATTTTTGTCTTACTGGTGAGGAACTGATTGTAAATATCTTCACAATCGTCAATTAACCAGTCAACAAATTTTACAGATGCGTCCTCACCAGTATATACCTTAAATTTTTCTAAACTATTATTATTGAGTTTTGTCACTGTAGATTGGATATCTATGAACTTGTTTATTAATAAATTTTTTGCTTTCAACAGCACTTGTTGAGATATCAGAGTGTACCGATGAATATCTACATTATTTCTTCTACTAATATACATCCTATGAGAATCGCGTAGTAGCCATCAAGTCAAATTTTTTATTGATTGAATAACTATGTACATATATATATATTTATTTCTTTTACAGAATTTTGAAAGCTCAGACAACGAAGCACCATGAGAGTCTCAAATTTTGTAATACCTGCCTACAATATACGCACAATGAATGGACTATGGACCAACACAAAACGGAATGTGGGAAAATTGTTGCTGCGTTGCCTTCTCTCGAAGATAGTATTTTGAAGTTTAAAGATCACCAGCGGCAGATGGATGTGCCATTCGTTATATATGCAGATTTTGAATGCATACTAGAAGATATCCAAAGTGACAAAACTCAATAATAATAGTTTAGAAAATTTTAAGATATATACTGGTGAGGACGCATCTGTAAAATTTTTTGACTGCTTAATTGATGATTGTGAAGATATTTACAATCAGTTCCTCACCAGTAAGACAAAAATGAACAGCTTGACCCTTTCGGAAATATACAGTTTTCAAAATTCAATAAATTGTCATATATGTGACAAATTTCTCGGTAAAGATCGTGTAGGAGATCATTGTCATATAAGTGGTAAATATCGAGGTGCAGCTCACAATATTTGCAACTTAAAGTACCAAATTCCGAAGTTCATACCCATATATTTTAATAATTATTCATCTAATGACTCGCACCTTTTTGTTAAAGAATTAGGTAAAAAGTCTGACAACATAAAAGTCCTACCATTGAACAAAGAACTGTACATTTCACTATCTACATTTACAAAAATGACTGACAATTGCAATCTTGAACTCCGATTTTTAGATACTATTCATTTTATGGCTGATAGCTTAGAATCCTTAACAAATAACCTTACGGACAATGACTTTCATACGGTTAGGGCACACTTTAACAGAAAGACAGAGTTTGACCTTGTACGAAGAAAGGGTGTTTTCCCTTATGAATATCTTGATTCGTTTGAAAAATTGGATGATGGTCAGCTTCCATCAAGAGAAGAATTTTTTAACAAATTAAATAACAAGGAATGCTCAATTGAAGATTATGACCATGCAATAAAGATTTAGCATACCTTTAATTGCAAAACCCTGCGAGATTATATGGAATTATATCTCAAAACAGATGTGCTTTTGTTAGCAGATATATTCGAAAATTTTCGAAAAGTCTGTAAGGGAATTTATAATCTAGATCCGTGTCAGTACTATACTGCTCCTGGACTATCATGGGATGCCATGCTAAAACACACACAAAGACAATTAGAGTTATTAGCAGACATTGACATGTATAATTTCTTTAAAAAGGGAATACGCGGTGGAATGGTACAGTGCAGTAAGCGATATTCCAAAGCAAATAATAAATATTTAGATGATTTTGATGAAGACAAGCCTTCAGAATTTCTAATATATTTAGACGCAAATAACCTTCACGGTTGGGCGATGTCTGAGTATCTTCCTTATGGAGGATTCCGATGGCTGACAAGTGATGAGCTGAATCTGGATGCGAAAAGCATAGATAATAACTCACAAGATGGTTATGTATATGATGTCACTTTGGAATATCCTTCACATCTGCATGACTCTCACAATGACCTTCCCTTCTGTGTTGAAAACAAGAAAACTTTAGAATCAAACCATAGAAATTAATTACGGACTTTTCGCCAAAAAACTCTTATGTAATACATTACAGAGTTCTTAAGCAATGTTTGGAATATGGTTTGATTTTAAAGAAAACGCATCGTATTCTAGCATTTAAATAATCTCCATGGTTAAAAGGTTATATTGACTTAAATACCAAACACAGAGCCACTGCTAAAAATGCTTTTGAGAAAAAATTTTCAAATTACTCAATAATGCGTGTATGGCAAAACAATGGAGAATGTGGACAAGAGGAGAGATGTGAAAATTGTAACCAACTGGAACAGAACAAACTGTAACCATTTGGGGGCTCAAGATTGGATATTTAAATCCAATTTTCATAGTTTATCTATATTTTCTGAAGATATGGTAGCTATAGAAATGAACAGAGTCAAAACATATTACAACAAGCCCATATACTTGGGATTTTGCGTCTTGGAGCTTTCTAAATGGAAAATGTATAATTTCCATTATGGATTCATGCAGCCCAAGTTTTAAGCAAATTTATCTCTAAATTACATGGACACCGACTCATTTATATATACAATAAAAACTGACGACTTTTATGCCGACATAAAATCTGACATAGAACAAGAATTTGACATTTCTGATTACCAAAAAGATAACGTATATGGTATTCTTCTTTTAAACAAAAAGGTGCTGGGTATGATGAAGGATGAGAATTGTTGGAAAGTGATGAAAGAATTTGTGGGACTTCGGTCAAAAATGTATTCTTTTAGCGTGCAATATGAAAATGATGTAAACAAATCGAAGGGGGTTAAGAAATGTGTTCTTGAAAAATATAGTTTAGAGGCGTATAGAAATTGTTTATTTAATAAGTCTATTGTTTATGATGATATGTTAACATTTAAGTCAAAAGTTCATCAAATTTATACCAACCAACTAAATAAGGTTGTACTGAGTTATCACGATGATAAAAGAAAAATACAATGTGATGGTATAAATACATTAGCATGGTATAATTATCGAATTGAGAAAAGAAATCCAGAATATGAACTGAATATGTTGCAAATGGAAATTGATAAGCTTCAAGAAGAGTGATGAGTTTTTTACTTAAATGTAATTTGTTTCTGTTTATATGTAAATATTTAGTTATTAATGTTTAGTTATTAATGTTTAGTTATTAATGTTTAGTTAATAAGAAAATTTGGTTTGTTATTAAAAAAATTATAATAATAATGAAAAAAGAAAAAAATTAAATAATAATAAAAAAACCTTATTAATATCAAAAAAATATGTATATACAATCTTTGTTTTATTTTCTTGTTCAGCCCTGATATCATCGAATTGACAAAACGTTGACGTTGTCTGTGCATACGCGACTTGCTGCTAGCAGAGAAAATAATTTTTGTTGGATCAAAACAGTTCTTGTCTTGTTTTTTGCTTACTTGCAAATTTTTCAGTTTATAAGTTTAACTGTACTGGTAAATCCTGCATAATCTTGATTTTATTTGTTTATTTCTTGACAAGGGAATTTCAATTTCACAACATTATGAAATTATATTAAATTTCTTTCTTTCATCATTTTACAGAGTCAAAAAAAGTTGGATAATCTGATAAGTTATTCATTAAATTTTTAACTCAAAAATTTCTTTAATTATCCTAATTATCCTTTAAAAAAAATAATACAAGACAGTGAATATTTTATTGTAATATTACTATTTTATTTATTAAATTTAATTATGATGGTTGAAACATTTTATACTAAGATTCCATTAAATTTTCTAATATAGCTTTCAGTAGAAAGTATATCGAGAACCTACATGTATCAGGTCCTTCCTCACAATTCGGATCATACCAGGGACAGCATTTGAAATGTCCTTCTGTGTTGTCTTCATCTTTCATAATATCAAATTCATCATTCTCGTCCAGCATATTTTAAAAAAATATGATCATTTCCCAATGATCGTATAGTCTAAGCTTATCAAAATCCGATATAAATTTATTAAGACTCCTTCTAATTTGACTCATTTTTGTTAATATTCCGTATTAATTTTGTTGCTGCTTACTTTTTCAAAGGATTCGTCAATACTGATAATTTTTTCCTAAATATTTAGCTACAAAGTAAATATAATTCAATATTATCCTTCTCCATTTTCCTATAATCCTTCTACAATAGAGTGTATAGAATATACATATTTCTCTTTATAACTCATTTTCAAGGAGACTATTAAAATATTAAAAGAAGGAACATTCATATTAATATTCTTATATACCTATCTCTATCTCTCTAGCACTATTTCTCCACATATACATATTAACCTTCTCACAATAAATATTTTCGGTTAGGCTTATTGGACTCATCATCACTACTTTCAAGATCAATTTCAATTAAAGATTCAAAGTGACAAGATCTATTTAAAAAATGAGCTCCTCAAAAAATTTAATAACAAAATTTAATTCTCTAAACAACAAAAGTTTAATTCACATAAACGATCTAGATGTAGCTGCTAAATATCCTGTTCAAAATATAACACGGGTAACAACAAAATATGGTCCAACACTAAGAGTTGAGATGGAAAAAATATATAATATTTCTACCTAAAAGATATAATACTCTGACAGATGATGAAATTAAGGATCTCTCGAGTGAAATATTTCAACTACGCAGAGATGGTGAACAAAGCTTAATCCTTGAGACTGAGATGGACGAATTTTTGATTCAAAATGCTCAATATCCCATTTGAGAATAAAAAATAAAAAGGTAATGCTGTATAGTAAATTATAAATAAATAAATAAAAATGCATTAAAGAGTTTTGTGAAATATATAAATATATATATATATATATATATATATATATATATATATATATATATATATATATATATATATATATATATATATATATATATATATATATACATATATATATATATATATATATATATATATATATATATATATATATATATATATATATATATATATATATATATATATATATATATATATATATATATATATATATATATATATATATATATATATATATATATATATATATATATATATATATAATTGTGTTTTTTATTTAATATTTTCAGTTATTTCATAAAGAAACTTAAGACATAAATGACCACAGGTAAATGTATTAAAAATCTAATGTTGATTATAGTTGTATTTTATATTTGTGCCCAGATATTTGAGTACTTCCGAAGGAGGTTGTAAGTTTCCAAAACTATCGAAATATTCTTTTTCATTGATGTTTTTATAATATGCTACCCAATGTGTACCAGGTCCTGTTGATATATCCAAATTGATTACGCTACATTCTTTTTTCTTTGGTCGTGAGTCCAAAATGAAAACTCCTCTAAAATGTAGAATATATATATATATATATATATATATATATATATATATATATATATATATATATATATATATATATATATATATATATATATATATATATATATATATATATATATATATATATATATATATATATATATATATATATATATATATATATATATATATATATATATATATATATATATATATATATATATATATATATATATATATATATATATATATATATATATATATATATATATATATATATATATATATATATATATATATATATATATATATATATATATATACATATATATATATATATATATATATATGTATATATATCTATATATATATATATATATATATATATATATATATATATATATATATATATATATATATATTTATATTTATATATATATATATATATATATATATATATATATATATATATATATATATATATATATATATATATATATATATATATATATATATATATATATATATATATATATATATATATATATTTGAATACTACATCATGATTAAAAAAGTGGAAGTAAACTGAGTACATTCGGGGTTAACTTGCTACTAGTGAGTGGATTTTGGTGTTCCCAAATTACTACTTTTCGGGTGCGTTTAAAGAAAAAACCCAGACACGCAATTAATATGATTATTAGGCAAAGTATCGTTGATATTGGCCAACCTCCGATTTCTAGGTTTTTTTGGATAGTTGAGATTGCCTCAGTGTTGTTGATTTGAAGTTCGTTTAGAGCTTCGAGCGATAAGAGATTTATATGGTCAATTTCGAAAGGAGTTGGCTGTAGTAATGCGGGTATCATTTTTAGAGGAGAAGCCTCCATATTACTGAAAGTTCTATTGTTAGCTTTTATGGTACTGTTGTGAAATTTAATGAGAAAGGTTCCAGATAAAGATCGATATGTTTCGTCTATGTAAATGGATCCATTGTAACCATTTAGTAAGATCATGCCAGACTCAATTTCTTCAATTGGTGAAATGTGATGATTATTGCTCGTTACACATGAAGAGTTTCTATTATTAATAATATTAGGGATACAAGTATTATATGTTATGTCAATTATTTGATTTTCTTTACAAATCATAATATCGTTATATTCTTCACAGTTTTCTTTAATAGCATAAATTGTTTTTTCATTTTTTAAAATTTCTAGGAATTCAAGGTTGATTACATATGTTTTCTTTTTTACTGGTCTTAAAATTACATTTTCATACGTTTCCTTTTTTGTCAATGGTACTTTAACCATGTAAAATATTTCATTATAATTATTTTTGTTATACAAAACTGACATTTTGGCAAATTGAAGTGCCTCCTCTGGGTTTACAAAAGGAATGTTTTCTTCTTCGATTTTTTTCATAGCTACTTCGATTTCTTTTTTATTTAGTATTAATGGGTTTACAATTCCAATTTTTGCCCATTCTATTCCATTTTCAATATTTACTAACTCTTCCTTGACTAATCTTATTCTATTTTGTAAATTAATAACTATTTCATTTTCTAAGTAAACATTCTTTCTTACAAAATTTGACATTCTATTAATAATTTCGGTTAAGTTGTTTATTCTTCTATTGAAAGCTTCATTAACATAAAATTGTTTATTGTTATTTTTATTTAATTCGTAAACGTTATTAGTTAATATTTCAAAGTCGTCATGATCCGAAGACCCTGCGACGTATTTCCAAATTGTTCCCAAAGTGTTTATGGCTCTTTTATTTCTTGTTAGGGGTGTTAGATTCTCTAGTATGTTGTTAATTTGGGTGAGTTCATGATTGAGGATAGGGTATAGGTTATGGTTATTTGGGATGTTTTGTTGGATAAAGGTGTGGGTGTTGGCTATGGATGTTGCGTATTGTTCCAGATCTATTGGATGAATGATAGTGAAGGTTCCCTGCTGAATTTTTGCTGTACCCTTATTTATGGTGACAACGTAGGCGGACGTGTAATCCATGATTTGGATTTCCGTCAGTGCGTAGGATAAGAGTAATCTGGAAAAAATAGGTTATTGTCTTTTAATGTTACTTTTATAAACAGTTCTGCCTGACATTGTTAATACAGTTGTATTTCGGTCTTCTTTGACTATTTCTTTTTTATATTTTGGGGTTAATTTTGAACCCAATCTCTTGTTGATCCTAACGAAAATGTTCTCTCCTGGTAAATAAGTTTTGGGTGCTTGTCTATTTTTGTTATGGTAGTCCAGGTCCTGTTTTTGTTTTTCAGTCAAGCGATTTATTATTTCTTGTCTTTCCAAAATTATTTTTCCTGGGTCACTATTAAAGTTTTTATTAAAAAATATGTCAATCGGTCTTTTACCAGTGGTAGAATGGATTGATTTATTGTATTCGTATAATGTTTTAATGAGTAAGTCATGGAATGAATTGTGAAGTTTGTCTGACTTAAGACATCTCATCATCTCGGAAAGAGTAGAGTGAAGTCTCTCTACTTGGCCGTTGACGGTACTAGCGTAAGGGGGTGCAGT
Organism: Panzeria rudis; assembly: GCA_956483635.1. Classification (NCBI taxonomy): domain Eukaryota; kingdom Metazoa; phylum Arthropoda; class Insecta; order Diptera; family Tachinidae; genus Panzeria; species Panzeria rudis. The sequence continues at coordinate 59,068,241 of OY101449.1, forward strand.
GTAGGTTTGTATGCCGAATTGGTCTTTAAGAAGGAAGTTTATCGTTACGGAATTTAGTGATTTTTCATTATCTAAGACTATAAACTTGGGGATGCCAAATGCTAAAATTATTTCTTTCAATGGTTCTTTAATGTCTTCGACTGCTTTTGATTTCAGAATTTTTCCTAAGGCGTATTTGGAAAATTTATCTATTGCTGTGAGTACTAGGTTTCCTTCAGTTGAATAGATGTCAATGTGAATAATCTCTCCAGGATTTTTTGGAATTGGTGTAGGCTGAAATTGCGGTTTGTTGGGTCGACGATCATATTTTTGTTCTTTACAGGTTTGACAGTTTTTTACTATCCTTTTGGATTTTTCCATCATTTTGGGGAAGTAGTACTTTTGTATTACCTGATTTTTGTTTTCGTTGGCATTTCTATGAGCTCTTCGGTGTTCATTAATCAATATTTCTTCTTGCTCTGTTTCACTTACGATATCTTTGACTTGTGACTGAGTAAATCTTACTTTGAAGTTTTTAAAGTGTTCGGGATAGAATTCTTGAATTACCCCATTATTGCTTCGGTAGTAAATAAACCGTTGATTACGCTGGGGTTAAGATATTTTTTAAAAATTGATATTAAGGTGTCTTTAGTGTAAAAAGGTTTTTTAATAATGTGCCTATGGTAAGTTGGGAATGGAATTTCGAATTTGTAGTTGCCTTCGTTACTAACTAAGATATGGAGTTGGTTCTTAAAGACGTTAATTGGACATTCTATTGCGGGGATCATATTATCTGAGGAACTTTCATCGCTATGTTGCGTTGCTGTCATCGAATTTATCTGTGGTGGTCTAGATAGTGAATCTGCAACTACGTTTGTTCTGCCTGCCTGATACTTGAGTTCGTAATTATACTCCTCTAAGATGGACTTCCATCTTTTCATCTTGCTGTTTGTGTTCTTGCTACTGAGGTCATACGTCAAAGGTTGGTGGTCCGTATAAATGTTTACTTTCCCAGAACCGTACAGGTAATTTCTCAACGAATTGAGGGCCCATATTATCGCTAGCATTTCTTTTTCATTGGTAGCGTAATTTTCTTCAGTTTTGCTGAGCGTTCTTGAAAGAAAGGTAATGGGTTTCCTGTTTTGCGAAAGTACTGCGCCTATCGCATAATCAGAGGCATCTGTTGTCAGATCGAAGCCTTTTTCAAAATCAGGGTGAGATAACATGACATCGCCGGAGATGAGTGAATTTTTTAATTTCTGGAATGCGTCCAAAGCATTTTGATCTAAAGTAATTTTTAAATTTTTGGACGCGTTTCTCGAAATGCGTCCTTCCTCCCCTTTTAAAAGGGATGTCAGGGGCTTGGCAAGCTTCGCATAATCATTGATGAAGCGACGGTAATAACCTGACATGCCTAGAAAATTTCTCAGGTCTTTTAGGGTTTTCGGTGGTGGTATTTTAGCTATTGCTTCTATTTTATTTTGGTTGGCTTTAATTCCTGCGGCTCCTACGATAAATCCCAGAAATTCAACTTCTGTTTTGAGAAATTCACACTTGTCTAGTTGAATTTTGAAATTTGCCGATTCTAGTGTTTTGAATATTTTTCCGAGGTTTTCGAAGTGTTCTTTCTCAGTTTTTGAAAAGATGACAATATCGTCTATGTAGGCGTAGCAGATTTTCCCTATGTGGTCTCTCAAGACATCGTCCAAAGTACGTTGGAATATTGCGGGAGCATTTTTTAATCCGAATGGGAGTCGTACAAACTCAAATTTCCCGTTGTTAACTGAAAAGGAGGTTTTCTCTACGTCACATTCCTTTAAAGGAATCTGGTGGAAACCACTCTTTAAGTCAATAACTGTAAATTACTTGTTTTTACCTAGATTTGCTAGAACTTCATTAATTCCTGGAATGGGATACCTATCGGCCACAATTACTGCGTTCAGTTTTCTGTAATCGATGACCATTCTATATTTTTTTCCCCGGATGCATCCATTTTTTTCGGAACGATCCAAACGGGTGCATTATACGGAGATCTGGAGGGTCTGATAAGTCCGTCATTTAAGAGTTCATTTATCTGTTTTTCTACTTCACTTTTCAATGCCATGGGATAGGGGTATGATTTAGAATAAATTGGTGAATCTGAATGTGTTCGGATTTCTCCTTGAACTCGAGAAGTGAATGTAAGTTTCTTGTTGGGATCCGTGAATAGGTTGGGATGCTCGTTTATAGTTTGATCTAACTGAAATTTTTGAGTTTCGTGCATATGATTTGTTCTGAATTCCATTTTATTAACTGATTGGGAAGTGTGTTGATGAATTTTTATTCTAGTTGTATTGTTTATTAACAAATATTCTTTCTTAATATGGATAGTTGCATTTAGTTCTTTTAAACTATCATGACCAAGGATGCCATGAAACGATTTCAAAGAAGGTAGGATGAAGAATTTTATATGGTGGACGGGTAAATTGAATAAAGTTGCGAATGTGTGGTGCGTAATTTTAATGTCTCCAGACACTGAGTTTGCAAAAAAAGTGTTTTCGTTTTTGATAGGATTGCTAACGAGGCATGGTTGAATGTAGTTTTTGTTAGATCCATAGTCTATAAGAATTTTTAGAATTTTACCATTCTTCGCTTTGCACTCAAAATACGGGAGCGAAGAATTTGTTAACCTAAAAAATGGATATCTGTGAAATTTTGAGTGGGTATTTCATCTTGTGGATCTTGATCATAGGATTCGGCGTACTCGTCAATTCCTTGGTTTTGGATTAATTGCTCGTATTCAGTTTCATTAAGGTTGCTCGTCCTGGTAATTCGGTACCGTGGAAAGATCTTGTCTACTTTCTATATGAAAATTGCGTTGTTGTTTATCTGGTGGTGGAACGTAGCTTAGGGATGGAGGTCTTTTGTTATTAAATTGGGGTTGATTAAAAGGACGTGATCTGTTTTGATAATTTACGTTTCTTGTTTGAATTGATTCGTCAACTTCCATAGGTTGAGGCCTTTGAGGTTTCGGTGCAACTGGTCTTTGTGGTTGTAAATTTCGTTGAAAAGGTTGGTGCGATTGAAAACGCGGTTGGGGATTTTGTCGAAAGTTAATGTTGGGGATGGTTTGACGATTTTGGAATGCATTTTGTTGCATATTATTCATTGGTGTATTGTATTGGTTAAAATTTTGAAATGTCAATTCTGGATAAAAGGGTTGTCTATGAATTGTATTTGCATTCCGTATTGGAAGGGGTGGTGGTTGACGTTGTCTATGATTTTGATGTTTATTCGCGTATTCTGTTCTGTAGTTTTGATTCTCTAGCTTTAAGCAGAGATGTAATGCTTGCGGGAGATCCGCAGGTTCACGGATGCCAAGAAGTCTTGGTAGATCTCCATTTAGGCCTCTAACAAAAGTATCTAGGGCTTTGTCCCTATAGGTTTGCGTTAAAAGTCGCAAGGATTCTTGGCCCATTTCCATGTAACCAATTTTATTTAGTATAAGGGACAAATGCGTGTAAACTTCTTGATAAAATGTTTGGATGGTATTTCTTCCTTGAATTAAAGAAGTCATTTGATACTCAAGCGTCCCTAAATCTCGTTTGTCTGCGTAATGCATAGATAGGCATTTTACAATGCAACTCCAATTTAATGGAGTATTGTAGGATTCTAAGGCAATGTCAACGTTGCCTGTTATTTTGTTTCGGATGACGCTTAAAATACCATAATATTTAGGTGTGCCTTTGCTAGAATCGTAAATTTGCAACACTCTGTCCACGCTTTTTTCCATGAGTTAAATCTCTAAGACTTCTTATTATGTCGGGTATTTTATCTAATTCACTCAAGTCATTTCTATATCTGTCTTCAATGTTTTGGTCTATCCCGTGGTTAAGGTCATTATTTGGATTCATCAGAGATTGAACTATGTTTCTGCATTGTTGCGCGCAAATAGCGGCTATTCTGTTTTCTACTTCTTCGTTGAGTTGCGCTGCTGGATTTGGGATGGGAATAGGAATAGGATTTGGAGCGTTAAGAACGGGAGGTCTTACTAGGTTAAGCCATGATTTTTCGCGAATTTTGGGAACAATTTTTGTGAGATAAAAAAAAATTCTATTTTATGATTTATAAAAATGGGTACTTTTGATATTCACAGTAAATAAAAGATTTCTTCCTTTCTTATTATTTTGTTTTATTTTCTCTTCTTCTTTTTTTATATAAGGGTGGTTTTTGTCACTTATGAAATAACTTAAAAATATTCTGAAATATAATGACTTACAGTATAAGATGAATTGGACACATTGTGTTGACTGACTGATGTTATTCTGTTGATCTTGTTGCAGCTATCGATGTAGGCCAGATATTTGAATGGTTGTCTTCTACGGTGCAGCTTTCAATGGCAAGGACAAAGCTGTTGTTGAATATTATGTTTTTAGGTATTTTCTAAAGTCTTTATGTTTCATTTGTTGTTAAAAATTCTTTTGGTTAGTGTTCTTTATTATGTCTTTATTACCTTTTAATTAATATAGTTTTTTCCTTTTATAATATATATATTTTTTTTTTAGTTATTATTTTCGTTTCGTAGTTTTTGGGAGAGTAACACGTATTTTTCTTAAGCTCCGTCTAAAACCATTTTTATTCTGTTTAAAATTAATATTTTTAACCAAATTCATATCTTTAACTAAAATAAAAATTTTGAACATTTATAAAGTGCTCCGTTTTTCTTTCGTTTGTTTTAAATATAAAACTTAACAAAATACAAAACATAACATAACAAAACATCAACATATTAAATTGTATAATTTTAATGTTTTTCTTTAAATCACTTAAAATAATATATACATACAAACATAATTAAATTGCAAAAACTTTAACTAAAACAACAACTTTGAATACTTATAAAGTTCTCCGTTTTTCTTTCGTTTGTTTTAAATATAAAACTTAACAAAATACAAAACACAACAAAAGTAATACTGCATTGATCAATCTCTATATTTTCAACAATAATATATTTGTGACTGCAGTTAATGTTCAATAATAATAACAACAACAACAACAACATACATATATTAACGTTTACTCTTTTATTATACACCTAATCCTGTTTTTACACGAAGTTGATATAATACTTAATATACATATATACTTCAAATTACGTGCTTATTGTCGATTTTAAGATAATGATGGACTGTTTAAATAAAAAATGTACTATAAATAACCCTGATGAGAGAATGCTCGTTTGCTGATTATGCCACGGTTTGATCCATTTTAAATGTACCGGCATTCCAAATCTTATAGCCGAAGCCACTCAAAAACATGATGGTGTACTGTGGTGCTGCCTCAACTGTAGGAAAACTGGTATTGAGTTTTATAATTTTTTCCAGTCGAGAATATCGCTATTCCTCGAAATAAAAAACGATTTCAACAATGTTTCCAGCCGTATGCTCGAATACAGCAAATTATTTGATTCTTATACTTCACTGGATAATTTTAAACCTGCTCAGCAACCTTCGAAATACTCTTCTCCTATTCAATCCTCTCCTAAGCGTCGAAAGTCTGCTAGGAATTCCAATAAAATTTTTCCAACTATTTCAAAAAGCTCTACTCAATCCACCCAGAGTAACGCAGCAGCCATTAATAATGTTCACGGAAGCTCATCTAAGAAAAATACTGATAAGCCTGGTTCATCCGCTTCACTTACTTAATTTCGATCATAGCCCCCCGCTGAAATATTACAATTAAATACTGTCGCCAATGGTCCAAATAATCATATACAAGCTGAAACGAACTGTTCTGAAGTCCAAAAATATAATGAAAACACTACTTCTGTTCATAGAGAATTACGTGTGGTTCCCCCAAAAAAACCTATTTTTATTTCCCGTTTTGCATCTGATACGTCAGCTGATGAAATTGTTTCTTACATTCGATCAAAACTTAACACCGATTCCGAAGTTATTGTTAATAAATTCTCCTATTCGCAACCAAGAAGCATTACATCATTTAAAATTAGTGTTCCGTTTGATATTTTTAATGCGGTACTCGATCGCTCATTTTGGCCTCACCATGCCTTGGTTCGTGAATATGAATATACTGGGAGTCAACGTAGAAACAATATTGCTTATCTTTCCCCTCGTGATCTACGGAACCAAAAAAACTAATTAATAATTCTGATAATCAACTGTTTATTGTATATCAGAATGTTCGTGGGTTAAAAACAAAACATGCTAAGTTATTTCTTGATAGTTTTAACTTTAATCACCATGTTTTTGTCTTCACTGAAACTTGGCTGAATGACACATTTTTAAACTCTGAAATTCTTTGGGATGACTTCCACATTTTTCGTCGAGATATAATTACAAAAACAACTGGTGGTGGAGTATTAATTGCTGTTTCAAACATTTATCCGTCAGAAGAAATAACTGTTCAATTAACTTACAATATTGAATTCATAGCTGTTGTTATAAAAATAAATCATTTTAAAGTTTACATTACTTGCTCATATATTCCTCCTCAATCGGATCTTTTAATTTATAAACAACATATTGAAGCCATCAATGCTGCAACTTTAAAATCAAATCCTGCTGACTTTGTTTTCGTTTTTGGTGATTTCAATTTACCCCAAATCGCTTGGCAATTTTCAACTGAGAATGACTGTTATTTACCTGCAATATCTGAAGAGTTTTGTGATGACGTATATAATAATATAAATGATCTCTGTCTACATCAAATTAATGGTGTTCAAAATGTTTTCGGTAAATTACTTGATTTAGTTTTCGTTAACGATCCCAAGGAGTGTTCTGTAAATCGTGTTGACCCCATTACATTGCCAGAGGACCGATATCATCCTACTATTGAAATAAGCTGCAACATCCCTAACGTTTGTAGTGGCAAATATTCGACCAATATGGATAAACAATTCTGTTTTAAACGTGCTAATTACAATGACTTTAACAACCTTTTAGTTAATACTAATTGGTTTCAACTGTGAACTATCCCAAATGGTAAACCGAGTTGTATTGATAAAATGGTAGATTGCTTTTACAAAACTTTATTTGAATATATGAACCAATGCATTCCTAAAGTTTCTCCTCGTTCTACAAATGGACCATCTTGGAACCCTAGACAACTCTCCTCACAAAAAAATTTAAAAAATAAATACTTCAAAAAATAAAAAAAATTGGATCTACTTTTTATTATGGAAAATATTCAGTTCTCCGTGCCGAATATAATCAGCTCAACAGTCAGATGTACAACAATTACTTAAATAATATAAAATCTAATTTTGTACGCGATCCCAAATATATATATATATATATATATATATATATATATATATATATATATATATATATATATATATATATATATATATATATATATATATATATATATATATATATATATATATATATATATATATATATATATATATATATATATATATATATATATATATATATATATATATATATATATATATATATATATAAGTTAATAATTAACATATTTATTTTTAATAAAAGTTCAATTGCTGACACATTTCCGTTAGTTGCAATTAATAATTATTTTACTTACTTTAATAAAGTTCAATCTCCTCTGTCGCAATTCAATTGTTGACACATTTCCATTTAAATTCTAATTCCCGAATTTTTTTGTTACAACATTTATTTAAAGTGCTGACGACCTATTTGAACTGAATGCAATTGGAACAGCTCACGTTGCATTTCAAGGTGATGATTGCTGTTCGACAATTCTTAAGTTTTTATAAAGTTTAATATTAAGTTTAAAAAGATAATAATAGCAGTAGTCAATAATAAGAAGTCCGAATAAGAAGACATAGTCTTTCGGCAAATTAAATAATTAGAAATAATAAAAGGATAAAGAAGACATAGTCTTCTCCTCTAAATATATATAACATCTTTTTTTAAAAATTTAAATAATGAAGAATTTTATTTACTGGCGCCCGAGCAACCGGTACAAAAATAGTGTACTAAAAGAACCCTAAAATAAAAAAATAAATAATATTAATTAAGCCTGTAAGTGTCCGTCCGCAGGCGACCGTCCGTATAAAGTGTCATAAGTGAATCCTTAGTAGAAGTACGAAAAGGACAAAATTCGCGTGATCGGGACGGTATAGTTTCATAAGTTTACAATTTAAAATAAGAAAATAGACACAACAAATAAAAAGAACAGTGAACAAATAAAAAGAACAGTGAACAAATTAAAAATTATAGTAATTTATTTATTTATTAAGTCTATAGAATATTCCTTACAGACTATATTACAATTCATATAAATTATTAGGATAAAATAGGTAAATAATTTTAAAACCTTTAGATATTCAAATGCGCAATGATATTGCGTTTTATAATATACAATTTTAAAGAAAAATCTATAAAATTAGACATTTCGTTAAAACAACAACATAATCTTCTCAATGGATCAGCCATAGCATAGTTAGTACGATAAGTTTTGACGTGGAGTAGATCACAAGATCGTAATGAGCGTTGGGGAACATTAAAAAATATATTACTTAACAGAAAATCGGAGCATACATTTCCATTTACAAGATTCAGCATGAAAGAAATATTGAGCATGGTTCTCCGACTTTTTAAGGTTGGTAAGTTAATCTCAGCTAATATTATTGAATATGAGGGAAGGGCAACATAACCTCGATAGACATTTCTTAAACAAAATAAAAGAAATTGCTTTTGAACAGACTCGATGCGATCGATATGCACACTGTAGTACGGGTCCCATATAATCGATCCATATTCTAATATAGGTCTTACCAGCGATGTATATAAACTTTTAGTGATAAGCGGATCGTTGAATTCTTTTGACCATCTCTTAATAAAAGCCAGAACCCCACGGGCTTTATTCACAGTAAGCGTTATATGTTGAAGGAAGTTTAGCTTTACATCTAACAAAATTCCCAAGTCCAAAAATGTGTTAACTAACTCTAATTTGTAATTGTTCAGTAAGTAAGAATGAGCAATATCATGTCCTCTAGAAAAGTGCATAGCTTGCATTTTTTCAGATTAAGTTCCATTAAATTAATTTTGCACAATTTGTAGAAATTATCCAAATCATTCTGAAGAAGAATATAATCAGAATTCTGATTAAAAGTTAAAAATATTTTAACGTCATCAGCGTACATTAACATGTTACAATATTTGATGGCCTCAGGCAAATCATTGATAAACAATAGAAACAATATTGGTCCCAGGTGGCTGCCCTGGGGGACACCAGAACTAACAAGAATTCTTCTTGAAATTGTAGATTTAAATTTCACAGATTGAGTTCGGCGATAAAAATATGATTTTATCCAGTTCAAGTAATTACTGTTAAATCCCATTTTATCCAGTTTTATTAATAATAGCTTATGGTTTACTTTGTCAAACGCTTTGTTGAAATCAGTATAAATAGCGTCGGTGTATTGGCCGTTGGTGAAAGCTCTATTGACCAGCGTTGTAAAATGAAGAATGTTCGTCATAGCAGAAAATCCTTTACGAAATCCGTGCTGAAGTTATGTAAATGATGAAGAAACTTGATGTAACAGGAAGTTGATTGTACATTTTTCAAAAAGTTTAGGTATATCACTTAGTTTGGCGATACCTCTGTAATTACTTATATTAGATTTATTACCAGATTTGAATAAAGGGACTATATAAGACTCTTTCCATATTTTTGGAAAATACCCATACCGCAACGAAATATTAAATATTATAGATAATGGGACAGATATGGCAGATGCGCAGTTAATTAAAATGCAACTTGGAATGCCATCAGGTCCACTAAAGATGGATGATTTAAAAGTTTTTAAGCAATTAATTATGTGTAAGGTGTGAATTGACGACGTTGATATTGTGTGAACTGCATTAATTTTGTAAGGATAATCAACAGAAACATCAAATTGGGCATCAGAATATGTAGAGGCAAAAAAATCAGCAAACATGTCACTTATTACCGTATCATCGCTGGACTCATAGCTTAAATATTTCATTACTTTTGGGATGCTCGAAGATTTTCTTTTAGAGTTAACAAACTTAAAGAACGATTTGGGATCGCGTACAAAATTAGATTTTATGTTATTTAAGTAATTGTTGTACATCTGACTGTTGAGCTGATTATATTCGGCACGGAGAACTGAATATTTTCCATAATAAAAAGTAGATCCAATTTTTTTTTTTTGAAGTATTTATTTTTTAAATTTTTTAGTGAGAAGAGTTGTCTAGAGTTCCAAGATGGTCCATTTGTAGAACGAGGAGAAACTTTAGGAATGCATTGGTTCATATATTCAAATAAAGTTTTGTAAAAGCAATCTACCATTTTATCAATACAACTCGGCTTACCATTTGGGATAATTAACAATTGAAGCCAATTAGTATTAACTAAAAGGTTGTTAAAGTCATTGTAATTAGCACGTTTAAAACAGAATTGTTTATCCATATTGGTCGAATATTTGCCACTACAAACGTTAGGGATGTTACAGCTTATTTCAATAGTAGGATGATATCGGTCCTCTGGCAATGTAATGGGGTCAACACGATTTACAGAACACTCCTTGGGATCGTTAACGAAAACTAAATCAAGTAATTTACCGAAAACATTTGAACACCATTAATTCAATGTAGACAGAGATCATTTATATTATTATATACGTCATCACACAACTCATCAGATATTGCAGGTAAATAACAGTCATTCTCAGTTGAAAATTGCCAAGCGATTTGGGGTAAATTTAAATCACCAAAAACGAAAACAAAGTCAGCAGGATTTGATTTTAAAGTGGCAGCATTGATGGCTTCAATATGTTGTTTATAAATTAAAAGATCCGATTGAGGAGGAATATATGAGCAAGTAATGTAAACTTTAAAATGATTTATTTTTATAACAACAGCTATGAATTCAATATTGTAAGTTAATTGAACAGTTATTTCTTCTGACGGATAAATGTTTGAAACAGCAATTAATACTCCACCACCAGTTGTTTTTGTAATTATATCTCGACGAAAAATGTGCAAGTCATCCCAAAGAATTTCAGAGTTTAAAAATGTGTCATTCAGCCAAGTTTCAGTGAAGACAAAAACATGGTGATTAAAGTTAAAACTATCAAGAAATAACTTAGCATGTTTTGTTTTTAACCCACGAACATTCTGATATACAATAAACAGTTGATTATCAGAATTATTAATTAGTTTTTTTGGTTCCGTAGATCACGAGGGGAAAGATAAGCAATATTGTTTCTACGTTGACTCCCAGTATATTCATATTCACGAACCAAGGCATGGTGAGGCCAAAATGAGCGATCGAGTACCGCATTAAAAATATCAAACGGAACACTAATTTTAAATGATGTAATGCTTCTTGGTTGCGAATAGGAGAATTTTTTAACAATAACTTCGGAATCGGTGTTAAGTTTTGATCGAATGTAAGAAACAATTTCATCAGCTGACGTATCAGATGCAAAACGGGAAATAAAAATATGTATTTTTGGGGGAACCACACGTAATTCTCTATGAACAGAAGTATTGTTTTCATTATATTTTTGGACTTCAGAACAGTTCGTTTCAGCTTGTATATGATTATTTGGACCATTGGCGACAGTATTTAATTGTACTATTTCAGCAGGGGGGCTATGATCGAAATTAAGTAAGAAATGTCTATCGAGGTTATGTTGCCCTTCCCTCATATTCAATAATATTAGCTCAAATTAACTTACCAACCTTAAAAAGTCGGAGAACCATGCTCAATATTTCATTCATGCTGAATCTTGTAGATGGAAATGTATGCTCCGATTTTCTGTTAAGTAATATTTTTTTTAATGTTCCCCAACGCTCATTACGATCTTGTGATCTACTCCACGTCAAAACTTATCGTACTAGCTATGCTATGGCTGATCCATTGAGAAGATTATGTTGTTGTTTTAACGAAATGTCTAATTTTATAGATTTTTCTTTAAAATTGTATATTATAAAACGCAATATCATTGCGCATTTGAATATCTAAAGGTTTTAAAATTATTTACCTATTTTATCCTAATAATTTATATGAATTGTAATATAGTCTGTAAGGAATATTCTATAGACTTAATAAATAAATAAATTACTATAATTTTTAATTTGTTCACTGTTCTTTTTATTTGTTCACTGTTCTTTTTATTTGTTGTGTCTATTTTCTTATTTTAAATTGTAAACTTATGAAACTATACCGTCCCGATCACGCGAATTTTGTCCTTTTCGTACTTCTACTAAGGATTCACTTATGACACTTTATACGGACGGTCGCCTGCGGACGGACACTTACAGGCTTAATTAATATTATTTATTTTTTTATTTTAGGGTTCTTTTAGTACACTATTTTTGTACCGGTTGCTCGGGCGCCAGTAAATAAAATTCTTCATTATTTAAATTTTTAAAAAAAAATTTTATATATATTTAGAGGAGAAGACTATGTCTTCTTTATCCTTTTACTATTTCTAATTATTTAATTTGCCGAAAGACTATGTCTTCTTATTCGGACTTCTTATTATTGACTACTGCTATTATTATCTTTTTAAACTTAATATTAAACTTTATAAAAACTTAAGAATTGTCGAACAGCAATCATCACCTTGAAATGCAACGTGAGCTGTTCCAATTGCATTCAGTTCAAATAGGTCGTCAGCACTTTAAATAAATGTTGTAACAAAAAAATTCGGGAATTAAAATTTAAATGGAAATGTGTCAGCAATTGAATTGCGACAGAGGAGATTGAACTTTATTAAAGTAAGTAAAATAATTATTAATTGCAACTAACGGAAATGTGTCAGCAATTGAACTTTTATTAAAAATAAATATGTTAATTATTAACTTATATATATATATATATATATATATATATATATATATATATATATATATATATATATATATATATATATATATATATATATATATATATATATATATATATATATATATATATATATATATATATATATATATATATATATATATATATATATATATATATATATATATATATTTATATATATATATATATATATATATATATATATATATATATATATATATATATATATATATATATATATATATATATATATATAAATGTAAATGTTATGACTTTTCTGCCGCGTCTATCTCTTTCACTTAAAATTCCCGGATTACCATCTAACAAAGCATGTTGGATTTTTTGATCAAATACGTAAATATTTTGCCAACATGAATTGTTTTGTTTATAGTTTAGGTATTTTATAAGTAAATCCATCGAATTTTTGCAATTAAATTTCTTTGCATATAAAAATCGATAAAGAAAGCTTTGATCAAAACAAATGGATTTATCTTTAAGCGACAAGTTAGTGCTTGATTCGACCATATGTAGGAATGTTTCAAAAATTTTGCTATTGCTTTCATTTTGTTTTCTTTTTGAATGCTGTTGTGAAGAGTACTTTGAGTAGAAAGAATAAATTTTATGTGGCGAATTTCGAAATATTCTGACATTTTTTAAATAAAAATAAATAGCTGTAAAAGAAAATAAAAAACAATCGTTAAATAAAGATGTATGTGTATAGATAGTATATAGGGTAGCACTGATTTTATTAAGCGTGAATTATCAGCCAACTTTTATATGAACATGTGATAAAGTTTTTTGTTTGAATTGATCAAGTGCCAAGCCAGATTATGCTCTGTAGTGAAATAAAAAATTTTAATTTATTTTCTTGCAGTTTTTAAAAAAATGTATAAAAAAACAAAACCTCAAGATATAAAATATGTTGTTTTAAAAAAATCAACTACAAAATAGGTGTGGCACTGCCCACAATTTTGACCATCATGGAATTGTGTGTGCCAAGCTCTATAAGAATCAGTTAAATAGAAGTAGTTCAAATGAATAGTTACTTTTTATAGGCGTAGCACTGCGCACTTTTCTAACTATGATATTGTATTGTAATGATAGCTAAATGCGTATACAAAGTTTCATAAGAATCGGTTTTGTAGAACTTCTTCAAAAATAATATTTACTTAGCTAGGCGTGGCACCGTCCACTTTTTTAATCATGATGTAGTATTCAAATAGAAGCTTAATGTGTTTGCAAAGTTTCATAACAATCGATGAGTAAAAGTAGTTGAAAAGGATTGTGTATTTACTTTGTATTTATGTATTTATTTATTTATAGTCTATGGACAAATTCCTAACAAACTATTTAAATGTAATAACATAATTACGTATTTTATATTGTTTGTGTTAAATAAATACAGATTTTAGATCAAAATAGACTTTACTTTTTTAAAATAATATATATATATATATATATATATATATATATATATATATATATATATATATATATATATATATATATATATATATATATATATATATATATATATATATATATATATATATATATATATATATATATATATATATATATATATATATATATATATATATATATATATATATATATATATATATATATATATATATATATATATATATATATATATATATATATATATATATATATATATATATATATATAACCAGTTTCCTGGAAAATTTGTCATGTTTCAAAACCTTTTTATATTTGAAAATTCAATTTCCTATCATTTATTCCTGACGATGTTAACAAATTGTTAACGAAATATTGGAAAAATAAATAAAATTTGTAACGATTTTATATAAACGACCTCGAGCTTAATCAATATAATAAAATAATATATATATATATATATATATATATATATATATATATATATATATATATATATATATATAGATATATATATATATATATATATATATATATATATATATATATATATATATATATATATATATATATATATATATATATATATATATATATATATATATATATATATATATATATATATATATATATATATATATATATATATATATATATATATATATATATATATATATATATATATATATACATCATCCACGTACATGGATTTACGAAGAATATGACTTGCCTTTGGATAAGTAGCCTCGACGTCATCAGCCAGTTGGAGTAGAGTCCGAATAGCTAGGTAAGGCGCACAATTGACGCCGAATGTCACAGTTTTTAATTCGTAATCTTGGACAATTACGTTTGGACAATCTCGAAACAATATTCTTTGGAAAATTGTATGCTTCGGATCGACTAGGATCTGTCGATACATTTTTTGGATGTCTGCATTGAAGACATACTTGAAAAATCTCCACCTAAAAATCAATAAAGTTAAGTAATTTTGTAGAATTGGACCCGTATGAAGAACATCATTCAGACTTAACCCACTAGAGGATGGAGCCGATGCATTGAAAACAACGCGTACATTCGTCGTTGTGCTTTCAGGTTTAATGACCGCGTGGTGTGGCAAATAGTAAAGGTTGACTTCCTTATTGGATGGAGGATCAACTTTGACCATGTGGTCCAAATTTACGTATTGGCTTACAACTCTATCATAAATAGATTTTAAATCAGGTGTACGGAGTAGCTTAGTCTCATTTCAAAGAAACTGCGCTATGGCACTATTTCGAGACTGCCCTAAGCCGAATTTCTCTGAGAAACCACTTTTAAATGGAAGAGAAACAATATATCGGCCATCTTTATTTCATCTGGTGGTTTTGATAAAAAGATCTTCGCAAAATTTATCGGACGCTGAAACAAAGTTCTTCCACCTCCCAAGAACGTGAAATCTCTTTCGCAGAGATTTCGCAGAAATACGAAACTAAAGAGTTCTTTGGAGGTGAGAAATTGGACAATGGACCAGTAAGGATCCAGCCGAATATTGTCTCTTGTGCTATTAGTGAGCCGCAAACGTTATGTTGTACACCTGTGAGCATTATCGAAGGAAACAAATCAGCACCAATTAACATATCTATTTTTGTGCTCTGAAAGAACTGTGGATCGGCCAATTGTATGGAAGGAAGATTAGACAATACGGAAGAATTAAGCGTTTTGGTTGGAAGGTTACCAGATAGTTGCGGAACAACTAGAGCAGTTACAGGCACCTGTATGTCAAGATTATGAAGGGAACTCAGTGAAAATGAGCATTGCTTGAGGACACTAGCAGATACGGTATTATTTAGGCCAGAAACTTTCGCATTAATGCGTGAAAAAGGAAGCTTCAGGAGGTTTAATATTCTTTCGGAAATAAAAGAACCTTCAGATCCCGAATCAATTAACGCCCTGACTTGATACCTACTCTCAAAATTGCTAATTTACACAATTGCCGTTCCCAGTAAAACCTCTTTGGAGTTGACCGCCAAACAAGGCTTAACCACCTCAGCTATTGCATCGGACGATGTGGACTGTACTGTAAGCGAATTTGATTGAGTCACAAATGAGGCTGAAACAGGATTAAGTCTAGAGCTGGAACTTTTACTTGGGGCAGGATATTGTACCGTATTTTCGGAATCTCTATGAAGCAAAGTATTGTGCCTTTTCTTGCATCGAAAACAATTGCTCTTGTTATTACAATTTTTTACCGAATGGGTCTTTGAGAAGCAATTAAGGCATAAGCTCTGCTTTTTAATTTCATTAAAGCGCTGGCTATGATCCATTTTCAAGAATTTTGGACATTTACGAATTGGGTGTCTTTCTGCGGGGCATAGTTGACATGGGGGACCAGAGACGTTATTCTGAAAGGCATTAACAACTTTGGAAGAGTTGTTTACTTTCTTATCTTTCAATTCAAAGGATTTAGCACTGGCATGTCGTATTCCGGCTCTAACGTTTTGTACCTATTTGTCAGAAAAGTATCCAAATCGGACCATTTAGGAATTGCGGTTTTGTCACTTATGCCGTGTTCCCACAGAGTTAATGTTGAAAACACAAAAATAGGATCCCAGATATCAATCTCGATCCGATGGAGTTTTAAGTTGGAGATACACGAGTTAATAACACGTTGGAATTCCTGTATCGCCCTTGCTGATTCAGAATGTATATTTTGAAGATTAAAAAGAATCCGTAGTTGAGTATTGACTTGCACTCCACGATTCTCAAAACGATCTGAGAGATTTTCCCAAGCAATTTTAAATCCAGAATTAGTCAAAGGACTTTTCTTGACTATTTCCCTAGCTTTTCCCCTGGTTTTTTTAGTCAAATGAAATAGCTTTTCAACAGGGCTTAGCGTGGAATTATTTACATACAACAGATCTCGGAAGGTGGACCATGACTCATAGTTACCGTTAAAAGTTTCTATTTCACAGAGAGGCAGGTGAAACCTATGCGCCTGATTAGATTCTATGATCTGATTTTCAACCTTTTGTTAAAAATCCCGAGTTTGGCCACAAAGGCTTACTGCTAATTCAGACAGCCTAGACAAACAATTACAATAAGTTACGTAAGTATCTTTATATGCCGCTATATTATCTTTTTCCTCATCCTTTTCCTCATCTTGTTCCTCTTCGCATTTTATCTCCAACAACACTTTTTCATAAACCAGTTTTATGCGTTCCCAAGTGGATTTCAATTCAGTTTTATGGACTTCAACCGCATGCACAGAATTAATTGGATACTGGTTGTCATTAATATCTGCTTCGAACTCAACAATACTATCAGCAAGGCAAATGAACTGATCGAGCGAATACAATATCCTATAGCAATTAGTTGTGGTTTTGCCTCTAACAATCTCTTCGTGAAAAATTTAAAAATTCAACATAGGGCTTATCAAAATTTAAAGCGGACTCAAAGCACTTTAGTGACACAAGAATAAAACAAATATAGAAATTTATTCAGCAATTGAGTATAATATTCTGTCGAATTGATTTCAGATGTTATTATTACGGTTCGTTTATTTATTTGATTTCTTTTAAGAATTAATATGTTTAAGGAACTGGATGCTAACAATCAGCTGTCCACAAAAAATGAAATCAAAAGTTCATTAACCTTTTCTATGAGATTTACACTGTAAGTATGTAGGCTTCCAGTATATAAATACAACTTGCTCACCGCTCATTCAATTAACCCTTTGAAGCCCAGACAAAATATAATTCCTTTTGGAGTTATACACGCGCCGCGGTATGTACAACAATTTAGTTTCTTTACCAAAAGAACGTAGGAAATCACAAAATAAGTTGTAAATTTAATATAAAGGAATTTAATATATTGATTTTATTGTAATATAGAAGATATTTATGTAGGTATGTACATATTTAAATATTCTTTACAACCGTATGGTTCGACAACCGCACAAAATGAATTGTATTAAAAAATAAATTTGGAAAAATGATTTGTAGTATAAATATACTAAATATAGGAATCGTCTATTTAATCGGTTTACTAGACAATATTGTACCCGCCGATCGTACAAGGGTTAATTACCAGGGATCGATAAAAAAAAGTATCAAGAGAGAATTGTAACAAATTTTGTATAAATATACAAACGTGTATACAATCATACGAATAATAATGCTTGTATATTAACAAATCAGTAAGTAAGAGTATCATAACAATTGATTTTTACTTGAGGGAAGAAATTAAGAGAAAAGTTTTGTAAAATTTATGGAATATTCTTGCAAATATATATGTATGTAAATATGTGTACATTAATGGAATAACACAATGAAAAAATGCAATGAGAAATTCATGAGGACTGAGTTAAGCGAAATCGGCGAAATTTTGTTGGAATAATTATTATGTTGAGAACGGAATTTAAGAGCAAATGTAAACTACAAAGAGGAACGAAGATATTCCAATCCACCAACGCACGATATATTTTATATAATAGCACTTATTTATTTTCTTTTTTATCTGGGCTTAATTAAAAAATGAAAAACTCACGTAAAGCTCGAACTCCTGTGCGGCATTCGTGTTCCCAGGTGGCAAATTAAAATGTGGGTCAATATTTAAGCGCGGGAAAAAACCATGAACGTTTCTCTTAATCCTCGTTCTTTGATGATTTCTTAACGTTTTCTTTCTTAAGTTTCCACTCTTCGAAAATTTATAATTTTTTATGTATATCTATTTGAATATACATACATTAATTAAAACAATATTTAATTTTTATTAAAACCTTTTTCTTTGCTTTCTTTTTTAATATTTTTAAGCAATTATCTTTAATTTCATAAAAAATTCCCCTTTGCGGAAATTTTGTTCTATTTACCGCACTAAACACAACACTCTTTATGTAATGTACATATATATATATATATATATATATATATATATATATATATATATATATATATATATATATATATATATATATATATATATATATATATATATATATATATATATATATATATATATATATATATATATATATATATATATATATATATATATATATATATATATATATATATATATATATATATATATATATATATATATATATACTATATATATATATATATATATATATATATATATATATATATATATATATATATATATATATATATATACTATATATATATATATATATATATATATATATATATATATATATATATATATATATATATATATATATATATATATATATACATATACATACTAACAGGTTCGTTTGTTTCTTCATTTGCTTTATTTATTTAGTGCTGTTATACATTACATAAAGAGTGTTGTGTTTAGTGCGGTAAATAGAACAAAATTTTCGCAAAGGGGAATTTTTTATGAAATTAAAGATAATTGCTTAAAAATATTAAAAAAGAAAGCAAAGAAAAAGGTTTTAATAAAAATTAAATATTGTTTTAATTAATGTATGTATATTCAAATAGATATACATAAAAAATTATAAATTTTCAAAGAGTGGAAACTTAAGAAAGAAAACGTTAAGAAATCATCAAAGAACGAGGATTAAGAGAAACGTTCATGGTTTTTTCCCGCGCTTAAATATTGACCCACATTTTAATTTGCCACCTGGGAACACGAATGCCGCACAGGAGTTCGAGCTTTACGTGAGTTTTTCATTTTTTAATTAAGCCCAGATAAAAAAGAAAATAAATAAGTGCTATTATATAAAATATATCGTGCGTTGGTGGATTGGAATATCTTCGTTCCTCTTTGTAGTTTACATTTGCTCTTAAATTCCGTTCTCAACATAATAATTATTCCAACAAAATTTCGCCGATTTCGCTTAACTCAGTCCTCATGAATTTCTCATTGCATTTTTTCATTGTGTTATTCCATTAATGTACACATATTTACATACATATATATTTGCAAGAATATTCCATAAATTTTACAAAACTTTTCTCTTAATTTCTTCCCTCAAGTAAAAATCAATTGTTGTGATACTCTTACTTACTGATTTGTTAATATACAAGCATTATTATTCGTATGATTGTATACACGTTTGTATATTTATACAAAATTTGTTACAATTCTCTCTTGATACTTTTTTTTTGTCCATCCCTGGTAATTAACCCTTGTACGATCGGCGGGTACAATATTGTCTAGTAAACCGATTAAATAGACGATTCCTATATTTAGTATATTTATACTACAAATCATTTTTCCAAATTTATTTTTTAATACAATTCATTTTGTGCGGTTGTCGAACCATACGGTTGTAAAGAATATTTAAATATGTACATACCTACATAAATATCTTCTATATTACAATAAAATCAATATATTAAATTCCTTTATATTAAATTTACAACTTATTTTGTGATTTCCTACGTTCTTTTGGTAAAGAAACTAAATTGTTGTATATACCGCGGCGCGTGTATAACTCCAAAAGGAATTATATTTTGTCTGGGCTTCAAAGGGTTAATTGAATGAGCGGTGAGCAAGTTGTATTTATATACTGGAAGCCTACATACTTACAGTGTAAATCTCATAGAAAAGGTTAATGAACTTTTGATTTCATTTTTTGTGGACAGCTGATTGTTAGCATCCAGTTCCTTAAACATATTAATTCTTAAAAGAAATCAAATAAATAAACGAACCGTAATAATAACATCTGAAATCAATTACGTAGATCTACCTACGACAGAATATTATACTCAATTGCTGAATAAATTTCTATATTTGTTTTATTCTTGTGTCACTAAAGTGCTTTGAGTCCGCTTTAAATTTTGATAAGCCCTATGTTGAATTTTTAAATTTTTCACGAAGAGATTGTTAGAGGCAAAACCACAACTAATTGCTATAGGATATTGTATTCGCTCGATCAGTTCATTTGCCTTGCTGATAGTATTGTTGAGTTCGAAGCAGATATTAATGACAACCAGTATCCAATTAATTCTGTGCATGCGGTTGAAGTCCATAAAACTGAATTGAAATCCACTTGGGAACGCATAAAACTGGTTTATGAAAAAGTGTTGTTGGAGATAAAATGCGAAGAGGAACAAGATGAGGAAAAGGATGAGGAAAAAGATAATATAGCGGCATATAAAGATACTTACGTAACTTATTGTAATTGTTTGTCTAGGCTGTCTGAATTAGCAGTAAGCCTTTGTGGCCAAACTCGGGATTTTTAACAAAAGGTTGAAAATCAGATCATAGAATCTAATCAGGCGCATAGGTTTCACCTGCCTCTCTGTGAAATAGAAACTTTTAACGGTAACTATGAGTCATGGTCCACCTTCCGAGATCTGTTGTATGTAAATAATTCCACGCTAAGCCCTGTTGAAAAGCTATTTCATTTGACTAAAAAAACCAGGGGAAAAGCTAGGGAAATAGTCAAGAAAAGTCCTTTGACTAATTCTGGATTTAAAATTGCTTGGGAAAATCTCTCAGATCGTTTTGAGAATCGTGGAGTGCAAGTCAATACTCAACTACGGATTCTTTTTAATCTTCAAAATATACATTCTGAATCAGCAAGGGCGATACAGGAATTCCAACGTGTTATTAACTCGTGTATCTCCAACTTAAAACTCCATCGGATCGAGATTGATATCTGGGATCCTATTTTTGTGTTTTCAACATTAACTCTGTGGGAACACGGCATAAGTGACAAAACCGCAATTCCTAAATGGTCCGATTTGGATACTTTTCTGACAAATAGGTACAAAACGTTAGAGCCGGAATACGACATGCCAGTGCTAAATCCTTTGAATTGAAAGATAAGAAAGTAAACAACTCTTCCAAAGTTGTTAATGCCTTTCAGAATAACGTCTCTGGTCCCCCATGTCAACTATGCCCCGCAGAAAGACACCCAATTCGTAAATGTCCAAAATTCTTGAAAATGGATCATAGCCAGCGCTTTAATGAAATTAAAAAGCAGAGCTTATGCCTTAATTGCTTCTCAAAGACCCATTCGGTAAAAAATTGTAATAGCAAGAGCAATTGTTTTCGATGCAAGAAAAGGCACAATACTTTGCTTCATAGAGATTCCGAAAATACGGTACAATATCCTGCCCCAAGTAAAAGTTCCAGCTCTAGACTTAATCCTGTTTCAGCCTCATTTGTGACTCAATCAAATTCGCTTACAGTACAGTCCACATCGTCCGATGCAATAGCTGAGGTGGTTAAGCCTTGTTTGGCGGTCAACTCCAAAGAGGTTTTACTGGGAACGGCAATTGTGTAAATTAGCAATTTTGAGAGTAGGTATCAAGTCAGGGCGTTAATTGATTCGGGATCTGAAGGTTCTTTTATTTCCGAAAGAATATTAAACCTCCTGAAGCTTCCTTTTTCACGCATTAATGCGAAAGTTTCTGGCCTAAATAATACCGTATCTGCTAGTGTCCTCAAGCAATGCTCATTTTCACTGAGTTCCCTTCATAATCTTGACATACAGGTGCCTGTAACTGCTCTAGTTGTTCCGCAACTATCTGGTAACCTTCCAACCAAAACGCTTAATGCTTCCGTATTGTCTAATCTTCCTTCCATACAATTGGCCGACCCACAGTTCTTTCAGAGCACAAAAATAGATATGTTAATTGGTGCTGATTTGTTTCCTTCGATAATGCTCACAGGTGTACAACATAACGTTTGCGGCTCACTAATAGCACAAGAGACAATATTCGGCTGGATCCTTACTGGTCCATTGTCCAATTTCTCACCTCCAAAGAACTCTTTAGTTTCGTATTTCTGCGAAATCTCTGCGAAAGAGATTTCACGTTTTTGGGAGGTGGAAGAACTTTGTTTCAGCGTCCGATAAATTTTGCGAAGATCTTTTTATCAAAACCACCAGATGAAATAAAGATGGCCGATATATTGTTTCTCTTCCATTTAAAAGTGGTTTCTCAGAGAAATTCGGTTTATGGCAGTCGCGAAATAGTGCCATAGCGCAGTTTCTTTGAAATGAGACTAAGCTACTCCGTACACCTGATTTAAAATCTATTTATGATAGAGTTGTAAGCCAATACGTAAATTTGGACCACATGGTCAAAGTTGATCCTCCATCCAATAAGGAAGTCAACCTTTACTATTTGCCACACCACGCGGTCATTAAACCTGAAAGCACAACGACGAATGTACGCGTTGTTTTCAATGCATCGGCTCCATCCTCTAGAGGGTTAAGTCTGAATGATGTTCTTCATACGGGTCCAATTCTACAAAATTACTTAACTTTATTGATTTTTAGGTGGAGATTTTTCAAGTATGTCTTCAATGCAGACATCCAAAATATGTATCGACAGATCCTAGTCGATCCGATGCATACAATTTTCCAAAGAATATTGTTTCGAGATTGTCCAAACGTAATTGTCCAAGATTACGAATTAAAAACTGTGACATTCGGCGTCAATTGTGCGCCTTACCTAGCTATTCGGACTCTACTCCAACTGGCTGATGACGTCGAGGCTACTTATCCAAAGGCAAGTCATATTCTTCGTAAATCCATGTACGTGGATGATGTTTTAAGTGGAGCTCACACGATAGAAGAAGCAAACAATTCGAAAGGAGAATTAATCCTTGCTCTACAGTCAGCTGGATTTTCATTGCGCAAATGGACGGCGAACACTAAAGATATTTTGTCCGACATTCCACTTGAGCACAGGCTTTATGAGGATTTGCTGAATTTAGATGACACCAGTACCGCGAAGACTTTAGGTGTTCGTTGGAACGCTCACTCAGATTCCTTTTGCTTTGCAACGAAACCATTGAGCGCGCAGCAAAGCCTTACTAAAAGAGAAGTCTTGTCGCAAATCGCTAAGTTATTTGATCCAGCCGGTTGGCTTTCACCAATTGTGGTTATAGCCAAAATGCTGATGCAGTCGATTTGGATAGAAAAGACCAACTAGGATAAAACTCTTTCTCCGAAATGCTTAGAGCAATGACAGATTTTTCAGTCTAATTACCACTTCATTGATGAAATTCGCATTCCTAGATGGATAGATTATACTCCAAATGCTGCAATCCAAATCCATGGATTTTGTGATGCCTCCGAAAAGGCATACGCTGCGGCATTATATATCCGAATAGCTAATGGTAGTACGATATCCAGTCACTTAATTTCGTCCAAAACAAGAGTTGCTCCCGTCAAAACGTTGACCATTCCACGATTAGAGCTATGTGGGGCCGTATTAGTCGCTGAAATGATTGACAGTATTCTCACACAGGTGGATCTCCCACAATATACGTTGTTTTGCTGGACTGACTCTACAATTGTCCTGTCATGGTTAGCCAAACCCCTTGTTCATGGTTGACGTTTGTAGCTAACAGGGTTTCCAAAATAATTGAAATTATTGATCCATCACATTGGAATCATGTGAATTCAGAATCTAACCCTGCAGACTTAGCTAGTCGCGCCGTCCATTCAAAAACCTAGTAGATAACAGTTTGTGGTGGTTCGGCCCGGACTGGCTGGCAAATCCTGAAGAGGATTGGCCACATTTTGAAAGGTCGACTGTTAACACAAGCATCGATAGAAAAGGCATAGCATACATTTTTAGGTTTTTTTACGTACCC
This sequence comes from Panzeria rudis, assembly GCA_956483635.1. Taxonomy (NCBI): domain Eukaryota; kingdom Metazoa; phylum Arthropoda; class Insecta; order Diptera; family Tachinidae; genus Panzeria; species Panzeria rudis. The sequence continues at coordinate 59,093,030 of OY101449.1, forward strand.
ATTCGAGGTGGAGATCTAGTTTCCATAAAGATTCATTTGTCCTAACCGCTTCAGAGCTTAATTTTGTGCGAGATAGGCTTATATCCACTTGTCAGAAAGCTTGTTATCCAGCGGAATACTGTGCCCTGTCCTCGGGCAAAGTCGTAACGTCCGCCAGTTCCATTCAAAATCTCAATCCCTTCTTAGACTCTGAAGGTATTATTAGATCTTGCGGACGACTAGAAAAGGCACCAGGACTGTCCTACAATGAGAGACATTCCATCATTCTTCCCTGTAATTGCCAATATTCACGACTGCTGGTTAAATTCGTGCATGATATTAGTCTTCATGGTAGAAACCAATTAGTTATCCAATTAATCAGAACTAACTACTGGATTCCAAAGGTCAAGAATCTTATAAAAACCACCATACGAAAGTGTAAACCATGCGTTATATACTGGAAACGATGTCAAAAACAAATTATGGCTGCTTTGCCGGTAGAGAGGTCTGAAATGTCCCACCCACTTACTCATACTGGACTTGACTTCGCGGGACCGTTTGATATCAAGACCTATGCCGGCAGAGAATGCCGTATGACTAAAGGTTACGTTTGTGTTTTTATATGTTTTTTTCTACGAAGGCAATTCATCTCGAAGCCACTACTGACTCATCCACACCCGCATTTTTGGCCGCTTTTCACAGATTCGTTTCTCGTCGTGGTTGTCCGCTACATTTACATTCTGATAATGGAACTACATTTGTGGGAGCTTCTAAAGTCGTTGCCAGACAGTTTTTCAAATAATCTAGAGAAGAGACTATCTCTGGATACGCTCATTAGAACTTGTCCTGGCACTTTATACCTCCAGGTGCTCCACACATGGGAGGTCTTTAGAAGGCAGGCGTAAAGAGCTTTAAAGCCCAATTTCGCAAAATAGCAGGTTCCTTTAAATGCACATTTGAGGAGTTTTCCACTCTCCTTGCTCGCATTGAAGCTTGCTTAAATTCTAGACCTCTCTCGCCGCAATCCCAAGACCCCACCGATCTCTCCGCTTTGACTCCAGGTCATTTCCTCATAGGGTCTCCAATCCTTTGTCCAACCGATCCGAAAATCACGGAAAACCCAATGTCTGTGATAAATCGTTGGCAACGTCTCAAGCTAGTGCACCAGAATTTTTGTTTTCGTTGAAAGAACGAATACCTCAAAGAAATGCAAAAAAGAACTAAATGGAAAAGTTCTGAAGAACACGTAAAAGTTGGGACATTAGTTGTAGTAAAAGATGAAAATTTACCTCCAAATTTATGGCGGCTTGGTAGAATTGTAAGGGTGTATATCGGATCCGATGACAACGTACGTGTAGTCGACATATACACTCAAAAGGGGTCTATAAAGAGACCTATAACTAAAATAGTGTGCTTATTCGACGCTTAAAATTCCACTTTTCTCATCTCTCCTTTGCTTTCCAATCATCGAAAATCCAACAGCTTTAAACATTTTAGTGAATCATGCCGAAACGTCAGAAACCTCAGCCCAGTAAATCCACTAGTCGCCGGCAAAAACATTTCAAGCTTCCCAATAACTACAACACCTTTCTTTGTCGATTGTGCAATCGCCCACATCCATTTGGAACCTGCCGGAAGTTCCTTGCAATGAATATGAAGGAGCGCCTCCAAGCATTAACTACGCACAAATACTGTCAGAATTGCTCAGCACATGACCACTCTCAGGGTAAATGTTTTTCGAAACCCGGCTGCCGACATTGCAAAAAGTTCCACCACACTTTACTCCATATCCATCCGCGCCTTGTAAAGGAAATCTTACAAAGCCCTCCAAGATCCTCCTCACGCTCACCTCCTCGATCACCGTCACCGAAACCGTCTACGTCAAGTTCTCGCAAGAAACTACCAACCCTGAATACCTCGACTACCAGCCCAACAACATTTTCGTCATTACTGCGTCAAAATAGCACTATTCTCTTGCCAACGGTATTAGTCAAGATTGGCGCTCATACGAAACATGCGCACTGTCTCTTGGATACCGGCTCTACTGTAAGCCGAATTGCAAACTCGACCTAACGATATTGACTATGGAGTCTGAGACCGTGTGCCCTATCATTCTCAAATCCCGATTTGATTCGGACGCCAAAATAGAGGGAATATTTCGCGTAGATAATCGTATCACCCTTCAAACGCCTGTTAGGTCATTGCCCAGCAGCTTCAAATAGCATTTTCGCGACCTGTTTTTAGCAGATCCCACATTTTTTCAATCTGGTGAAGTCGACATAATCCTGGGTGTTGATATATATCCAAAGGTTATGCGTGAGGTGGTCTTCACCAAAACTGGTTTGCCAACAGCACAAAGCACATTATTTGGCTGGACAATCTATGGCACTTGTCTAACATAAACACTCAATCTATGTATCTGTATATGAACATTACTAAGAGTAACTTAATAATGAAACGCATATATGTAAAGCACTAAATATATTTTATAAAGCAAACATAAGAACAAATGAACATGAATTCCATGAATTAATAAAAAAAATCTTATCGAATTTCCGTAAATAACCTTTTAAATGATTATTCTTTATTTAAAAGCTTTTCTACTTATCCTATATTTTCTTTATTTCTAGCAAAATAAGTACTTACGAAAAATAACTGTTCCTTTTGACCGAAATACTGCAAGGCGGGCGGTAATGTTTATGTCAAAACAACAATTTCCAGTTGTTCCTCACGTACTTGCACGTTAACAACTATACATAATTCATTAATTCATACAAATGCAGAATGCTATGATTTGCAGTATCGGATAACTTGTAATTAAGTTCTAAAACAGTACCTTTATTCGATATCTTTTGTAAATACTTATTTCCGCTTTACAGAAAAATTTTCGGTCACTTGTATAACCACGTTTTGTATTGGTAAGAATCCATCCTTCCAAATAATTAAATTTTCTTCCATTTCATATTTCCCTTTATTTAATTATTCTGAGTAACAAAATTTGGCAGATTTTGTTTCGGCTCAGAGAGTGTAACAGATTTCCAATACCTCAGATTTTACCATCCCATCCCTACCAGAGCTTTTCCATCTAATCAGAATATTTAAAGCAAAGAAGCCCACAAGTATTTTGCAGCAGTATTGTTGATAGAATTTCGAAGTACAGTGACAAGAAAAAGTAAGCGCACAGATTTTCTCTAAAACATAATCACAAGATATTGTTTTGGTTGTAAAAAATTTATAATAATGCAGTTCACACTGGATTCGCTATTTTTACTTCTTAAAATGGCAAATTTTTAATACATTTTGCTGTTTGAAATTTAAAAATTTTACTTTTAAAAATGTTAAACAACAAAATGAAGTGAACATTTTTATATTTTGGGCATTATGATTATTTTCATAGTAGTATAAATAGGTACAATGATGAGGAAAGAAAAGTGCTTTTTATTAGAAACAAAAAATAATTTTTGGAAAAATTGTAGGGCAGGTTAAGAGGGCAAACAAATAATGAAAGAAAACTAGATTTTAAAATAAAAAAAGAAATTTAAATTATAATTTTAATTTAATAGAATCTTTGACCAAGTCCCGCAATATTATTACGCGACGCGCTGCGCAATTAGAAACATCTGTAGGGTGAATTTAATTCCTATTGCTTAGATGAAAGCACTGACATATCTCTGTCAGCTTGTTATTTGTTTTCGTTGCGTGGATAGCGAATACAAAATTCTTTAAACAATGTTTTTGTTCGAAACTTTTTACGGAAATGTTACAGGTAAATTGTTATTCAATGTTTTATGCAATAAACTTATGTCGATTGTAGATCCTAAAAAATTTGTTGGGGACTGCATGGTGTAAATGTTATGTCGGGTAAATATAAAGTGACCAGAAGGTTTTTGTCAAAAGCGGGATAAGAACGGTTGAAAAGCGGGATTCTGAAGAAAATATGGCAAAACAAGCGGGATTTTATGAAATATATTATGGAAAGCGGGATGTTGTAAATACACTGATGATTATATATGATTTTTTATAAGTGTATGCAACTACAGAGTTCCAAATCATTAGCTGAAATGCGAAATAACATAACTATCAAAAAAGTCGCATTTCCAGTTATTAATCGAAACGCTTGTCCCTACAAATTTTTGAAATTGTTATCATAAAAATTAATCGCATTAAAAACGAAAATGAAGAGACTTTTTTCTTCATTCAGTTACTTAAAGTATGTTATTTAGCTCCAGTTTCTAACTTAATAATTAAATGGTTCTTAAACTTAATTTCTATTTAAATAGAAAACTCATTTTTATAGATCACATTTAAATATAACTTATAACACCAATCTTGTACACTTAAATTCGATTTAAGTTTTATAAATTACCATATGATTTTGACCGCTTGTTGTTCTTGTGCAAACAAACAAATTGTGGCCGCTGAAAATTCAACTTTTGTTGGCGTAAAATTTGGGCTTTCTTTGGGTATATTTGTCTTTTTGTGATTTTGTAAGCTGTTTTTTATTCTTTTAAAACATTGCAGAAGCTCTTGATTATTCTTATTTTTTGCATGAAGAAAAATATATATTTGTTGGATTTTGCTTTATTTATATTGAACAGCTGCTTTTTTAGGAAATTTATGAGAAATTTATAATAGTTGATGGTGCTACCATATTTTTGTCCAATTAAATAAGAACAACTAAATACGACTGAAAAACAGAAGTTGTGTTTAATTACAATTTAAATTTATATGAAAATCAACTAAATAAATATTTAATTGCTGAGTCAAAAACTGGAGGTTAGTCTTTTTCTCTCCTATAAAATTAAAAACAGTGTATGTATGTAATTTTGCGTTTCAGCTAACTATATGTTCTTAGGAAATGCATTGAGTTACATGCCTTAAAATTTGATGAAGTGCATTTTGAGATGTTTTTTAACAATTTATCATTTTTACGAAAAAAAATTTATAAATTGCTTTAAGCCTAAAGATAATTTTGTCTTTAACACATGAAACGTGAAGTCTTTAGGACCCGACAAAACTAAGAAAGTATAAGTCAGTGAGTGAAAAATCTGAAGTAATTTTTTATAAAATTCAGTTTATAGTCAATCGAATATTTTTGGTCAAAAGCAGCTCTGTTTTTTATTTAACGTCTTGTAACTTTATTCTATTTTGCCGGCCCTTAAGCATTTTATGTATCATGTGTTCGGCACCAAATTAGTTTCAACTTTGGGCTTCACAGAAAAAAATATTATCAAACTGCAACTAACAATTTCAATTGTTAATATCTAATTTAAATTTAAACATATATTTTGTTAATATAACAAATTGAGTTGTTGATACGACAAACATAGACATATTTTCAACAAACTGAACTAAACAAATTTTTTGTTATGTATTGTGAAAAATGAACAATCATCATTGTTGATATAACAAATGAATGCATACATGTAGATGAAACGAAGGAAATCACGTTTTGTGTGTATTCATTATTTGCGTATTTAATAATAAATTGCTCTGTAGCTGAGAGGTGAACGTCACTCTATTGGTCCAGAGGTCGCCGGTTCGATTCCACCCAAAGACATTTAGTGTTTTTCGCAGACAGGCAAAAAGTCGCTTCGAGGATAGTGATTGTATAAAAAATATTGTTAATACAACAATTATGATAGTTAAAATTTTTTCGGAAAATCAACAATTCAGAATGTTGATATAACAATAATCTTAATTGAAATAAATTTTAAATCATCAAAAAAAATTTTTTTTTAATTTTTCTGATTTTCCTTTAAATTACAATTTCGTAATTGTATTTACAAAAATCGGTGTAGGTTCAAAATCAATTACTTATTTAATTGATATAACAAAAAAATTAATTGTAATTACAATTTTTTTCTGTGTTTGAAGGCTATTTCTGAACTTCTATTTCAATTTAATGGAGCAAATTTAAATTGAGGTTATCAATGTTACTAAAAAGCGTGATAATCCCGCCTAAAGCGGGATGTTTGGTCAGGTTAGGTAAATATGAAGGATTCATCGGGCAGTTAAGAAAACATTGTTTTGACGTTAATGCCTTTCATTGTGTTATTCATCAGGCTGCTCTAAAGAATAAATAAAATACGAGGAGAACATCACTCGCTTAAACATACAAAATTCGTTAGCTTTTTAACAACCAAAAAGTCCTTACATAATGATTTAAAACGTTTATTATTTCTAATTATTAGAATACAGTAAAATGATATGAACTGCCAATATTCCCTCATAAGTCCTCTGCGTCCGCTGAAAACCTTCTATGTCTTTTATATAATATCTATCATTCTGTAACACTTTCATTACCTCATATGGTCCCTTAAACTTCGGTACCAATTTACTAGACACTCCTGTTGTAGAATCAAAATTTTTTATCATGACGTAGTCTCCTACGGATTACGTATTCGGCGCTTTCCGTTTAGCATCCACATATCTTTTATTACAATCTTGCACTTGTCTCTGTACTTCTTCCGCCTTACTTCTCATTTCTTTAATATTTCTATCTCTACATTGAATATTGTTTTCTATAACATTCTCCCTTAAACAATCACCATACAACATTCTGCTTAGGTATTCCCCTACGCCTCTGTGTATCGTGTTAATCATGGCGTATTCAACTTCTGTCAAAACCTTGTACCAGGGTTCATTTCTCTCATTATCCATTATCTTAGCTTTCATTGGTCCAAGGTCTCGATTTATTCTCTCCACTTGGCCGTTTGCTTGTGGCGATCCAGTTACTAACTTTATATGTTTTACGTTTTGTTCCCGCAGGGATTCCTGAAATTCCTCGGAAGTGAAGCACGTTCCTCTGTCTGACACTATATAAACCGGCCTACTGTACGCTCCGAAATAGTCTCTAAGTGCGTCTACTGCCTCCAGTGTAGCCAGAAGAGGGGATTCGTCCCCAAATCGTGGATTTCAACTTTTATTTTGGGACAGATTTTAGTGGGGAGGGATTTGGGGATTTTTCATTATAAGCACTTTTAATAAACATTAATTTTTTCCACTTGTATTTCGATCATTTTAATTGATGAATTTCATTTGTTTGAAAGCATCGCGAAGTAAACTTAAAGTGTGTGCAGACACTAGAATGAAATTGATGTTGGTATAGGATGTTCAGAGGAATGAAAACTAATCACTTTCGGATCGAAAGAAGTTAAAGAAATTTGCTTTCAATATGTATTTAGCTGTACTATCGAAAGAAATGTTTAAAAGATTTGATGAAAATTTTTTACATATCGATAGTCATATCGTCCCTACCATGTCCAACTATCGAATGTACAAAATTAGCGTTTTAGATTCGTAACGGGGATCCTCCAATTTGTACGATACACTTCGCTGCAAAATGCTGAATTTTTCATAGAGGCTTGAATTAAATAGACATGGTGGAACGATATACTAAAATCACGTACCTAATTTTGTATTATTTTTCAGGAAACGCAGAAAATTTTATAATCTAAACCGTTACAAAAACATTCCTATCCTCAAAATAAAGAAACGGAAATTAATTAATATTCAGGTAGGTGATGGAAAACGAACGTTTTCAAAATGATTTCAATACGATTGTTTTGAAAAGGTGTGATGAATTCCGAACCATTTTGAAAATTAGTTTCCAGCCAAACTTAAACTACTGACTTTTCAAAAGTGCACGAGAAGATAAAATATTCCCTTCTTTGGTATCACACGTGGATACGGCAAAGATAAGAATAGTTCCTGAGATTAGGTGGTGTTTGCTCGCCATTTATTGTTTATGATCACTAGCCGGACGCAGTGGTCTCAGACGACAGCAATTTGTTATTGCAAACTTGAGACTCCATGAAACTCAAGAATAGATGCCGGAACCTCCGCAATTACCTGGATGTAATTGCTCACAGAATGAAGGTTCTTCTAGGAGTACTGATGACTCCAAGTGAAGTATATAACCTCTCACCGAGAGGAATAATTGGCCTTACCGTAGCCTTAATCCGCCTTAATATAATAAACAAAACAGTTTTTCTGTTTTAAAGAATTGCAAAACTGTAACGGCTTCTTAAAACTTTGAGGCAGAAAAAGGGATAAATACTTTCCTTTTTATTTATTTTTTTATTTATTTATTTTATTTCTCAGATATTTTTACTTTTAGAAAAAATGTTTCCTTATGCTAGAGAGAAAGAAAGTGAATTAAGTATAGCAATTCTCAAAGTAATCAAAGTTGTTAGTGTGATTTTAATTAGAAGTGCAAAATGCATAATATGCATATTACATACATATTATGCAAACATTAGGTTCATATACGGTTAAATCATTATTTAGACGTAATAAAATACGCAGGGGGACTAGATTTTTTATTTGTATTAATTGATAGTGCTTAAAATAAAAAATATTTTTGGGGACAAAATTAGGGATTTTTACGTTTGAAATGGGAATTTTTGGGGACAACATTCTCAAAATTGGGGACATGAGTCAAAAAATTTCTGGCAACACTGACTGCCTCTTTTGACCTAGTTGTTTTCGTCGGGTATAGTCTAAAAAACTTTGTGCATGCGTCTACTATAACTATAATATATTTTTTCATATTGCCTCTATTATTAATGGGACCATAGTGATCTATGTAAACTACTTGAAACGGAATGTTTCCCTTTAGTATGCTGTGCACGTATCCCTCCATTTTTACTCGAGAACGCTATACATTTTAAACAGTTTGTTGTATGGTCCTTTACTTTCTTTCTTATATTAGGAAACCAGTAAATCTTACCTATTATATCTTTGACTTTATCCACCCCCATGTGCCCCATTTCGTTGTGGTATTTAAAAATTACCTGACCTTCCATTGCTTCGGGCACATAAAACATAAGCTCATCTTTTATCTTTCTATAAATCACGCCATTTCTCATCTCATATAATGAATGTTCCTTGTTTTCTTACATTGTCCTTATCTTCTTTATTTCCGTATCATTGTTCTGGCAAATTACCAAATTGTCTTCAAAAGTATTGTCCGATATTATCAATATTACATCTACTCAGGGCATCCACATGTTTCATCCTTGAACCCGCTCTATGCTCTAATTTATATTCATAATTCTGGAGTTCTAATGCCCATCTGGCAATCCTATGATTCAATTCCTTTTTATTCAGTGTGAGCGTAAACGGGATACCCTGCTGGCCTTTATTCCCTTACCCGATATCATATGTCCTAAATATTTGGTTTCCTTCTCAAAAAAACTGCACTTATCCAATCTCCATTCCAATTTGTTCTCTACTAGTCGCTTAAAAACTTATTTCAATATCTCCATATGTTCATCAATGTCCGTTGTTGCTATCATAATATAATCGAGATAGACTATAACCTTTCCTTCCCTGACCATGTCTTCAAATACTTTGTTTATAAATCTCTGAAATACGAATGGTGCATTTGTCAAGCCAATTGGCATCCTTAGAAATTGATATTGTCCCAGGGGAGTTGTAAAAGTATATTTGATTGAATCTTCATGCATATACATATACGTGGTAGTGTCCGTTTTTAAGATCCAATTTTGAGAACTTCTATTCACTAACCTATCCAAAAAATCGTTTATTGGACGATCTTATGTTTCGCTGTGGCCTTATTCAGTTTCCTAAAATCTACACACCTCCTTACTCCTCCCGTTTTCTTCCCCACTAACACAATCGGGGAAGCATTCTCTGACTCACTCGGACGTATTATCCCTTCCTCTAAATATTCGTCTAAAATAGTTTGCACCTTTTGTTTTTCTGCATACGAAAGTCTTCTTGGCGCATAATTAAATGGCCTTTTATCATCAACTGTCAGACGCATTTCACATTTTATCCTTGGTTCTTTTGGTCTTACTGGTTTTACATAATTTTCTTCAAAAACTCTTTTAAATCAAGTTCTGTCTACCATACTTAAGTGTTCGTCTAATTCATAACATATGTCTTCTACATCCCACTCAATTGCTAACATTTGATTCTCGAACATTTCTTTGTCTACATATTTATTTCCCTCTACCTGAATAGCACTTAAATTATTCACTTCGCATCTATTTCCAACCCTCGTTATTTCTAATTCGTCTGACACTACATTGCTTTCTTTATCTTTGCATATCGTACTATTTTCTTCTACATTGTTTGGTTCTACATTTCTTCTGTTACTTCCACATAGCATTACATTTTCATTACGGTTTTTTGTATAATTAATTTCACAATAATCATCTATAACTAGTTTCGCTTTACATTTTCTCAAAAAATCTCTTCCTAGCACAACTGAACATCCCATATACTCATAGTCCACAACCATCAGTATAAGAAACACAACTTTATTATTAAAAATAACTGAACATTTTATTTTTCCAAAAATTCGCAATTTACTTTTATTAATTCCAACATAACTTCCAATATTATTTTCTTCAATATTTATTTCATTAGGAATACACGATTTCTTGATAGCACTGATGGGGCTGCCCGAAACTATCTGACATTCTACACAAAAAACAAAAATGTATTATTTTTTGTTCTTAACATAATTCTTAGATATCTTACGTATTCATTTTCATTGTCTTCATTCTTTGTTTTCTTATACAGGCTGCAATCTTTCGCAAGGTGTCCAACATCGCCGCACGCAAAACAAGCTCCATTTTCTCTCTTTGGCTTATGGCACTCGGTTGCAATGTGCCCATTGCTGTTGCAGTTAAAACATTTTATATCGTTTCGTGATGTAAAACTTATTTTTCTCTCTTTGCTATTGATAGCTCAACATTACGAAATGCTTGTACTATTTCCAGCTTCGATGAAAAACAACGTAATTTTGCTGTGTTACGAAGATTAATATCTGGAATACCTTCAATCAGGTATTCTATAAATTCCTCCTCCTCCATTTTTAAGTTGTTGATTAAAATCTGCTTTTCGTTATAGTAAACTTCAAAACGTTCATCTTTTTGCCAAACGGTGTTTTGCATTTTGTTACGTACATGTAGTCTGGATTCTTTTGTTCCAAACATGTTTTGCATATCTGCCAGAAAATCGTTTATTGCTTCGCTTAAATAGGTTGGATTTGAGTACAGCCATTCTTGTGCTCTGCCTTTCAACTTGCTGCATATTAAAGCACGTAACATGTTGTCAGTGACCAGATAGTCCTTTCTAACATTTTTTACTAATGACAACCAGCTTTCAAAATTTTCTCCACCATCGAATACTGGAAGAAATTCCTTTAAAGTTTCAAAAGGAACATCCGAACTTGTTTTGTTTGCTAATATTTTATCTTCGCTTACTGCACACTTAGCTAGTTCGTTTTGTAATTCCAATAACTCTTTCTTTTTCTTTAACATTTCTATTTGCCGTGTGAGTATCTCTATTTCTTCATACTGCTTTTCTGTTGTACTTATTTCATCGTCCGCAACATTTTTACATTTTCGTTTCAATTATTCTCCATCATACATATTGTTTTCTGAATCACACTACCAACGGCGCCTTCACAATTGTGGTTTGCACCGGCCTCCTCGTTGTCGTTTTTTTTCTTTTGTAATTTTGTTTTCTTCTTGAGACATACTCTCTATCTCTTCAACTTGTAAAATTTATTTATTTTTGGTCGACCACAAGTCTTCCAATCAGTTTTCAAAATTTTTTTTGTTATTTTGAGTTCTTGAAATCACCAAGTTTTTTGTGCCGCTTGATTCAATACAGTTTTCTTGGCACCACGCTTTTAAGTCTCGTAATTAAACTCTTTTTATGTCGACACTTGACATATGTCAAGTATGTCAAATGTTGTGTATATGCGAAATAACTAAGTTGCACACACAATACCACACGTATGTTTGCTGCTTATGTTCTACAAACACACACATAGCCTCTTCTGATCTGCAGTAAATGTAGTTGGTTTGAGAATTCAAACAAGACTGATCTTTTATTCATGGTAGAATAATATACAAGGTAGCCCTGGAACGCCAGCTGATTATTTTTTTATTTGCTTTTTTCGCGGTAAGAACTGTCAAATGTTGTGTAAATGTGAAATAACTCTGTTGCACACACAATACCACACGTATGTTTGCTGCTTATGTTCTACAAACACACACATACCCTCTCTATTAATGTTTGACATTTTCTCTCCCAAATGTACATTTGTATTTGTTGTGCGGCTACCTATTATATTATTCTACCATGCTTTTATTTCCATATTACATAGTGTCCACACCTGATGAATTTATATCATGATGAATGTCAAATTGATATCATGATGAAAATTCATCACGTATAGAGTCAATTTATTAATGTTATATCAGTGTTATGATATAATCATCAGAGCTCAAACTCAGATGAATATATTATGATATGAAACGCAATTTTATTTGTTGTTTTTACTTTATCGTTTGTTTTCTTTGTTAGAATTAGTGCAAATTATATGAAAACCCATAAATTTTGTGATATTTATTAAATAAATCTTATAATAAATATATATATTTTTTTGGTGGTTATTGTTATCCATATAAAGGTCTAAATGTTCGATCTTAGCTGTACGACGAAGAAGAAAATATGATTCATCATGATATAAATTCATCAACGTCTACCCCAATGTATTGATAGGAATGAAAAATTTACAATTTCTCTGCCGGCGTTTTATTAGGTGTTATGATGAAAATTCATCAGGTGTGGACACTAAGTTAGGTATTAAGCATTACAGTGAAGAGCAATTCATAACAACTTAGTATTTAGATTATATTTAAACTAACTTACATTATATTTAAAAGTATCTTACATTCTATTTAAAAGTATCTTACATTCTATTTAAAAGCAGTATTATCCCTACAATAGCAATTATTTACCTTACAATTTTAATTCAATATTGCAAGGCAAAGAAAATAATATAAATGATTTTTTCCAAATCTTTTTGATATCAAAATCTAATCATATTTATTGTTATCAGAAATCAAATTGATCGAGTATACTGCGTTTACAAAAACTAATTTCGGTTTTTACCCACAGAATACGGGTTTAAAAATTTTAATGTCTTACACCACTTCCTGCAATTTTTGAAAATCCCTTTAAAATCAATATCTAATTATGAGTTTGAAACCGGAACTTTACTTACATACTTACTTTTAGGACAGTAATAACAAAATTCAAATATAGCTCTCTATGTTAATGCTTTTATGGCAATTTCGTAAAAGCAAAATATACTTTTTTTCGGAGTTCAGTCTGTTTCGTTGTTTTGAACAAATGAATTTTAAGTCCGAAAAACATTTTTCGCACATGTATGTGGAAGGAAATAGAGATCGAAGCTTCAAAGCATTTTTCTTTAATACTGCATATTCTAAGTCGTCCAAACTTCTCCAAAATGATAGCATATCATTAATTGACCCCATTAAAGTCGGTGTTGCTAATTATGAGTTTGAAATACAACCGGAACTTATTGTCTTACGAAGCGAAATAAAAGACTAATCAATTAATGATATGCTATCATTTTGGAGAAGTTTGGACGACTTCGAATATGCAGTATTAAAGAAAAATGCTTTGAAGCTTCGATCTCTATTTCCTTCCACATACATGGGGGAAAAATGTTTTTTGGACTTAAAATTCATTTGTTCAAAACAACGAAACAGACTGAACTCCGAAAAAAAGTATATTTTGCTTTTACGAAATTGCCATAAAAGCATTAACATAGAGAGCTATAGTTGAATTTTATTATTACTGTCCTAAAAGTATATATATATATATATATATATATATATATATATATATATATATATATATATATATATATATATATATATATATATATATATATATATATATATATATATATATATATATATATATATATATATATATATATATATATATATATATATATATATATATATATATATATATATATATATATATATATATATATATATATATATATATATATATATATATATATATATATATATATATATATATAAAAATATATATATATATATATATTAAGGCTGTTCACTACATAGTGGGAAAAAATTTTTTTATCGGATCTAAACGCATAGTAGCTTATTTTGTGCCACTTGGAGTGCAAATAAGACCTGCAAAAAATATATTCAATCGAACAACGTTTAGAGGTTGCTCAACGCTCCCAAAGATTTGCTATAGAATAGCTTTTGTATACCTATTTCTTTAGAAAATTTACTATTTTGTACCGGTGTCGATTTGTGAATTGGAAATTGATCATGATTGTAATATTTGTTGATTCTTTGAGAGTGGTTAACGATGCAGCAGAACGCTCTGTTGCTCTAATGTCTGCCTTCAACGAATCTATTACGAAGAATGAGACAGAAATGCAGAAATTAATTCAGGTGGTAGAGGATCACAGAAAGAGAGTTCCCGATGCTCGAAAAGTTACACTTAAAGCGTATAATCCGCGATAACAAGATCATAATGCATTTTAGATTGTGTTAAGTGGTTTTTATGTAATGCTGATTAGCACATTTTGCTTAGATTATATGATTAAAGTTCAATAAAAAGAAGTCCTTTGAGCAACCCCTAAATATTTTTCGATTTGTTTGAGTTTTTGCACAAAGCAATGTTTATAAAAAAGGAACAAAATAAGCTACTATGCATAATCAAATTCAAAAAAAATTTTTTTTGAACAGCCCTAATATATATATATATATATATACTTTATATATATATATATATATATATATATATATATATATATATATATATATATATACTTTATATATATATATATATATATATATATATATATATATATATATATATATATATATATATATATATATATATATATATATATATATATATACTTTATATATATATATATATATATATATATATATATATATATATATATATATATATATATACTTTATATATATATATATATATATATATATATATATATATATATATATATATATATATATATATATATATATATATATATATATATATATATATATATATATATATATATATATATATATATATATATATATATATATATATATATATATATATATATATATATATATATATATATATATATATATATATATATATATATCTATATATATATATATACTTTATATGTATATATATATATATATATATATATATATATATATATATATATATATATATATATATATATATATATATATATATATATATATATATATATATATATATATATATATATATATATATATATATATATATATATATATATATATATATATATATATACTTTATATATATATATATATATATATATATATATATATATATATATATATATATATATATATATATATTTATATATATACTTTATATATATATATATATATATATATATATATATATATATATATATATATATATATATATATATATATATATATATATATATATATATATATATATATATATATATATATATATATATATATATATATATATATATATATATATATATATATATATATATATATATATATATATATATATATATATATATATATATATATATATATATATATATATATATATATATATATATATATATATATATATATATATATATATATATATATATATATATATATATATATATATATATATATATATATATATATATATATATATATATATATATATATATATATATATATATATATATATATATATACATATATATATTCACTTGCGTGAACAGAAATTTAAAACACCCAACTCTGGGTGCATAATTAATGCGTCACAACTGCAGTTGCAGAAATCAACTTAACTTCTTTTCGGATGAGAAGAACTTTATTTATTATCGTTGTATCCCGAGGCAAAACCACAAGTGCTAATAAGAAGTGATCAAACCCAATTAAGTACATTCTGAAATTTCATAATCTTAAATATATTTTTATACGTGTAAATATTTACATAAATTAAAAGTGAATTTATTGTATTAAAAACCCTATACGTTTTGTAACGTTAAAGAAGATAACGTGTTTTCTTTAATTGAGTGCCCTGGTAGATAAAGAATATTCTAACCCTTTAACCCGTTTCTTCATGGTCCTTTCGAAGTTCCAAAATTGAAATAGTGCAAGTGAAAAATACAGTCCACTAAACAAAAAATAACAAAATACACACTCCATTAAAATAATCAAATACTGTAAGATTTTTGATACAAACCCGAAGAACTTGCAAACACCCACCCTTATATTTGCAAACTACTTATAACACATATGTGTATCAAAAGTTTTTTTTTGCGTTTTTTATCAAAAGGGCATTGAAATATTCATACATACATACATTACAAAGTTACATATTTACATACACATTAAATATACAGGCAGTGGAACACAAATAATTTAATACAAACAGTCAAACCAAATAAATATAAAACACATTAATAAATAAATAAATATTTAAATTATCAAAAGACAAACAATTATTAAAAAGGTGATATTAATAAATAAAACATAGAACAATTATTACAAAAGTAAAATTTCACGTAAGTGACAATTTAAATAAATCAAAAACAAAGTTAAACAAAAACCAACAAACAGAAAGTTATTAGTTAAACAAGGAAAAAAACAAAATTTAAAAATAAAACAAGAGTAATTATTACAAAACGTTACAAAAAAAATATACATACAAACTTACATATTTTAAAACATACAAATAGACAAAGTCAAAAAATATATCAAAATTCTTAAAATTTATTTATATGAATATACTGAAAGTGCAATAAACTGCAAGCAGCATACATACCCATAAACAAACATTACATAGTTACATCGACTGCACATTTACAACAACAACACTATACATTAACTCAACACGCATTACAGCGGGAAGATCACGCAAAAAGAAAACACAAGTAAATTATTTCTGAGTGTTGTGTTTTTCTTCCGACGGGGTTTTTTTGAATTTGGAACGATTTTCCGTCATCCCACGTCAAATTTGGTTTGTAAACAGACCGGTTTCGGCTATGGGCCATCTTCAGTGTTCTATTGAATACTAAATCCTTTTAGTATTCAATAGAACACTGAAGATGGCACATAGCCGAAACCGGTCTGTTTACAAACCAAATATGACGTGGGATGACGGAAAATCGTTCCACATTAAATTATTTCTCTTGTTAAGGTTTGTACCCTACAACCAGCAAGCGTGGTAAGTTAATATTTTACAGCTTACAGAAAAAAAATCTCTCAAAAAACTGAAACTTTTATATATTTTATAAACAAATAAATGCAAAAATAAAATATATATATATATATATATATATATATATATATATATATATATATATATATATATATATATATATATATATATATATATATATATATATATATATATATATATATATATATATATATATATATATATATATATATATATATATATATATATATATATATATATATATATATATATATATATATATATATATATATATATATATATATATATATATATATATATATATATATATATATATATATACATATATGTATAAACTAACTTAAACACCCACCCATCCAATTAATAGCGAAAAGCGAGAATATTAATTTTTGCTATATATTGCTTAAAGAACACATATTGCGTATCTCAGTGTGTAGAGCACATATTTGCTTATAAAGCACCCAATTGGAAAATTCATTTCTGGTACAACTTTAACTAATATATTAAAAGTTAACCCTTTTATTACCCACAAATTTAACCCTTTTATTGCCCAAAACTATTACATAAATAAAATAAATAAAAACCTAATATGCCTACACTGGAAGCCTTGGCTGCCGAATTATTACGGTACATTGAGATCGATTTAAAAGCGTTTGAAGAGGATTATAAAAATGCAGAAGATTATTCACAATCTTTACCCGCACTTCAATTCCAGAAACGCGAGTTGGAGACTTTGTGGTCAGATATTGACAAAAGATATAAACAGATTAGGGAATCTCTTGATTTGAGTGAGTCAACAAAAGTTAGTACAGTAAATGTCTCGCAAATCACAAAGCAGATTAGAACATCGAAGCAGTTTTATAGGTCTACAATAATAAAGATTGAAGAATCTATTTATACCCTTATTCGAATCAATGAACCCCGTTCCTCTTTAACCAATGCCACAACAACGCAACTCAATGACTCCACCGTATCATTTAATGTACCGCCATGTGACATGCCAACATTTAGTGGCGATTTCAAAACATGGGCCTCTTTCCGAGATCTCTTTAAAGCTATTTATGGCAATAATAAACGATTAAGTGGAGTTGAGAAACTTTTCCACTTAAAGCAAGAAACTAGCAGCGAAGCCAAAGAAAATGTAGATAATGCACCCTTGACAAATGATGGTTTCCTTATTGCATGGAACCAATTAGTTTCCCAATATGAGAATAAAAGAATGCAAATTAATGCACAATTAAAATCATTGTTTAATTTACCCACTGTGAGCACCATGTGTAGTACCTCAATAAGAAAGCTTCAAAGAAAGATAAATTGTTGTATTTCGAATTTGAGTTCATTGGAGATAGACACGGATAATTGGGATCCTATTTTTGTGTATCTATGTTCAACAAAACTACCCAGAGAAGTTCGTGTACAGTTCGAAAAAACACTCTCTGATTGTTCAGAAATGCCATCATGGACTGAACTCGATTTGTTTTTAACAAACCCTTATAAGGAGCTAACATCAGTTAATGATGTCCTAAATCAGCTTGATCATCAAAACACCCACTCAAAACCCAAACAATTCCAGGACAATAAGAATCTGTTTGACAGACGAGGGAAAACTTTTCGCAATACAACCCATTCACAAAAAGAAACATACCCTAGATTTAAACCCCAGAACAAATTCTCGAAACCAACCCAAAATCATCAAAATACCCAAAACCACAAAAAATCTCCAAGTAACACAAACTTACAGAATAAACCCGATGGTTCAATTTGCAAACTTTGCAAAAATAATCACATCTTAAGCGAATGTTCTACATTTACCTCATTAGGAATAAATGAAAGGATTGAATTTGTGAAAAGGAATGGCATATGTTATAACTGTTTAGCCATTGCCCATATAATCAAAGATTGTCATAGCACCTTTACTTGTAGATATTGCGGTGGAAGACACAATACTCTTTTGCACAAACCCAATTCAAACCCAAACCCACAAGTTGATGACAATCAACCATCAACATCACGAAATACAGCACAATCTTTCTCGACCCATACCAGTTCAAGCAAACCAGCGTTAGATGACATAACAAAACTATTAGGAACAGCAGTTGTGAATGTTGAGGTTCAAGGAGAAAAATTCCCAGCTAGAGCCTTAATTGACCCAGCCTCAGATTTTTCGTTTATTTCTGATAAACTTAGACGAAAACTTAGATTGCCCACTACACCCATTGTTGCTGAAATTTCAGGATTTAATGAAGTCGTTTCAGCATAATCAAATAAATTATGTGATGTTTTGTTACGTTCCAACACAGAAAATATTTTAAATTGAATATCCAAGCGATTGTTGTAAAAACTCTCACAAAAAATTTACCCACCCAACACTTAAACCTAACACAAATAAAAGACTTAGGAAATATTCAATTAGCTGACCAGAAATTCTACGAAAGCAGACCCATAGATTTCATAATTGGCAGCGATTATTACCCACAGATTTTTAAATCAAGTGTTAGAAAAGATTTTCTTAACACATTAATAGCTCAAGAAACTGAGTTTGGTTGGATTTTGACTGGACCCTTCCAACAATTACATAAAACCCAACCCATTGTCTCATATTTTAATTCTGTCAAACTTGATAAATTTATAACCAAGTTTTGGGAAATTGAAAATATACCCACCAAACCTAATATATCTGAAGAAGACTTAGCTTGCGAAGAAATTTATGCTACAACTACACATAAGTTACCCAACGGCCGTTATCAGGTCAGTCTTCCATTTCAATCCCCTACAATTGAATTAGGAAACTCACGCCATATCGCAATGGCTCAATTTTTACGAAATGAGAAAAATCTGATGAAGAAACCTGAACTTAAACTAGAATATGACAACGTGCTGCAAGAATATATTGACTTAGGTCATATGGAACTCGTAAAATATAACCCTAACAGATCTTCAGACACCCATTACTATTTACCCCATCATGCCGTTATAAAACTTGATCGTGTTACAACAAAAGTTAGAGTTGTTTTTAATGCTTCGAGCAAAACTTCTAACGGCAATAGTTTAAATGATGCTTTATACACTGGCCCTACCCTACAACAAGATTTAGTTCTGCTTATCTTGAAATGGCGCTTTTATAAAATTGTTTTTAACGCCGACATTACAAAAATGTACAGGCAAATTATGTTAAACCCAACCCACACACCTTTTCAACGAATATTATTCCGTAAAAGCCTCAACGAACCCATCCTAGAATTTGAGCTGAAAACAGTGACGTTTGGTGTCAACTGTGCACCTTATTTGGCTATTAGAACCCTACACAAATTAGCCAGACATTCAAAATACCCACCCTATTGCTTCGCACATTTTGAAAAACAATATGTATGTAGATGATGTACTTGCTGGAGGTCACACTATTGAAGAAGCAAAAGAGGCTCAAAATCAGATAATTACCGCTCTTAACTCTGCTGGTTTTCCATTAAGGAAATGGACTTCAAATATGAAGGAATTAATTCAAAGCTTACCCGAAGATCATCTGCTTGATGTGGATCTGCTTACTCTACCCGAATCAAATAACGCCAAAACATTAGGCATAAGATGAAATGGCAAGGAAGACGCTTTCTTTTTTAGTGTGCCAATTATTGAAAGAAAATCTGCATACACAAAGCGAACGGTTTTATCAGATATAGCTCGACTTTTTGACCCAGCTGGTTGGTTAGCGCCGATTGTTATTTCTGCTAAAATTATTATGCAGCAAATATGGCAAGATAACACAGCTTGGGATGAATGTCTTAACCCACTCACCCTTATAAAATGGCAAAAGTTTTTACAGTTCTATGACAATATTGATAAAATTCGTATACCAAGATGGATTAATTTTTCACCTTTGGCTAGTATTGAGTTTCATGGTTTTTCAGATGCTTCTGAAAAAGCATCTTCGGCTGTATTATATGCTCGAGTAACACACACAGACGGACCTAGTACCGCAACCCTACTCATCGCTAAGACGAGAGTAGCACCCATCAAAGTAATCTCGTTACCGAAACTAGAACTTTGTGGGGCAGTGTTGTTGGCTAACATTACCCACAATTTAATCACTCAACTCAACCTGACGCAATATAAAACCCACTTCTGGACTGATTCATCAATAGTGCTAGCATGGCTTAGCAAACAACCCAATTCCTGGAATACCCTTGTGGCTAATCGAGTGTCTACGATTCTAAAAACTGTTGGTGTTGACAATTGGAATCATGTTGCCTCACACGACAACCCGGCCGATGTTGCTAGCCGGGGATGTAATGCTGAGGAATTAAAATAGGATAAACTCTGGTGGAACGGACCTTCGTGGTTAAAAGAATCATCGGATAAATGGCCAACAACAAATAAACCCTTTGAAACACTAGCTGAAGCGAAAATTAGTCAGTCATTTTGTACTACTGTAAAAACCCAACCGTCCTTGGAAAACACGAATGACTCAAACACAGATATTTTGTCACGATTTTCAAGTTTGTCTAAAGCTCTCAGAGTAATGTCTTATGTCTATCGTTTTTGTAATCGCACATCGTATACCAGAACCCTAAAATCTCGAAATGATTATGTTTTTCTTGATCAAAATAAATATCCATCTAGAGATGAAAGAATGAATAAATTACTTACCCACCCTAGTATAGAACTGGATGCGATTGAACTCAAATCAACCCAAGATAAACTCATTATTCTCTGTCAGACTAAATATTTCGAAGAAGAATATAATTGTCTGAAAAGAAAATACCCAATACCCAAAAAGAGCAATTTACTCACACTCACCCCGTTCATAGATTCTGCCAATATTATGCGCGCGAATGGTCGATTGGCCAGCTCCAACAGTTTGTCATACTCAGAACGACACCCAATGTTACTACCCTATGCAAGTCAACTTGCGAAATTGTTAACCCTACATGTGCACTTGGTAACCTTACATGGAGGAAACCAACTTATGATGAGGATAATAAGATCTGGATATTGGATACCGAAACTTCAGAATCTAATCAGTTCTATTGTACACAGATGTTTACCATGCACAAAGTATAAGAACCGACAAACTACTCAATTTATGGCAGCTTTGCCACCAGAACGCACCCAGATAACAAAACCCTTTTATAATACTGGAGTTGATTTCGCCGGGCCATTTGATGTTAAGGTTTATACTGACAGAAATTGTAAAATAACAAAAGGTTACGTATGTGCTTTTGTTTGCTTTGCAACAAAAGCCATTCACTTAGAACCGACTTCTGACCTGTCAACTCAAGCCTTTATGGCAGCATTCGCCCGATTTTTTTCGAGGCGGGGATGCCCTGTCGCCATTTACTCTGACAATGTAATAAATTTCATTGGAGCTAGTAATTTACTGAAAAAAGAACGACAGGAATTCCTCAAACAATTAAAAGACTCAGTAGTAACAACCAATAGTTTGCAGAACTTGACGTGGCATTTTATTCCCCCCGGAGCACCACACATGGGTGGTTTATGGGAGGCAGGTGTTAAAAGCTTTAAGGCACACTTGAAAAAGTTTAATGCTATAAAATATACTTTTGAAAAACTAGCAACACTTCTAGCTAGAATTGAAGGATGCCTAAACTCAAGACCCTTAAGTCCGTCAAGTGACAACCCGCAAGATCTGAATCCCTTAACCCCAGGTCATTTTTTAATTGGTTCACCCATATTAACACCCGCGGAACCCGATTGTAGCAATGAAAATCTTTCCCTCGCAAATCGATGGCAAAAGTTAAAGATTCTACATCACAACTTCTGCAGACGATGGAAAGATGAATATCTTAAAGAACTACATAAAAGATATATATGGAAACACCATAAGCGACAAGTTGAACTCAATGATATTGTGGTTTTAAGGCAAGATAACTTACCCCAAAATGAATGGTTGCTTGGACGTATAATTAAAACTTACCCAGGTACTGACGGACAAATCCGAGTTGTCGACATACGTACTCCAAATGGAACTTTAACACGTCCCATAACAAAACTTGTAGTTTTACCCACGACTTAAATTAAGTTCATTGAGCAAACACACTAACACATTCATAAATATATACATGCACAACTAATTCATTTACACTCACCCAAGCTCAGTATTTAACGGTCTGGTCACTGTTTTTCCATAACTGTCAATGATTCTTATTTAACAATAATTATCCAAATAAACCACAGAAATATTGCTACAGTGACCTATTCTTTAAGTACTAAACTCATTTAACCCATTTATCATTTCAATTCTATTTACTTTCACAAAGTTTATACAGATCATGGCACCCAAAAAGCAAGAAAAATTCAAACGCTCTAACCGAGAACACACCCAAGATCGGAAAAACCCAAAACACTCCAAACATTCGAAACCCAAACGATACTTTGGCTGCGGCATCTGTCAAGCAGACCATCGACTTACAGCCTGCCAGAAATTTACTGCAATGAACTTGGCTACTAAATATAAAACTGCCGTTAAGTTGCATTATTGCACAAACTGTTTGGCCAGGAACCACTTGATTGACCGGTGCACAAACAAAACTCGCTGCACGGACCAGAAAGAATTCTCAAGCACTTGGCTCCGGAAACTTCCCCGTCAGATAACCACACAAATGCTCCCATACCAGCACCTCGCCTATCACTTATGGCCTCAAGTGCAGCGGCTTCCAGGATTGTTTCCACCCCCATCACAAAAAGTTTTGTACCAACAGTTCTCGTAAACGTAATCATGGAGAAGAGCAATAAATTAGTACGAGCAGTTTTGAACCCAAGCGTGACGAAGTCTCGTATTGCCATATCGTTCGTAAAATCAAACCTGCTGAGCCCGTTCAAAATTGACAGTGAAGTATATGTCAAGGCACTGATTTCACCAAACTGGCCTTGTAATTTGAGGTATGAAATATGTATGCAAGTGGTCATGGACTTGCCTAAGGATCCCTATCTAAGTCCTAGGGACGAATTGCTAAAAAATAAAATAGGTAGAGTTTCTTTCGCAGACCCAGAATTTTATTCCAACGCACCTATAGATATGGAAATAGGTGGTGATCTGTACACCAACATCATACAGCCCAATGTGATCCATATTGACGGTGGAGCTCTTGTAGCGCAGGACTCAACTCTTGGTTGGCTGATCATGGGATCACTTGCCAACTAAACACTCACATACAAGTATTTGACTACCGATGTTACCCATATTACTCTGTAATTTTTAGTTGAACATACACAAATAATTGTTCTTTCTTTCACAGGTCGCCGAGCCCTAGAGCATGTTCACTTGCGTGAACAGAAATTTAAAACACCCAGCTCTGGGTGCATAATTAATGCCCCACAACAGCAGTTGACGAAACCAACTTAACTTCTTTTCGGATGAGAAGAACTTTATTTATTATCGTTGTATCCCGAGGCAAAACCACAAGTGCTAATAAGAAGTGATCAAACCCAATTAATTACATTCTGAAATTTAATAATCTTAAATATATTTTTATACGTGTAAATATTTACATAAATTAAACGTGAATTTTATATATATATATATATATATATATATATATATATATATATATATATATATATATATATATATATATATATATATATATATATATATATATATATATATATATATATATATATATATATATATATATATATATATATATATATATATATATATATATATATATATATATATATATATATATATATATATATATGTGTGAAATTGAGAATTTTAAAAAGTGTCTGCCAGGACATTATCGCGACCTCCAAAATTGTCTGCCATTATGAATTTCGAATAATAATAATACTGAATATTAACATATGTAAATATCAGGGTTGGTAAATGGTTTTGAAGTTGGTCAAAATGTTTAGCCTGTGCTACCTGTGTGATGCCGCATGGACTGCCACCCACCTTAATTATTCTCCAGCTCTTGTATAGTATGTACCTATATTAAGGTTTCATTGAACAAAATTTGAGCGTTGGTAAAATACATGCAGTCTGCGGCCACTGGCTCTTAGACTAATAGTAACTTTGTTATATATAAATAATGATTTATTATTTACGATACATTATAAAAATTAAAAAATGGAGGTTTTTTTCTAAAATGAACATTTTTTCGAAGATTTTTATTTTAAAGTTTCTGGCATCACTGCTTACGATACTTTTGTTTGGTGTAGCTCAAAATAAATTTTTTTATTTCTTGAATTTTATTGGTTTTATTGATTCATAATGTTGATTTATTATAAGTAATAGTTTTTGTAATTCTGTATTCCTTCGGGATATCTGACGACTGGCTGTGTACTACTAAGAAGTGGAACCAATCGAAATGGTTAACAGATGGGGTTTCGCCACCCAATTCTGGAGGTAGTATGTCCTTACATATCAGATTATGCATAGAAATCAGGTTCGATCCATGAACATGAATGTGTTTTTTGATTCTATCTTCAAAAAATGGTTTTATCGCTGTTAAAATAAAGCCCACATACCACGGCTGGGAAATAAAATGGATTCCTTTAAATTTAACTGGCAAAAAGTCCTAAAATTTTTCAAATATATGCTTTGTGTATATTATAAAGAAAAAGTTATATACATATGTATGTATGTACCTGTAGTCCTTCAATAATAGATTTTAATATTTTTGGAAATAAATGTGTTGATTGCTGGTACGAAAAGTTTGTCCAGTCAACAATTATAACAAATCCTATAGCTTGATTTTGTACATCTTCCAACAATGTGTCCAGGGTTAATAAAAGTGCTCTATAAATATCTTCCAGAGAATATTTGCTAGTATTCCAGTTTGCTGCAGTAAATGTTATGACTTTTCTGCCGCGTCTATCTCTTTCACTTAAAATTCCGGGATTACCATCTAACAAAGCATGTTGGATTTTTTGATCAAATACGTAAATATTTTGCCAACATGAATTGTTTTGTTTATAGTTTAGGTATTTTATAAGTAAATCCATCGAATTTTTGCAATTAAATTTCTTTGCATATAAAAATCGATAAAGAAAGCTTTGATCAAAACAAATGGATTTATCTTTAAGCGACAAGTTAGTGCTTGATTCGACCATATGTAGGAATGTTTCAAAAATTTTGCTATTGCTTTCATTTTGTTTTCTTTTTGAATGCTGTTGTGAAGAGTACTTTGAGTAGAAAGAATAACTTTTATGTGGCGAATTTGTAACTGATATTTCGAAATAGTCTGACATTTTTTAAATAAAAATAAATAGCTGTAAAAGAAAATAAAAAAACAATCGTTAAATAAAGATGTATGTGTATAGATAGTATATAGGGTAGCACTGATTTTATTAAGCGTGAATTATCAGCCAACTTTTATATGAACATGTGATAAAGTTTTTTGTTTTGTTTTTGTTTGAAAATAAAAAATTTGAATTTATTTTCTTGCAGTTTTTAAAAATATGTATAAAAAAACAAGACCTCAACATATAAAATATATTGTTTTAAGAAAATCAACTACAAAATAGGCGTGGCACTGCCCACAATTTTGACCATCATGTAATTGTGTGTGCCAAGCTCTATAAGAATCAGTTAATCCTTTCGGTACAAGTTTTCCAATTCAGGCATTAAAAATCCAATTTTGTTACTATTCGGGCTTAAATAATTTTAATAAATTTAAATTTTTTTATTTTTTCCAAAAAGTTGACTCCAAAGTGGTTTTTTAGAATGATGCCATATAGATACATTTGTACTCAATGGAGTATAAAAAACACATGGGCGAACAAAACTAAATGGAATTGGAGGATGGGGTGGTCCTATATTTTTATCTATGGTGGGCTTAATTAACGGTCTGAGTTGAAACGAGCCATTTTCCAACTTTCCAAGTTGATCAAAAGAGGAATTCTCTGAGGGATGAGTCCATTATTTTATGGAACGACCCAAGAAGGGGGAAATACGAGGAATTGCATTTTTTAAACAGGGCGATCTCTTACTATTATCTATAGTTATATTTTATTTGGAACTAGTAACCCCAAAATTTTCAAATTGTGGGAAATTTTGCCTCTTTGAAAGATAGTCCATTTTTTAGAAAAGTGAAAACGCACTTAGGGTGAAAATTTTGTAGAACAAATTACTGATTATTGTTTCTAGGGCCAATTGACAGTTTTATTTCCAAATATGAATCGGTAAAGCATGAAAATTAAAATGACTTTGATCTAGTGGTGTATACAGAGTTACAATAAAAACTTTACCACATCATAGGTTTGTATCCATATGGATACATGCATAATTAAAAAAATCGTCGGTGCTTTTTTAATTGTTTAAACAAAAAAATTGTTATGCAGAATATTAAATTAAAGTCTTTTTAACTTATTTCAGTTAATTTTATTTAAAAAAAGTCAATATGTTTGTTTTATAAGTAAAATAAAAAACTCTGTTTTGACCAAAAATAAAATATTTAAAAGATGCTTTTTTAAATACGTATTTTTTTAAGAAAATAAAACCAAAACATTTTCCAAAAGTGACTTAAATTAAGAAATAAGACCTGGAAATTCTATAATCCGTTAGCAATCCAAAGGTAAAATTAATGCGGTTCTTGTTAGACGCTTATCAATTTACGTGTATCCATATGGATACAATATAGCGAAAGGGTTAAATAGAAGTAGTTCAAATGAATAGCACTTTTCTAACTATGATATTGTATTGTATTGATAGCTAAATGCGTATACAAAGTTTCATAAGAATCGGTTTTGTAGAAGTTGGTCAAAAATAATATTTACTTAGCTAGGCGTGGCACCGTCCACTTTTTTAATCATGATGTAGTATTCAAATAGAAGCTTAATGTGTTTGCAAAGTTTCATAACAATCGGCGAGTAAAAGTAGTTGAAAAGGATTGTGTATTTACTTTGTATTTATGTATTTATTTATTTATAGTCTATGGACAAATTTCTTACAAACTATTTAAATGTACTAACATAATTGCGTATTTTATATTGTTTGTGTTAAATATATACAGATTTTAGATCGAAACAAACTTTACTTTTTTAAATATAATATAGCATTGCGTTTAATGATCTTTGTGTTCAGAGAAAAGTCTATAAAATTATACATTTCATTAAAAGAACTGTATAATGTCCTAAGTGGATCAGACATGGCAAAGTTAGAGTGAGTCTATATCATGATAAATGTCAAATCGTTATCAAGATAATAATTTATCAGGTATAGACTGCATTTATTAGTGTTATGCAGTGTCTTGCCAATTTTGTCAGAGCTCAAGCTCAGACAAATTTGTCTTGATAAAAAACGTAAACAAACTGTTTGAAGTTTCAATTTATTTTCAAAAACTAAAATGTTTACAAAATTTAAGAAAAAATATACGAATAAAGCAAAATATGAATATTTTAATTAAATAAAAGCAGTTTAATGAAAAATAAGTGAAATAGTGCATGAATAGTGACAAACTACCTTCACGACACCAAACAAACTGTGATTTATCATAACAAAAAACCACAACGTATTCGCATGTATACTAACAATAAGAAAAAAATTACATCTGGTCTGCCGAAGTTTTGTTAATTGTCATGATAAAAATATATCAGGTATAGACGTAGGGTTAGAACGACATGTTCTGACATATAGTGGGTTAAAAGAACGAAGTAAGCATTGAGGAATATTTAAAGCAAAGAAGCCCACAAGTATTTTGCAGCAGTATTGTTGATAGAATTTCGAAGTACAGTGACAAGAAAAAGTAAGCGCACAGATTTTCTCTAAAACATAATCACAAGATATTGTTTTGGTTGTAAAAAACTTATAATAATGCAGTTCACACTGGATTCGCTATTTTTACTTGTTAAAATGGCAAATTTTTAATACATTTTGCTGTTTTGAAATTTAAAATTTTTACTTAAAAAAATTTTAAACAACAAAATGAAATGAACATTTTTCTATTTTGGGCATTATGATTATTTTCATAGTAGTATGAATAGGTACAATGATGAGGAAAGAAAAGTGCCTTTTATTAGAAAAAAAAATATTTTTGGAAAAATTGTAGGGCTGGTTAAGAGGGCAAACAAATAATGAAAGAAAACTAGATTTGAAAATAAAAAAAGAAATTTCAAGGCACGTAAAATTCTTCTAAGACTAAATTATAATTTTAATTTAATAGAACCTTTGCCCTAGTCCTGCAATATTATTACGCGATGCGCTGCGCAATTAGAAACATCTGTAGGGTGAATTTAATTCCTTTTGATTAGATGAAAGCACTGACAAGTCTCTGTCAGCTTGTTATTTGTTTTCGTTGCGTGGATAGCGAATACAAAATTTTTTAAACAATGTTTTTGTTTGAAACTTTTTACGGAAATGTTACAGGTAAATTGTTATTCGATGTTGTATCCAATAAACTTATGTCTATTGTAGATCCTAAAAAATTGTTAGGGTCTCCACAGATGGTATAAATGTTATGTCGGGTAAATATAACGTGACCAGAAGGTTTTTGTCAAAAGCGGGATAAGAACGGTTAAAAAGCGGGATTCTGAAGAAAATATGGCAAAAAAAGCGGAGCTTTATAAAATATATTATGGAAAGCGGGATGTTGTAAATACACTGATGATTATATATGATTTTTTATAAATGTATGCAACTACAGAGTTCCAAATCATTAGCTGAAATGCGAAATAACATAACTAACAAAAAATTCGCATTTCCAGTTATTAATTATTACATCGAAACGCTTGTCCCTACAAAATTTTGAAATTGTTATCATAAAAATTAATCGCACTAAAAACGAAAATGAAGAGACTTTTTTCTTCATTCAGCCACTTAAAGTATGTTATTTAGTCTTTTTTCGCTCCTATAAAATTAAAAACAGTGTATGTATGTAATTTTGCGTTTCAGCTAACTATATGTTCTTAGGAAATGCATTGAGTTACATGCCTTAAAATTTAATAAAGTGCATTTTGAGATGTTTTTTTTAACAATTTATCATTTTTACGAAAAAAAATTTTATAAATTGCTTTAAGCCTAAAGATAATTTCACATGAAACGTGAAGTCGTTAGGAACCGACAAAACTAAGAAAGTATAAGTCAGTGAGTGAAAAAGCGAAAGTAATTTTTTATAAAATTCAGTTTATAGTCAATCGAATATTTTTGGTCAAAAGCAGCTCTCTTTTTTATTTAACGTCTTGTAACTTTATTCTATTTTGTCCGCCCTTAAGCATTTTATGTATCATGTGTTCGGCACCAAATTAGTTTCAACTTTGGGCTTCACAGAAAAAAATATCATCAAATTGCAACTAACAATTTCATTGTTAATATGTAATTTAAATTCAAACATATATTTGTTAATATAACAAATTGAGTTGTTGATACGACAAATACCGAAATGTTTTCAACAAACTGAACTAAAAAAATTGTTTGTTATGTATTGTGAAAAAATGAACAATCATCATTGTTGGTATAACAAATGAATGCACACACGTATGTGTACTAACCAAATTTTTTGTTATGTATTGTGAAAATTAGCAATCACCATTGTTGATATAACAAATGAATGCACACATGTAGATAAAACGAAGGAAATCACGTTTTGTGTGTATTTATTATTTGCGTATTTAATAATGAATTGCTCTGTAGCTGAGAGTTAAGAACGTCAGCCTATTAGTCCAGAGGTCGCCGGTTCGATTCCACCCAAAGACATTTAGTGTTTTTCGCAGACAGGCAAAAAGTCGCTTCGAGGATAGTGATTGTATAAAAAAATACAACAATTATGATAGTTAAAATTTGTTCGGAAAATCAACAATTCAGATTGTTGATATAACAATAATCTTAATTGAAATAAATTAGAAAAAAAAAACATTTTTTTAATTTTTTCTGATTTTCCTTTAACTTACAATTTCGTAAATGTATTTACAAAAATCGGTGTAGGTTCAAAATCAATTACTTATTTAATTGATATAACAAAAAAATGAATTGTATTTACAATTTTTTTTTTTTGTGTTTGAAGGCTATTTCTGAATTTCCATTTCAATTTAATGGAGCAAATTTAAATTGAGGTTATCAATGTTAGTCGAACTCTGGTTTTTAATTTTTACAATAATCAATAATTTTCAATACTACGTGCCCTACTTGACTTCACCGTCCTCACATTGTGAAAGGTATAACAAGAGCTCTGATCATGATATCGTGGTTAATCTTGAAATATCATGGTGTTCAGTTCGACTCTTATACAGTCAAGAATTTGACTTTGTCTTTTCAATTATTGCATGCTTTTCAAATTCCATTCTCAATAAAAATAATTTAATTGAAGAATTAAACTGAATGAATTTAAGCCTGAATAATTAAGTATCTTTGGCAATTTCTAAAAACATAATTTTTTTCAATTTTAACTTCCTTTAACTCAATGAGTTTTTATTTTATCAACACAAGAAAGATTTAGTTTGCTCAATTGAAACATTTTCAATATTTTTGGGAATAATTAAAAAAAAAACAGCTATAAATTTTAAAGCTCGAAAAAGCGGGATAAGGCGGGATAACAATTTGAGGCGGATCGACCTCTAAAAAGCGGGATAATCCCGCCTAAAGCGGGATGTTTGGTCAGGTTAGGTAAATATGAAGGATTCATCGGGCAGTTTAAAAAACATTGTTTTGACGTTAATGCCTTCCATTGTGTTATTCATCAGGCTGCTCTAAAGAATAAATAAAATACGAGGAGAACATCACTCGCTTACACATACAAAATTCGTTAGCTTTTTAACAACGAAAAAGTACTTACATAATGATTTAAAACGTTTATTATTTCTAATTATAAGAATACAGTAAAATGAAAAAGTAAACGAATAGATTTTTGTTCAATTTAAGTCGCATGGAATTGTTTTGGTTTTCAAAAACGGAAGAAGTTTGACGGTTTCTAGAAATGGAAAAAATAGATAATTGTTTATCATATGTTATGAACTGCCCATATTCCCTCATAAGGCCTCTGCGTCCGCTGAAAACCTTCTATGTCTTTTATATAATATCTATCATTCTGTAACACTTTCATTACCTCATATGGTCCCTTAAACTTCGGTACCAATTTACTAGACACACCTGTTGTAGAATCAAAAATTTTTATCATGACGTAGTCTCCTACGGAATACGTATTCGGCGCTTTCCCTTTAGCATCTACATATGTTTTATTACAATATTGCACTTGTCTCTGTACTTCTTCCGCCTTACTTCTTATTTCTTTAATATTTCTATCTCTACATTGAATATTGTTTTCTATAACATTCTCCCTTAAACAATCACCATACGACATTCTGCTTAGGTATTCCCCTATGCCTCTGTGTATCGTGTTATTCATGGCGTATTCAACTTCTGTCAAAACCTTGTACCAGGGTTCATTTCTCTCATTATCCATTATCTTAGCTTTCATTGGTCCAAGGTATCGATTTATTCTCTCCACTTGGCCGTTTGCTTGTGGCGATCCAGTAACTACCTTTATATGTTTTATGTTTTGTTCTCGCAGGGATTCCTGAAATTCCTCGGAAGTGAAGCACGTTCCTCTGTCTGACACTATATAAACCGGCCTACTGTACGTTCTGAAATAATCTCTAAGTGCGTCTACTGCCTCTTTTGACCTAGTTGTTTTCGTCGGGTATAGTCTCAAAAACTTTGTACATGCGTCTACTATAACTAGAATATATTTATTCATATTGCCTCTATTATTAATGGGACCATAGTGATCTATGTGAACTACTTGAAACGGAATGTTTCCCTTTAGTATGCTGTGCACGTATCCCTCCATTTTTACTCGAGAACGCTATACATTTTAAACAGTTTGTTATATGGTCCTTTACTTTCTTTCTTATATTAGGACACCAGTCAATCTTACCTATTATATCTGTGACTTTATCCACCCCCATGTGCCCCATTTCGTTGTGGTATTTAAAAATTAGCTGACCTTCTATTGCTTGGGGCACATAAAACACAAGCTCATCTTTTATCTTTCTATAAATCACACCATTTCTCATCTCATATAATGAATGTTCCTTGTTTTCTTACATTGTCCTTATCTTCTTTATTTCCGTATCTTTGCTCTGGCAAATTACCAAATTGTCTTCAAAAGTATTGTCCGATATTATCAATATTGTGTTACATCTACTCAGGGCATCCACATGTTTCATCCTTGAACCCGCTCTATGCTCTAATTTATATTCATAATTCTGGAGTTCTAATGCAAATATACTCTAAACCTTTGTAAAGCGTATATGATATCTAGATTTGCTAACTCAAAGCTGTGGTACTTTGATTCTGTTTCTGTATTTTTCCTTGAAAAATAGTAAATTTGATGTAATTTATTGTCGTTTTTCCTTTGTAATAAAATGGCGCCAAAACCTATAGAGCTTGCATCACAGTGCAACTATATTTCGTCCTTTGGATCATATATTGCTAAGACTGGTGCGTCCATGATCCTATCTTTTAGCTGGTTGAATGCTTCTAGCTCATTCTCACTACATCTAAACTGCATGTCTTTCTTTGTTATATCGTAAAGAGGTATAGCTATAATAGAAAAAGCCTTGATGAACCTTCTAAAATATGAACACATCCCTAAAAAACTCTGTACATCCTCAACCTTTGATGGTACTGGATAATCCTGAATTGCTACCAGCCCGTCTCTGTTTGTCTTTATTCCCTTACCCGATATCATATATCCTAAATATTTGGTTTCCTTCCCAAAAAAAAATGCACTTATCCAATCTCCATTCCAATTTGTTCTCTACTAGTCGCTTAAAAACTTCTTTCAATATCTCCATATGTTCATCAATGTCCGTTGTTGCTATCATAATATAATCGAGATAGACTATAACCTTTCCTTCCCTGACCATGTCTTCAAATACTTTGTTTATAAAGCTCTGAAATACGAATGGTGCATTTGTCAAGCCAAATGGCATCCTTAGAAATTCATATTGTCCCAGGGTAGTTGTAAAAGTATATTTGATTGAATCTTCATGCATATATACGTGGTAGTGTCCGTTTTTAAGATCCAATTTTGAGAACTTCTATTCACTAACCTATCCAAAAGATCGTCTATTAATGGCATTGGATACTTAAGTTTCGCTGTGGCCTTATTCAGTTTCCTAAAATCTACACACTTCCTTACTCCTCCCGTTTTCTTCCTCACTAACACAATCGGGGAAGCATACTCTGACTCACTCGGACGTATTATCCCTTCCTCAAAATATTCGTCTAAAATAGTTTGCACCTTTTGTTTTTCTGCATACGAAAGTCTTCTTGGCGCATAATTAAATGGCCTTTTATCATCAACTGTCAGACGCATTTCACATTTTATCCTTGGTTCTTTTGGTCTTACTGGTTTTACATAATTTTCTTCAAAAACTCTTGTAAATCGAGTTCTGTCTACCATACTTAAGTGTTCGTCTAATTCATAACCTATGTCTTCTACATCCCATTCAATTGCTAATATTTGATTCTGGAACATTTCTTTGTCTACATATTTATTTCCCTCTACCTGAATAGCACTTAAATTATTCACTTCGCATCTATTTCCAACCCTCGTTATTTCTAATTCGTCTGACACTACATTGCTTTCTTTATCTTTGCATATCGTACTATTTTCTTCTACATTGTTTGGTTCTACATTTCTTCTGTTACTTCCACATAGCATTACATTTTCATTACGGTTTTTTGTATAATTAATTTCACAATAATCATCTATAACTAGTTTCGCTTTACATTTTCTCAAAAAATCTCTTCCTAGCACAACTGAACATCCCATATATTCGTTGTCCACAACCATCAATATAAGAAACACAACTTAATTATTAAAAATAACTGAACATTTTATTTTTCCAAAAATTCGCAATTTACTTTTATTAATTCCAACATAACTTCCAATATTATTTTCATCAATATTTATTTCATTAGGAATACACGATTTCTTGATAACACTGATGGGGCTGCCCGAATCTATCTGACATTCTACACAAAAATAAAAAATTTTTATTTTCTGTTCTTAACATAATTCTTAGATATCTTACGCATTCATTTTCATTGTCTTCATTCTTTGTTTTCTTATACAGGCTGCAATCTTTCGCAAGGTGTCCAACATCGCCGCACGCAAAACAAGCTCCATTTTCTCTCTTTGGCTTACGGCACTCGGTTGCAATGTGCCCTTTGCTGTTGCTGTTAAAACATTTTATATCGTTTCGTGATGTAAAACTTATTTTTTCTCTCTTTTTTGTTGATAGCTCAACATTACGAAATGCTTGTAATATTTCCAGCTTCGATGAAAAACAACGTAATTTTGCTGTGTTACGAAGATTAATATCTGAAATACCTTCAATCAGGTATTCTATAAATTCCTCCTCCTCCATTTTTAAGTTGTTGATTAAAATCTGCTTTTCGTTATAGTAAACTTCAAAACGTTCATCTTTTTGCCAAACGCGGATTCGCATTTTTTTACGTACATGTAGTCTGGATTCTTTTGTTCCAAACATGTTTTTCATATCTGCCAGAAAATCATTTATTGCTTCGCTTAAATAGGTTGGATTTGAGTACAGCCATTCTTGTGCTCTGCCTTTCAACTTGCTGCATATTAAAGCACGTAACATGTTGTCAGTGACCAGATAGTCCTTTCTAACATTTTTTACTAATGACATTTATTTGTTGTTTTTACTTTATCGTTTGTTTTCTTTATTAGAATTAGTGCAAATTATAAGAAATAAATATTTTTTAATGAAAACCCATAAATTTTGTGATATTTATTAAATAAATCTTTAATAAAAATATATATTTTTTGGTGGTTATTGTTATCCATATAAAGGTCTAAATGTTCGATCTTAGCTGTACAACGAAGAAGAAAATATGATTCATCATGATATAAATTCATCAACGTCTACCCCTATTTATTGATGTGAATGAAAAATTTACAATTTCTTTGCCGGCGTTTTATTAGATGTTATGATGAAAATTCTTCAGGTGTGGACACTAAGTTAGGTATTAAGCATTACAGTGAAGAGCAATTTATAACAACTTATTATTTAGATTATATTTAAACTAACTTACATTATATTTAAAAGTATCTTACATTCTATTTAAAAGTATCTTACATTCTATTTAAAAGCAGTATTATCCCTAAAATAGCAATTATTTACCTTACAATTTTAATTCAATGTTGCAAGGCAAAGAAAATAATATAAATTATTTTTTCCAAATTCTTTTTGATATCAAAATCTAATCATATTTATTGTTATCAGAAATCGAATTGATCGAGTATACTGCGTTTACAAAAACTAATTTCGGTTTTTACCCACAGAATATGAAGAATGGAAATAGTTTTAAAAATTTTAATGTCTTACACCACTTCTTGCAATTTTTGGAAATCCCTTTAAAATCAATATCTAATTATGAGTTTGAAACCGGAACTTTGCTTACATACTTACTTTTAGGACAGTAATACCAAAATTCAAATATAGCTCTCTATGTTAATGCTTTTATGGCAATTTCGTAAAAGCAAAATATACTTTTTTTGGAGTTCAGTCTGTTTCGTTGTTTTGAACAAATGAATTTTAAGTCCGAACAAAATTGTTCCCACATGTATGTGGAAGGAAATAGAGATCGAAGCTTCAAACCATTTTTCTATAGTACTGCATATTCTAAGTCGTCCAAAACTTCTCCTAAAATGACAGTATATCATTAATTGATTGGTCTTTTATTTCGCTTCGTAAGATAATAAGTTCCGGTTGTATTTCAAACTCATAATTAGCAACATCGACTTTAAAGGGGTCTTCAAAAAGCTCAAGAAATAGTTTTATGACATCAAAGTCTTTAACCTATCTTCAAAGTTGAAAAAAGTGTTTCGAAAATATTACTATATTCTCCTGTATTCATATTTTCCTGTTGGCTTAAAACAAAAGAACTTTTCCAAAAGTTCGTATAATCGCCCATTTTGATTTCTGTTAACAATAAATATAAGAAATATAAAAAAGAGTTTTTGACAAGTCATATATATTGCTTTCTTTGCCTTGTAATTCTAGATTAAAATCGTTAAGAAGAGAAGTAATGTCTGGTAAGAAGGCTAAATCTGAAATGAATTGATAGTCTTTAAGAGAATCAGATAAGGATTTATCTATTTTCTCATTTTCTAGAAACTGAAGGACTTCTTCCCTTGATTCAAATAATATTTTAAGACAATCGCCTCTACTTAAACACCAAACTTCGGTGAACAATTTAAGGTCATTGTGTAAAGCATATTTGGTGTTTAAAAAGCTAACAAATTTTCTATGTGAAAGCGAGTGATGTCCACCTCGTATTTTATTTATTATCTGCTCTGCAGCCTTCATTACTTGGAAATCGCTTATGAATTTTGATGCTAAAGCATCCTGGTGGATAATACAATGAAATGCATTAACATCAAAACCATTTTTAACTGTCCGACAAATCCTTCATTTTTACCCGACATAACATTTGCTCCGTCTGTACAGACCCAAACAAATTTTTTAAGGTCTACAATCGACAGAAGTTTGTCGCATACAACATCAAACAACAACTTACCTGTAACATTTCCGCAAAAAGTGTCCAACGAAAACATGGTTTCTAAAACATTGTATTCTTTGTCCACACAACGAACGCAAATAAGAAGCTGGCAGAGATCATTTATATCAGTCGGTTTATCAATACAAAAGAAAAAAGTTCAAAATCTTTTAGTTTTTCCTTATTTGCCAAATCTACAGAAATCCCTAATTGCGCATCACGTCGCGTAATAGTATTACGCGATAAAGGCACATATTCTACAAAATTAATGTTATAATTAAGTTTTACAAAAATTTTACTTAGTAATTCTTTTATAAAAACTCCATCAGTAAATGGTCTGTTCTGCTTCAAAATACCTATACTAAATACGCTCGAAATTTTTTTCTCAAATTTCTATCTAATTTCATTTCTATATTTTCTTCCTCTTGTAACCATCCCTTAAATTTTCGGAGCTTGAAACACAAAATAAGAAATTTTTACACCTACCAATTGAAAAGTGCAAAAGGCCTCCAGATAGTGATAAAAGGCATCGATTCATACGTAGATCCAGAAGAGGTAATAATAATTTTAAAGTAAAAAATTTTACTAACATTAAATATAGAGAGCGAGTTCCCCAACCACTATTTCGTGTGAAAATGGAACCAGGTGATATGAAATTAAGAAAAAACTGAAGTACACCCCATTTACAGCTTAAGATATTTGCTGCACCTAAGAGTTACCGTAGAGGAACCACACAAGCAAGCAGGGCAGATTCAATGCCTGAATTGCCAAGAATATGGCCACACCAAAACTTATTGCAAGTTGCGCACCGTTGGTGTCGTTTGTGGTGAACTACACAGCACTACCAATTGTGATAAGCAAAAGTGTAGCAATTGCCATCAAAATCACTCTGCAAAATACAGGGGCTGCCCTGTCTATGTACATGTTAAGCACTCTTTTTCTAACAGACGTAATCACACCTATGCTCAACCTATTACTTTCGACAATACAAATTATCCCCAGTTGCGCCAACCAGCTACCAACAGCCCTTCATACGCCAACATTTTTAATTCTAACCAGCCCATAGCGCAAAACATACCAAACATCCAGTTCTCATACGCTAATGCTTTGAAGTCTAACCAGCCCACAGCTCAAAAACGGTCTCTTGCCAACAAAAACAGTGGTTTTAATTATGATCGAATTGAGGCTAACCTGGTTTTCCAGGATTGTCCTGGTTTTAGACAAATTATCCTGGTGTCTTGGTCCACTCTTAAATTGTCCTGGTTTTCGGATACAGGTCAATGCAGACAAAAATTGTATTTCTGCTGATTTTAGTTATCAACAGAGGTTAAGCTTTCTGTTATAACGCTGTTTACATGAAGCAATTTTACCAGCAGTTCGTCACCTTATTATTGGTTTGACCTATAAACGTAGGAAAAAGCATTAGAAAGCAGCAAACAAATAATAACCTGCCAAATGATTTTGCTCAAAAATCTGCACTTAACGTGGAAAAAATCGGTTTCGGCTTCGAAAAATCGGTAAGAAAATCGGCATAAAAGCTAAGCAATTTTCGTGGTTTTATTGATTTTTATTAATAAGAAAACAAAAAAAAGCAATCGCCAGTAATTTCATGTGGTTTATAAACATAAATGCATAACAAAAAATAATAATTTTACAAGCTTAAATATAAACCATGGAATATAAATGATTTTCAGAATGAATAAATCGCTTTTAATATGAGTACCAAAACAATTGGTTTTGAGTTTCAAATAATCCCTTCTGAAATTTATTTGACTTATTGTCATAATTTTATTTTATATGAAATTTATTTGCTGGTTTTTAAGCATTGTCTATATGCAACATTTCATTGGTACTTTACAAAATCGTCAGTAGACTTAAAACACAATTTTGCAAAGTTACAAATCCTTTATTTTATGTACAGACTTTCAAAAACGAATTGAGAATTCACAAATATGTAAATGATTTTCAAAAATAAGCAAAGTAGGCTTTGAAAAGACAGCAAATAATTTTTTTTTTCGATATGAATCCATTTTAATTTTTCTTCACCTCTATACAATTAGAAATCCATCGGATAACAATAAAAGAACTTATAAGGCCAAATGAAAAATAAAATCCAAGTTGAACCTTTATGAAATTTATTTGACTTATTGTCATAATTTTATTTTAAATGAAATTTATTTGCTGGTGTTTAAGCATTGTCTATATGCAACATTTCATTGGTGCTTTACCAAATCGTCTGTAGACTTCAAACACAATTTTGCAAAGTTAGAAATCCTTTATCTTATGTACAGACTTTCAAAAACCATTTTAGAATTCACAAATATGTAAATGATTTTCAAAAATAAGCAAAGTAGGCTTTGAAAATTATACAAAACCCAGCAAATAATTTTTTATTCGATATGAATCCATTTTAATTTTTCTACACCTCTATACAATTAGAAATCCATCGGATAACAATAAAAGTACCTACTTATAAGGCCAAATGAAAAATAAAATCAAAGTTAAACCTTTATGAAATTTATTTGACTTATTGTCATAATTTTATTTTAAATTAAATTTATTTTCTGCTGTTTAAGCATTGTCTATATGCAACATATCATTGGTGCTTTACCAAATCGTCAGTAGACTTCAAACACAATTTTACAAAGTTACAAATTCTTTATCTTAGTACAGACTTTCAAAAATCATTTGAGAATTCACAATTATATAAATGATTTTAAAAAAGATGCAAAATAGTCTTTGAAAATGTTACAAAACCCAGCAAATAATTTTTTATTCGATATGAATCCATTTTAATTTTTCTACACCTCTATACAATTAGAAATCCATCGGATAACAATAAAAGTACTTATAAGGCCAAATGAAAAATAAAATCCAAGTTAAACCTTTATGTATTAATTTGAACTAGTTGGTGGTTTCGACTGTCCAATTAATAAAAAATCTCTATTGTTCAATAGTTGCGATTACGTTATTATCGCCACTCGTATGTGGGCGATTTACGATAACGTAGGAAAGGGGAAAGAAAACAGGGGGTTAGTTTCTTTCTTGATGGGTAAAATATGTTAGGGCTCGTACCATATACTTACAACACGAGAGTTGTTGTACGAGACATGCAGGCTGAGTAAAAAAACGCACTAACTGTGGTATAATAATCCCAATTGTATTTAGATTTCTTTTCAATGGTAAATATGTAGGTACAATTCCTTTAACCTTATAATTCAGGTAAGTGGTTAAATTTAAGTTCAAAATTTTAGAGTTTAAATAGACTATATAATTTAATGTTAAGAGAGGTTTATTCAAATTAATCAATTTCCAGGCTTGAGATCTACAACAGAAGTGAGCATTTATGTATACTAGCTTAAGACAGAACGGTTTTATTATGGAAACCCGAAGTCACTAACTATTGGAAAATTAGTGGAGAGTACTAACTAATTAGTGTTACAATTCAATTTTTCTCTTTTTCTATTCTAGCGATTATTTTATGTTTCAGATTTCCTTCTTTTTTTATATAATTCAAATTTGTTCGGTAAATAAAGAAATTCAAAATTTAAAACAAAAAAAAAATTATAATTAGCATAATTTAAAATTTAGTAAAAGATTGTTCATACTTTGTTTGGGCATGCCGCCGGGCCTAGAAGTTGCTAATAATTAAGGTTAGTCTTTTGCACTTAGTACAGCTGCTAATGATTTAATTACTTCGACAATTATCTGTGCATTTTTCTCTGCGGACGATGTAGAAGTTGCTGGCAACACAGATAATGGTGGTAAGTTGGTAGAAGGTTGTGATGTTAGTGATGAGGTGGGTGTAGTCGATATAGTTTTGGTAGACGATAGAGTTGATGTAGATGATGATTTCTTCTATGTGGCTGCCTTGGTTTGACGTAGTTGCTTTCTAGTGATGCCTTTCGATTTAGAATTCCGAGGAGGGTAGTGCAGGAGGGTATGATGAAATTTGTCACACTTTTTGCAGGTTACCATAGATGTGCAAAAACGTAAATAGTGGCTCCTTGCCAAACAATTTACGCAGTAGCGGTATCGTTTCACTGCTTCTTACCTATGGTATACCTTCATTTTTTAGAAATTTGTTGCAAAACTTTAAGCCGTGGAATTTCTTACAGGCCATACATTTGTAGATATCTGGGTTCTTCTTTGCAGATTCGTTGTTTTGTTGGATGCTTGATTTGGATTTCTTGCTGGTTGGTTCAGAGTTTTTAGTGGTCCTAGAGAAAATAGAATTTATAGAATTAATAGAATTATGTTGATGCCATGAGCGTGTTTGGAGAATGAAGTGAAAGTGGTGGCATGTAATATTTATTGGTTCGTTTTATTGCTTCATTTTATAATAACTGGGTTGATCAAGAACGTAAATAAATTAAAGTTAATTCTGACTGGAGGTTTCTGTCCTGAGGAACGGTAAATAGCATAGCTTCACTATGGGTCTGGTGATCACTGCTGCGGATATGCGCACGTCCCCAACACGTACGTTTTCGTCTGAACCTGGATAAGTTTTTTCAATCCGACCTAATCGCCACTCATGAGGTGGTTGTAAGTCATCGATCACGACTACTAGGTCTCCTATGTGAATGTTAGGTACTAAATTCTTCCATTTATATCGTTGGTGAAGGGACTTGAAGTAGTCCTCCTTCCACCGCAGGAAAAATTGATGGTGGAGTGCCTTCAGCCTTTCCCACCGATTGATAGGGGTCATATTTTCGAAGGTTTGCTCCGGAAATGCCATTAATGGTGCTCCTCTCACAAAATGGCCTGGAGTTAAAGCAGTTAAATCAGTCGGATCTTCTGACAGAGCTGATATTGGCCGTGAATAAAGGACGCCCTCAATTCGAGCAAGAACGGTGTAGAATTTTTCATAATTGAGCTTTTTAGCACCCACTCTTCGTTTTAAGTGAAATTAAAACTTTTGACTGCAGCTTCCCATAAGCCTTCCATGTGTGGTGCGTGCGGATAAATAAATCACCATTCGAACCCGTGTGCCAAATACTTTTGAGCTACGTCTTGCGCAGCCTCATTCACAAATGTGTTAAATTCTCGTTCCAGGGATCGGCTGGCACCCAGAAAGTTTTTGCCATTGTCCGATGTTACCCTTTGGGATAGGCCCCGCCTCCCGACAAATCTTGCGAATGCAGCTTGGAATGCAAGAGACGACAAGTCGGATCATAGTTCTAAGTGTATCGCCTTTGTA
Source organism: Panzeria rudis (assembly GCA_956483635.1). NCBI lineage: Eukaryota > Metazoa > Arthropoda > Insecta > Diptera > Tachinidae > Panzeria > Panzeria rudis. The sequence goes on from OY101449.1 coordinate 59,135,845, forward strand.
CTGTAGCATACGAATGCACTAAGATGTGCTTTTATCGAGGGTGATTTTCGCAATAATGAAGCCTTAAGCTCAAATGGTCCCGCAAAGTAGACACCAGTGACTTGAAAAGGTACGGACAAATTGCATCTTTCGGGGGGTAACGGTGCCATTATTTTGGAACATAATTATTGCTGGTATATAACGCAAGTTTTGCAACGACGTATTCTGTTTTTCACTCGGGGCTTAAGTCTGCAAACATAACATTCGGTCTGAACCATTCTGCACATTTGACTGCACTGCGCATGTGAGAGAAAGTGTGGAGGTGCGTGAGATGAAAAGTTATTGGCAAATCAACGGAAACTTCTGTGTGTAGGGATTGAGTTTCTTTAGGTCTTAACGTGGTTATTAAGGGATTTTTCTTCGGCCACTCTGACTCCGGATTTCTTAGCCATGATGGTCCATACCACCAAAGCGAGTTCTGGGCGAGATCATGAGGCCTGACACCGCATGTTCCCAAATCTGCTCGGTTGTCGTGAGTGGGGACATGTCTCCACGTTGCATTTGGGGTTAACATATGAATCTGGGAAATTCTATTAGCAACATATGTTTCCCATGACGAAGCTGGTTTGGAGAGCCAACCTAGTACTATAGAAATATTGCTTTGTGATTGAGATTTAGGGACGAATTAACATAGTGAACCAGATTTTCCAGCAGCACCGTGCCGTTCAGCTCCAAGCGGGGGAGACAAATCGTTTGAATGGGCGCAACTTTACCTTTCGCTCCCATAAATTTGAGAAAACTGTATTGACATCAGTTCTACAGCGAATATATACTGTCGCACAGTATGCTGATTTTGAAGCATCTGGGAAGCCATGTATTTGAACACTATCTGAAGGCGTGTATTGGAGACAACGAGTTATGGAAATGTTCTCTACTTTAGAGAGATTCTGGACTAAGGCATTCCAGCTTTGGAGCGACTCCGGTGAAACGTCTTCATCCCATTCTACCCGCTCTAACTACAACTGCTGCATCAGAATCTTGGCTCTGATGACTATGGGTGCTAGCCATCCAGCGGGATCAAATATCTCTGCCACTGAAGAGAGAATTTGGCGTTTTGTGGCGTTTGTGGCTTGTTCAATAGGTGTAAAACTATAAGTGAATGATTCATTGAGTGCATTCCACTTAATGCCCAATGTTTTGGCTGAACTAGTTTCTTTAAATCGAAGGAAATCTGAATCATAAAGATTGTCCTTCGGCAAGTGCGAGAGCAACTGGGGATCATTCGCGGTAATCTTCTTAAGAGGGAATCCAGCCGAATTTAAGGCCTCGATTAGCTGTTTTTGAGCAGAAAGAGCTTCTCCTATTGAGAAACCACCGGACAATATGTCATCGACATAGGTCTCTGTGCGTAAAATTGAGGCAGCTTTGGGTTAAACTGATTCAGAATCTGTGGCAAGTTGCAAGAGAGTCCGTATCGCTAGGTACGGTGCACAGTTGATTCCGAACGCCACAGTTTTTAGCTGGTAATCTTTTGTCGGGCTGGCGGTGTGAGATTGGAACAAAATTCGCTGAAAGGGTCTATCAGCAGGATGAACCAATATTTGGCGATACATCTTTTGAATGTCACCACTAAATACAAATCGATACTTCCGCCAATTAAGTATTGTGGTTATTAAGTCATTCTGCAATGTGGGGCCTGTATAAAGAATATCATTTAACGAAAATTGAGATTTTGTTTTTCTCGAGGCATTGAAAACTACTCGGACCTTTGTGGTTTTATGTTCTGGGCGAACAACCGCATGGTGGGGCCAATAGTATGAGTAGCATTTGCCTTGGGATATAATCTCGTGCGAGGAAGTTTCTTCCATCTGGTCAAGCGCTAAGTATTCTTTGAGCACAGCTTGATATTGAGACTGTAGGTCAGGGTTTTTGGATAAAGTTTTCTCCATTCTGAAGTACTGGACCAAGGCTACGAACCGCGATGAGCCAAGATGTGCTTGATCGGGAAATTCAGATTTGAATGGCAATCTTGCCACATACCTGCCATTCTCCTCACGAATTGTAGTTTTAGTGTAATATGTGATAAGGCTATTTCGAAACTATACGATGGTAGATGTGTAGTCACCTTGGGCAGTACTATAGCTTTCACGGGAACTCTGAGATGACATCGTTTTGCGTATAAAATGAACTCACATTCTTTATTTGCTGTTTGCTTTTGCCCACCAATACTAACGATTTCAAAATGAGATTTCTGATACTGTAGTTGAAAGCGATTTCGTATTTTTTCTGTTAAGAAGCTTCGTTGTTCTATTTGCATCAAAGCAGTCCTCAGCAAAACGTTTTCATTGCCTGTGGAGCAGGTGGCTTGAACTTGCTTTGAAGTTTGGGGAAGCTTATCTTGAATTCTATTGCTGTTATATTGGGCAGAGTTGGAAAAGGGATTTGCACGTAAATTGTGTTTTGCGTCTGAAGTTTCTTTTTGGTGAACATTTTCTGTACTCATCCCAGCGTTCGGTGACTTTTGCTTTACATGGAGCATAGTATGGTGGGATTTTTTGCAATGTAAACAAGTGTATTTACTGCTGCAAGTTGCCTTTAGATGCGACGTGGCTAAACAATTATTACAATACTTGTTTTTATACACAAAATCAAAACTTTGCTGGACTGTGAAACTTCTAAATTTGGGACACGATCGTAGAGAGTGATTTTCATCACAAAGCTTACACGAGTTTTCATATATATTTTCTTGGGATACATAGGTTTGCACGTTGGGTTGGCGTGCAGGCCTGAGACTGAAACAATCTTTGAATATTTTTATATTTGCAAGGCGTTCTACTGCCTCATATCTATCTACCAGAAATTTCGACATTTGAGTCCATTTTGGGAGCTCTCTAGGAGCTGTTAGGGATTGTTCCCAAAGAGAGAGATTTTGTTCTGGGAGCTTTGTGGAGATTAATCGGATCAGAATGGGGTCCCAGCTATCCACTTCAACTTGTAGCGTTCTTAAAGTGGCTAGGGAATCATTTAAAGCTGATTGAATTCTCCGTATGGACTCGCGTCTTCATTCTTAGCATATGGTATGTCAAATAAAATTTTTATTTGGTTGTCTACGAGAACGCGCTTGTTCTCATACCGACTTTTCAGTGCATTGCATGCCAGATCAAAATTTTCATGTGAGAGGATATATCTCTTTACAATGGCGCCTGCTTCACCCTTCGTTTTATTACGAAGGTGGTATAGTTTCGTGACTGGGGTGAGCTTGGAGTGGCTTATGTAAACAGCTGTGAACAGGTCACGAAATGAAGGCCACTGTTCATAACTGCCGTGGAGTACCTCTGTATCGCACGGCGGGAGCTTAATGCAATCATTATTCACTTTGGGCGATTGTGTGACGAGAAGCTGGATTAGTTATGGAAAAGCGCGAAGTAGACTGAAATCTTGGGTCCCCCAAGGTATCTTGACGGGCAAGTCTCATCTAGTCGAGGATTTGGGCGGTACATGCGTAGTATTCGTCTGTACATATCTCGAATTTAACCTTGGCCTCTGCTCTATCTTCTTTGGTAATTCTAGTATCTCTGGAAAGCGTAACTTTTTCGTATGAGATGTTTACCCTATCCCAGCGTGTGTCCAAGTCCTTCAACTTGTTGTCAAACACGGTTTCTGTTTGACTTCCCAACGGGCATTCCCTAAAACTTTCGCAAAATGTGAGTATATGATCGGAATCAAATTTTAAATGCTCTTTAGCAGAAACGTTAGAATGCCGGGATGTGGAAGGCATCTTTATTGATTAGAGAGTGACGTAGGGGACACTTTGTGCTTGTGTATGCACTGAGTGGGATTTGTTATAATTTAGTTTTTTCGGTGGGTGGGTGCTATTGAGTATTAGCGTTAGAAATATATTTCGATGTCACAACGAAAAAAAAAAATTTTTTTTTAAATAGGGAATTACGTTTATATTTTCTATATTATGGAAAAAAAGGGGCTATAGAGGAATAGCACTAGAAACTAATTTCTAGTTTCAAGGGGAAATATAAAAAGCAAATTGAGATTTCGTAACTTTTATTTATTAACTTGTTTATTACAATAAAACCAGAAATAGGTAGTACTTTGTAGGGTAATTGTTAAATTTGTTTGAGTTTTTATAGTTGTAGAGAATTGAGAAAAAATTTGAGATAAAAAATTTTTTCAAACAACAATTTCTATACTTTGTTCGAGAAATGAACAATAATTTTAAATATGTATCAATAATCTTGATGTTTGTGTATATATATTGTATTTTGTTACACACCGCTATTTTTTGCTGCAAATTTTACTGCAAAGTAATCAAAAGTTCGAAAAGAAAGAACAATAGTCAATACTGGCATGGAGTTGAGAAAATAACATTCCTGGCTGGGTCTATCAGGGGATAAGTTACTTGACCCTTATTCTTAGCGTGCGAACATAAAAACTAGTTTTTCCATACCACTGAAATCCCAGAGTCTAGAGAAATAAAAAAAAACGGAACAAACAATCTTAGGTACTAAAATCACTTCGAGTGATGATACCATGCCAATGATGGACTTTAACTCATAATTTACACTGCCCTAGTATGATGGAATCTTTACGCTCTCATGCGGTCACCTAACACTCCTCTTCAAAAACTTAACACATCATTTTAAATCGAATTCAGTATTTATTTGAATAAAATGATATCAGCATTTTTATGCTGTTAAATAAAAGTCTTACAAATATACTTAAGATGATTTGAATAATAATTAGAAAGAAAAGGCATACGTAAGTATAGTATAATAATTACGAATAATACAAATGAAGTTTTAAGTTTGAAAATATTTAGAATACTTATTGATAATTACTCGCAAATTGTTGGAAACTGCTGTCCAGGTTTCATTGTTGTGTGCCACCCCACTGCTCCCATTAGGTTGATGTTAAGATGTTTTGTTGTTCTTTGTAGATCTAGTTTTTTTAATTCTGTAGAATTTAGTTTGTAGCTTGTGTTTTAAATTTTGCTTTTATATGTAGCTCTCTGATTTGTTGTATAAATTGCTTTTAATTTGTAGAATTAGTTTTAGCATTTTTAAAGTTCTTTATAGTCTTCTTCTTCTTTGGTTGGTATTTTTTTATAGTATATTTGTTTCTTGTAATTTGTAATAATTTTCTTATAATTTTTTTATAAATGTACAATTATTCCCATTTTCAATCAATTTACAATTTAATTAGGTAAAATTATTTGCCATACCAGTCATGAGATTTATAGTGTTTTTAATTATACTGTACATTCACTTTTTCCAAATAAAATAATTTTGTGTTATACATTACAATTTGATGCGGTATAACACAAAATTATTTTCTTCTTGTTATTTCAGATTTAGATTTAAGTTTTAGGCTTAGTTTTAGTAATTTTGTTAATTTATATAATTTTTCCCTTTACAGGTACATGTTTAATAAAATGCTTCATATTGGTTAAATTTTTTTCTTTCTTATATATAAGTAGGTAATTGACTTTGTTTTCACCTTTCAATTACACGATATCCATGATAGTTTCTGTTTTAGATAGACCCGTTTAAAAGAAACTAAATATATTTTGTTGGTTTTACCACCATATTCAAATCTTCGTCTTTTACCTTTTAAAACCAGATCTAATTTAGGAAGTTTGTCCTTAAGACATATTAACGCACTTTATACATTTTTCACGTTTTCCGCACTTTGCTTTGTCTTTTTGGTTTTCCTTTTGCTATTCACAATTTGTTTAGTTTAATCTTAATTTAATTCAACTGTTTTAATTTATATATTTAAGTTCGTTCTTTATTTCAGAACATCAATTTCTTGCTTTTTTTATACAACTTCAATTACAGAACAACAACTTTTCCAAAAATCACAAACTCGATCGTCAACCAACTTCCTTTTTAAAATTTTCTCGTCATTGAACTAAAGCTAATTTTTCTTATCTTCCTCTTCTCCCTATCCTTACGTTGACAAGTGTTGTAATCCTATTGGCTACCTTACGTAACGGGACTATCAGACCATAATGGTTTTGTTCCTTTTTGTATAAGAAGAAGTGTGAATAAGAATGAACGAATTTAATTTCGCCAGGGACGTTGCACACTGCACAAAGTACATTTTTATGTAGCCTAACGAAAAGGTGTATGGAAAAAATTTCTATTGATAGCCAACGCCGTTAAATTTGAAATTGAAGCGAATTGCAAAAATAACATTATAATATTAGTAAAATCCGTAACAAAACTGCTTCGTATCAAGATCTCTGATCGAAGAACGAACAGGAGGGATTTTAATGATAGCGAAGAACTTATTATCGAAACCAAATTTAATGTTTAATTTCGAACAACGTGTGGCTCGACCCACAAAGGTGGGCAACCCTTGAGCAGGAAAAAATCGATGAATGTACTCCTAGATATGGCTAAGGACGAATATCTGAAGCGTGATATTTGCCTATCTATTTCCCCTGGAGGTCTTCGATATCATAAAGAGAGTTACCAATTTTCTTCCTAATCCTACACTTAATATATTTTGGGCAAAGTTTTGCGTTTATGCCCTTTTTAAAATCACTCTGTACATGGTTCTTTCTGAATACTTCTTGTCCTACAACAAAGTTTACAGGCCTACTTCTTGTATTGTACGTTTTAGTGCTCTTTTCATGGGCGACATTCAGGCTTTCTCTTATCTTTTCACGTATGTTTTGGAGTCGGTCTGAATGTTTTACCTCCGTATCATTTGTCAACATATATAATTTTTCCAAAATTGCATACGAAGAACCGTGGGAAATCATATTCTGGCCGAACACAGCAAAGTAAGGCGAGCATTGTATGGATGAATGGAAATCATTCCTCAAAATCGATAAAATTTTCGATATATTTCTGTCCTAGCCCAAATGGTCGGATTCGTTCTTCAAAAAATATCGTATTTTGGAAATAATCTCCCGATTTGCTCTTTCGGAAGAGTTTGCCTGTGGCGAATAAAACCCGGTTGTAATATGGTTTACTCCATAAGCTAACAAGAATTCTTTCATTTCTTTCGATGTAAACTGTTTTGCGTTGTCGCTGTGTAAATACTGCGGCACGCCGAAAGTGCAGAAGATTTCATTTTGGAAAAACTCTATGACACTATTAGTTGTGGCTGCTTTCAAAGGCTTCAAAAATACGAACTTTGTCAAATGGTCGATAGTGATAAACAATTGGCAGTTCTTTAATTTTGTGCACGGGTATGGTCCCAAAAAATCACAGTACAGCCTCTGGAATGGCCGGACAGTGACAAACTGATTCCCTATAGGAGGCGTAAAGTTATATTAGCTGGCTTTATGATTTTGCAATCGTCACAACATTGAATGTACTGTTTTATTTGACGTGTCATTCCAGGCCAGTAATACTTTTGCCTGATTCGGAAGAGTGTCTTGGTGAGGCCACCGTGACAACCTTCTTCGTGAGCGGACTAACGCTTTGAGTTAAACTTTTTGGTAGCCATAAGCGCCAAAGGTCTGGTTCTTCTTCCTCCCCAGTTTTAAATTTTACCCGCTTATAAACAAAATTATCAGATATGCATAAACCTGGTAACGCATCTGCATTTCTACTAATGTTTTCCCTCAGCGCGTTGTATTCTTCATTGCTAAAATCAGGTGAGTTAGTATCTACTTCGGGAGGATTGCAAATCATTCTGATTTCGTCGACATCAAATCTAGAGAGGATGTCTGGCAGCACATTTAACGACCCCTTCCTATGTTCCATCTTAAAATCAAAATTTTGAAGTTTTAAGCTCCATCGCTCTAATCTACCGTCCAAGTCCTTTTGGCTCATAAGTCATCTGAAGCTTGAATGATCTGTTACGATTTTAAACGGGAGACCCTCTATGTATTGACGAATACGTTTGACGCAGATCACAGCTGCCAAGCACTCCAGTTCTGTGACCGTATAATTGCGTTGTGCCCTATTCAGTTTCTGAGACACAAACGCAATTGGCCGATCCCTACCCTGCTCATCTACCTGGTATAATACACCACCTATTCCTATGCGTGATTCATCACACTGTATCACGAACTCCTTTGAGAAATCTGGCTGTGCCAAAACAGGTGCACTTGAAAGAGCTGATTTTAATTTGTGGAATGATTCTATAGCTTCTTGTGTAAGACGAAAAGGCTTGTTTGATTTGCGAAGACAATCCGTGAGTCGACCGGCTAGGTCGGAAAAATTATTAACGAACCCACGGTACCAATTTGCCATTCCCATGAATCGTCTAATCTGTCGTGGTGTCTTGGGCAAAGGAAAATTGACCATAGCTTCGACCTTCCCCGGATCTACTTTCAGATTTCCACCTCCAATAACATATCCTAAATACTTTATCTCGCGTTGACAGAACTTGCTTTTGTTTACATTTATCGTGAGACCTGCAGATTTTAGACATTGGGCAACTTCCGTAAGTAATTCCATATGCCTCTCGAAATCTGGACTAAAAACAAGAAGGTCGTCTAAATAAATAAATACGTTCTCCCTGAATCTAGAAGGAATAGTCTTGTCCATCAGACGGCTCATAGTCTGAGGACCATTGCAAACGCCGAAAGGCATTACCCTATACTGGTAAAGAGGCCTTCCGGGTACCGCAAAAGCTGTCTTTTCTTTCGATGTTTCCGACAATTTTATCTGGAAGAAGGCGTCCTTAAGATCAATGCCACTTATGAAGTGTGTATCCTTCAATCTACTAAGCAGGCCATTGATATGTGGGAGAGGGTACGAATCCTTCTTGGTCAAGGAGTTTACTTTTCCACAATCTAAGCAGAGTCTTATCTAGCCTGGCTTCCGAACTGCAACTATAGGACTACACCATGGCGAGTTTGACTCTTCAATCACACCAAGTGCCAGTAACCTATCGAGCTCTTCATAAACTTCTGCTTGTCTAGGTGGAGAAAGAGGATAGTCCCGGCACTTTACCGGTGTAGCATCGCCGGTATCAATATGGTGCTCTGTTAATTTGGTGCAGCCAAGTCCTAGCTTTTCGTAGGAGATTACTCGCCTAAGTCTATATTTTTGTTCCGGGCTGAGCACGTGAAGGTCTAAATTTGGGCTATGATCTAGTTCCACGCTGGATATGATATGAGGAGCGAGCTCAAAAGCCCTCCAGAAATTTACGCCAAGATAGCCATGTAGCGATAATGTAGGTACTATATAAAAAACGATTGGTTTTGTAACACCCATATATGTTACTGGAAGTGAGCAATATCCTACGATCTTAGCTTTCGAGCCATTTGCCGTAGATATGTTCGATTTTACTTTCCTCAACTGAATGTCATTCTTATCAATGAAGTGTAAACTGTCTCTTCCCAGAATAGATACGTTTGCACCCGAGTCTAAAAGGCATAACATTTCATGATTAAAAATTGAAATTTGTGCAAACGGTCTACCGTCATCTGCATTGGCTAATTTTGTAGCGCCAATTAAATTTCTAAAGGTTTTTCTCTACTGGTAACGAGATATACATTTTTGAATTCTACGTGAGGGTTTAAATTGAAAGGGTTTATCTTTTGCCTGAAATTTGTTCTGCCTGTAATTATGTAACGAATTATTAAGTACGTCTGGGTTTGTTTGTTGCTGTGTAACATGAGGTGAACCCCCCTGTGAGTATTTACATTCAATGATCATTTGGTCCTCGGGCTTTAGTTCGGAGAACGAGCATCCCCGGTAGCCTGCTCGCTCTGACGCTTGTTTTCCGAATGTTCGTTACATTTCGGTGTGGTTACATCCCTTTTCCCGCATTTAAAACAAAAAATGCGTCGAGTTTCATCTGGGCAGTTAATGTGACTGTGTCCTAATTGGAGACAGTTCCAACATTTTATTTTCGAATAATCGCCTTTTGCATATGATCGCGATACTCTAAGAGCCTCTACTTGAGAATCCGGTTCCTCGCCAGATTCTATGGGTGTATTACAACAGAAATTTCGTTGACACGGCATGGTTTACTTAAAGGAATTGTTGCTACTTTACTTTCTTGCAGAACCTTTTCCGCTTTCCTTGCTAATAACCGCAGTTCACCTAAGTCCCTAGGATCAGAAATAAAAAGCATAATTCGCAATTCAGGATTAACGTTTTTCTTAATAACTTCAATCAGAGAAATATCTGACATTGGATCTCGAAGTCTTAAGTTCATTTGCACGATATACGCATGAAAATAGTCATAACTTTCTTTTGGAAGTTGTTTTCGCGTCGAAATCTTTAGCGAAATTTCATTTTCAGTCTCAAGAGTGCGGAATTCTTTAATAATAGCTGTCTTTAGTAGTGTATAACTTACCCTTGGATATTGTTTTATAAACATCGAATACCATGCTTCCGCTTTTTGTGTGAGAAACATTTGGAAATTGGCCACTAAATGTTCAAGCAGGCACTGAGAGCGCTCTGTGAGAGTGTCTATTTTAAACAAAAAATCGTTTACGTTTCCTTCGCCACTATAAACAACCTTCCAATCCTTAAGTCTAACCGAAAATGCTGAAGAAGTATTTGAAAGCGAATTGTTTTGATAATTCCCAGGTTGACTATTTAAATTCGAAGATGCAGGGGAGGCTGCGTCATTGCGAGACCGACCCAAAGACTCCCTAACCGCGTTGAGCTCCTGTCTAAATTCCTCCCGCATTGCTCTCATAGTTTCACGCATATAGGTGGTAAGAGTTTCCATAGAATTTACTTCTATGCTTTCTCGACCATCTGCTGCAGCCGAAGTGCCGAGTTCAGAATCGTTATTACGCGATGCCATTATAAGTCTATTACTCCAATTTTCCTGACTGACCACAAAACCTTGGTCTCCTATTAACTCTTCCAAGGACCCGATGTCTAATTCCCGCAAAGACTTATCTAAACGCGCTGTGTTTGAAATATTTCCTATTACCAGAACCTCCTCGCTGTGCTCGTTTGACTCTAGAGATCCTGCAACTGGAGACGATCTTATTGCCCTAATAGAAGTAGTTGAACTGGACCCTGCTAAACTGGTAGTATTAACTGTTCTTCTCGTTACAGTAGTTCCGCCTGTAACAGACGCTCGCGGTTTAATAGTGGTTTTGCCTCTGCCCCTTCCAGGGGTTAAGGTCGAGTTTGAATTACGATTGAGAGATACAGTGTTTTGTGATTTTGAACGTGTGTTAGGTTTGTGCATACTGCACTCGAGACAGCTCAAGGAAAATTAAAACTTCTGCAGAATGTTGTGGAATTCATTCAATTACGTGCAAAACAATAACTGAATTACTGAGTTTATTGGCAAAATTAGATAAAATGTGTAAAAATAAGGATTTGATTTTTCTCAGCGTTCAAAAAATTAAAATTCAAAATTCTGAATTTATTTTATGATTTATAATACCCGATTCGTGTCTTTGATAAGATCTCAAAGAAGAAAAAATATATTATTTTAGGACTGAAAAAAAATGTTTTAATTACATGCAAAATAGTTAGTAAATCTCAAAATATTTAATAATGCTTAGCACATGTATATTTTGGTATAGAAAAATGTATATAAGTTAACACGAAAAATGTTTTTCTATTTTATTTTTATTTTTTGTCATATTAACCTGCTAATTTTGCTGACGTAAATATCTGCACTTGTTCTGATTTTTTCTACCTACCTAAATTATCATTAAGCCAAACTGCAAGATTGCATTAAAATTGGAATAACAGAATTCCTTATAATTTTGCAGCTTGCCTTAATCAGCATTAATTAAAACACCAGTTCAAAAGAATTTTATTGTATTTTATTAAGAAAATTGGATTATTAAAAGAAAGAAAATTGACAACGACAGTCAGTCGTAGTAAAGTACTCGAACAAAGTTGTTTTAATATAACTTAAATGGCGCCCAACGTAAAATTAAATAGTGTGTAAGTGTGAACCGGAGAACCCCAGTAAATTGATGAAAAGGACATATTCTCGGTCACCAGCATTTTCTAATATAATTTTACAGAAATCCTATTAAAATTAAAATAAAATTTTTTTAAATAAATTAAAGAAAACGTTAAATAAAGTTTCCCTTTTTGAAATTAAATTAAATAAGTGCTAAAATAAAAGAACATTAAAAATAAATATTTTTTTATAAATTAAAATAAAAGAACGTTAAATAAATTTTTTAAACTAAATAAAAGAAGTGCTAAAATAAGCAAAGAACATTAAAATAAAATTTTCTTAGTGAGTTGAAATAAAAGAAAACATTGAATAAAATTGTTTAAACTAAAGAACTGAAATAAAAGAAAAACATTCAAATTAAAAGCTTTTAAATAAATTAAGAGAAAACATTAAATGGAAAATTTTTTTTAAATAAATCAAAGTAAAGGAAAAACATTAAAATATAAAAAAAATTGAAACACAACTTTAAAAATAAAATCATCAGAACCAACAGAAGAAAAAATCAACAGCATCAAAAAAAAAATTTTTAAATCATCAGAACCAGCAGAAGAAAAAATCATCAACAAACAACATGAGGATGCAGATGACTATTTTGATGTAAGATTATGCAATAACATAATTATTTTAGTGTTAAGATTTTATAGTTTACATATTTTTAAATAATTTTGTGTTAAAACAGAAAATAAAGCTTTAAAAGTGAATTAAAAATTAAAAACTAGGTGTAGCGAGAAAAAACAAAATAAAACAATTAATGAAATAATTTTGTAATTTTACAAGTTTTCCTTTCAATATGGCAAACCCAAACAATTTGATAAGAGCACCGATTTTAAATAATCCTCCACCAAATTTAAATAATCCTCCACCAAATTTAAACAATCCTCCACAACCTAATCAGGCTCAATTTGTTATAACAGCCGATATTGAAACAGGTATAGCAAACATAGTACGTAGAATACTAGTAGAGGAGCGAGCATTGGGAGAAGTAGAACCTAGGTTAATAGATCAGGGTATAGACCGTAACAATGACCGTAACAATGACAGATTTGGACAAAATTCCAGACGTAGTGCGTTCGCTCAGAGAATTTTCCGGTAGCAGGACCGAGTTCAGCTCTTGGAAAAAAAAGTACAGAAAGAATATTGAAAATTTATGAACCGTTAAAAGGCACGGCCAAATATTTCGGAATACTGAACGTAGTCCGAAATAAAATTATTGGCGATGCTGACATCGCATTAGAAAGTTATAATACCCCATTAAATTGGGAATGTATTATAAAATGCCTAACAACACATTATGCAGATCAGAGAGATCTAGGCACTTTAGAATATCAACTTACATCTATGATACAAGGTACAAGTTCTGTACAAGAGTTTTATAAAAAAATCTATAGTCATTTGTCCTTGATATTAAATAAAATATCATGCCTACAGGAAAGTCAAGAAGCTATTCAGTTGTTAACAAGGAATTATAGGAATAAAGCACTCGACACTTTTGTCAGAGGCTTACGGGGTGACTTACCCAGGCTTTTGGGAATAAGGGAACCTAAAGATTTGAACGAAGCACTACACTTATGCATGAAATTAGACAATCAACAGTTTAGGTCTCAATATGCTAACAGCGCAACAAGACATCAAGCACATATCCCGTCGCAAAAACCTAGTAACTCCAGACAAAATAAAAATTTTTACCCACAGCTAGCACATATCCCTCAACCCGCTAGTTTTTACAGAACAGCATATCCTAATACTAATGGGAAGCCATGTATTTGGACACTATCTGAATGCGTGTATTGGAGACAACGAGTTAGGGAAATGTTCTCTACTTTAAAGAGATCCTGGACTAAGGACTTCCAGCTTTGGAGCGACTCCGGTGAAACGTCTTTATCCCATTCTAGCCGCTCTAACTACAACTGCTGCATCAGAATCTTGGCTCTGATGACTATGGGTGCTAGCCATCCAGCGGGATCAAATATCTCTGCCACTGAAGAGAGAATTTGGCGTTTTGTGGCTTGTTCAATAGATGTAAAACTATAAGTGAATGATTCATTGAGTGCATTCCACTTAATGCCCAATGTTTTGGCCGAAATAGTTTCTTGAAATCGAAGGAAATCTGAATCATAAAGATTGTCTTTCGGCAAGTGCGAGAGCAACTGGGGATCATTCGCGGTAATCTTCTTAAGAGGGAATCCAGCCGAATTTAAGGCCTCGATTAGCTGTTTTTGAGCAGAAAGAGCTTCTCCTATTGAGAAACCACCGGACAATATGTCATCGACATAGGTCTCTGTGCGTAAAATTGAGGCAGCTTTGGGTTAAACTGATTCAGAATCTGTGGCAAGTTGCAAGAGAGTCCGTATCGCTAGGTACGGTGCACAGTTGACTCCGAACGCCACAGTTTTTAGCTGGTAATCTTTTGTCGGGCTGTCGGTGTGAGATTGGAACAAAATTCGCTGAAAGGGTCTATCAGCAGGATGAACCAATATTTGGCGATACATCTTTTGAATGTCACCACTAAATACAAATCGATACTTCCGCCAATTAAGTATTGTGGTTATTAAGTCATTCTGCAATGTGCGGCCTGTATAAAGAATATCATTTAACGAAAATTGAGATTTTGTTTTTCTTGAGGCATTGAAAACTACTCGGACCTTTGTGGTTTTATGTTCTGGGCGAACAACCGCATGGTGGGGCCAATAGTATGAGTAGCATTTGCCTTGGGATATAATCTCGTGCGAGGAAGTTTCTTCCATATGGTCAAGCGCTTCGAGCACAGCTTGATATTGAGACTGTAGGTCAGGGTTTTTGGATAAAGTTTTCTCCATTCTGAAGTACTGGACCAAGGCTACGAACCGCGATAAGCCAAGATGTGCTTGATCGGGAAATTCAGATTTGAATGGCAATCTTACCACATACCTGCCATTCTCCTCACGAGTTGTAGTTTTAGTGTAATATGTCTCACAAAATTTCTCTTCAGCTGATTTTGGCCGGGATGGAAGAACTTCTTCCTGTTTCCAGAACTTTTTTAATAAGTTATTCAGATCTGAAGTATCTAATTTGTGCGCTAACGTGGTGAATGACTGAGCGATCTGTGTTTTTATGGGACCACTAAGCACCCATCCAAATATGGTGTTATACGCTGAGGTTTTTCCACAAAAATTTTTTCGTATACCTTCAAGGTTAAGGAAATGCTCATAATCATTGCCGAGTATGAGATCTATTTGGGATATTTTATTGAAGGTTGCATCTGCTAGATCGAGCTCCTCGAGTTCGTTGGATAAGGGTATTTCGAAACTATACGATGGTAGATGTTTAGTCACCTTGGGCAGTACTATAGCTTTCACGGGAACTCTGAGATGATATCGTTTTGCGTATAGAATGAACTCACATTCTTTATTTGCTGTTTGCTTTTGCCCACCAATACCAACAATTTCAAAATGAGATTTCTGATACGGTAGTTGAAAGCGATTTCGTATTTTTTCTGTTAAGAAGCTTCGTTGAGAGCATGGGTCAATGAGAGCTCTGACAGTAAAAAGCGTCCTGCAATGTTCTATTTGCATCAAAGCAGTCCTCAGCAAAACGTTTTCATTGCCTGTGAAGCAGGTGACTTGAACTTGCTTTGAAGTTTGGGGAAGCTTGTCTTGAATTCTATTGCTGTTATATTGGGCAGAGTTGGAAAAGGGATTTGCACGTAAATTGTGTTTTGCGTCTGAAGTTTCTTTTTGGTGAACATTTTCTGTACTCATCCCAGCGTTCGGTGACTTTTGCTTTACATGGAGCATAGTATGGTGGGATTTTTTGCAATGTATTTAAGTGTATTTACTGCTGCAAGTTGCCTTTAGATGCGACGTGGCTAAACAATTATTACAATACTTGTTTTTATACACAAAATCAACTCTTTGCTGGACTCTGAAACTTCGACACGATCTTAGAGAGTGATTTTCATCACAAAGCTTACACGAGTTTTCATATATATTTCCTTGGGATACATAGGTTTGCACGTTGGGTTGGCGCGCAGGCCTGAGACTGAAGCAATCTTTGAATGTTTTAATATTTGCAAGGCTTTCTACTGCCTCATATCTATCTACCAGAAATTTCGACATTTGAGTCCATTTTGGGAGCTCTCTAGGAGCTGTTAGGGATTGTTTCCAAAGAGAGAGTTTGTTCTGGGAGCTTTGTGGAGATTAATCGGATCAGAATGGGGTCCCAGCTATCCACTTCAACTTGTAGCGTTCTTAAAGTGGCTAGGGAATCATTTAAAGCTGATTGAATTCTCCGTATGGACTCGCGTCTTCATTCTTAGGATATGGTATGTCAAATAAAATTTTTATTTGGTTGTCTACGAGAACGCGCTTGTTCTCATACCGACTTTTCAGTGCATTGCATGCCAGATCAAAATTTTCATGTGAGAGGATATATCTCTTTACAATGGCGCCTGCTTCACCCTTCGTTTTATTACGAAGGTGGTATAGTTTCGTGACTGGGGTGAGCTTGGAGTGGCTTATGTAAACAGCTGTGAACAGGTCACGAAATGAAGGCCACTGTTCATAACTGCCGTGGAGTACCTCTGTATCGCACGGCGGGAGCTTAATGCAATCATTATTCACTTTGGGCGATTGTGTGACGAGAAGCTGGATTAGTTATGGAAAAGCGCGAAGTAGACTGAAATCTTGGGTCCCCAAGGTATCTTGACGGGCAAGTCTCATCTAGTCGAGGATTTGGGCGGTACATGCGTAGTATTCGTCTGTACATATCTCGAATTTAACCTTGGCCTCTGCTCTATCTTCTTTGATAATTCTAGTATCTCTGGAAAGCGTAACTTTTTCGTATGAGATGTTTACCCTATCCCAGCGTGTGTCCAAGTCCTTCAACTTGTCGTCAAGGACGGTTTCTGTTTGACTTCCCAACGGGCATTCCCTAAAACTTTCGCAAAATGTGAGTACATGATCGGAATCAAATTTTAAATGCTCTTTAGCAGAAACGTTAGAATGCCGGGATGTGGAAGGCATCTTTATTGATTAGAGAGTGAGGTAGGGGACACTTTGTGCTTGTGTATGTACTGAGTGGGATTTGTTATAATTTAGTTTTTTCGGTGGGTGGGTGCTATTGAGTATTAGCGTTAGAAATATATTTCGATGTCACAACGAAAAAAAAAAATTTTTTTTAAATAGGGAATTACGTTTATATTTTCTATATTATGGAAAAAAGGGGCTATAGAGGAATAGCACTAGAAATTAATTTCTAGTTTCAAGGGGAAATATAAAAAGCAAATTGAGATTTCGTAACTTTTATTTATTAACTTGTTTATTACCGTAAAACCAGAAATAGGTAGTACTTTGTAGGGTAATTATTAAATTTGTTTGAGTTTTTATAGTTGTAGAGAATTGAGAAAAAATTTGAGATAAAAAATTTTTTCAAACAACAATTTCTATACTTTGTTCGAGAAATGAACAATAATTTTAAATATGTATCAATAATCTTGATGTTTGTGTATATATATTGTATTTTGTTACACACCGCTATTTTTTTGCTGCAAATTTTACTGCAAAGTGATCAAAAGTTCGAAAAGAAAGAACAATAGTCAATACTGGCATGGAGTTGAGAAAATAACATTCCTGGCTGGGTCTATCAGGGGATAAGTTACTTGACCCTTTTTCTTAGCGTGCGAACATAAAAACTAGTTTTTCCATACCACTGAAATCCCAGAGTCTAGAGAAATAAAAAAAAAACAGAACAAACAATCTTAGGTACTAAAATCACTTCGAGTGATGATACCATGCCAATGATGGACTTTAACTCATAATTTACACTGCCCTAGTATGATGGAATCTTTACGCTCTCATGCGGTCACCTAACACTCCTCTTCAAAAACTTAACACATCATTTTAAATCGAATTCAGTATTTATTTGAATAAAATGATATCAGCATTTTTATGCTGTTAAATAAAAGTCTTACAAATATACTTAAGATGATTTGAATAATAATTAGAAAGAAAAGGCATACGTAAGTATAGTATAATAATTACGAATAATACAAATGAAGTTTTAAGTTTGAAAATATTTAGAATACTTATTGATAATTACTCGCAAATTGTTGGAAACTGCTGTCCAGGTTTCATTGTTGTGTGCCACCCCACTGCTCCCATTAGGTTGATGTTAAGATGTTTTGTTGTTCTTTGTAGATCTAGTTTTTTTAATTTTGTAGAATTTAGTTTGTAGCTTGTGTTTTAAATTTTGCTTTTATATGTAGCTCTCTGATTTGTTGTATAAATTGCTTTTAATTTGTAGAATTAGTTTTAGCATTTTTAAAGTTCTTTATAGTCTTCTTCTTCTTTGGTTGGTATTTTTTTATAGTATATTTGTTTCTTGTAATTTGTAAAAATTTTCTTATAATTTTTTTATAAATGTACAATTATTCCCATTTTCAATCAATTTACAATTTAATTAAGAAAAATTATTTGCCATACCAGTCATGAGATTTATAGTGTTTTTAATTATACTGTACATTCACTTTTTCCAAATAAAATCATTTTGTGTTATACATTACAATTTGATGCGGTATAACACAAAATTATTTTCTTCTTGTTATTTCAGATTTAGATTTAAGTTTTAGGTTTAGTTGTAGTAATTTTGTTAATTTATATAATTTTTCCCTTTACAGGTACATGTTTAATAAAATGCTTCATATTGGTTAAATTTTTTTCTTTCTTATATATAAGTAGGTAATTGACTTTGTTTTCACCTTTCAATTACACGATATCCATGATAGTTTCTGGTTTAGATAGACCCGTTTAAAAGAAACTAAATATATTTTGTTGGTTTTACCACCATATTCAAATCTTCGTCTTTTACCTTTTAAAACCAGATCTAATTTAGGAAGTTTGTCCTTAAGACATATTAACGCACTTTATACATTTTTCACGTTTTCCGCACTTTGCTTTGTCTTTTTGGTTTTCCTTTTGCTATTCACAATTTGTTTAGTTTAATCTTAATTTAATTAAACTGTTTTAATTTATATATTTAAGTTCGTTCTTTATTTCAGAACATCAATTTCTTGCTTTTTTTATACAACATCAATTAAAGAACAACAACTTTTCCAAAAATCACAAACTCGATCGTCAACCAACTTCCTTTTTAAAATTTTCTCGTCATTGAACTAAAGCTAATTTTTCTTATCTTCCTCTTCTCCCTATCCTTACGTTGACAAGTGTTGTAATCCTATTGGCTACCTTACGTAACGGGACTATCAGACCATAATGGTTTTGTTCCTTTTTGTATAAGAAGAAGTGTGAATAAGAATGAACGAATTTAATTTCGACAGGGACGTTACACACTGCACAAAGTTCATTTTTATGTAGCCTAACGAAAAGGTGTATGGAAAAATTTTCTATTGATAGCCAACGCCGTTAAATTTGAAATTGAAGCGAATTGCAAAAATAACATTATAATATTAGTAAAATCCGTAACAAAACTGCTTCGTATCAAGATCTCTGATCGAAGAACGAACAGGAGGGATTTTAATGATAGCGAAGAACTTATTATCGAAACCAAATTTAATGTTTAATTTCGAACAACGTGTGGCTCGACCCACAAAGGTGGGCAACCCTTGAGCAGGAAAAAAATCGATGAATGTACTCCTAGATATGGCTAAGGACGAATATCTAAAGAGTGATATTTGCCTATGTATTTCCCCTGGAGGTCTTCGATATCATAAAGAGAGTTACCAATTTTCTTCCTAATCCTACACTTGATATATTTTGGGCAAAGTTTTGCGTTTATGCCCTTTTTAAAATCACTCTGTACATGGTTCTTTCTGAATACTTCTTGTCCTACAACAAAGTTTACAGGCCTACTTCTTGTATTGTACGTTTTAGTGCTCTTTTCATGGGCGGCATTCAGGCTTTCTCTTATCTTTTCACGTATGTTTTGGAGTCGGTCTGAATGTTTTACCACCGTATCATTTGTCAACATATATAATTTTTTCAAAATTGCATACGAAGAACCGTGGGAAATCATATTCTGGCCGAACACAGCAAAGTAAGGCGAGCATTGTATGGATGAATGGAAATCACTCCTCAAAATCGATAAAATTTTCGATATATTTCTGTCCTAGCCCAAATGGTCGGATTCGTTCTTCAAAAAATATCGTATTTTGGAAATAATCTCCCGATTTGCTCTTTCGGAAGAGTTTGCCTGTGGCGACTAAAACCCAGTTGTAATATGGTTTACTTCATAAGCTAACAAGAATTCTTTCATTTCTTTCGATGTAAACTGTTTTGCTTTGTCGCTGTGTAAATACTGCGGCACGCCGAAAGTGCAGAAGATTTCATTTTGGAAAAACTCTATGACACTATTAGTTGTGGATGCTTTCAAAGGCTTCAAAAATACGAACTTTGTCAAATGGTCGATCGTGATAAACAATTGGCAGTTCTTTAATTTTGTGCACGGGTATGGTCCCAAAAAATCACAGTACAGCCTCTGGAAAGGCCGGATAGTGACAAACTGATTCCCTATAGGAGGCGTAAAGTTATATTAGCTGGCTTTATGATTTTGCAATCGTCACAACATTGAATGTACTGTTTTATTTGACGTGTCATTCCAGGCCAGTAATACTTTTGCCTGATTCGGAAGAGTGTCTTGGTGAGGCCACCGTGACAACCTTCTTCGTGAGCGGACTAACGCTTTGAGTTAAACTTTTTGGTAGCCATAAGCGCCAAAGGTCTGGTTCTTCTTCCTCCCCAGTTTTAAATTTTACCCGCTTATAAACAAAATTATCAGATATGCATAAACCTGGTAACGCATCTGCATTTCTACTAATGTTTTCCCTCAGCGCGTTGTATTCTTCATTGCTAAAATCAGGTGAGTTAGTATCTACTTCGGGAGGATTGCAAATCATTCTGATTTCGTCGACATCAAATCTAGAGAGGATGTCTGGCAGCACATTTAACGACCCCTTCCTATGTTCCATCTTAAAATCAAAATTTTGAAGTTTTAAGCTCCATCGCTCTAATCTACCGTCCAAGTCCTTTTGGCTCATAAGTCATCTGAAGCTTGAATGATCTGTTACGATTTTAAACGGGAGACCCTCTATGTATTGACGAAAACGTTTGACGCAGATCACAGCTGCCAAGCACTCCAGTTCTGTGACCGTATAATTGCGTTGTGCCCTATTCAGTTTCTGAGACACAAACGCAATTGGCCGATCCCTACCCTGCTCATCTACCTGGTATAACACACCACCTATTCCTATGCGTGATTCATCACACTGTATCACGAACTCCTTTGAGAAATCTGGCTGTGCCAAAACAGGTGCACTTGAAAGAGCTGATTTTAATTTGTGGAATGATTCTATACCTTCTTGTGTAAGACGAAAAGGCTTGTTTGATTTGCGAAGACAATCCGTGAGTCGACCGGCTAGGTCGGAAAAATTATTAACGAACCCACGGTACCAATTTGCCATTCCCATGAATCGTCTAATCTGTCGTGGTGTCTTGGGCAAAGGAAAATTGACCATAGCTTCGACCTTCCCCGGATCTACTTTCAGATTTCCACCTCCAATAACATATCCTAAATACTTTATCTCGCGTTGACAGAACTTGCTTTTGTTTACATTTATCGTGAGACCTGCAGATTTTAGACATTGGGCAACTTCCGTAAGTAATTCCATATGCCTCTCGAAATCTGGACTAAAAACAAGAAGGTCGTCTAAATAAATAAATACGTTCTCCCTGAATCTAGAAGGAATAGTCTTGTCCATCAGACGGCTCATAGTCTGAGGACCATTGCAAACGCCGAAAGGCATTACCCTATACTGGTAAAGAGGCCTTCCGGGTACCGCAAAAGCTGTATTTTCTTTCGATGTTTCCGACAATTTTATCTGGAAGAAGGCGTCCTTAAGATCAATGCCACTTATGAAGTGTGTATCCTTCAATCTACTAAGCAGGCCATTGATATGTGGGAGAGGGTACGAATCCTTCTTGGTCAAGGAGTTTACTTTTCCACAATCTAAGCAGAGTCTTACCTTGCCTGGCTTCCGAACTGCAACTATAGGACTACACCATGGCGAGTTTGACTCTTCAATCACGCCAAGTGCCAGTAACCTATCGAGCTCTTCATAAACTTCTGCTTGTCTAGGTGGAGAAAGAGGATAGTCCCGGCACTTTACCGGTGTAGCATCGCCGGTATCAATATGGTGCTCTGTTAATTTGGTGCAGCCAAGTCCTAGCTTTTCGTAGGAGATTACTCGCCTAAGTCTATATTTTTGTTCCGGGCTGAGCACGTGAAGGTCTAAATTTGGGCTATGTTCTAGTTCCACGCTGGATATGATATGAGGAGCGAGCTCAAAAGCCCTCCAGAAATTTACGCCAAGATAGCCATGTAGCGATAATGTAGGTACTATATAAAAAACGAATGGTTTTGTAACACCCATATATGTTACTGGAAGTGAGCAATATCCTACGATCTTAGCTTTCGAGCCATTTGCCGTAGATATGTTCGATTTTACTTTCCTCAACTGAATGTCATTCTTATCAATGAAGTGTAAACTGTCTCTTCCCAGAATAGATACGTTTGCACCCGAGTCTAAAAGGCATAACATTTCATGATTAAAAATTGAAATTTGTGCAAACGGTCTACCGTCATCTGCATTGGCTAATTTTGTAGCGCCAATTAAATTTCTAAAGGTTTTTCTCTACTGGTAACGAGATATACATTTTTGAATTCTACGTGAGGGTTTAAATTGAAAGGGTTTATCTTTTGCCTGAAATTTGTTCTGCCTGTAATTATGTAACGAATTATTAAGTACGTCTGGGTTTGTTTGTTGCTGTGTAACATGAGGTGAACCCCCCTGTGAGTATTTACATTCAATGATCATTTGGTCCTCGGGCTTTAGTTCGGAGAACGAGCATCCCCGGTAGCCTGCTCGCTCTGACGCTTGTTTTCCGAATGTTCGTTACATTTCGGTGTGGTTACATCCCTTTTCCCGCATTTAAAACAAAAAATGCGTCGAGTTTCATCTGGGCAGTTAATGTGGCTGTGTCCTAATTGGAGACAGTTCCAACATTTTATTTTCGAATAATCGCCTTTTGCATATGATCGCGATACTCTAAGAGCCTCTACTTGAGAATCCGGTTCCTCGCCAGATTCTATGGGTGTATTACAACAGAAATTTCGTTGACACGGCATGGTTTACTTAAAGGAATTGTTGCTACTTTACTTTCTTGCAGAACCTTTTCCGCTTTCCTTGCTAATAACCGCAGTTCACCTAAGTCCCTAGGATCAGAAATAAAAAGCATAATTCGCAATTCAGGATTAACGTTTTTCTTAATAACTTCAATCAGAGAAATATCTGACATTGGATCTCGAAGTCTTAAGTTCATTTGCACGATATACGCATGAAAATAGTCATAACTTTCTTTTGAAAGTTGTTTTCGCGTCGAAATCTTTAGCGAAATTTCATTTTCAGTCTCAAGAGTGCGGAGTGTCTATTTTAAACAAAAAATCGTTTACGTTTCCTTCGCCACTATAAACAACCTTCCAATCCTTAAGTCTAACCGAAAATGCTGAAGAAGTATTTGAAAGCGAATTGTTTTGATAATTCCCAGGTTGACTATTTAAATTCGAAGATGCAGGGGAGGCTGCGTCATTGCGAGACCGACCCAAAGACTCCCTAACCGCGTTGAGCTCCTGTCTAAATTCCTCCCGCATTGCTCTCATAGTTTCACGCATATAGGTGGTAAGAGTTTCCATAGAATTTACTTCTATGCTTTCTCGACCATCTGCTGCAGCCGAAGTGCCGACTTCAGAATCGTTATTACGCGATGCCATTATAAGTCTATTACTCAAATTTTCCTGACTGACCACAAAACCTTGGTCTCCTATTAACTCTTCCAAGGACCCGATGTCTAATTCCCGCAAAGACTTATCTAAACGCGCTGTGTTTGAAATATTTCCTATTACCAGAACCTCCTCGCTGTGCTCGTTTGACTCTAGAGATCCTGCAACTGGAGACGATCTTATTGCCCTAATAGAAGTAGTTGAACTGGGCCCTGCTAAACTGGTAGTACTAACTGTTCTTCTCGTTACAGTAGTTCCGCCTGTAACAGACGCTCGCGGTTTAATAGTGGTTTTGCCTCTGCCCCTTCCAGGGGTTAAGGTCGAGTTTGAATTACGATTGAGAGATACAGTGTTTTGTGATTTTGAACGTGTGTTAGGTTTAAGCATACTGCACTCGAGACAACTCAAGGAAAATTAAAACTTCTGCAGAATGTTGTGGAATTCATTCAATTACGTGCAAAACAATAACTGAATTACTGAGTTTATTGGTAAAATTAGATAAAACGTGTAAAAATAAGGACTTGATTTTTCTCAGCATTCAAAAAATTATAATTCAAAATTCTGAATTTATTTTATGATTTATAATACCCGATTCGTGTCTTTGAAAAGATCACAAAGAAGAAAAAATATATTATTTTAGGAGTGAAAAAAATGTTTTAATTACATGCAAAATAGTTAGTAATTCCAAAATATTTAATAATGCTTAGCACATGTATATTTTGGTATAGAAAAATGTATATAAGTTAACACGAAAAATGTTTTTCTATTTTATTTTTATTTTTTGTCATATTAACCTGCTAATTTTGCTGACGTAAATGTCTGCACTTGTTCTGATTTTTTGTACCTACCTAAATTATCATTAAGCCAAACTGCAAGATTGCATTAAAATTGGAATAACAGAATTCCTTATAATTTTGCAGCTTGCCTTAATCAGCATTAATAACCAGTTCAAAAGAATTTTATTGTATTTTATTAAGAAAATTGGATTATTAAAATAAAATTGGATTATTAAAGTAAAGTACTCGCACAAAGTTGTTTTAATATAACTTAACTGGCGCCCAACGTAAAATTAAATAGTGTGTAAGTGTGAACCGGAGAACCCCAGTAAAGTAATGAAAAGGACATATTCTCGGTCACCAGCATTTTCTAATATAATTTTACAGAAATCCTATCAAAATTAAAATAAAATTTTTTTAAATAAATTAAAGAAAACGTTAAATAAAGTTTCCCTTTTAAATTAAATTAAATAAGTGCTAAAATAAAAGAACATTAAAAATAAATATTTTTTTATAAATTAAAATAAAAGAACGTTAAATAAATTTTTTAAACTAAATAATTGAAGTGCTAAAATAAGCAAAGAACATTAAAATAAAATTTTCTTAGCGAGTTGAATAAAATTTTTTAAACTAAAGAACTGAAATAAAAGAAGAACATTAAAATTAAAAGCTTTTGCAGCTTGCCTTAACCAGCATTAATAACCAGTTCAAAAGAATTTTATTGTATTTTATTAAGAAAATTGGATTATTAAAATAAAGAAAATTGACAACGACAGTCCGAAATAAAATTATTGGCGATGCTGACATCGCGTTAGAAAGTTATAATACCCCATTAAATTGGGAATGTATTATAAAATGCCTAACAACACATTATGCAGATCAGAGAGATCTAGGCACTTTAGAATATCAACTTACATCTATGATACAAGGTACAAGTTCTGTACAAGAATTTTATAAAAAAATCTATAGTCATTTGTCCTTGATATTAAATAAAATATCATGCCTACAGGAAAGTCAAGAAGCTATTCAGTTGTTAACAAGGAATTATAGGAATAAAGCACTCGACACTTTTGTCAGAGGCTTACGGGGTGACTTACCCAGGCTTTTGGGAATAAGGGAACCTAAAGATTTGAACGAAGCACTACACTTATGCATGAAATTAGACAATCAACAGTTTAGGTCTCAATATGCTAACAGCGCAACAAGACATCAAGCACATATCCCGTCGCAAAAACCTAGTAACTCCAGACAAAATCAAAATTTTTATCCACAGCTAGCACATATCCCTCAACCCGCTAGTTTTTACAGAACAGCATATCCTAATCAACCAGGCCTTAATTCATATCATGACCAAAGAAACAGATACCAAAACCAATTTAAGCAGAACTATTATACGAATAATTTACATCAACAGCAACCACCACCAAGACCTAATGTACCGAAACCCCCAATTCCAATGGAAGTCGATGCTTCCATGCAATCCAAAAGAATTAATTATATGAACCGACCCGCACCGGACAACACATTTTCAGGTGTTAGACCTTTGCCTCAGTCTGTGCAAGTTAACCAAGCGCGAAAGGTTCAACGAATAAATCATATTGGAGTTGATCAATATGATACGAGAACCAATCAAAACGACACAAAAACCGAGACAGACATTAACGCAAGCGAATCGGAACTTCAATGTGAAGATGAGGAATTAGAAGACCTAGATGAATATCTGAAACAATTTGAAGTAGAAGATACACCAGATGAATATAAATATACTGAGTTTTCGGATGTTCATTTTTTAGATTAACGAATTCTACGTTACCATATTTTCTATGTAGGGACAGCAATGGTAAGGTATTTAAGTTTTTGATTGACACAGCGTCAAACAAAAACTATATTCAACCTGAATTGGTTAAAAACCCTATACCTAACACAACAATATTTCAGGCAAACTCAGTTGGTGGGAAAGTTACTATTACCCATCACACTTTAATTAACTTATTTGGAGTACGATCACAGGATCTGAAAATTTTTTTATTACCTACATTGAAATCTTTCCACGGTATACTTGGTAACGATAGCCTAAAAATATTAAATGCAATTATTTATACATCTAAAAACTACATGATAATTAATGATTCTATAAAAGTAAGTATTAAACAGCAGCAATCTGAATCTGTTAATAAACTAAGCATAAGATCAGGCCATTTGACGGATGAGCAGACAAAAAAATTAATAGAGTTATGTGAAAGATATTCGCCACTTTTTTCGGAACCAGACGAAAAACTGACATACACGACTGTGGTTAAGGCAGAGATTCGGACGAGGACTAATGACGCTGTTTATACGAGAAGTTATCCATACCCCATTTCAATGAAAGACGAAGTGGAGAAACAGATAAGAGAATTACTTGAGAATGGGATAATAAGACCATCAAGATCCCCGTATAATTCCCCTATAATAATAGTACCAAAGAAATTAGATGCTTCTAATGAAAAAAAATATCGAATGGTCATTGATTACAGAAAGCTGAATGCTGTGACTGTTCCTGATAGATATCCGATTCCGGAAATCAATGAAGTTCTCGCACAACTTGGGAGAAACAAATGGTTTTTAGTGATAGACTTGAAAAGCGGATTTCACCAAATACCGCTCAGAGAAAGCGACATCGAAAAGACGGCTTTTTCCGTTAATAATGGAAAATATGAGTTTGTACGCCTTCCATTCGGCTTGAAAAATGCCCCTGCCGTGTTCCAACGTGCATTAGATGACATGTTGAGAGACCACATCGGTAGGATATGTTTTGTCTACATAGACGCCATAATAGTTTTCGGTAAAGATGAAGATTCGCATCTCAAAAATATTGAAACAATATTCAATACTTTATGTAGAGCGAATATGAAGGTGCAACTCCACAAGTGTGAGTTCATGAAGACGGAGGTTGAGTACTTGGAATTTCTCATCTCAACACAGGGTATAAGAACTGACCCGGGAAAAGTTAATGCAATAAAAAATGTTGCCCCACCCACTCCGTTGAAAGAGCTCAGATCATTTCTGAGACTGTCAGGGTTTTATAGGCGATTCATAAAAGACTACGCAAGATTGGCAAAACCCCTGACCATCCTTTTAAGGGGTGAGGAGGGACGTATGTCAAAAATAGAATCTGCAAAGCTTCCTGTCACACTAGATAACAACGCCCTAGAAGCTTTTAATATAATAAAGAATTCTTTGGTTTCAGAGGAAGTAATTCTTTCATATCCTAATTTCGAAAAAGAATTTCATTTGACTACTGATGCATCTAATTATGCCATCGGCGCTGTTCTTGAACAGGAGGGAAAGCCCATTACATTCATATCAAGAACATTGAGTAAGTCCGAAGAACGCTACGCAACAAACGAAAAAGAGATGCTTGCGATAGTGTGGGCTCTTAGAACGTTAAGGAACTACCTTTATGGATCTGTCGCAATAAAGATATTTACGGGCCATCAACCCTTAACGTATGAATTAGGAAGTAAAAACACAAACTATAAATTAAGAAGGTGGAAAGCCTTCCTAGAAGAACACAATTATGAAATTAAATATAAACCAGGTAGCAGTAATGTGGTGGCAGACGCGTTATCTAGATCACCACAAGTCAACGAAGTGAATTCATTGACAGCTACACAACATAGTCATGGAAGTTCTGGTCAAAATCTAATCCAATTTACTGACTCACCTTTAAACGTTTTTAAAAATCAGATAATAATTTCAACAGGACAGTTACCTTTCTATAATTTCAGAATAATATTCCCAACATACCATAGACACAAGATAGTAGACACAGAATATGACAGCAATAAAGTGGTACAAATTTTGAAATCTTACTTAAACCCTTCAGTAACAAATGTAATCATGACTGATGACCGAATTCTAGGTAAAATACAAGAGATTTGGCGTCACATTTTTGTAAATTCCGTGCGAAATACACCAGGACAATGGTTAGAGACTTGACAACGGACATTGACCAAGAGACGTAAATTATCAATGAACATAGACATGCGCACAGAGACCCAAAAGAAAATAAAATCCAATTACTTAGAAAATATTATTTCCCTCAGATGCATGCAAAAATAAAGAAATTAGTGAAACAGTGTAAGATATGTTGTGAAAATAAATATGATCGTCACCCAAATAACAGTTTTAGGGAAAACACCAATTCCGCATTACCCAGGCCAATACGTCCACATCGATATTTATCATACAAACAATAGAGTTATCCTTACAGCAATAGATAAATTTTCACAATATGCCCAGGCCAAAATAGTAAAATCTAGGGCAACAGAAGATATAAAATATCCCTTGCAGGAGCTACTTATGTCTTTTGGTACTCCGGAAAATGTTGTCATAGACAATGAAAAGTCTCTTAACTCAGCTTTAGTAACCTTTATGTTAGAGAATCAATTGGGCATTAAAATCTATAAAACGCCACCTTACACTAGTTCTGTAAATGGACAAGTGGAACGATTTCATTCCACCTTGACCGAAATAATGAGATGCATAAATGCAGAAAACGTTCATAGTTCTTTTGAAGAACTTTTAATAAATTGCTTAAATAAATATAACCATTCGGTGCATTCTTCGATAAATAGAAAACCTATCCAAGTATTTTTTGGTAGAAACTCAGACCCTGCATCTTTAAAACAGGATAGATTAAAAACTATACAGAGATTGACAGAGAAACAGATGAAGGACTTAGACCATCATAACAAAAATAAAACTGAAAGAAGGATTTATAAAACTGGTGACAAAATCTTTGTAAGGAACAATAAAAGAATAGGGAACAAATTAACGCCAAGATACAAAATAGAAATAGTACAGGAGGACAGAGGAGGAACCGTTCTAACAACATCGAAACGTATAGTTTACAAAAATTTAATAAAAAACTAATATTTGTCTTTACAGCTCAATTTTGCAACTAATTGCAGCAGAAGTACAGATATTGGACTACACGAACGCCCAAATTGTAACAATTGAGACGGGTATGACTAAACTGGTAACCGGCGACTTTAAAATCATCTATGTAATAGACCTCGGCTCGTACGAAAAGGCAGTAGACCAATTGGATGCCGTAATAAGACAGGACATAGGGAAAAAGGACAGTAACTATCCATTTTTATTACATCAAGTACAAGCTTTATATGCTTTACTTGCGGAATTGAGACCCAGACGTGAAACTAGATCAATAAACGCTTTGGGAAATGTATGGAAGTGGATAGCAGGTTCACCTGACCACGATGATTTTCAAATTGTTGCTGACAGAATGAGTAGGCTTTTGGAGAACAATGACAGACAGATTGTGATAAATAGGGCTATAGAAACAAGAATGCAAGAAATTACCAAGATAACCAATAGTATAATGAATAACATAGGATCAAATGATGCTTTTGAGCGGGAAATTGTTAAAGACATTGAAAGAAAACTAGAAATAATCAAGGAAGAACTTACCAATCTGGGTTATTCAATGCAGTGGGCGAAATCCGGTATTATAAATTCTTTCGTGTTGTCTGAGTACGAACTAAACGTAACTAAGAAACATTTCGATGAGCATAATATGCCTTAAGTGAATTTGGTTGAAGCCTTGGAGTTTGGTGAGGTAAAAATATGCTTAAATAAAACGACAATCCTTTACATTGTCGACTTGCCAATTATGGAAACGGAAACGTGTAGAAGTTTATTTGTAAAATCAGTAAAAAATCAGAACATATCCATTAGGATTGATAATGAAAATTTTGTATTATGTAAAAACTCTCTCCTCGAGGTAAAATCCGCATGCAGAATGTTTAATGATGTGGCTGTTTGCAGAAATCACAATTTAGAAAATATTACAGAATCGAGTTGTTTGCCGAGATTACTGAATGGCATGCCATCAAATTGTCCAACTTCCAACAACCAACATTTACCCATGATAAAAGAAATTACACCAGGGCTAGTTCTATTAAACGGTTATAATGGATCAATATGGATAGAAAATAGAGAAGTGGATCTGCGTGGCACCTATATTATCAAATACCATAACTCTACAATTACCATAAAGAAAAGAGCATATTCCAGTAAGGAAATTACTATGATGAAACCCTTACCAGCAGTGGTTAATGCACCTAACACTATTGCAAATTATGAAGAAATGCTATCCTTGGAAATGCTTAAGGATCTACATATCAACAACGCTGGCGAAATTAAAAAGCTAGCTACCAATTATAAAAGCAGCATGGGAATGTTACGAGCCCTAACGATGGTATTGATAGGTGGCCTAATATTGCACTTTATAAAAAGAAAAATTGGTTTCAATGTCAAAACTAATACCAAGCTGGAGCATCCGGTTGATGCATCAAATACTTATATTCAATACCCATCCAACGTGGACGCTGGAATTTAAGAGAGGAAGAGTTAACACGAAAAATGTTTTTCTATTTTATTTTTATTTTTTGTCATATTAACCTGCTAATTTTGCTGACGTAAATGTCTTTTTTTGTACCTACCTAAATTATCATTAAGCCAAACTGCAAGATTGCATTAAAATTGGAATAACAGAATTCCTTATAATTTTGCAGCTTGCCTTAATCAGCATTAATTAAAACACCAGTTCAAAAGAATTTTATTGTATTTTATTAAGAAAATTGGATTATTAAAATAAAGAAAATTGACAACCACAGTCAGTCGTAGTAAAGTACTCGAACAAAGTTGTTTTAATATAACTTAACTTAATATATATATATATATATATATATATATATATATATATATATATATATATATATATATATATATATATATATATATATATATATATATATATATATATATATATATATATATATATATATATATATATATATATATATATATATATATATATATATATATATATATATATATATATATATATATATATATATATATATATATATATATATATATATATATATATATATATATATATATATATATATATATATATATATATATATATATATATATATATATATATATATATATATATATATATATATATATATATATATATATATATATATATATATATATATATATATATATATATATATATATATATATATATATATATATATATATATATATATATATATATATATATATATATATATATATATATATATATATATATATATATATATATATATATATATATATATATATATATATATATATATATATATATATATATATATATATATATATATATATATATATATATATATATATATATATATATATATATATATATATATATATATATATATATATATATATATATATATATATATATATATATATATATATATATATATATATATATAATATATATATATATATATATATATATATATATATATATATATTATATATATATATATATATATATATATATATATATATATATATATATATATATATATATATATATATATATATATATATATATATATATATATATTTTTTTTTTTTTTTTTTGTCTTATGCTTAGTTTATTAACAGATTCAGATTGCTGCTGTTTAATACTTACTTTTATAGAATCATTAATTATCGTGTAGTTTTTAGATGTATAAATAATTGCATTTAATGTTTTTAGGCTATCGTTACCAAGTATACCGTGGAAAGATTTCAATGTAGGTAATAAAAAAAATTTCAGATCCTGTGATCGTACTCCAAATAAGTTAATTAAAGTGTGATGGGTAATAGTAACTTTCCCATAAACTGAGTTTGCCTGAATAATTGTTGTGTTAGGTATAGGGTTTTTAACCAATTCAGGTTGAATATAGTTTTTGTTTGACCCTGTGTCAATCAAAAACTTAAATACCTTACCATTGCTGTCCCTACATAGAAAATATGGTAACGTAGAATTCGTTAATCTAAAAAATGAACATCCGAAAACTCAGTATATTTATATTCATCTGGTGTATCTTCTACTTCAAATTGTTTCAGATATTCATCTAGGTCTTCTAATTCCTCATCTTCACATTGAAGTTCCGATTCGCTTGCGTTAATGTCTGTCTCGGTTTTTGTGTCGTTTTGATTGGTTCTCGTATCATATTGATCAACTCCAATATGATTTATTCGTTGAACCTTTCGCGCTTGGTTAACTTGCACAGACTGAGGCAAAGGTCTAACACCTGAAAATCTGTTGTCCGGTGCGGGTTGGTTCATATAATTAATTCTTTTGGATTGCATGGAAGCATCGACTTCCATTGGAATTGGGGGTTTCGGTACATTAGGTCTTGGTGGTGGTTGCTGTTGATGTAAATTATACGTATAATAGTTCTGCTTAAATTGGTTTTGGTATCTGTTTCTTTGGTCATGATATGAATTAAGGCCTGGTTGATTAGGATATGCTGTTCTGTAAAAACTAGCGGGTTGAGGGATATGTGCTAGCTGTGGATAAAAATTTTGATTTTGTCTGGAGTTACTAGGTTTTTGCGACGGGATATGTGCTTGATGTCTTGTTGCGCTGTTAGCATATTGAGACCTAAACTGTTGATTGTCTAATTTCATGCATAAGTGTAGTGCTTCGTTCAAATCTTTAGGTTCCCTTATTCCCAAAAGCCTGGGTAAGTCACCCCGTAAGCCTCTGACAAAAGTGTCGAGTGCTTTATTCCTATAATTCCTTGTTAACAACTGAATAGCTTCTTGACTTTCCTGTAGGCATGATATTTTATTTAATATCAAGGACAAATGACTATAGATTTTTTTATAAAATTCTTGTACAGAACTTGTACCTTGTATCATAGATGTAAGTTGATATTCTAAAGTGCCTAGATCTCTCTGATCTGCATAATGTGTTGTTAGGCATTTTATAATACATTCCCAATTTAATGGGGTATTATAACTTTCTAACGCGATGTCAGCATCGCCAATAATTTTATTTCGGACTGTCGTTGTCAATTTTCTTTATTTTAATAATCCAATTTTCTTAATAAAATACAATAAAATTCTTTTGAACTGGTTATTAATGCTGATTAAGGCAAGCTGCAAAAGCTTTTAATTTTAATGTTCTTCTTTTATTTCAGTTCTTTAGTTTAAAAAATTTTATTCAACTCGCTAAGAAAATTTTATTTTAATGTTCTTTGCTTATTTTAGCACTTCAATTATTTAGTTTAAAAAATTTATTTAACGTTCTTTTATTTTAATTTATAAAAAAATATTTATTTTTAATGTTCTTTTATTTTAGCACTTATTTAATTTAATTTAAAAGGGAAACTTTATTTAACGTTTTCTTTAATTTATTTAAAAAAATTTTATTTTAATTTTGATAGGATTTCTGTAAAATTATATTAGAAAATGCTGGTGACCGAGAATATGTCCTTTTCATTACTTTACTGGGGTTCTCCGGTTCACACTTACACACTATTTAATTTTACGTCGGGCGCCAGTTAAGTTATAACGAGTGATTTTTTTGCTATTATCTTTTTGGCAACACTAGTTTTGACAGCTCACGCACGTTTTGTATCTTGTGTCACTGTCAAACATCTTCAGTTTGGTCTATAATTTAATCATGAATCGTCTTACAAACACCACAACGCCAAATTTTTGGTGAATGGGCTCTTGAAAAGTTAGATGAAGATCCACTTTTTTATCGAAGAATTGTGTTCAGCGACGAGGCTCATTTCTGGTTGAATGGATACGTGAACAAGCAAAACTGCCGTATTTGGAGTGAAGAGCAGCCAGAAGCATTGCAAGAGCTACCAATGCATCCACAAAAAACAACCGTTTGGTGCGGATTATGGGCTGGCGGCATCATTGGGCCGTATTTCTTCAAAGATGATGCGAATCACAACGTTACTGTGAATGGTGAGCGCTACCGTGCGATGATAACAAACTTTTTTCTGCCCAAAATGGAAGAGCTTGACTTGCATGACATGTGGTTTCAACAAGACGGTGCCACATGCCACACAGCACGCGAAACAATGGACCAATTGAGAGGCGAGTTCGGTGAACAGTTTATTTCACGCTTGGGACCAGTCAATTGGCCGCCCAGATCGTGCGATTTAACGCCTCTAGACTATTTTTTGTGGGGCTATGTTAAGGCTAATGTCTATAGCGACAAGCCCGCTTCGATTGACGCACTGGAAGCCAACATTGCCAACATTATTCGTGAGATACCGGCCGAAATGTTGGAAAGAGTATGCCAAAATTGGACTAAGCGGATGGACCATTTGAGGCGCAGCCGCGGCCAACATTTGCATGAAATAATCTTCAAACATTAAATTATATCGACCCAACTATCGATCCAAATAAATATTTCATGCATTTTTCTGAATTTTATGTGTTTTTTTCTTTTTTACTTTCCGATAGTTCTTATAAAATCACCCATTATTAAAACAACTTTGTGCGAGTACTTTACTTTAATAATCCAATTTTATTTTAATAATCCAATTTTCTTAATAAAATACAATAAAATTCTTTTGAACTGGTTATTAATGCTGATTAAGGCAAGCTGCAAAATTATAAGGAATTCTGTTATTCCAATTTTAATGCAATCTTGCAGTTTGGCTTAATGATAATTTAGGTAGGTACAAAAAATCAGAACAAGTGCAGACATTTACGTCAGCAAAATTAGCAGGTTAATATGACAAAAAATAAAAATAAAATAGAAAAACATTTTTCGTGTTAACTTACTAACTATTTTGCATGTAATTAAAACATTTTTTTTCACTCCTAAAATAATATATTTTTCTTCTTTGTGATCTTTTCAAAGACACGAATCGGGTATTATAAATCATAAAATAAATTCAGAATTTTGAATTATAATTTTTTGAATGCTGAGAAAAATCAAGTCCTTATTTTTACACGTTTTATCTAATTTTACCAATAAACTCAGTAATTCAGTTATTGTTTTGCACGTAATTGAATGAATTCCACAACATTCTGCAGAAGTTTTAATTTTCCTTGAGTTGTCTCGAGTGCAGTATGCTCAAACCTAACACACGTTCAAAATCACAAAACACTGTATCTCTCAATCGTAATTCAAACTCGACCTTAACCCCTGGAAGGGGCAGAGGCAAAACCACTATTAAACCGCGAGCGTCTGTTACAGGCGGAACTACTGTAACGAGAAGAACAGTTAGTACTACCAGTTTAGCAGGGTCCAGTTCAACTACTTCTATTAGGGCAATAAGATCGTCTCCAGTTGCAGGATCTCTAGAGTCAAACGAGCACAGCGAGGAGGTTCTGGTAATAGGAAATATTTCAAACACAGCGCGTTTAGATAAGTCTTTGCGGGAATTAGACATCGGGTCCTTGGAAGAGTTAATAGGAGACCAAGGTTTTGTGGTCAGTCAGAAAAATTTGAGTAATAGACTTATAATGGCATCGCGTAATAACGATTCTGAAGTCGGCACTTCGGCTGCAGCAGATGGTCGAGAAAGCATAGAAGTAAATTCTATGGAAACTCTTACCACATATATGCGTAAAACTATGAGAGCAATGCGGGAGGAATTTAGACAGGAGCTCAACGCGGTTAGGGAGTCTTTGGGTCGGTCTCGCAATGACGCAGCCTCCCCTGCATCTTCGAATTTAAATAGTCAACCTGGGAACTATCAAAACAATTCGCTTTCAAATACTTCTTCAGCATTTTCGGTTAGACTTAAGGATTGGAAGGTTGTTTATAGTGGCGAAGGAAACGTAAACGATTTTTTGTTTAAAATAGACACTCTCACAGAGCGCTCTCAGTGCCTGCTTGAACATTTAGTGGCCAATTTCCAAATGTTTCTCACACAAAAAGCGGAAGCATGGTATTGGATGTTTGTAAAACAATATCCAAGGGTAAGTTATACACTACTAAAGACAGCTATTATTAAAGAATTCCGCACTCTTGAGACTGAAAATGAAATTTCGCTAAAGATTTCGACGCGAAAACAACTTCCAAAAGAAAGTTATGACTATTTTCTTGCGTATATCGTGCAAATGAACTTAAGACTTCGAGATCCAATGTCAGATATTTCTCTGATTGAAGTTATTAAGAAAAACGTTAATCCTGAATTGCGAATTATGCTTTTTATTTCTGATCCTAGGGACTTAGGTGAACTGAGGTTATTAGCAAGGAAAGCGGAAAAGGTTCTGCAAGAAAGTAAAGTAGCAACAATTCCTTTAAGTAAACCACGCCGTGTCAACGAAATTTCTGTTGTAATACACCCATAGAATCTGGCGAGGAACCGGATTCTCAAGTAGAGGCTCTTAGAGTATCGCGATCATATGCAAAAGGCGATTATTCGAAAATAAAATGTTGGAACTGTCTCCAATTAGGACACAGTCACATTAACTGCCCAGATGAAACTCGACGCATTTTTTGTTTTAAATGCGGGAAAAGGGATGTAACCACACCGAAATGTAACCAACATTCGGAAAACAAGCGTCAGAGCGAGCAGGCGACCGGGGATGCTCGTTCTCCGAACTAAAGCCCGAGGACCATATGATCATTGAATGTAAATACTCACAGGGGGGTTCACCTCATGTTACACAGCAACAAACAAACCCAGACGTACTTAATAATTCGTTACATAATTACAGGCAGAACAAATTTCAGGCAAAAGATAAACCCTTTCAATTTAAACCCTCACGTAGAATTCAAAAATGTATATCTCGTTACCAGTAGAGAAAAACCTTTAGAAATTTAATTGGCGCTACAAAATTAGCCAATGCAGATGACGGTAGACCGTTTGCAAAAATTTCAATTTTTAATCATGAAATGTTATGCCTTTTAGACTCGGGTGCAAACGTATCTATTCTGGGAAGAGACAGTTTACACTTCATTGATAAGAATGACATTTAGTTGAGGAAAGTAAAATCTAACATATCTACGGCAAATGGGTCGAAAGCTAAGATCGTAGGATATTGCTCACTTCCAGTAACATATATGGGTGTTACAAAACCAATCGTTTTTTATATAGTACCTACATTATCGCTACATGGCTATCTTGGCGTAAATTTCTGGAGGGCTTTTGAGCTCGCTCCTCATATCATATCCAGCGTGGAACTAGATCATAGCCCAAATTTAGACCTTCACGTGCTCAGCCCGGAACAAAAATATAGACTTAGGCGAGTAATCTCCTACGAAAAGCTAGGACTTGGCTGCACCAAATTAACAGAGCACCATATTGATACCGGCGATGCTACACCGGTAAAGTGCCGGGACTATCCTCTTTCTCCACCTAGACAAGCAGAAGTTTATGAAGAGCTCGATAGGTTACTGGCACTTGGCGTGATTGAAGAGTCAAACTCGCCATGGTGTAGTCCTATAGTTGCAGTTCGGAAGCCAGGCAAGGTAAGACTCTGCTTAGATTGTGGAAAAGTAAACTCCTTGACCAAGAAGGATTCGTACCCTCTCCCACATATCAATGGCCTGCTTAGTAGATTGAAGGATACACACTTCATAAGTGGCATTGATCTTAAGGACGCCTTCTTCCAGATAAAATTGTCGGAAACATCGAAAGAAAAGACAGCTTTTGCGGTACCCGGAAGGCCTCTTTACCAGTATAGGGTAATGCCTTTCGGCGTTTGCAATGGTCCTCAGACTATGAGCCGTCTGATGGACAAGACTATTCCTTCTAGATTCAGGGAGAACGTATTTATTTATTTAGACGACCTTCTTGTTTTTAGTCCAGATTTCGAGAGGCATATGGAATTACTTACGGAAGTTGCCCAATGTCTAAAATCTGCAGGTCTCACGATAAATGTAAACAAAAGCAAGTTCTGTCAACGCGAGATAAAGTATTTAGGATATGTTATTGGAGGTGGAAATCTGAAAGTAGATCCGGGGAAGGTCGAAGCTATGGTCAATTTTCCTTTGCCCAAGACACCACGACAGATTAGACGATTCATGGGAATGGCAAATTGGTACCGTGGGTTCGTTAATAATTTTTCCGACCTAGCCGGTCGACTCACGGATTGTCTTCGCAAATCAAACAAGCCTTTTCGTCTTACACAAGAAGCTATAGAATCATTCCACAAATTAAAATCAGCTCTTTCAAGTGCACCTGTTTTGGCACAGCCAGATTTCTCAAAGGAGTTCGTGATACAGTGTGATGAATCACGCATAGGAATAGGTGGTGTGTTATACCAGGTAGATGAGCAGGGTAGGGATCGGCCAATTGCGTTTGTGTCTCAGAAACTGAATAGGGCACAACGCAATTATACGGTCACAGAACTGGAGTGCTTGGCAGCTGTGATCTGCGTCAAACGTATTCGTCAATACATAGAGGGTCTCCCGTTTAAAATCGTAACAGATCATTCAAGCTTCAGATGACTTATGAGCCAAAAGGACTTGGACGGTAGATTAGAGCGATGGAGCTTAAAACTTCAAAATTTTGATTTTAAGATGGAACATAGGAAGGGGTCGTTAAATGTGCTGCCAGACATCCTCTCTAGATTTGATGTCGACGAAATCAGAATGATTTGCAATTCTCCCGAAGTAGATACTAACTCACCTGATTTTAGCAATGAAGAATACAACGCGCTGAGGGAAAACATTAGTAGAAATGCAGATGCGTTACCAGGTTTATGCATATCTGATAATTTTGTTTATAAGCGGGTAAAATTTAAAACTGGGGAGGAAGAAGAACCAGACCTTTGGCGCTTATGGCTACCAAAAAGTTTAACTCAAAGCGTTAGTCCGCTCACGAAGAAGGTTGTCACGGTGGCCTCACCAAGACACTCTTCCGAATCAGGCAAAAGTATTACTGGCCTGGAATGACACGTCAAATAAAACAGTACATTCAATGTTGTGACGATTGCAAAATCATAAAGCCAGCTAATATAACTTTACGCCTCCTATAGGGAATCAGTTTGTCACTGTCCGGCCATTCCAGAGGCTGTACTGTGATTTTTTGGGACCATACCCGTGCACAAAATTAAAGAACTGCCAATTGTTTATCACTATCGACCATTTGACAAAGTTCGTATTTTTGAAGCCTTTGAAAGCAGCCACAACTAATAGTGTCATAGAGTTTTTCCAAAATGAAATCTTCTGCACTTTCGGCGTGCCGCAGTATTTACACAGCGACAACGCAAAACAGTTTACATCGAAAGAAATGAAAGAATTCTTGTTAGCTTATGGAGTAAACCATATTACAACCGGGTTTTATTCGCCACAGGCAAACTCTTCCGAAAGAGCAAATCGGGAGATTATTTCCAAAATACGATATTTTTTGAAGAACGAATCCGACCATTTGGGCTAGGACAGAAATATATCGAAAATTTTATCGATTTTGAGGAATGATTTCCATTCATCCATACAATGCTCGCCTTACTTTGCTGTGTTCGGCCAGAATATGATTTCCCACGGTTCTTCGTATGCAATTTTGGAAAAATTATATATGTTGACAAATGATACGGAGGTAAAACATTCAGACCGACTCCAAAACATACGTGAAAAGATAAGAGAAAGCCTGAATGTCGCCCATGAAAAGAGCACTAAAACGTACAATACAAGAAGTAGGCCTGTAAACTTTGTTGTAGGACAAGAAGTATTCATAAAGAACCATGTACAGAGTGATTTTAAAAAGGGCATAAACGCAAAACTTTGCCCAAAATATATTAAGTGTAGGATTAGGAAGAAAATTGGTAACTCTCTTTATGATATCGAAGACCTCCAGGGGAAATACATAGGCAAATATCACGCTTCAGATATTCGTCCTTAGCCATATCTAGGAGTACATTCATCGATTTTTTCCCTGCTCAAGGGTTGCCCACCTTTGTGGGTCGAGCCACACGTTGTTCGAAATTAAACATTAAATTTGGTTTCGATAATAAGTTCTTCGCTATCACTAAAATCCCTCCTGTTCGTTCTTCGATCAGAGATCTTGATACGAAGCAGTTTTGTTACGGATTTTACTAATATTGTAATGTTATTTTTGCAATTCGCTTCAATTTCAAATTTAACGGCGTTGGCTATCAATAGAAAATTTTTCCATACACCTTTTCGTTAGGCTACATAAAAATGAACTTTGTGCAGTGTGTAACGTCCCTGGCGAAATTAAATTCGTTCATTCTTATTCACACTTCTTCTTATACAAAAAGGAACAAAACCATTATGGTCTGATAGTCCCGTTACGTAAGGTAGCCAATAGGATTACAACACTTGTCAACGTAAGGATAGGGAGAAGAGGAAGATAAGAAAAATTAGCTTTAGTTCAATGACGAGAAAATTTTAAAAAGGAAGTTGGTTGACGATCGAGTTTGTGATTTTTGGAAAAGTTGTTGTTCTGTAATTGAAGTTGTATAAAAAAAGCAAGAAATTGATGTTCTGAAATAAAGAACGAACTTAAATATATAAATTAAAACAGTTTAATTAAATTAAGATTAAACTAAACAAATTGTGAATAGCAAAAGGAAAACCAAAAAGACAAAGCAAAGTGCGGAAAACGTGAAAAATGTATAAAGTGCGTTAATATGTCTTAAGGACAAACTTCCTAAATTAGATCTGGTTTTAAAAGGTAAAAGACGAAGATTTGAATATGGTGGTAAAACCAACAAAATATATTTAGTTTCTTTTAAACGGGTCTATCTAAACCAGAAACTATCATGGATATCGTGTAATTGAAAGGTGAAAACAAAGTCAATTACCTACTTATATATAAGAAAGAAAAAAATTTAACCAATATGAAGCATTTTATTAAACATGTACCTGTAAAGGGAAAAATTATATAAATTAACAAAATTACTAAAACTAAACCTAAAACTTAAATCAAAATCTGAAATAACAAGAAGAAAATAATTTTGTGTTATACCGCATCAAATTGTAATGTATAACACAAAATTATTTTATTTGGGAAAAGTGAATGTACAGTATAATTAAAAACACTATAAATCTCATGACTGGTATGGCAAATAATTTTACCTAATTAAATTGTAAATTGATTGAAAATGGGAATAATTGTACATTTATAAAAAAATTATAAGAAAATTATTACAAATTACAAGAAACAAATATACTATAAAAAAATACCAACCAAAGAAGAAGAAGACTATAAAGACCTTTAAAAATGCTAAAACTAATTCTACAAATTAAAAGCAATTTATACAACAAATCAGAGAGCTACATATAAAAGCAAAATTTAAAACACAAGCTACGAACTAAATTCTACAAAATTAAAAAAACTAGATCTACAAAGAACAACAAAACATCTTAACATCAACCTAATGGGAGCAGTGGGGTGGCACACAACAATGAAACCTGGACAGCAGTTTCCAACAATTTGCGAGTAATTATCAATAAGTATTCTAAATATTGTCAAACTTAAAACTTCATTTGTATTATTCGTAATTATTATACTATACTTACGTATGCCTTTTCTTTCTAATTATTATTCAAATCATCTTAAGTATATTTGTAAGACTTTTATTTAACAGCATAAAAATGCTGATATCATTTTATTCAAATAAATACTGAATTCGATTTAAAATGATGTGTTAAGTTTTTGAAGAGGAGTGTTAGGTGACCGCATGAGAGCGTAAAGATTCCATCATACTAGGGCAGTGTAAATTATGAGTTAAAGTCCATCATTGGCATGGTATCATCACTCGAAGTGATTTTAGTACCTAAGATTGTTTGTTCCGTTTTTTTTTATTTCTCTAGACTCTGGGATTGCAGTGGTATGGAAAAACTAGTTTTTATGTTCGCACGCTAAGAAAAAGGGTCAAGTAACTTATCCCCTGATAGACCCAGCCAGGAATGTTATTTTCTCAACTCCATGCCAGTATTGACTATTGTTCTTTCTTTTCGAACTTTTGATTACTTTGCAGTAAAATTTGCAGCAAAAAAATAGCGGTGTGTAACAAAATACAATATATATACACAAACATCAAGATTATTGATACATATTTAAAATTATTGTTCATTTCTCGAACAAAGTATAGAAATTGTTGTTTGAAAAAATTTTTTATCTCAAATTTTTTCTCAATTCTCTACAACTATAAAAACTCAAACAAATTTAATAATTACCCTACAAAGTACTACCTATTTCTGGTTTTACGGTAATAAACAAGTTAATAAATAAAAGTTACGAAATCTCAATTTGCTTTTTATATTTCCCCTTGAAACTAGAAAGTAATTTCTAGTGCTATTCCTCTATAGCCCCTTTTTTCCATAATATAGAAAATATAAACGTAATTCCCTATTTAAAAAAAAATTTTTTTTTCGTTGTGACATCGAAATATATTTCTAACGCTAATACTCAATAGCACCCACCCACCGAAAAAACTAAATTATAACAAATCCCACTCAGTGCATACACAAGCACAAAGTGTCCCCTACCTCACTCTCTAATCAATAAAGATGCCTTCCACATCCCGGCATTCTAACGTTTCTGCTAAAGAGCATTTAAAATTTGATTCCGATCATGTACTCACATTTTGCGAAAGTTTTAGGGAATGCCCGTTGGGAAGTCAAACAGAAACCGTCCTTGACGACAAGTTGAAGGACTTGGACACACGCTGGGATAGGGTAAACATCTCATACGAAAAAGTTACGCTTTCCAGAGATACTAGAATTACCAAAGAAGATAGAGCAGAGGCCAAGGTTAAATTCGAGATATGTACAGACGAATACTACGCATGTACCGCCCAAATCCTCGACTAGATGAGACTTGCCCGTCAAGATACCTTGGGGGACCCAAGATTTCAGTCTACTTCGCGCTTTTCCATAACTAATCCAGCTTCTCGTCACACAATCGCCCAAAGTGAATAATGATTGCATTAAGCTCCCGCCGTGCGATACAGAGGTACTCCACGGCAGTTATGAACAGTGGCCTTCATTTCGTGACCTGTTCACAGCTGTTTACATAAGCCACTCCAAGCTCACCCCAGTCACGAAACTATACCACCTTCGTAATAAAACGAAGGGTGAAGCAGGCGCAATTGTAAAGAGATATACCCTCTCACATGAAAATTTTGATCTGGCATGCAATGCACTGAAAAGTCGGTATGAGAACAAGCGCGTTCTCGTAGACAACCAAATAAAAATTTTATTTGACATACCATATGCTAAGAATGAAGACGCGAGTCCATACGGAGAATTGAATCAGCTGTAAATGATTCCCTAGCCACTTTAAGAACGCTACAAGTTGAAGTGGATAGCTGGGACCCCATTCTGATCCGATTAATCTCCACAAAGCTCCCAGAACAAAATCTCTCTCTTTGGGAACAATCCCTAACAGCTCCTAGAGAGCTCCCAAAATGGACTCAAATGTCGAAATTTCTGGTAGATAGATATGAGGCAGTAGAACGCCTTGTAAATATAAAAATATTCAAAGATTGTTTCAGTCTCAGGCCTGCACGCCAACCCAACGTGCAACCCTATGTATCCCAAGAAAATATATATGAAAACTCGTGTAAGCTTTGTGATGAAAATCACTCTCTACGATCGTGTCCCAAATTTCGAAGTTTCACAGTCCAGCAAAGTTTTGATTTTGTGTATAAAAACAAGTATTGTAATAATTGTTTAGCCACGTCGCATCTAAAGGCAAATTGCAGCAGTAAATACACTTGTTTACATTACAAAAAATCCCACCATACTATGCTCCATGTAAAGCAAAAGCCACCGAACGCTGGGATGAGTACAGAAAATGTTCACCAAAAAGAAACTTCAGACGCAAAACACAATTTACGTGCAAATCCCTTTTCCAACTCTGCATAATATAACAGCAATAGAATTCAAGACAAGCTTCCCCAAACTTCAAAGCAAGTTCAAGCCACCTGCTCCACAGGCAATGAAAACGTTTTGCTGAGGACTGCTTTGATGCAAATAGAACATTGCGGGACGCTTTTTACTCTCAGAGCTCTCATTGACCCATATTCTCAACGAAGCTTCTTAACAGAAAAAATACGAAATCGCTTTCAACTACCGTATCAGAAATCTCATTTTGAAATCGTGAGTATTGGTGGGCAAAAGCAAACAGCAAATAAAGAATGTGAGTTCATTTTATACGCAAAACGATATCATCTCAGAGTTCCCGTGAAAGCTATAGTACTGCCCATCGTATAGTTTCGAAATAGCCTTATCACATATTACACTAAAACTACAACTCGTGAGGAGAATGGCAGGTATGTGGCAAGATTGCCATTCAAATCTGAATTTCCCGATCAAGCACATCTTGGCTCATCGCGGTTCGTAGCCTTGGTCCAGTACTTCAGAATGGAGAAAACTTTATCCAAAAACCCTGACCTACAGTCTCAATATCAAGCTGTGCTCAAAGAATACTTAGCGCTTGACCAGATGGAAGAAACTTCCTCGCACGAGATTATAT
Source organism: Panzeria rudis (assembly GCA_956483635.1). Lineage (NCBI taxonomy): Eukaryota > Metazoa > Arthropoda > Insecta > Diptera > Tachinidae > Panzeria > Panzeria rudis. Next base: position 59,180,609 of record OY101449.1, read on the forward strand.
CCCAAGGCAAATGCTACTCATACTATTGGCCCCACCATGCGGTTGTTCGCCCAGAACATAAAACCACAAAGGTCCGAGTAGTTTTCAATGCCTCGAGAAAAACAAAATCTCAATTTTCGTTAAATGATATTCTTTATACAGGCCCCACATTGCAGAATGACTTAATAACCACAATACTTAATTGGCGGAAGTATCGATTTGTATTTAGTGGTGACATTCAAAAGATGTATCGCCAAATATTGGTTCATCCTGCTGATAGACCCTTTCAGCGAATTTTGTTCCAATCTCACACCGCCAGCCCGACAAAAGATTACCAGCTAAAAACTGTGGCGTTCGGAATCAACTGTGCACCGTACCTAGCGATACGGACTCTCTTGCAACTTGCCACAGATTCTGAATCAGTTTAACCCAAAGCTGCCTCAATTTTACGCACAGAGACCTATGTCGATGACATATTGTCCGGTGGTTTCTCAATAGGAGAAGCTCTTTCTGCTCAAAAACAGCTAATCGAGGCCTTAAATTCGGCTGGATTCCCTCTTAAGAAGATTACCGCGAATGATCCCCAGTTGCTCTCGCACTTGCCGAAGGACAATCTTTATGATTCAGATTTCCTTCGATTTAAAGAAACTAGTTCAGCCAAAACATTGGGCATTAAGTGGAATGCACTCAATGAATCATTCACTTATAGTTTTACACCTATTGAACAAGCCACAAACGCCACAAAACGCCAAATTCTCTCTTCAGTGGCAGAGATATTTGATCCCGCTGGATGGCTAGCACCCATAGTCATCAGAGCCAAGATTCTGATGCAGCAGTTGTAGTTAGAGCGGCTAGAATGGGATGAAGACGTTTCACCGGAGTCGCTCCAAAGCTTGAATGCCTTAGTCCAGGATCTCTCTAAAGTAGAGAACATTTCCATAACTCGTTGTCTCCAATACACGCCTTCAGATAGTGTTCAAATACATGGCTTCCCAGATGCTTCAAAATCAGCATACTGTGCGACAGTATATATTCGCTGTAGAACTGATGTCAATACAGTTTTCTCAAATTTATGGGAGCGAAAGGTAAAGTTGCGCCCATTCAAACGATTTGTCTCCCCCGCTTGGAGCTGAACGGCACGGTGCTGCTGGAAAATCTGGTTCACTATGTTAATTCGTCCCTAAATCTCAATCACAAAGCAATATTTCTATAGTACTAGGTTGGCTCTCCAAACCAGCTTCGTCATGGGAAACATATGTTGCTAATAGAATTTCCCAGATTCATATGTTAACCCCAAATGCAACGTGGAGACATGTCCCCACTCACGACAACCGAGCAGATTTGGGAACATGCGGTGTCAGGCCTCATGATCTCGCCCAGAACTCGCTTTGGTGGTATGGACCATCATGGCTAAGAAATCCGGAGTCAGAGTGGCCGAAGAAAAATCCCTTAATAACCACGTTAAGACCTAAAGAAACTCAATCCCTACACACAGAAGTTTCCGTTGATTTGCCAATAACTTTTCATCTCACGCACCTCCACAACTTTCTCTCACATGCGCAGTGCAGTCAAATGTGCAGAATGGTTCAGACCGAATGTTATGTTTGCAGACTTAAGCCCCGAGTGAAAAACAGAATACGTCGTTGCAAAACTTGCGTTATATACCAGCAATAATTATGTTCCAAAATAATGGCACCGTTACCCCCCGAAAGATGCAATTTGTCCGTACCTTTTCAAGTCACTGGTGTCTACTTTGCGGGACCATTTGAGCTTAAGGCTTCATTATTGCGAAAATCACCCTCGATAAAAGCACATCTTAGTGCATTCGTATGCTACAGTACAAAGGCGATACACTTAGAACTATGATCCGACTTGTCGTCTCTTGCATTCCAAGCTGCATTCGCAAGATTTGTCGGGAGGCGGGGCCTATCCCAAAGGGTAACATCGGACAATGGCAAAAACTTTCTGGGTGCCAGCCGATCCCTGGAACGAGAATTTAACACATTTGTGAATGAGGCTGCGCAAGACGTAGCTCAAAAGTATTTGGCACACGGGTTCGAATGGAGATTTATTTATCCGCACGCACCACACATGGAAGGCTTATGGGAAGCTGCAGTCAAAAGTTTTAATTTCACTTAAAACGAAGAGTGGGTGCTAAAAAGCTCAATTTTGAAAAATTCTACACCGTTCTTGCTCGAATTGAGGGCGTCCTTTATTCACGGCCAATATCAGCTCTGTCAGAAGATCCGACTGATTTAACTGCTTTAACTCCAGGCCATTTTGTGAGAGGAGCACCATTAATGGCATTTCCGGAGCAAACCTTCGAAAATATGACCCCTATCAATCGGTGGGAAAGGCTGAAGGCACTCCACCATCAATTTTTCCTGCGGTGGAAGGAGGACTACTTCAAGTCCCTTCACCAACGATATAAATGAAAGAATTTAGTACCTAACATTCACATAGGAGACCTAGTAGTCGTGATCGATGACTTACAACCACCTCATGAGTGGCGATTAGGTCGGATTGAAAAAACTTATCCAGTTTCAGACGAAAACGTGCGGACGTGCGCATATCCACAGCAGTGATCACCAGACCCATAGTGAAGCTATGCTATTTACCGTTCCTCAGGACAGAAACCTCCAGTCAGAATTAACTTTAATTTATTTACGTTCTTGATCAACCCAGTTATTATAAAATGAAGCAATAAAACGAATCAATAAATATTACATGCCACCACTTTCGCTTCATTCTCCAAACACGCTCATGGCATCAACATAATTCTATTAATTCTATAAATTCTATTTTCTCTAGGACCACTAAAAACTCTGAACCAACCAGCAAGAAATCCAAATCAAGCATCCAACAAAACAACGAATCTGCAAAGAAGAACCCAGATATCTACAAATGTATGGCCTGTAAGAAATTCCACGGCTTAAAGTTTTGCAACAAATTTCTAAAAATGAAGGTATACCATAGGGAAGAAGCAGTGAAACGATACCGCTACTGCGTAAATTGTTTGTCAAGGAGCCACTATTTACGTTTTTGCACATCTATGGTAACCTGCAAAAAGTGTGACAAATTTCATCATACCCTCCTGCACTACTCTCCTCGGAATTCTAAATCGAAAGGCATCACTAGAAAGCAACTACGTCAAACCAAGGCAGCCACATAGAAGAAATCATCATCTACATCAACTCTATCGTCTACCAAAACTATATCGACTACACCCACCTCATCACTAACATCACAACCTTCTACCAACTTACCACCATTATCTGTGTTGCCAGCAACTTCTACATCGTCCGCAGAGAAAAATGCACAGATAATTGTCGAAGTAATTAAATCATTAGCAGATGTACTAAGTGCAAAAGACCAACCTTAATTATTAGCAACTTCTAGGCCCGGCGGCATGTCCAAACAAAGTATGAACAATCTTTTACTAAATTTTAAATTATGCTAATTATCATTTTTTTTTTTGTTTTTTAAATTTTGAATTTCTTTATTTACCGAACAAATTTGAATTATATAAAAAAAGAAGGAAATCTGAAACATAAAATAATCGCTAGAATAGAAAAAGAGAAAAATTGAATTGTAACACTAATTAGTTAGTACTCTCCACTAATTTTCCAATAGTTAGTAACTTCGGGTTTCCATACTAAAACCGTTCTGTCTTAAGCTAGTATACATAAATGCTCACTTGTGCTGTAGATGTCAAGCCCGAAAATTGATTAATTTGAATAAACCTCTCTTAACATTAAATTATATAGTCTATTTAAACTCTAAAATTTTGAACTTAAATTTAACCACTTACCTGAATTATAAGGTTAAAGGAATTGTACCTACATATTTACCATTGAAAAGAAATCTAAATACAATTGGGATTATTATACCACAGTTAGTGCGTTTTTTACTCAGCCTGCATGTCTCGTACAACAACTCTCGTGTTGTAAGTATATGGTAAGAGCCCTAACATATTTTACCCATCAAGAAAGAAACTAACCCCCTGTTTTCTTTCCCCTTTCCTACGTTATCGTAAATCGCCCACATACGAGTGGCGATAATAACGTAATCGCAACTATTGAACAATAGAGATTTTTTATTAATTGGACAGTCGAAACCACCAACTAGTTCAAATTAATACATAAAGGTTTAACTTGGATTTTATTCTTCATTTGGCCTTATAAGTACTTTTATTGTTATCCGATGGATTTCTAATTGTATAGAGGTGTAGAAAAATTAAAATGGATTCATATCGAATAAAAAATTATTTGCTGGGTTTTGTAACATTTTCAAAGACTATTTTGCATCTTTTTTAAAATCATTTATATAATTGTGAATTCTCAAATGATTTTTGAAAGTCTGTACTAAGATAAAGAATTTGTAACTTTGTAAAATTGTGTTTGAAGTCTACTGACGATTTGGTAAAGCACCAATGATATGTTGCATATAGACAATGCTTAAACAGCAGAAAATAAATTTAATTTAAAATAAAATTATGACAATAAGTCAAATAAATTTCATAAAGGTTTAACTTGGATTTTATTTTTCATTTGGCCTTATAAGTAGGTACTTTTATTGTTATCCGATGGATTTCTAACTGTATAGAGGTGTAGAAAAATTAAAATGGATTCATATCGAATAAAAAATTATTTGCTGGGTTTTGTATAATTTTCAAAGCCTACTTTGCATATTTGTGAAAATCATTTACATATTTGTGAATTCTAAAATGGTTTTTGAAAGTCTGTACATAAGATAAAGGATTTGTAACTTTGCAAAATCGTGTTTGAAGTCTACAGACGATTTGGTAAAGCACCAAAGAAATGTTGCATATAGACAATGCTTAAACACCAGCAAATAAATTTTATTTAAAATAAAATTATGACAATAAGTCAAATAAATTTCATAAAGGTTCAACTTGGATTTTATTTTTCATTTGGCTTTAAAAGTACTTTTAGTGTTATCCGGTGGATTTCTAATTGTATAGAGGTGAAGAAAATTAAAATGGATTCATATCGAATAAAAAATTTTTTGCTGGGCCTTGTATAGTTTTCAAAGCCTAATTTGCATATTTTTAAAAATCATTTACATATTTGTGAATTCTCAAATGGTTTTTGAAAGTGTGTCCATAAGATAAAGGATTTGTAACTTTGCAAAATTGTGTTTGAAGTCTACTGACGAATTGGTAAAGCACAAATGAAATGTTGCATATAGACAATGCCTAAACACCAGCAAATAAATTTCATTTAAAATAAAATTATGACAATAAGTCAAATAAATTTCATAAAGGTTCAACTTGGATTTTATTTTTCATTTGGCCTTATAAGTTCTTTTATTGTTATCCGATGGATTTCTAATTGTATAAAGGTGTAGAAAAATTATAATGGATTCATATCGAAAAAAAATTATTTGCTGGCTTTTCAAAGCCTACTTTGCTTATTTTTGAAAATCATTTACATATTTGTGAATTCTCGATTCGTTTTTGAAAGTCTGTACATAAAATATGGATTTGTAACTTTGCAAAATTGTGTTTAAGTCTACTGACGATTTTGTAAAGTACCAATGAAATGTTGCATATAGACAATGCTTAAAAACCAGCAAATAAATTTCATATAAAATAAAATTATGACAATAAGTCAAATAAATTTCATAAGGGATTATTTGAAACTCAAAACCAATTGTTTTGGTACTCATATTAAAAGCGATTTATTCATTCTGAAAATCATTTATATTCCATGGTTTATATTTAAGCTTGTAAAATTATTATTTTTTGTTATGCATTTATGTTTATAAACCACATGAAATTACTGGCGATTGCTATTTTTTGTTTTCTTATTAATAAAAATCAATAAAACCACGAAAATTGCTTAGCTTTTATGCCGATTTTCTTACCGATTTTTCGAAGCCGAAACCGATTTTTTCCACGTTAAGTGCAGATTTTTGAGCAAAATCATTTGGCAGGTTATTATTTGTTTGCTGCTTTCTAATGCTTTTTCCTACGTTTATAGGTCAAACCAATAATAAGGTGACGAACTGCTGGTAAAATTGCTTCATGTAAACAGCGTTATAACAGAAAGCTTAACCTCTGTTGATAACTAAAATCAGCAGAAATACAATTTTTGTCTGCATTGACCTGTATCCGAAAACCAGGACAATTTAAGAGTGGACCAAGACACCAGGATAATTTGTCTAAAACCAGGACAATCCTGGAAAACCAGGTTAGCCTCAATTCGATCATAATTAAAACCACTGTTTTTGTTGGCAAGAGACCGTTTTTGAGCTGTGGGCTGGTTAGACTTCAAAGCATTAGCGTATGAGAACTGGATGTTTGGTATGTTTTGCGCTATGGGCTGGTTAGAATTAAAAATGTTGGCGTATGAAGGGCTGTTGGTAGCTGGTTGGCGCAACTGGGGATAATTTGTATTGTCGAAAGTAATAGGTTGAGCATAGGTGTGATTACGTCTGTTAGAAAAAGACTGCTTAACATGTACATAGACAGGGCAGCCCCTGTATTTTGCAGAGTGATTTTGATGGCAATTGCTACACTTTTGCTTATCACAATTGGTAGTGCTGTGTAGTTCACCACAGACGACACCAACGGTGCGCAACTTGCAATAAGTTTTGGTGTGGCCATATTCTTGGCAATTCAGGCATTGAATGTGCCCTGCTCGCTTGTGTGGTTCCTCTACGGTAACTCGTAGGTGCAGCAAATATCTTAAGCTGTAAATGGGGTGTACTTCAGTTTTTTCTTAATTTCATATCACCTGGTTCCATTTTCACACGAAATAGTGGTTGGGGAACTCGCTCTCTATATTTAATGTTAGTAAAATTTTTTACTTTAAAATTATTATTACCTCTTCTGGATCTACGTATGAATCGATGCCTTTTATCACTATCTGGAGGCCTTTTGCACTTTTCAATTGGTAGGTGTAAAAATTTCTTATTTTGTGTTTCAAGCTCCGAAAATTTAAGGGATGGTTACAAGAGGAAGAAAATATAGAAATGAAATTAGATAGAAATTTGAGAAAAAAATTTCGAGCGTATTTAGTATAGGTATTTTGAAGCAGAACAGACCATTTACTGATGGAGTTTTTATAAAAGAATTACTAAGTAAAAATTTTGTAAAACTTAATTATAACATTAATTTTGTAGAATATGTGCCTTTATCGCGTAATACTATTACGCGACGTGATGCGCAATTAGGGATTTCTGTAGATTTGGCAAATAAGGAAAAACTAAAAGATTTTGAACTTTTTTCTTTTGTATTGATAAACCGACTGATATAAATGATCTCTGCCAGCTTCTTATTTGCGTTCGTTGTGTGGACAAAGAATACAATGTTTTAGAAACCATGTTTTCGTTGGACACTTTTTGCGGAAATGTTACAGGTAAGTTGTTGTTTGATGTTGTATGCGACAAACTTCTGTCGATTGTAGACCTTAAAAAATTTGTTTGGGTCTGTACAGACGGAGCAAATGTTATGTCGGGTAAAAATGAAGGATTTGTCGGACAGTTAAAAATGGTTTTGATGTTAATGCATTTCATTGTATTATCCACCAGGATGCTTTAGCATCAAAATTCATAAGCGATTTCCAAGTAATGAAGGCTGCAGAGCAGATAATAAATAAAATACGAGGTGGACATCACTCGCTTTCACATAGAAAATTTGTTAGCTTTTTAAACACCAAATATGCTTTACACAATGACCTTAAATTGTTCACCGAAGTTTGGTGTTTAAGTAGAGGCGATTGTCTTAAAATATTATTTGAATCAAGGGAAGAAGTCCTTCAGTTTCTAGAAAATGAGAAAATAGATAAATCCTTAAAGACTATCAATTCATTTCAGATTTAGCCTTTTTACCAGACATTACTTCTATTCTTAACGATTTTAATCTAGAATTACAAGGCAAAGAAAGCAATATATATATGACTTGTCAAAAACTCTTTTTTATATTTCTTATATTTATTGTTAACAGAAATCAAAATGGGCGATTATACGAACTTTTGGAAAAGTTCTTTTGTTTTAAGCCAACAGGAAAATATGAATACAGGATACAGGAGAATATAGTAACACTTTTTTTCAACTTTGAAGATAGGTTAAAGATTTTGATGTCATAAAACTATTTCTTGAGCTTTTTGAAGACCCCTTCAAAGTCGATGTTGCTAATTATGAGTTTGAAATACAACCAGAAATTTTTATCTTACGAAGCGAAATATAAGACCAATCAATTAATGATATACTATCATTTTTGGAGAAGTTTGGACGACTTAGAATATGCAGTACTAAAGAAAAATGGTTTGAAGCTTTGATCTCTATTTCCTTCCACATACATGTGGGAACAATTTTGTTCGGACTTAAAATTCATTTGTTCAAAACAACGAAACAGACTGAACTCCGAAAAAAACTATAGTTTGCTTTTACGAAATTGCCATAAAAGCATTACCATAGAGAACTATATTTCAATTTTGTTATTACTGTCCTAAAAGTAAGTATGTAAGCAAAGTTCCGGTTTCAAACTCATAATTAGATATTGATTTTAAAGGGATTTCCAAAAATTGCAAGAAGTGGTGTAAGACATTAAAATTTTTAAAACTATTTCCATTCTTCATATTCTGTGGGTAAAAACCGAAATTAGTTTTTGTAAACGCAGTATACTCGATCAATTCGATTTCTGATAACAATAAATATGATTAGATTTTGATATCAAAAAGAATTTGGAAAAAATAATTTATATTATTTTCTTTGCCTTGCAACATTGAATTAAAATTGTAAGGTAAATAATTGCTATTGTAGGGATAATACTGCTTTTAAATAGAATGTAAGATACTTTTAAATAGAATTTAAATATAATCTAAATAATAAGTTGTTATAAATTGCTCTTCACTGTAATGCTTAATACCTAACTTAGTGTCCACACCTGATGAATTTTCATCATAACACCTAATAAAACGCCGGCAGAGAAATTGTAAATTTTTCATTCACATCAATACATAGGGGTAGACGTTGATGAATTTATATCATGATGAATGACATTTTCTTCTTCGTGGTACAGCTAAGATCGAACATTTAGACCTTTATATGGATAACAATAACCACCAAAAAATATTATATATTTTTATTAGAAGATTTATTTAATAAATATCACAAAATTTATGGGTTTTCATTAAAAATATTTATTTCTTATAATTTGCACTAATTCTAATAAAGAAAACAAACGATAAAGTAAAAACAACAAATAAAATGACGTTTCATATCAAAATATATTCATCTGAGCTTGAGCTCTGATGATTATTCATAACATTGATATAACATTAATAAATTGAGGCTATACGTGATGAATTTTCATCATGATATCAATTTGACATTCATCATGATATAAATTCATCAGGTGTGGACACTATGTAATGTAATACACAATATGGAAATAAAAGCATGGTAGAATAATATAATAGGTAGCCGCACAACTAATACAAATGTACATTTGGGAGAGAAAAAATCAAACATTAATAGAGAGGGTATGTGTGTGTTTGTAGAACATAAGCAGCAAACATACGTGTGGTATTGTGTGTGCAACGGAGTTATTTCACATATACACAACATTTGACAGTTCGCGAAAAAAGCAAATAAAAAAATAATCAGCTGGCGTTCCAGGGCTACCTTGTATATTATTCTACCATGAATAAAAGATCAGTCTTGTTTGAATTCTCAAACCAACTACATTTACTGCAGATCAGAAGTGGGATAAATACGTGCTACGAAATAAATACCAACAATAAAAAACCCTTTTGTATTTGAAGAAATTTTAAGTGGAATTTTTTTATGAACATTTGCCGTCGGCGAAACAAAAAGAGTGCAGAAACTGTTGGAGAAAAGAAAATATCAATGTATGCTTATGCAAATGGAGGTTTTAAGAAACCAGTTTGGCAAAATTTAAGCAATTAAAAATATATGTATATATATATTAATTCCATCTTTGACACAAACAATAACAGCTACATTCATAAAAAACTCTTATTTTAGGTTTAAGACTCACAATTGTTATGGAACAGTTTCACGCTAAAAACTGTTTAATATAAAATTGCATTCATAAACACTACCATAGACATTGTGTGTTTTAAGGAATTCTAGATTTCGATACTGGCAACACCACCATGTTTTGTAGTTAGTGTTGCAATAAAAACAATGTGATTTAATCCGGATATTGACATAAACGAATAACTTTTTATCATTTTCATGTAAGTTAAGATTTTTTCAACTCTCTTAATAATATATTTCTCAACTTATTTGATACGGGTTTTCTATGAAGTAAAAGCAAAAATGAGAAATGATTACAAAAGAATTCACACGATTCTTTAAATCATGTATGCAAGAGGTACTCGAATAACGAGCCTGTTTGTATTTGTGTTGATTGTTTCTGCATCACTAACATTTCTTTTTGCTTTTATGTGTTTTGATGGTGCTTTTTTGCTAATTTTGTTGCGAATTTTGTTTAACTTAAATAATTTAGTGGCATATTCTATTAAATTTTAAAAAAACATACTTAAATGCTTATAGCCAAGACTTCAAGCTTTAATTTAAAGAATATCATGTACTCCTGTGTGCTAAATTTGCAAAGATATTTGAAGTTAAAATTGATACATATATCGATGATATGAATTTATTGAAGGTTTATAGAAGGTGCATACCATCTTTAAACCTATTTTAAAATTTTCATGTAATAGAGATTTATGCATGCAATTTTATGAAATTTTGCTTAAAAGTAGTTTATTGCCCTGTTTTAAATATTTATGAATATGGCTGTAAGAGTTTATACCTACATACATACATATGTCAAGTGTCGACATAAAAAGAGTTTAATTACGAGACTTAAAAGCGTGGTGCCAAGAAAACTGTATTGAATCAAGCGGCACAAAAAACTTGGTGATTTCAAGAACTCAAAATAATAAAGAAATTTTTGAAAAGTGTTTGGAAGACTTGTGGTCGACTAAAAATAAAGAAATTTTACAAGTTGAAGAGATACAGATAATGACTCAAGAAGAAAACAAAGTGACAAAAGAAAAAAACGACAACGAGGAGACCGTTGCAAACAACAACTGTGAAGGCGCCGTTGGTGGTGTGATTAAGAAAACAATATGTATGATGGAGAATAATGGAAAAGAAAATATAGCATTTCAATGTGGCGATTTGGCAGAACGTAATGAAAAGTTATATATATATATATATATATATATATATATATATATATCTATATATATATATATATATATATATATATATATATATATATATATATATATATATATATATATATATATATATATATATATATATATATATATATATATATATATATATATATATATATATATATATATATATATATATATATATATATATATATATATATATATATATATATATATATATATATATATATATATATATATATATATATATATATATATATATATATATATATATATATATATATATATATATATATATATATATATATATATATATATATATATATATATATATATATATATATATATATATATATATATATATATATATATATATATATATATATATATATATATATATATATATATATATATATATATATATATATATATATATATATATATATATATATATATATATATATATATATATATATATATATATATATATATATATATATATATATATATATATATATATATATATATATATATATATATATATATATATATATATATATATATATATATATATATATATATATATAT
>OY101449.1:59192579-59225125 GCA_956483635.1 Panzeria rudis
ATATATATATATATATATATATATATATATATATATATATATATATATATATATATATATATATATATATATATATATATATATATATATATATATATATATATATATATATATATATATATATTATATATATATATATATATATATATATATATATATATATATATATATATATATATATATATATATATATATATATATATATATATATATATATATATATATATATATATATATATATATATATATATATATATATATATATATATATATATATATATATATATATATATATATATATATATATATATATATATATATATATATATATATATATATATATATATATATATATATATATATATATATATATATATATATATATATATATATATATATATATATATATATATATATATATATATATATATATATATATATATATATATATATATATATATATATATATATATATATATATATATATATATATATATATATATATATATATATATATATATATATATATATATATATATATAGCATTGGAAATAGCTAAGAGCATTGAAATGGCCAGAGAGAATTTAGCAACAATACAACGTGGAGGTTCGGATGAACAAATTGTTGCGGCTCTAAGACAGTTTAAGAATAATTATACTCCGGAACACCAACAACAAAGTCAACACACACCTCGACAGCGTCAACAATTACAACAACTGACAGATTGCAGTAAGTGTGGCCAAAAACACAGATTTAAATGTCCAGCAGAAGGTGTTGTCTGCAATTCTTGCGGTAAAAAAGCCACTATGCAAGAATGTGTTTTATGAAGACAAACAACAGAATGAAGCGAAACTACAGATATGTAAACAATTTATGCGAAGGAAGAGGAAGAGGAATATCTCTTTGTTGGCTCAGTCAAGGATGCTAAGAATAAAGCAAAGGTATGGACCATAGATGTTCAAATAAAAAACAAATATGTCAATTGCCAAGTGAACACTGGAGCCCAAACCAACCTGATGTCTCTAAGCACCTTTAAAACGCTAGGTATAAAGATGAAAGATAAGGTATTTCATAATGTAGTTACATTTAGTGGCGAAAAGCTACCTGTTATAGGTAAAACATTTGTTGAAATTATATACAAAAATACTATATATAACACTTCTTTTTACATTGTCAATATGAATTGTAACAATGTAATAGGTCTAGAACTAGCATCTAACATGAATTTAATAAAAACAGTTAACACAATTGGTTGTGGTAACATTTTGGAAAAATACTCTGATATGTTTGATGGATTAGGTCAGCTAAAAGGGAAGTGTCACTTGCAATTAAAAGAAAATAGTCAGCCCGTAATAAACCCACCACGTCGTGTACCATTTAGTCTTCAGCAACCTTTAAAAAAAACGCAATAAAAAGAATGAAAAAATTGAATGTCATTACGGAGGTAAGGGAACCTACCGAGTGGGTAAGCTCTTTAGTTTTAGTCACAAAGCCTAACGGAAAATTAAGACTTTGCCTTGATCCAAAGGAACCTTAATAAAGCAATAGTGAGACCCAGATTCGATTTCCCAACTATAGATGAGTGTAAATCAAAAATGAGTGGTTCTAAATTTTTTAGCTTATTAGATGCACAGTGTGGGTTTTGGATGATACAGCTTGATGAAGAGTCATCTAGGCTATGTACGTTTAACACGCCTTTTGGCAGGTATCGGTTTTTGCGTTTACCTTTCGGTATAAGTGCTGCTCCTGAAATTTTTCACTCAGAAATGGTGAAGCTTTTTGGAGATATTCCAGGGCTGGTAATTTACATGGACGAATTTCCTGGTTCATGCACCTACTGCTGAAACACATAACAAAATCTTGAGTCAAGTGTTGGAACGTGGCAAAACTGTCGGCATCAAATTTAATAAGTCTAAATCAGAAATTTTTAAAACTGAGATCAAGTTTATAGGTCATATTTTTAATGAGCAGGGTGTAAGACCAGAAGAAAAAAGAATAGAATCTATAGTTTCTATGCCAATACCTAGGAATAAACAGGATTTACAACGGTTCTTGGGTATGATTAATTACCTAGGACCATTTATTGATATGTCAGCAAAGAATAAACACCTTAGAGATCTGTTAAGAGATAACTCTATTTGGTGCTAGAACGAAGAGCAGCAAAGAGAATTTAATGATTTAAAACAATAATCACAAAGTCACCAGTTTTAACTTATTACGACAATTCCAAGCCTATAACGTTGTCTGTCGACGCTTCAAAATTTGCGGTAGGAGCGGTGATAATGCATGGGAAAAATCACATAGCATATGCGTCTTCATCGTTAACAAACTGTCAAGCTAATTATGCTCAAATTGAAAAGGAGCTATTTGCCATATTATATGGTTGCACACGTTTTCACCAATATTGTATGGTAGAAATGTCACTATCGAAACAGACCATAAGCCTCTAGTGCGGTTGTTTAACAAACCTTTACATAGCATTCCTTCAGAGGCTCGTGTTAAGGTTATTGTCTTATAATATAACAGTCGTATATAAAACGGGTAAAGATCTGTTCATAGCGGATACTGTCAAGAGCGCCACTTGTGGATAAAGCCCTACCTGATTTCGATAAGGATATTGATTTGCAATGTAGCGCACTAGTATGTCAAATTCCAATACCAAGCAAAAATTTAGAAGAAATAAAGAATGAGATAAAAAATGATGAAGTTTTTCAAAAACTGGTTGATTTTATAAAAAATGGTTGGCCCAATAAAGAAATACAAATAGACGCGAGAGTTCGACAGTATCATTCAATTAAAGATGAACTAAACATAGTTAATGGCATAATATTCAAAAACAAACGCATTTTAATTCCACAATCTCTGCGAAAAAAGATGCTAAAATTTCTACATGAAGGACATATGGGAATAAGCGGTTGCCGAAATTTGGCGAGAGCTTCCATATTCTGGCCAAATATCAATAATGATATTTATAATATGGTATCAAATTGTGATATTTGTTTAAAATACAGAAACTCCGACTCAAAACAAGAATTGAAAAATCATGACATACCCAACATACCTTGGTATAAAGTGGGTTGTGATTTATTTGAATTTGGGGGCAAAGTGTATTTAGTTGTTGTTGACTACTATTCGAAGTATTTTGAAGTCGAATTCTTAAACTTGGGTTACTAGGCTCGATACGTCATAACGAAATTGAAGTCTATTTTCACTCGTCATGGTATTCCGGCAGTTATAATGGACAATGGACAATGGACCACCTTTTAATTCAAAGGAGTTTAGTGAATTTTGTACAGACTGGGAAATTGATAATATAACATCAAGCCCATATTTGTCTCGTTCCAATGGACTTGCTGAAAGATCAATCCAAACAATAAAGAATATTTTAAACAAGTGCAGAGAATCAGGGTCAGATCCGTATATTGCGTTTTTGCAATTTCGTACCACAAGTAAGAATGATTTACCAAGCCCCTCAGAGCTGTTGATGAGTAGAAAATTACGAACGAAAATTCCTATTAGTTCTAATAGTTTCAAACCAAAAGTTACTGATGAGAAAGAATTTAAAAGAACAGTCGAACTAAAACAAACTGCATCATCTAAAACATTTAATAGAAACTCAAAATATTTGAAAGTAGAGATAAGTGAAAAAGTATACTTTAAGAAAAATCCTACGTCATTATGGTATCCCGGCAGAGTTTTCAAGAAATGCAGAGAACCTAGATCTTTTTTGATAAAAGATGAAAATGGAGTAGAATATAGAAGAAATAGGCAACACATAATGAAGAAATCGGTGAAGTCATTGAACTATAATCAGAATGACAGAAATGAAAGTAAATGTAAAGATAATGTTGATGAAAATTATTGTTTTTATTATAATCATGTATATGATGAAAGTCAACCAAATGTGAGCAATGCAAATACTGATATAAGCAAGGAAAATGAGTCTAGTAACTCAAACAATGAAAATACGAATTCTAACATCAATATTGAAAGAGATTCAAATGTAGATATTGGAAGTTCAATTTATGAAAATAATCAAATGTATAGTACTTGATCTGGTAGACGAAAAATTCCACCTAAGAAACTTAATTTGTAAATATAATAATATGCACATAATTATATATATCATAAGTATGTCTGTATTTATATACACCTAGTTTTAAATAACACACAATGTATAAGTTAATGAATACTGTATATCATTTTATAAAAAAGGGAGATGTTATAGGATTATGTTCTTAATCCTCAATGGCAACTCTATATATTTGGTATTCGGTATTGAGTACTTTGTATTTGCTACTTGGTAGTTTGTAATAAATATATTATATTCATTATACATATAGACACAGATGAAAACACAAGTCATTTTATAACAGACACTTAGTGAAATTTATTTGACTTATTGTCATAATTTTATTTTAAATAAAATATATTTGCTGGTGTTTAAGCATTGTCTTTATGCAACATTTCGTTGGTGCTTTACCAAATCGTCAGTAGACTTCAAACACAATTTTGCAAAGTTACAAATCCTTTATCTTATGTACAGACTTTCAAAAACAATTTGAGAATTCACAAATATGTAAATGATTTTCAAAAATAAGAAAAGTAGGCTTTGAAAATTATACAAAACCCAGCAAATAACTTTTTATTCGATATGAATCCATTTTAATTTTTCTACACCTCTATACAATTAGAAATCCACCGGATAACACTAAAAGTACTTTTAAGGCCAAATGAAAAATAAAATCCAAGTTAAACCTTTATGAAATTTATTTGACTTATTGTCATAATTTTATTTTAAATGAAATTTATTTGCTGGTGTTTAAGCATTGTCTATATGCGACATTTCATTTGTGCTTTACCAAATCGTCAGTAGACTTCAAACACAATTTTGCAAAGTTACAAATCCTTTATCTTATGTACACACTTTCAAAAACCATTTGAGAACTCACAAATATGTAAATGATTTTTAAAAATAAGCAAATTAGGCTTTGAAAATTATACAAGTCCTAGCAAAAAATTTTTTATTCGATATGAATCCATTTTAATTTTTCTACACCTCTATACAATTAGAAATCCACCGGATAACATTAAAAGTACTTTTAAGGCCAAATGAAAAATAAAATCCAAGTTAAACCTTTATGAAATTTATTTGACTTATTGTCATAATTTTATTTTAAATGAAATTTAATTGCTGGTGTTTAAGCATTGTCTATATGCGACATTTCATTGGTGCTTTACCAAATCGTCAGTAGACTTCAAACACAATTTTGCAAAGTTACAAATCCTTTATCTTATGTACACACTTTCAAAAACCATTTGAGAATTCACAAATATGTAAATGATTTTTAAAAATAAGCAAATTAGGCTTTGAAAATTATACAAGGCCCAGCAAAAAATTTTTTATTCGATATGAATCCATTTTTATTTTTCTACACCTCTATACAATTAGAAATCCATCGGATAACAATAAAAGTACCTACTTATAAGGCCAAATGAAAAATAAAATCCAAGTTAAACCTTTATGAAATTTATTTGACTTATTGTCATAATTTTATTTTAAATGAAATTTATTTGCTGGTGTTTAAGCATTGTCTATATGCGACATTTCATTTGTGCTTTACCAAATCGTCAGTAGGCTTCAAACACAATTTTGCAGAGTTACAAATCCTTTATCTTATGTACACACTTTCAAAAACCATTTGAGAACTCACAAATATGTAAATGATTTTTAAAAATAAGCAAATTAGTCTTTGAAAATTATACAAGTCCTAGGAAAAAATTTTTTATTCGATATGAATCCATTTTAATTTTTCTACACCTCTATACAATTAGAAATCCACCGGATAACATTAAAAGTACTTTTAAGGCCAAATGAAAAATAAAATCCAAGTTAAACCTTTATGAAATTTATTTGACTTATTGTCATAATTTTATTTTAAATGAAATTTATTTGCTGGTGTTTAAGCATTGTCTATATGCGACATTTCATTGGTGCTTTACCAAATCGTCAGTAGACTTCAAACACAATTTTGCAAAGTTACAAATCCTTTATCTTATGTACACACTTTCAAAAACCATTTGAGAATTCACAAATATGTAAATGATTTTTAAAAATAAGCAAATTAGGCTTTGAAAATTATACAAGGCCCAGCAAAAAATTTTTTATTCGATATGAATCCATTTTTATTTTTCTACACCTCTATACAATTAGAAATCCATCGGATAACAATAAAAGTACCTACTTATAAGGCCAAATGAAAAATAAAATCCAAGTTAAACCTTTATGAAATTTATCTGATTTATTGTCATAATTTTATTTTAAATGAAATTTATTTGCTGGTGTTTAAGCATTGTCTATATGCAACATTTCATTGGTGCTTTACCAAATCTTCAAACACAATTTTGCAAAGTTACAAATCCTCTTTAATTCGACATTAGACATATGTACTATATATAATATACATGCATATTTAGAATATTTACAAGAGAATTTTTAAATAATAATGTATCTATGAATATTCATATTAAAGAAAATTATAGTGAACGATAAAAACGCATTACTACACAGTAAAAAGTTGTGGATTAATTTTAAAACCCACCGGTTTTCATTATAGACTATTTTGGCATTAAATTTAAAATTAATTCCGAAATAGTTTACATTTAAAACCAAAAAAAACTTTTGAGATTATTTTTATGCTTACTTGGAATAAAAATAACACCTAAAGCTTAAAAAAAATTTTCCATTAAAAAAAATAATACCTAGTCGCTTATATTTAATACCGAAACAGGCATTAATAATTTCTCTCTTTTTATTTCATTCGTTTGAGTTTTATTATAATGCCTTAAAAGAATTAAAATACTCTCTTAAAATAATTTTATTCCATCAAGTTTACAAATAATACCTGAAAAGAATTAAAACTCTCTCTGTGTTTTACAATTAATGCCCTTAATGGAATTAAATTAATACTTTTTAACACCATGCGGCTTAAAATAGTGAAAAATCTTATTCTTATAAAGAAAGTGCGCAATTAAGGTTCAATATGTATGTGAAAATTAAAAGTGGTGGACAATATTTTATTGTTAAAATTTGTGATCCAGAAAGTGAGGAGTTCACGCCAAATGGAATACTAATTTCAAGTAAGTATTAAATACAAGCTTATTTTCAAGTGTATGTGGTAAGGGCAACATAATCTATCTTGAGACTGTCAAGATAATAGGGTTTTTTATGGTAAAGCTATGAACCCGATTGTCCACTTATGTACGTCTGACCCAACCTAAATCAAACATTTTTATGTTAATCTTTAGTTTTAAATAAGCTGAATTTGGGACTAGAAGGAAGAGAGCTGCAATTCAAAGATCGCGACGGTGCTGAAATTGATTTTGAAGAGCTGCCAGGAATTGTTTTGCAATATAAAGGCTGCAGCGGCTTTTTTGTAGAGTTTTGCTTAGACGGAACAGCTGCCAAAAACGTTAACATTAAGAACGTAAGTAAAACGCTTTTCATTCGAGTTTGTTTTGTTACAGTTAGCATAAATATTGCAGGAACTGGAATCGTATCTTAAAAATGGTGATTATTCTGCAATATTTAATGAATATTCAGCAAAGCAAATCTTGACTGACTCTTCCCGACGTTGTTTGGTACGCGAAGCTATAAACTTTTTGCGCCAACAAAGTGGCAATTATCCGAAGCGCGAGGACAAGATTGCATTAGCTGAAGCTATAATACAACTGTTCCCGTCATACAAAGTAGAAAACAGCAATTGTGGTGGCATTGTAAGATTTTCATTGCATTCAAACTGTTATTAAAGTTTTTGATTTTTACATATTTTATTTATTGGTTTTAGGATTTGTTTTTTAATCCGGAAGCCAATTCTGGTTATTTAGTTGCAAAACTAAAGAATTTTAACACTAAAAGACGCAAGCTTTCGACAACAAAACCAGATAAAAAAAACACGAAACTGATAGCAGCAGCAAAGACGAAAATATTAGTGAAGAAGACCTACTTTTTTTCAAAATTGTTTAGTTGCTGAACAATTACCTACTATAAAAGAAAAATTGCAGCACACATTGAAAGCTCGCATCAGATATTGCTCTGCTGAAGTAAATGTACTGCAGATGTTTCCCATTTTCATGTTTGATTCTTCATTGGTAATAAATTCTTGAAAAATTAATTAATTATTTAATTCACTGTCTTTATCCTTACAGATTTTGTTCGATTTTGAGCTTCGCTATGGTGAAATAAAAGCAAATGAGTTATTCATTAATTGGGATAATTACAAAAATTTTGTTGGTGAAGTAGCAGATGAGGCGGGGGGACAAAACTTGGAATTTTTAACTGGCTTGTCAGCTGACGTCTTACCGTTTTTGAATCTCTTAAAGTTGCTTCCTTCGACTGCAGCTGGAAGAGATACAAAAAGAGCTAAAATTCATAAATCAGTGGGCAGCTTTATAACTTTTGAAGAGGTAGTTTAAAAAAAAAATACATCTCTAATATTATCTAATCGGTTTTCTTTTTCTTGAAGCTACACACACCGATAGAAAAGTTCAAAGTTAAATCTCAGCAACCAACTATTATTGCAGTTGGAGAAAAAAAAATGTTGCATATCCCAATATTTTATAAGTTTGGATGGAAAATACATCAACTTACCGCTTGATTATAATTTCGTTCAGGTATTCGATCTGTATTTTAAGTCTTTTTATGTATTCAATATTGAATTTGACATAACCTTAGCCAATTTTTTGCGTTTTTTCGCAAAGTTCATATACGGTATTGATAATAAAAAAACAACAAGCACAAGACTGATTGACGTCCATTCCAAGTTCCAAAATAAATTTAAAACTTTTGCCCAATATTAGTACCTTAATACTATATACTCAGTTATTTAATTTAATTTTAAACAGTAGTCATTTAATATTTACTGAAACATGAATTGCTTCATTTGCGACCGAAAATTTGATACAGTTTCATTTGTTATATTTCATTTAAAAAACGAGCACTTCCTCTCTGAAGCGCATGGATTAAAGTTAAAATGTCTTGCATCTAAAACTTGCAAAAAACTCTTTTCTACATTCAGTTCGTTAAGCAGACATTCTAAGAGTTGCATTATTGGATCTACAGACAGTGATATCGCTTCTAAGTCAACAAAAATAGATAACGTAACGATTTCTGAGGTCAAAATAAGCAGTTTGAGCAATGAAAATGATGCTTTTCATTGTAATGCTGATTTCGAGCTGGTCAACTATACAGGTTCTAATAATAATGATGATAAATGCGACAATAGTGTTAAAGATGAATCTGTCTGTGAACTACTTCATAACTCATTATCCGTCAGTCATAAAAAAGTTAGGACCACTGATTCATACGTGGGCCATGAGATATGAAGCTAAACATCGTGAATTTATTAAGGACGTATCTGTTATAAATAATTACAAAAATTTATGTAAAACACTTGCCATTAGATACCAAACAAAAATTAGTGTCAAGTGGGAAAACATATGCTTTAAAAACAAATATGTTTTCAGTAAATTATATCTGATTGACCTCAATGATTTGAATTTCGAAGTTAAAAATTATTTATATAATACTTTGCGCCTAACTGAAGCATCGAAAATATTTGAAACGAATAAATTTGAATTAAAATACGGTTACATTTATAGACCTTCATTTGTTTTATATTTAAAAAAGAAAGCGCTTTTTTCACATTTGGTAAAATTAAAAAAATATATGTAGTTAATGAAGAACCTTATTTGTTTTTAGATATGTATGTAAGTAAAGAATTAAACATGATCCTAAATGCTTATGAAATAACTAGTCAAAATATTTTAAAAATTTTTAGTTTTAAGGAAATATCCTTTTTAAGGCCATATGAAAGTTATGTGCTTAACTCAAAAGAGTATTTATTAACACCCGATGTTATAGCACAATAAGTAAAAATGTATTACTTAATTTAACATTAATTTAAAAATAAATGAATAAAATTTTAAAATTTATTAAAATTAGTTTTATTTTTAGTTATGAAATTTAAAAAAAGGTGTAATTCCAATGCTGCTTAGGTTATTAGCAACACCCGTCTGGCATAGAATTTAAACAGTAGTGTATTGAAAACTACACCAATTCTGGAATACCGTTAATGCTGGATAAGATTAGTACAAATCTTATTTGTATTTAAAATAACACTTCGTTCGGTGTTAAAATTATTCATTATGGAATTAAATTAATACCAAAAAAAGAATAACACGTAATAAATATTGGTATTACTTTAATGCCCTGAAATACATTAAAGAGCGAATCTCTCTCAGTGTCTCTCTCATTCAATCTCTTCATTTTCATACCATGCTGGATTAAATTTAATTCTTTTTTGGGTTTGTTATATATACACACCGGCTTGGTATTAAAATTAATCCAAAATTTTTTACTGTGTAAACTATATTTTATAGACTAATTTCGCTTTATATTATCAAGTCATCAAGTTCGAATACACTAGAAGGTTTTTATACGATGATGGTTGATATGATGACGTCGCTAACAAAATAACTGAGTTGTCAATGAATTCTACAGGTATCTCCTCGTGTAATCATCTGAATTAGTTTCGAAGAAATGGTTACTAATTAGTCATATAGTAAGGATGATTATGAATATGTTGGAAAAGTATGTACTACATTCAAATGTAGTACTATGCTGTAACACAGAACTTTACAAATAAATCAAATTATCTAAGTTATTTAGTTGTAAACAACTTGTATGACTATGGTATATGTCATTACCTACCATACTCCATTCTTCATTGGTTGAAGATTCATAAAATTTTAATTTAGATGATGTAAGGGAAGCTTACATCATTTACAAACATTTGGATACATATTAGATTAGACCCATAGAAATTTAATAACTTAATTGTTATTAGGTTAGACTTAAAATACCATCAAATTTACACAATTGTCAAAATGCTTTATCATTTTGTGTAGAAAACAAGAAAATTCAAAGCATGAAACAAATTAAATTAATAACGCATTTAAGTAATAAAACAAATACTAGGATCGCCGGGTGGCCGAAATTCAAACGGGGATATTTCTGGGGAACTTCTCGAATTTTGTGGATTTTCGGTAAAAAAAAATATATTACGCACATCTATACACAAATATCTTTTTAACTATATATGCATGTTTCATTAATAGTGGTGGACAATAAGATACTTAAAAGTGTACGACAAAATTGTGTAGTCTATTTATATATAAGATGTAGCTCACTAACTTTAGAAATATCTGATAATGTTTTCAACAAGGACTCATTTCAAATAAAACACATAGAACTCTTAGGTTTAACTGTTCTGAGTGAAATGTTATACCAATTGTTTTGAATGTACTTGTTGTATGACTAGTGAAAATGGGAAAGGTACAAAATCTTCCTGAGTTGTAACCGGTGAAAACAATCACATCACGAAACTAGAACAAAAATGATAGGAAAATTCCTTCATTATACAGCAGATTTTGTTCCAAATTAAACTCATTTGTTTATAGTACAGTAATTTAACTAGTATTAAGACCCCATCACATGACAAGTAGCTTAAGTTTGGAACTAGAACCTATCACTGTGTATCTTAATTATGTCAATTGACCCCTTGGCGAACCAGACACGTGACAGGTTCTTTTCTCTCTCTAGGGTAATTGAATAGGTTAGGGAAGATTATTAGTTTCAATATCCACCATCGATTATTAGATAAAAATTCATTTCAGTAAAAATTTTTTATTAAAGAATGCCGTCGGAAAACAGATTTTGAAATAGTGTGTGCGAATGAAAGAATATAGCTAAAATGTTGTATGCTTTAGCCCTTGTCTTACAGATCATTTTTTATTGTTTTGAAGCATATCAGGATTACTATGTATGCAGTACTCGATCTATGTTTGCTGGTTAAATTATTAGATTGATACCTACTCACGTGCCTACTACATTTACAGAGTTTTAATAATTGTCTTTGTTGTTCACCTTTTTAATAATAATACCCCTTAAACTTTCATTTTATTGACAATTTCAAGTAAATATAATATAAGGTGAAGAAGTAACATTGGCTTAAAAGTGATAGAAAAAACAGAATAAGTTATATCTGTTATTTTGAAAGCGTGCATTATTCTAATATTCTGATAAAGTTAATATATATATGTATGTTAGTCTATAAGACCAATATATAATTGTATATATGTATGTATGTACGCAATTATTGTCGTGGGCATCAGTTCTTCTAACATCTTATACGTAAGCCCTTCTTTAAAAAAAATATTTAAATATTCTTCGATAAAGATAGATTCAAGCACATCCTTTAACTTGAGTATCCACTCATAGAGCAGAACAACTTAGCATAGATCTGGATAGAAGCTCATTTGAGATCGATGATGATCTTTCGATTAATTCCCCAGAAAAGCAAAGCATATTCAATTGATATAACTAGATCCTTTATCTAACCGTCGAGGGACCTGAAATCTGATAAATGTGTCCAATGTTAGTTAAAGTATGCAGACTGTAGAGTAAAGTCTAACGAAATATAACTATATGGAGGGATTAAACACAATCTGATCGTACACAGTTCGTTTCTCTTCGATGTCTAGTTGAGTCAAGCTAGATTGCTCGAGTAACATATCTGGTAAAAAAAAGTACATGCAACAATAATTAGCAGCTTCCACTCGTTTGCAAAAGCGTGCGAAGCGCTATTGTATCAAAAATATTCATATAAACAATGGTTCGGGATACATTGTAGATCATGATGAGCCTCAAATTTAACTGAATTATGTGCTTATATATGTAAATAGGCGCTAATAGCTAATATGTAAGAGAATCTATAATATTTGATTAATGTGCTTATAGCACTATAAGATCACACATTCTAATTAAGATATTATTATTACCTTGCTGTATGTGGTATATCAAATATATAAGTAAATGAATGAAAAGATATGAACAGATTTAATAAGATTTATTTTTAGAGTAAAATTATTGAAATTTAATCAGTATTGAACATAATGATTTATCCTGTTGTATCCAAAATATATGTAAATACCTTTAACACAAACTTTAATAAGAAAAACCTCTATCATTAATATACACTTCAGTCCAACAACTACAAACAAAGTTTATCTGAATGCTGTATCTGTTCTTCAGACAGAAAATCATTTCAATGATTATCTTTACTAATAATACTAAACGACTTAATAGAGATTATGGTAAGTCTAATTGCCATTATAGCTGTCTGATTACAAATCAGTAAATTTTATTACAATATTCTCCAAAAGTTATGTATTTATTTCCTATTCTTCTTATTATAAAATAATATTATTAGATTATGTACTAAATATGATTTTTTGTTGTTTCTGTTTCAACTACAATATTTCATCTATGTATGCTTATACAAGAATTCTGTTGATTAGACAATCCCAGCTCCTTTAGCTTTAAGAACCCTCAACCATCATCGTATAAAAACCTTCTAGTATGTTCGAACTTGTTGACTTTATAATATAAATCGAAATTAGTCAATAAAATATAGTTTAGTAATGCGTTTTTATCGTTCACTATAACTTTCTTTAATATGAATATGCAAAGATACATAATTATTTAAAAATTCTCTTATAAATATTCTAAATATGCATGTATATATAGCACATATGTCTAATGTTGAATAAAAGGAATACTTAATATGATAACTGTAAGCAAATGGAATACGCTTTTACAATTATCTAACAATATTTGAGTTTGGTATATTCACTGATTCCTAAATACAATCGAAATCTGTACATGTATACTATAAAAGGCCTATATATTTGCTTTTTTAAATTCCCCCCTTATGATTTATTAAGACTATCCCATTATGGTATTGAATTAAGCACATGAATCTAATGGGAATATTTTGGTAGTTGACTTCTTATCAACCTGTAATAATATTCCGAAATATATCTACAATTAAATTGAATTTTCAAGGATATTTGAAGTAATATGAGTTTTAAAAATAGTACGTATTTGTATATTCAGTTTCGGTATGGAATTAGTCAACAGATTTCACAGCATCTCATTCATAATAATAATTTGACCTTACATTAATTCAAATAATTAAACTAGAAAGTCTAAATAATTACTTTCATATTAGATTTTGCATTTAGTTGTATCAAAATTTTTCAAACATGTAATCATCACAATCTCTATAATAAACACTTGCTTCTTTCATATTTTTAGAATGTTTTATTAAACGCTGGTGTTTTAAAACAACCAGCTTTACTCTGCACATCAAAAATAATAAAAAACTATCCTTGTTTAGCAAATCAGTATAAGAAAATGTATGTATTATTAAGTAATATACATACATATGTACGTTCAATGACACGCTTCAGAAAAATAAAACAAAATTCAAACAATAAAACACATCAATACAAAGATTATCTATCGATCACAGCATACTAATACCATCTACTACTTACCAGCGGTCAAGAGAAAAGTTAACTTGTAAAATCCCTACTTGATAAAATATTTAATGTAAAGAAATATCTTTGTATATCAAATAAACTCATTAAAATTATTAAAAATATCGGATGTAAAAGTGATAGAAATAATTAATGTTCCTGTCTTCCATGTATAGGTATAAGCATTCAAATTAAAGAACAACAACCATGTAACAAGTATATTGATAGACCTTTCCCCCTCAAAAATATAATAAATAATAAAGCGATGGAATCTATAGCTGTTGGGAAAGGACTTTACCTAAAACCATAAAAAAATGTGCAGCTGAATAAACATGATTCTGCAAAACAAATAATCAGACGGACATTTCAAATGATGACTCATTCTCAAAAAATGTGCAGCTGAATAAACAAAGCAATAAACATGATTCTGTAGAACAAATATTCAAATTATTATCCCAAGAAATAAACAAGACGGACATTTGAAACGACATACATACATTCTTCACAAATCTAAAGATAAGAAAAAAGAAACACACACACACACACACCCCCCATCCCCCACACATCCACGCTCCCACAGCCATGCACAAAGTAAATGTAAACACAAGCACGACAAAAAATTATCAAGAACAAAAAATAATAATAATAGCGACACAATAAACCCCGTAGGAACCCAAGTCGACTTTTTTATCTACAAGTTTTTTATCTACAACTTGTCTGCACACTTTATTTCCACATATAATCTAAAACACTACCCAATCTCTCAATATGACCCCATAAGAACCACATTGTCTATAGTAAGCCAATACTTTCAAGCTCCAAACTCACTACCCAATGTCTCAATATCACCCCATAAGAACCATCTAGTCTATACTCAATCAATTGTTCATAGGTCACTATCTCAACACAACCACAACCCACGAAGCAACGGAAAACATCCAGGGTCTATGGTAGGAATCGAACCCCACGACAAATTTCACACTAACACTCATCATTAACTCAATAATAATTCATCACAATTTTTTTAACCACATTTTACCTACAGGGAACTTTCATTTTTTTCCCCACGGGTATCAAATTACACTTTTGTTTATTTAACAATTAAAATTTCAAAATTTCAAATTTTAATTACCCAAATTTTAAAATTTTAATTGGTCTCGCACGAATAGTTCCCTACTACTTCCTGGATATCAATACTGTGGACCTGGAACTAAACTACAAAAACGTTTAAATCAAGGTGATAAAGGAATCAATTTATTGGACTCTGCCTGTAAAAATCACGACATAGCTTATTCTAAAAATAAAGATTTAAATATTAGACATCAGCTTGGGATCGAGTTTTATCAAAAGATAGCCGTCTTGCAGAAAAATCATTTGCATATATGGTTACTAATGCTATGAAAGCCAAAACAAAATTTGGTATGGGTGTGGAGAAAAAGAAAAAGGTTAAGAAACCTAAATTAAATGGTAAAAAATTGTTCAGTTCATCAATTAGAGCTGCAACAAAAATATTAAAGGAGAAAAAACCTTTAGACATTAACAATGCTATAAGAAAAGCACGTAAAACGATCAACAAAACATTAAAAGGCAGAAAATCCCAAGTTATAATACCTCGCACAATAAATGTACCAAAAATTTTTGGTTTTTTACCACTAATACCGATTTTAACTGCTCTGGGTGCAATTGGAAGTCTAACGACTGGAGGTGCTGCTATAGCTAAGGCTGTAAATGCGACAAAGAATGAAAAAAATTAGCTTGATGAAGCAACTCGCCATAATAAAGCGATGGAATCTATAGCTGTTGGGAAAGGACTTTACCTAAAACCATAAAAAAAATGTGCAGCTGAATAAACAGTCATAAACATGATTCTGCAAAACAAATAATCAGACGGTCATTTCAAATGATGACTCATTCTCAAAAAATGTGCAGCTGAATAAACAAAGCAATAAACATGATTCTGTAGAACAAATATTCAAATATTATCCCAAGAAATAAACAAGACGGACATTTGAAACAAAATACACACATTCTTCACAAATCTAAAGATAAGAAAAAAGAAACACAAACACACC
The DNA here is from genome assembly GCA_956483635.1 of Panzeria rudis. Taxonomy (NCBI): domain Eukaryota; kingdom Metazoa; phylum Arthropoda; class Insecta; order Diptera; family Tachinidae; genus Panzeria; species Panzeria rudis. The sequence goes on from OY101449.1 coordinate 59,209,094, forward strand.
CATCCCCCACACATCCACGCACCCACAGCCATGCACATGACGTTGTCACCAAACTTGTCTACACTCTTTATTTCCACATATAATCTAAAACACTACACAATCTCTCAATATGACCCCATAAGAACCACACAGTCTATAGTAAGCCAATTGTTCATAGGTCACTATCTCAACACAACCACAACCCACGAAGCAACGGAAAACATCCAGGGTCTATGGTAGGTATCGAACCCCACTCACCCACAGATACACCCATATCCGAAATTCATATAACACAAAACATTATCTATAATATAATTTCACACTAACACTTTAACTCAATAATAATTCATCACAATTTTTTTAACAACATTTTACCTACAGGGTACTTTCATTTTTTCCCACGGGTATCAAATTACACTTTTGTTTATTTAACAATTAAAATTTCAAAATTTCAAATTTTAATTACCCAAATTTTAAAATTTTAATTAGGCTCGCACATACAGTTCCCTACTACAAGAATATATCGTTCTACCTGCGAATAGCTATTATGTCCAAATTAATGAGCTATTTTCGATTAGAAATTCCATTTGCTAAATCCAACTTAAGCACAGACCGCCTTCATAAACGACACAATGCATTGCACTGATGCGACATACAACTTTGCATCACTGCAATGCATTGTGGCGTTTATGAAATCGGCCACACTTTCATTTTTGCCACGGATATATGTATAGAAAAGTGATATTTTCTGTACTTAATATATGTTTCTGGTGTTTTGTTACAATTAATTTTCAAAAAGTACAATTTTAGACAGCAATTGGTACAATTTTAATATCTCATGTACAAAATGAGATACGAACATCTTTTAAAGATGTAGAATCATGTAGATTTTTAGCCCTGTATAATTCTTATGGGAAAATGTTGTCATCTTCGCAAATTGATGGTAGATGTTGGCAAGTGGAAAAAGCCTATTTACCTTGGACTGTTAACGTTTAATCTCTAATCTAGCAGTCACCACTCTTAAGTCCATAACACGCGTTTCGTGCGTTGCGCGTTTTGTGTTTCATAGTTTAGACGCCTTTCTAAATTCAAGTTTTATGCAACGCTTTTTGCGCGCCAATTTATGTTTTGATCAGCTGTAGTGTAAATATTTTTATCAAATAAAAATAATTTTTGCAAAAATGTTAATTGAAATTGAAATGTTAAAAGAATTTGTGGAATTTATTGAGTTTATATATATAATATTTTGTGCAACAAGGGCTCCAAAATAAAACGAGACTGTTTTGGGTGCGTCCTTTGTATTTGGAACGGGAAGTGAGTGGTTTTTTGAACTCAGCGAGAGCTATCCCCACAGATTGTCGGCTCTTCTTCACTTTAATGTAAATTTAATTGTGTCAGTACAATATTGAATAAAGTATAAAGATAAAGTGATAAAATTAATACACATAACAGAGATGAAACTTATTACATAAAATTAATCGATAAATAAAATGAAAGTTTTGTTGATATTCTTCCATCAACAAAACTTTCATTTTATTTATCGATTAATTTTATGTAATAAGTTTCATCTCTGTTATGTTTATTAATTTTAATATATTTTAATATATTTTATTAAATTAATTTTAATATATTTTATTCTTGAAAACATTTGCAAACTCTACTGCGATAAGGTTTTTTTATTAGACTTCTGTTTTGTAAAAAAAAATTTAAAAAAATAATCCACCATACAAACATATTTATCGATAACATTGAAAATATAATATAATTTGTCGTCCCTGGCTATCAAAAACAGCTGTCATTTTTTCATGGCGCATGCGACGCATACAAAAGTAGAAAGTAAACCTACTTTTCGCGTCAAGCGTTTTACGCTTTGTGCTATGTAACTCGTCACATACACTTACACTGATTCTACTTTTTTGACAGCCGCTTATAACGCGTTACCGTGTGTAACGCGTGTTATGGACTTTCAGCTTTACAGTTACCATCAAAATCAAAGTTTTCGTATGAAAAAGAGCATTTCTATATAAAAATTTACACAAAGCCTAGGGTTTAAGTCTTTCAACTACTCGATGAAATAAACAGGTCGCCTCGCAAGCCCATGTGTTTATTTTCGCCCCTCGTAATTTTTAATGAATTTTTTATTTTTGTTTATTGTTTTTTATGTATGAATTACATGTTAAGTTTTGTATCTATTGTTTAATTGTTGGACTTCAATTTGAAATATATGGTTGATACATGTATCAAAATAAAAATTTGTTGTGGTTCATTTTTATATGATTAGTTCTTGGAATATATAAGCTTTTGTTGTACATTCGTTAGTGATATGTATAATAAATGTCCTGGTCGACAGGTTCAGACTTCTGGCAGCCCTACACTACTTGCATATGTAACTCGAGACTTAAAAAATTGCCGGCGGCGGCTGCTAGCCGACCCACAGCCGATCGGCTTCGTTCACTGATGTTGTTAAACTTCATATAAAAGTCGTTTACCCTAAGTCTCCACGTAGCAATTTTTTGCCAGCAATTGTCAAATTTCATATTAAAGTTTATATTATTGTTTTAAGGTTATATTTTTTATATGAAGTTTGGCGATTGCCGCAATAAATATTGCTACGTGCAGACGTAGGGTAACAAATAAAGTTTACAATTTTTTTATGTAGCTTAACATCAAGGTGGATTTATTTACCAGGTAGTCGCAGTTCCTTGAAAATGTCAAATTATTAAAACAAATACACAACACAACTTGTGTATTTTGATACAAAATTGACAGCCACAAATAAAAAAGAGTCGAACAGCTGTGGAATCAAGAGTACCTGGTAAATAAATCTACCTTGGCTTAACATGTATACGGTGCAATCAATATGAGTAAAAATAACGTGGTAACGTAACCTGCTTGTCATTTCGCCTTGAGCAAACCACATCTTCGGGCGTGTTCCAAACGATAGCAAACAATGGTCTAGTCAGCTGATAATCATCTGGACTAATAGGGCACGTAATATCAATTCGCCTTGGTAGCAAAGTACTACTGTAAGTAACATTTTGACACTTCTGAGGTGAATAAAATTCCACTAACAACACGGCCATGGATTAAATTCGCACCAAATTGGTGCTTCAAACTCACCTTTTTTTCACTGTGTTAGTAAAAATAAACTAACACGTATTGTTTGACGAAAACATCTAAATGGGTTTGCTTTTTCGTCAAACTCATATCAACAAATACATACACTAACGGCCCTTTTCACAATGCACGATTAAAATCTAATGTGGACTTTAACGACAAGTTCGGCATACAAAACTGGCCGTTAAGGCCCACGTTAACGTTTAATCCTACATTGTGAAAAGAGCGGTAAGCCGCATAAGTCTGCATACAAAAGTAATTACTGCCCAAACTTAATTTTTTCGTATAAAAATATAAGGTAATAATTTGGAAATTTTTTATTTAAAAGGATGATATACTTAAGAAACATTCTTGCTAGTAAAATTCACATTTAAAGTTCATAAAAATTAGGATGAAAATATCAAGTAAAACATTTTAATTTTAAGACTGTGCAAAAATCTGTGTACACTTTATAACTGTTCTTCGTACTTATGTGACAAAATGTTGAATATAGTCGGAGCTTTGAAGCTGTGAACAACATTACCAAAATAGTTGTACAGCGGTTTTTTGTTTTAAAATACAATAATTCAATATATTGAGAAGAAGCAAAATATTGCTGATAAAAGAAACTTAAGCTATGTACAGACGATTGTCAGATCTTACAATAGTGTAAGTAAAATGTGCTAAAAATTTCTTACAATCGTGTGAACTGAAAATTTTTGTCTGACAACGTTGGCAGAAAAAGCATTGTCAGTCGGTTTTAATACTACCTGCTGACAAAAAATTTTCAGACATCTCACAATCGTGTGAACATATCGCGTTGCCATTGTAAGATTATTGTCAGACATTTTTTAATTGTCAGATGTGCGAAGTTTCTGCATCTGACAATTGCGTCATTATCAGAGACTTCTTTATATTGGGAGCACTGCACACATCTTCTTTTAAGGGAAAAAAGAAAATAAAAGAAACTATGCAGCTTAAGTAATTAAAATTGCTTCTTTATAATTAATACTAATTTATATTTTCACTTTTTAAAGTTAACACAAGCACAGATGATAAATAATTAATCATTTCTGTCAAATGATCTGAGTCTGGCAGCGCCAAACAACAGATCTGACAATTTTCGCATCTGACAATCGTGTGAACTGCCAATTTTTTACTGACAATATAGTCAGATAAATTTATTGTCAGACAATTGTCTGCCAATAAATTGTAAGCTTTTCTAACAACTTTGATACAACCGTGTGAACTAATATACCTTGTGCTGAAAATTTTTTATTGTCAGTACATCGTCAGCACATTAGCAGATCTGACAATATTGTAAGATCTGACAACCGTCTGTACAGGGATTTATTTATTTTTGTTTAACCCGCCGTTACTCGCGCTGGGCATAGGTTACACCCCACTACTTATAATTATCGCTATATCTTTTTATTCATTTGTGTTAGGGTCACAGCTTTTCTAATAGCATAATGTATTGATTGACTCCATCTGCTGACGCATACTTATTTCTTTTAGTCGTGCCGTAGAGGAGAACGAATACCTGCAAAATTTTTTTGTGTGTTTTTTGCACCCCGCGTATCAAAAATATGCGGAAAAGCTTATCCAGAATAAGCTTCCGGTGGCGTCCAAAAGTATTTTATCATATTATCAACATATTCGGTATTAATCCACAAGAGCATTTTTTATTTACTGGCCCAACCTAACAATAAGAGGTCCTGTTCCTTTCGCAGGGTGTATTTTAGTTGTAATTCTGGTATTTCCATTATATAATTCCATCTATTCCCAAATCTTAAAAAAGGATGATCGATGCACCCAGGTCAAGTTTCCAAAATAACAGTAAAAAGTATTAAATGCTCCGTTTGCCTCCGTTTAAGAGATTTAAAAGTTAAAACTATGTATATGCGATTTCTGTCACATATTAATGTGCAAAAGCAACATGGCCAATGTTTGTAAAGATTGCATTTCATTGCAACAAACTATCATTTTTGTGTTTTTTTACAATATTTTCTATGTTTAGTACAGTTATATAATAAGTTAACTAATAAAGCTAATTAATTTTTTGCATTAAATGAAGTGTTCTTAAAACTGAAGTGTTACTTCTTTATTTTCTAACCTATTTTTTCCAAATTGTTAAATAAAAAATTATCTGGAACTAATAGGCAATTCACAGTACCGTGTTTATGGCAATTTTAAGTGTTTACGAGCCAAACACGTTAATTTTTAGATGTTTTCCCATATAGTCAATTGTCAAAAAAATTACGTGTTTCAAAATTAAACTGATTCAAAAACCAGTAAAAGGCAGAGTTCCAAGTACTTCTTGATGTATGTTCAGTCGATTTTTTGATTTTAGTGCTTATTGAACACGGTTTGTAATGGCGACAAAATATGTAACAAAGTCGAAATTAAAAAAGGTTGTAGCATTTCTATAACAACAAACAGCGTATTCTGAATATTATGATTTGTGTTGGCTTAAAAGTATTAAAAACCTTGTTTTTGGTTCAAGTTTTCAATTCAAATGGAAAAATGTACATACACATGTAAAATTCTAATTAATAACTTTGCAAAATTATTAATATTTATGACCTGAAAAAAATTTTTAGCTGCCGGTTTGCTACTACCTTTTATGAATTCGTCATGATGTAAACAGAAAGTTTATAAAATTGTAGTCTGAACAACTTTGTTTAGATTCTTAAAATATTTGCCGAAACACGTTAAACTATAGCAGTGTGAATATAGTATAAGAAAATTCTATTATGTTTAAATTTTAGCCTTTTATGGGATGAACGTCTTTAGTATGAACCGCTATTTGCTTGCAGTTTTGAGAAAATAAACATTTTAACTTGGGGTGTTGAAAAAACCCCGCTACTAACGACGTACAAAAACACTAAGGAAGTTGGTAAAATAGTTGAAAGAGCTCACTCTTCAGTCCAGAGGCCTTAGAAAATATATCGAAATTCTCTGATTTCGCGCTTCCAGTGAAGGGAACTCAGCGCGAAAGCTGAGTTGTTGTGTAAACTGTGTAGTAAAATCAGAGCTTGACGGCACCAAAAATGGCTAAAACCTGCATACACATTTAAATTAGGTGCCCAATTTTGAAAAGGAACATTTATCTTACCCATGTGGAATCCACTTTTGTGATAAGTCAATAGACTAAAATGAATTGACTTTGCAAGAGCATATCGATAAGCATATTTTTAGTTAATATAGCTAAATAGTCAAAAACTACACATACCGTAACTCTACGTCTATACGAGATATATTTTTATCATGACAAATGTCAAATTCCATATATGAAAAACAGCTAACATAGAAAACATTATTTTTCAATATAAAGTTTGACTTTTGTCATGATAAAGATATATCAGGTATAGAAGTAGGGTAAATAAATTTATATTATCAGCATTTAAGACTGCTTAAGCTATCTTTACATGGTAATACAAAGTATTAAATACTTTATAGAATCAAAATATTATGAAATTCTCTTCGTGCTTAAAAAATGAGAACAAAAGTCTGTTGTAAGTATTATTCTTGTTTACACCTCTGGTATGATGATAATACATGTTTCTAAAATGGTTTAGAAAATAAACATTTACCGAGCGCTTGTCAGATTTTGTATCTGTATTCTCTCCTACTCAAAACATTTTGCGTTTACATGATAAGATTTTTTCACTTTTAGACATATTGTAATACATGTATTGCACAGCGTCTTCACGAGATATTAACTTTGAGATAACATGAAAGAAAACGTCGGCAGAATAATAAAAACAAAATGTAGATTTTTCTCTTAATCTCATACAAGGCGTAAGCGTAATTTCACTTTTCCTATAAGATTTCATTTTATGCTAATGCTCACAGAGTTAACATGTACTACTTTTGCACAATTACTTATTTTATATTAAGTTTTTCACACAAAATTTAATTTATAAATCAATTAAACACATTTTGTCACTTATTTAACATGCAAACTTTATCAAAAACATCGCATTTAACTTATTTTAATAAACACTTACATATGCACACCAAATTATTTTCCTGTACGTGTGTTTTTTGACAGTTCATCTCATAAGATCGTTGTTATAACATTTCTTATAACAACGCTCTCATAAAAATGTTTATAACATTGAGATAACACAAATTTGAAGTCTACACGTAACATAATTCTCTCTGCGATTGAAGTTGACAATATCATCTTAAGCCTACAGTACACGAAATGTATAAAGCCACATGCATATGTGGGTCTGACGTCACGAGAATTTTCAGCATAATGGTTGCATTTTTATACAAGTAGTAGTGGCTACATGCTGTAAAATTTTGATAGTACACGGCATGTATTTTTGTCCCAAAATTCAAATGTAACATATGTGGCCGAAGCGGACACATTTGCAGAAGCAATACATGTGTAAACATCTGAATGGTTACATGTACATATGTTACTAGTACACGGCATGCAGCAGATGGACGCGTTTTACATATTAGCATGTGCAAAAGCCATATGTTTATGAGGATTTCTAGTACACGGCATTTGTATTCGAGTTGTAAAAATAATTTTCCTGCTTTATTAAAAAAATATTGAAGTGTCGAAGAGAAAGTGGGCTGCTATTGCTATTTTGGCCACGGATATTTTAAATGAAGAAGGGGACGAACATCACAAATGTGAAAAAACTAAACGGATGCGTAGGACATGGACGAGAAATTGGTTAAAAAAGCGCGATACGGAAGGGTATTGTGCAAAATTAATGTATGAATTGCGTGCTGAAGAGCCCAATATGTATCGCGGATTCGTGCGTATGACTGCCGAGCAATTTGAATATTTGCTGCATTTGGTGACACCATATATCAGAAAAAAAGACACAAATATGCGATTGAGCATTTCACCAGCAAATCGATTGACATTGGCCCTGCGCTACCTGGCAACAGGCGAAAATTTTACGTCTTTGCAGTACATTTTCCGCTCCGCAGAAGACTATTTCACGCATTATCCCAGAAGTTCTCGATGCAATATATAATGTACTTGTCCAAGACTATTTTAAAGTGAGTTTGATTTCCAAATGCATAATACTTTTGTTAATTTTTGTTTGCTTTTTTATAAACAGCTGCCGAAAAGAGAGAAAGAATGGGAAGAAGTTTCGCATCAGTTCAATACGAGGTGGCATTTTCCCAATTGCATTGGTGCTGTGGACGGCAAGCATGTTGTGATGATCGCTCCGGCCAACTCCGGAAGTGTATTTTACAATTACAAAGGTTTGTAAAAAGCGTATGCAAAATTATGCATGTATTCATTTACTTATATGTATGTACGTATAGTATTGTGTTGATGGGAATGCTTATGACTATCAGTTTGCCACTCAAAAAAAATCATACCAAAGTTTCCTCGAAAAATACCAAAGTCGTTAAAAATCTATCAATATATTAAAAACTAACAGCTCAACCTAAATCATTGAGCGTCACGTAAGCGACAGGGTAGATATTTACAGTACAATTTACCACAAAATATTTTCTTTGAATGTACTGTAAATACGTACCCTGTTGCTTACGCGACGTTTAACGCTCTGATTTAGGTTGTGCAGTAACTTTTATAGAAATTTATTAAAATTATTACGTGAGACTTTGGAGACATATTATACAAGGCCAAGATAAAATTATCTGATATGTGTTTGAAATCGATCGATTTCAAATTACGCCGATCTATAAAAAAAATTTTGAGGCTCAGACCATTTTATTCGAACAACATGTAACTAACAAAAAAATAATTATGACAATTGGTTGTTATTTGGATCCGATATCTTAAAAATACTGGACCAAGGATTTGAAAAATTGAGAAATTTTAATATTAAAATGAGTATACCTCAGTAAATATATTTAGCCAGTTCACAAAGTGTACTATTGCGTCCTATTTGTAGTATTTGGTAAAATTTTATGACTGTCATAAAAATGTTGTTAATATTTTTCATATAAAAATATTATAGGACAATACTATTTTGTTAAGCCCTTATGACACTACATTTTTCTTGCATTGTTTTGCTATAGGATTGAAAGAAAGAAACAGCAAATGATGGAAAGAAACAACTATACAAAAAAACTTGAAACGTCAATTTTAAGTTGAACATTTTTACATATTTTTTGACAGGCCCTCATTTTTTTTATCGATGACATTAGTAAAATCTTTGACAATTCGGTATTTATCTTAATATAGCTGAACTCTTTGCACCTGCTAAAATTTCCTATCATATTATATTTGCAATCTTCTCCAAAACTTAAAAAATTAAGAAAAAATCTAGTGTCATAAGGGCTTTACCTATGTTTTTTCAGTGTGCTGTTTTTTGTTTACAAATTTATTGAAAATTAATTAGTCATAATTGATTATTGGGATTGCTGAAACTCTTCATACATAGTTTTTTTAAACTATCATTTTTATATTAAATTTTAAAGCTCTCAATTTTTAAAACGCCGCGTTTTAGAAACGCCCGTGTCGCCTCAGTCAACATTACAACTTTTATCAATTATACTACAAATAATTAATTTTATAAGAACCTCTCTACAGATTTAGTTCGTCAGTTTTTACTAACTGCATTGAAACTTATAATGATAAATATGCATAAACATATACACAAACTAACCAAACGAAAAAATTCCTACATAATTTGCTAGGAAACACCCAACTGGCAACGCTTTCAATGGGTACATACGGTTAGAACATGTTCTGACAAAAATTCTTGCTGTTACATATTTGTGACAGCAACATGCGCATGTAAAAAATATTGCACGTGTCACAATTCACATGTAACAAGGTAGTACACGGCATGTGAAAAATACACATGGGCGTATGCGTCTTGATAGCTACATGTGGTACACATACGAATATTTACTTCATGTGAGTGTCCCAAAAAGTGGAAGTACACGGCATGTAGCAAATGTAGCTTCATGATGACGTCAAAATTACGTCAGAGCCACATGCGCATGTGGATTTTTACATTCCGTGTACTGTAGGCTTTACATATTATGTTACGTGTAGACTTCAAGTTACCATATAAAGACACCTTTAGCACTCTTTTGTACGAGCGATGCAAAAAAACAGCTTGCCGATGAACTTGTCGGCTGACAGCCGAATTTCTGCCGCCGTCGACAATTTTCCTGCCAGCCTCCGCAGCCGATGAAAAACCTATGGAGCATGTCACTAGTAGACGACGGCTGTAATCATATGTTTTCCTTCGCCGCTGCAAAATTTTATATTGTCAAGAGACATCATTTCACACAGCAGAAACATGAATTTTTTTTACAGACGTCAAAATTTTATATTGTCAAAAAAGATATCATTTAGCACAGCAGATATATGAAAATTTTTCCACATAAGCAAATATTTTTTACCACAGTACTTTTCTACCGTTTGACACATAAGCAAATATTTTTTACAGTACTTTTCTACCATTTGACACATGAATGTGTCATATTAAAAAAAATATATATAAAAATAAAAATATGTACCAAATTTGATTATACCTAAGTGGCAGCCCTAGTAAGGCAGCTAATTTAGTTACAGATCCCTCATCTGGCTACACTCTAAACAAAGTAGATTTAACAATTTAACATAATATGTATACTTATGTTTACGTACATACTTACAATGTATTTATATACACATTTGTGTGTATGTATGCTTATATTTACGTACAATACTTACAATACATGATTGTATCATGTTACAATGTATCTATATACACATTGGTGTGGCAAACCAAGTAACTTTCGATTTACAGAGCGATTATATTTATATAAAAACTTTTGGATATCTGGAACAACGTGGCATTTACAATTACAATTCTCACGTACTTTTAAATGCAAATTTTAAGTAATAACACAGCTCCGACGTTTTTATATGTGCGCACATGGTAGAATAATATACAAGGTAGCTCTGGAAGGCCAGCTGATTTTTTTTCTTCGTGCTACGAACTATCAAATGTTGTGTATATGTTGCACACACAATACAACACGTATGTTGGGTGCTTCTGTTATACATACACTTTATTAATGTTTGACATTACGGACCTCAAATGTACATTTGTTTAGTTATGCGGCTACCTTGTATATTATTCTACCATGATGTGCGCAAGAGGTTTTTACAGCGATTCCACCGCTGAAATAATTACACAGTTGGTACGATACGAAGATATAAACAGACGTCGATGTGAAGAAATCAACGCCTTTGATCAAATATTTCCGTGAACAATATTGGAAACTTTTTGTAAAGGGCATGGAAAAACGTAAGAACCATGATTTCACGATTGTGAAAAAAGTTCACACACTAATGCATAGTATTGTGTTCAACATTTCCCGTGAAATGCTTTCAAAACACATTAAAAAATTGGGATGAACTATTCATGAATAAATTTTGCTAATGCTGACTTTAGACGACATGTATTTTACATCTGACGTCAAATTTCCCACTGCAAAAGTTGTACATGCCGTGTGAAACATATGCAATATTGTCAGATGACATTTACAGAAGCAAAGTCATATGAAAATTTTTCAATTAGAGCGTGTTCTATTTTCATCTGACAAGGCATATGACATCAGCTGTATTGAATTAACAAAAGTGTGGTTTGGCTGAAAAAACATTAGAAAGCATAGTGCGCTTTATATATTTATGAAAATTGTGCAAAAACTCAGCTGTTGTGAACACTTAGAGGTTATGTCAGATAAAATTGCACATGTCATGTAAACGCAAAAATTATAAACCATCTGTAAATGTATAATTTTGACAAACATACGAAGTTACATATGTCTCACATACCTGACAAGCCATATGTAAAAACATGTCGTCTAAAGTCAGCATGAAGATGGCTATTACACAGCAAACCAGAGTAACAAGCCGATCGGCTCAAAATCGGCGGCTACCCGCCGCCGGTCCTTTTTCTCCCTGCCGCACCGCAGCCGATTGACTTTTGTTATACAAAACAAATATTTTTCGTGAAATATTACAATTTTTTAGCCAGAAAAATTTTTTTTTTCAATTTTTTTATATAAAAAATTTTTTTCAGTTTATTTTCGTTGAAGCCGACATATAAGCCGAGTCATCGTTGTAAACCCCACCGCCGCCGACCAATATTGTCCGCGCCGCCGCCGATGGAAAGGCCTCGGCTTTGAACTCTGCAGCGAACATGTTTACAAGATTATTGGTCGTCGTACACTGTAGAACATGTTAGCGAGCAATAGTATAAATAAATTTAAAGACGCTTCGAAATAACGCATTAATTTGTGTAATGAGTGTAAACAAGAAAACGCGAAAAGAAATTGAGAAATTAGATTTTTTAAATTTCTATTCCATTAAATTAAATTTGTATATTATTAAAGCTCTATTTCTGTTTAATTTTTTAAATTTTTTTTTGTAAATTAAATTTCTAAATTAAATACTTTAAATAAAATTTTTAATATAAGTTTTATTTAGTTTTAAAATTTCTCTTTCTAGATATTTCATTTCTATTCTATTAAATTTAAGTTCCTTAGCCCCAGAGCAAGGGCGTTGTAAACAAAAAACGCATCAAATTATGAATATTTCTATATACAATAGTGTGAGCATGTTGCTATTTATCATTTTAATGTTGTAAGATGTTACCTTATAGTCTTATGTTTTCTTTGTTATAATTTTCATTTACACAATTATAACGTTTTAAAAAAAGGCTCAATGAAATAAACTTAACTTAACTTAAATTTAAGTAAATAAAATTTCTATTTTATTAATTGTCTATTCCTTATTTTTAAAATTTCTTTCATACAATTCGATAAATTCTTTCAAAAACTTCTGCTTGTATGTGTGTTGGACGAAATAGCAATTACACACGTTGGATGGCTCGATGGCGAACCAAAATATCAACAATTAAAAAAACCCGAGCATAATAATCAATGGGTCCCTACATTTTTCAAAAAGTTGAACACATCACCAGGACTAATGCATTGAAGTTTTCGTGCAAAAATTATTAGTCTACGTGTTCCATTTTAGTTGATATGGAATAGTTACAAAATGGTCCTATGTAATGCAGCTATGGACCAAGTTCAAACAACACGCTGTTTACATTGGGAAACATTTTTCGGCGAACATTTTGTTGCGCGAGAGCGATGAAACGGAGATATATACCACTTGTATTCCTATCTCGCTCGTTTGCACTGAAAAATAAAGTTTTCGGGAAACAATGCTTCCCAGTGTAAGTCAGCATCAAATGTGCGTGTATTGGCACGAAATAATGTAGTGTTGCCAAAGCTGTTATTTGATAAGATACCATCAATTACCAGCAGCGTGGTAGCTCTGATGCCACAAAAGTTCACTTGTGGTTGTAATGAATGTTTTTTGGTAAAAGCAAAAAAATAAATAAAAGTGAGTTTTGTTTATAAAAAAAAATCTGAAATGCAGTGTAGTCCACGTCATAAAAGGAGACTTATAAAGCAGAAGGGGAAAAGCATTTACGTATACTACAAAATAAAAATTAGTATTCTGTTTTTGATCCATGTTGTAGTAACATAGAGTAGTTTCAAAACTAGACCCTGTAGGTGTTCCATGGAGTAGCTATGTACTTTTTTTGGGCTAGTCCGATGTAATACAAAGCTGGAGCACGTGGTCCAGTCCTAGGACATCGCAATGTTAAATGGACCACGTATATTGCATACGTTTGGACTAGTTTGGGACTAGTCCTCGTCCATTATGGAATAGTCCTTAAGGCCTTACCCTGCAAAAATCGCGACTAGTCCACACATGCGTGTATGGACAGCTCCATAACAAACCGGGACTAGTCCCAAACTACCCTAAACGTATTCATTAGACGTGATCCATTTAACATTGCGAAGTCCAAGGACGACCACGCGGTCCTGCTTTCATTACAAGGGACTAACCCAAAAACTAGACCATGTAACTACTCCATGGACCACCTGCAAGGGCTAGTTTTGAAACTACTCTATGTCACTACTCCATGGTTCACAAACAGAAAACTAGTTTGTATTTTCACTTTGTGGTCTACGTAAATGATTTTCCCTCTGCCTTAATAAGTCTCCTTTTATGATGGGAGCTACACTGCATTTTTGATTTCTTATAAACAAAACCCTCTTTATTTATTTTTTCGGTTTTACCAAAAAATAAACTTTTAGTTACAAACATTCATATATTTTTTTAATATATATTTTTTTAAGAATTTTAAAAATACCATTTTTCCGATTTTTCGCACGGAAAGCACGGAAAGTTCTCCAAGGACTCTTGTTTCACGCCCGCTTAGCTAGTTGCTTGAAGTATCCAAGTTTCCAATATATAAAAGATTCCACTTTTTTGTGGCCAAAATGATGAACCCATTTTTCTGGAAAACGACTCTTCCGATGTTAAGCACGGAAAGCTTTTTTAGTCTTCCAAGGAGTCTAGTTTCATATTCCGCTTAGCTAGTTGCTTGAAGTATTATAGTTTCCAAGATATAAAAGATTCCACTTTTTTGTGGCCAAAATGGATGAACCCATTTTTCTGGAAAACGGCTATTCCAATTTTTTGCACGGAAAGCTTTTTTACTCCTCCAAGGAGTCTAGTTTCATACCCCGCTTAGCTAGTTGCTTGAAGTGTCCCAATTTCTAAGATATAAAAGATTCCACTTTTTTATGTCCAAAATGGATGAACCCATTTTTGGAAAACGGCTCTTACGATTTTTTGCAAGGAAATTTTTTTTAGTCCTCCAAGGAGTCTAGTTTCAAACCCCGGTTAGCTAGTTTCTGGACGCTACATTGTGTCCATGGTTTCTGTTTAGTATGAAATCCGGGCACTTTATTTCTATTCTAAATTCCCATTTTCGTGCAAATCTCGGCAATCGCAAAATAATTGTGGCGATTTTTTAACTAGAAATCGACGCTATCTTGGCGCAAGTGAAATGATATGTACTTTCAACACTACCTAGTAATCTACCTTGGTGCCTATGTTTTGCTTTATGTTGTTGTTGTTATATGAAAAACAAACAGCAGTTAACAAAACAGGAATTAAAATGTTCAAATGGTGACTGATGCGAAGAAAAGTTATTGAAAGTATATTTGATGTACATACATACAAATAAATGTGTATAATGTATATGAGTAGTCCACTTGCAAACACCGCTAAGTTAAAATAAATAAAAATTCGCTAAAAGCCGCCATTTTATTTGTTGTTTGAAGTTTTAATCGATTTTCTAGAAAATTTCGATATATTAACATAGCGGTGTTTGCAAGTGGACTACTCATATGTAATAAATAAATATGTACATACATACATAATATAATATCTTTTAATGTATGTATGTATATAACAAATTAAACTACTTTTTATGTGTACACAAAATACATATTAATATATCTCACATTTATATATATATATATATATATATATATATATATATATATATATATATATATATATATATATATATAAAAATATATATATATATATATATATATATAATATATATATATATATATATATATATATATATATATATATATATATATATATATATATATATATATATATATATATATATATATATATATATATATATATATATATATATATATATATATATATATATATATATATATATATATATATATATATATATATATATATATATTATATATATATATATATATATATATATATATATATATATATATATATATATATATATATATATATATATATATATATATATTATATATATATATATATATATATTATATATATATATATATATATATATATATATATATATTATATATATATATATATATATATATATATATATATATATATATATATATATATATATATATCTATATATATATATATATATATATATATATATATATATATATATCTATATATATATATATATATATATATATAAATGGAAATATATTAATATGTATTTTGTGTACACATAAAAAGTAGTTTAATTTGTTATATAT
>OY101449.1:59225325-59329654 GCA_956483635.1 Panzeria rudis
TATATATATATATATTATATATATATATATATATATATATATATATATATATATATATATATATATATATATATATATATATATATATATATATATATATATATATATATATATATATATATATATATATATATATATATATATATATATATTATATATATATATATATATATATATATATATATATATATATATATATATATATATATATATATATATATATATATATATATAGATATATATATATATATATATATATATATAATATATATATATATATATATATATATATATATATATATATATATATATCTATATATATATATATATATATATATATATTATATATATATATATATATATATATATATATATATATATATATATATATATATATATATATATATATATATATATATATATATATATATATATATATATATATATATATATATATATATATATATATATATATATATATATATATATATATATATATATATATATATATATATATATATATATATATATATATATATATATATATATATATATATATATATATATATATATATATATATATATATATATATATATATATATATATATATATATATATATATATATATATATATATATATATATATATATATATATATATATATATATATATATATATATATATATATATATATATATATATATATATATATATATATATATATATATATATATATATATATATATATATATATATATATATATATATATATATATGTGAAATATATTAATATGTATTGTGTGTACACATAAAAATAATTTAATTTGTTATAGACATACATTAATAGATATTATATATGTATGTATGTACATATGTATGTATGTACATATGTATGTATATACATATATATTTATTACATATGCGTAGTCCACTTGCAAACACCGCTATGTTAATATATCGAAATTTGTAGAAAATCGATTAAAACTTCAAGCAACAAATAAAATGCCGGCTTTTAGCGAATTTTTATTTATTTTAACTTAGCGGTGTTTGCAAGTGGACTACTCATATATATTATACACATTTATTTGTATGTATGTACATCAAATATACTTTCAATACCTTTTCTTCGCATCAGTCACCATTTGAACATTTTTAATTCCTGTTTTGTTAACTGCTGTTTGTGTTTCATATAACAACAACAACATAAAGCAAAACATGCGTACGAAGGTAGATTACTAGGTAGTGTTGAAAGTAATGGGTGATTTTATAAGAACTATCGGAAAGTAAAAAAGAAAAAAACACATAAAATTCAGAAAAATGCATGAAATATTTATTTGGATCGATAGTTGGGTCGATATAATTTAATGTTTGAAGATTATTTCATGCAAATGTTGGCCGCGGCTGCGCCTCAAATGGTCCATCCGCTTAGTCCAATTTTGGCATACTCTCCAACATTTCGGCCGGTATCTCACGAATAATGTTGGCAATGTTGGCTTCCAGTGCGTCAATCGAAGCGGGCTTGTCGCTATAGACATTAGCCTTAACATAGCCCCACAAAAAATAGTCTAGAGGCGTTAAATCGCACGATCTGGGCGGCCAATTGACTGGTCCCAAGCGTGAAATAAACTGTTCACCGAACTCGCCTCTCAATTGGTCCATTGTTTCGCGTGCTGTGTGGCATGTGGCACCGTCTTGTTGAAACCACATGTCATGCAAGTCAAGCTCTTCCATTTTGGGCAGAAAAAAGTTTGTTATCATCGCACGGTAGCGCTCACCATTCACAGTAACGTTGTGATTCGCATCATCTTTGAAGAAATACGGCCCAATGATGCCGCCAGCCCATAATCCGCACCAAACGGTTGTTTTTTGTGGATGCATTGGTAGCTCTTGCAATGCTTCTGGCTGCTCTTCACTCCAAATACGGCAGTTTTGCTTGTTCACGTATCCATTCAACCAGAAATGAGCCTCGTCGCTGAACACAATTCTTCGATAAAAAGTGGATCTTCATCTAACTTAACAGAGCACGCATTTTGGTAATAAAATTCAATAATTTGCAAGCGTTGTTCGTTTGTAAGACGATTCATGATTAAATTATAGACCAAACTGAAGATGTTTGACAGTGACACAAGATACAAAACGTGCGTGAGCTGTCAAAACTAGTGTTGCCAAAAAGATAATAGCAAAAAAATCACTCGTTACATATCATTTCACTTGCGCCAAGATAGCGTCGATTTCTAGTGTTAAAATCGCCAGAATTATTTAGCGATTCCCGAGATTTGCACGAAAATGGGAATTTAGAATAGAAATAATGTGCCCGGATTTCATACAAAACAGAAACCATGGAAACAATGTAGCGTCCAGCAACTAGCTAACCGGGGTTTGTAACTAGACTCCTTGGAGGACTAAAAAGTTTTCCTTGCAAGAAATCGTAAGAGCCGTTTTCCAAAAATGGGTTCATCCATTTTGGACATAAAAAAGTGGAATCTTTTATATCTTGGAAACTGGGACACTTCAAGCAACTAGCTAAGCGGGGTATGAAACTAGACTCCTTGGAGGAGTAAAAAAGCTTTCCGTTCAAAAAATGGAATAGCCGTTTTCCAGAAAAATGGGTTCATCCATTTTGGCCACAAAAAAGTGGAATCTTTTATATCTTGGAAACTATAATACTTCAAGCAACTAGCTAAGCGGAATATGAAACTAGACTCCTTGGAAGACTAAAAAAAGCTTTCCGTGCTTAACATCGGAAGAGTCGTTTTCCAGAAAAATGGGTTCATCATTTTGGCCACAAAAAAGTGGAATCTTTTATATATTGGAAACTTGGATACTTCAAGCAACTAGCTAAGCGGGCGTGAAACTAGAGTCCTTGGAGAACTTTCCGTGCTTTCCGTGCGAAAAATCGGAAAAATGGTATTTTTAAAATTCTTAAAAAAATTTATATTAAAAAAATATATGAATGTTTGTAACTAAAAGTTTATTTTTTGGTAAAACCGAAAAAATAAATAAAGAGGGGTTTGTTTATAAGAAATCAGAAATGCAGTGTAGCTCCCATCATAAAAGGAGACTTATTAAGGCAGAGGGAAAATCATTTACGTAGACCACAAAGTGAAAATACAAACTAGTTTTCTGTTTGTGAACCATGGAGTAGTGGCATAGAGTAGTTTCAAAACTAGCCCTTGTAGGTGATCCATGGAGTAGTTACATGGCCTAGTTTTTGGGTTAGTCCTTTGGAATGCAAAGCTGGATCGCGTGGTCGTCCTTGGACTTCGCAATGTTAAATGGATCACGTCTAATGAATACGTTTAGGGTAGTTTGGGACTAGTCCCGGTTTGTTATGGAGCTGTCCTTACACGCATGTGTGGACTAGTCGCGATTTTTGCAGGGGAAGGCCTTAAGGACTATTCCATAATGGACGAGGACTAGTCCAAACGTATGCAATATACGTGGTCCATTTAACATTGCGATGTCCTAGGACTGGACCACGTGCTCCAGCTTTGTATTACATCGGACTAGCCCAAAAAAAGTACATAGCTACTCCATGGAACACCTACAGGGTCTAGTTTTGAAACTACTCTATGTTACTACAACATGGATCAAAAACAGAAAACTAATTTTTATTTTGTAGTATACGTAAATGATTTTCCCCCTCTGCTTTATAAGTCTCCTTTTATGACGTGGACTACACTGCATTTCAGATTTTTTTTTTATAAACAAAACTCACTTTTATTTATTTTTTTGCTTTTACCAAAAAAACATTCATTATAACCACAAGTGAACTTTTGTGGCATCAGAGCTACCACGCTGCTGGTAATTGATGGTATTTTATCAAATAACAGCTTTGGCAACACTACATTATTTCGTGCCAATACACGCACATTTGATGCTGATTTACACTGGGAAGCATTGTTTCCCGAAAACTTTATTTTTCAGTGCAAACGAACCAGATAGGAATACAAGTGGTATATATCTCCGTTTCATCGCTCTCGCGCAAAAAAATGTTCGCCGAAAAATGTTTCCCAATGTAAACAGCGTGTTGTTTGAACTTGGTCCATAGCTGCATTACATAGGACTATTTTGTAACTATTCCATATCAACTAAAATGGACCACGTAGACTAATAATTTTTGCACGAAAACTTCAATGCATTAGTCCTGGTGATGTGTTCAACTTTTTGAAAAATGTAGGGACCCATTGATTATTATGCTCGGGTTTTTTTAATTGTTGATATTTTGGTTCGCCATCGAGCCATCCAACGTGTGTAATTGCTATTTCGTCCAACACACATACAAGCAGAAGTTTTTGAAAGAATTTATCGAATTGTATGAAAGAAATTTTAAAAATAAGGAATAGACAATTAATAAAATAGAAATTTTATTTACTTAAATTTAAGTTAAGTTAAGTTTATTTCATTGAGCCTTTTTTTAAAACGTTATAATTGTGTAAATGAAAATTATAACAAAGAAAACATAAGACTATAAGGTAACATCTTACAACATTAAAATGATAAATAGCAACATGCTCACACTATTGTATATAGAAATATTCATAATTTGATGCGTTTTTTGTTTACAACGCCCTTGCTCTGGGGCTAAGGAACTTAAATTTAATAGAATAGAAATGAAATATCTAGAAAGAGAAATTTTAAAACTAAATAAAACTTATGTATATTAAAAATTGTATTTAAAGTATTTAATTTAGAAATTTAATTTACAAAAAAAAAATTTAAAAAATTAAACAGAAATAGAGCTTTAATAATATACAAATTTAATTTAATGGAATAGAAATTTAAAAAATCTAATTTCTCAATTTCTTTTCGCGTTTTCTTGTTTACACTCATTACACAAATTAATGCGTCATTTCGAAGCGTCTTTAAATTTATTTATACTATTGCTCGCTAACATGTTCTACAGTGTACGACGACCAATAATCTTGTAAACATGTTCGCTGCAGAGTTCCAAGCCGAGGCCTTTCCATCGGCGGCGGCGCGGACAATATTGGTCGGCGGCGGCGCGGACAATATTGGTCGGCGGCGGCGGGGTTTACAGCGATGACTCGGCGGCGGCTTAAATGTCGGCTTAAACGAAAATAAACTGAAAAAATTTTTTTAAATAAAAAAATTGAAAAAAAATTTTCTGGCTAAAAAATTGTAATATTTCACGAAAAATATTTGTTTTGTATAACAAAAGTCAATCGGCTGCGATGCGGCTGGGAGAAAAAGGACCGGCGGCGGGTAGCCGCCGATTTTGAGCCGATCGGCTTGTTACTCTGGTTCGCTGTGTAATAGCCATCTTTAGCAAAATTTTTTCATGAATAGTTCATCCCATTTTTTAATGTGTTTTGAAAGCATTTCACGGGAAATGTGGTACATAATACCATGCATTAGTGTGTGAACTTTTTTCACAGTCGTGAAATCATGGTTCTTACTTTTTTCCATGCCCTTTACAAAAAGTTTCCAATATTGTTAACAAAACAGGAATTAAAAATGTTCAAATGGTGACTGATGCGAAGAAAAGGTATTGAAAGTGTATTTGAAGTACATACATACAAATAAATGTGTATAATATATATGAGTAGTCCACTTGCAAAGACCGCTAAGTTAAAATAAATAAAAATTCGCTAAAAGCCGCCATTTTATTTGTTGTTTGAAGTTTTAATCGATTTTCTAGAAATTTCGATATAATAACATACCGGTGTTTGCAAGTGGACTACTCATGTGTAATAAATAAATATGTATATACATACACATAACATACATACATATGTACTTACATACATATATAATATCTATTAATGTATGTATATAACAAATTAAATTATTTTTTATGTGTACACACAATACATATTAATATATTTCACATTTATATACATATATTGTTACGAAATGAAAAATGCAGATTCAAATATAACGACATAAAAATAACAGCTGTGATGATAATCTGTATTTGGTACCACTAAATACAACACTGCCTATGTAATGTCAAAATAAAATCAAAAACTGGCAGCCAAGTACCACAATTAAACTTGGCATCACTCGACAACTGTCAATAGAATTCAAAATAACGGAAAATGGGAGTTGCCAGAATCTTCAGGAAACGGTAGCTAGAACTTACAAGATTATTCGAGACTGCTTAGTTGCAATTACAAACAGTGACATTAAACAACATCAGCTGCAAGAGATGTAAACTTGATAACAGCGTAATTTGTGTAAGTTGCAAACATTAGAGTATGTGTGTGTGCGAAGATAAACAAACAGAAGAAAAATCTCATGCATCTACACACGCACATACACTACACCATAGCAAGACCAAATGATCATGCCGTATACTTAAAGATTAAAAGAGACAACTACATTCCAGAAAGTTAGCGAAGTTACCAGAAGGTTTTATAATCGACTATATAAGGGGAGGCTGCCAGACGACATAGATAAGTGTGTTCGTAAACTTAGACGAGTAAACATCATCAAGAATAGTATGTATATCGCGTTTAGTTGTACGTGTTTTTAAAATAATAAATAAAGTGTTACTGAGAATTTATTTGTAAAATAAATACCCGAGATTTATTTTCTTGCAATTCAACGAATCCTGTAAAAATAATAAAACCGTTTTTATGTAAAGGACTAAAAACGGAACAATATATATATATTTGGAACGATTTTCCGTCATCCCACGTCAAATTTGGTTTATAAACAGACCGGTTTTGGCTATGTGCCGTCTTCAGTGTTCTATTGAATACTAAATCGTTTTTCTGTTGTCCGTTGTTTCTTTTATAATTCGTTCGTATACCTAACTTCCTTCCTTGATCCCTTTGTATTCTGCTCACTCTTTCTCGCTCTCTCCCTCTCGCCTTTATATGATATTGTGTGTCTCTACCTGCTACCTGTTTCTCTTACTTTCGTCTTATTATTATGTGTGTGTTTAATATTTTGTTTATAATCTGCGCTACTAATTATCAGTTGTTTTATCTCTACGTAGGTAATAATCCGTAATTGTACGTTTCTGGGTAATCCTTTTGTCTTGTTCATTTTCTACTACGTTGCCTGGACTATTGTTTTCTTTTGTGTAAAAATATTTTAACGGTTCAAATATTACGTCTGAAGCAGTGTTTATTTGTTCGTTTATTATTCTTCCGTTAAATATTTTTTGCTTGTATATTTCCATGTTCTCTAATACGTTCAGTCGCCGTCCTTTATGTTGTGAATGTAATAGTATAACTGTCATTCTAATATGTCCCGGTGTACATTTGTTATCGAATACAGTATTTTTCGGTTAATTGCACATCAAAATTTGCACAACTTTTTGTTCAATTAACCGGGGAACCAATTAGCCGATACCCGCTTAATTGAACAATTCGTTCAATTACAAGAATCCCGTTTAATTGAACAGTTTGTTCAATTACAGAAATCACGCATAATTGGAACTACTAATGAATTAAAAGAAATCGCATATGTGTTTTTCAAGTTTTTCAAAATAATTTTTTTTACCTTAAACGAAAAAAATGCAAGTAACAGAAAAAATGTACATATATGTGTATACGCAGGTATTTATTATTGTAGGTACATATGTACTATTAAATGCACTATTTATGTGCACATTAGTTTTACAAAAAAATAAAATTTAGTAAAATAAAATTAGTAGAGATGCCACCCAGTGTTTTTCACAAATGATGTCAAATATGTATGTGCAAAAATGCCAGATTATTTTTCAATAATAATGCAATTAACCGGGTAAAAGTAAGAGGAAAGTTATTTTTGATGACATGAATTTTGAACCAATTAAGCGGGAAAATCAATTAACCGGGTTCAATTATCCGAGGAAATTTACATGTGTTTTCGTATGCAATATTTTTTTGCCCGATCATGTGGTTCAATTAAGCGTGGAAACCAATTAACCGTAGGGTCAATTAACCGAAAAATACTGTATGTGGTTTGTGAAATTTGATTCTGTTGTTATTCCTGGTTCTCTCAGTTTCTTGTTGTAGTCTCTCATGTGCTCGCGAAATCTTGTTTTTATCTTTCTTCCAGTTTGTCCGATATAACTGTGTTGGCATGTGCAAGTTAATTTGTACACCCCTTGTTTATCCAGGAAGTCTGTTTCGTTTGTTCTGTTTTGCAGTATTCTACCCAAGTTGTTTCTTGTTTGGAATGCTGTGTTAATGTTGTGTTTTCTAAAAAATTTTGCCAGTTTGTATGTTGATTTTCCCATATACGTAAAAGTAGCCCAGGTTTTCCTTTCTTGTTCCTGTTCTCTGTTTCGTTTCTTACTTGCTTGGATATCCTTTCTAATCTTGTCAACTAGGTCTTTTTACTTGGAGGTTACACGTTCATGTTCTGTTTCAATTTTTGTTTCAAGTTTCAATACATTCACACTTTTTTACTAACTCACTCACATAACTCTGCAGTTACACGTTCAAGAAATTGCTTTCATTTGACTTTAAATTGACGCTATGACGTAGGCTGTAAGCAACTTGATAGTCAATTTTGTTTTCAAGATGCCGTCGTCAAGGAATCAACAACAAAACAGTAAAACCCGGTTATAACGAATTCTCGGTTGTAACGATCGAAGTCTAAAGTCCCGACGGTTTGGTTGCTATTTTCATACAAAAATAACTCGTAATAGCGAATTCGTAGTTAACGAGTCCTAGTTTGTATCGAACTACGCTTATTACGAACTTGTCATAGAGCGGTTTTTTTGCTGTTTGACAAAGTTCGTTATTGCCGAGTCTTTCTGTAATTTACTTACAATAATAAAAATCAGCTGTTTAAATTGAACGAAAAATTTAAACAAATCTTGAAAGCAAAATTGAAATCAAGTTGGTAGTCAATTTCCAATTATGTGAGTGTGTTAGTAAAAAAGTGTGAATGTATTGAAACTTGAAACAAAAATTGAAACAAAACTTGAACGTGTAACCTCCAAGTAATTAGAAATTTACTACCAACTTGATTTCAATTTTGCTTTCAAGATTTCTTTAAATTTTTCGTTCAATTTAAACAGCTGATTTTTATTATTGTAAGTAAATTACAGAAAGACTCGGCTATAACGAACTTTGTCAAACAGCAAAAAAAACCGCTCTATGACAAGTTCGTAATAAGCGTAGTTCGATACAAACTAGGACTCGTTAACTACGAATTCGCTATTACGAGTTATTTTTGTATGAAAATAGCAACCAAACCGTCGGGACTTTAGACTTCGATCGTTACAACTGAGAGTTCGTTATGACCGAGTTTTACTGTTTCGTTGTTAATTCCTTGACGACGGCATCTTGAAAACAAAATTGAATATCAAGTTGCTTGCAGACTACGTCACAGCGTCAATTTAAAGTATTTTTAACAAGCAATACGTGTGATCAACTTGAAAGCAATTTCTTGAACGTGTAACTGCAGAGTTATATCCATTGTTTTCCGCTATGTTATATATTATTCCTATCTCTTTCATATAAGCCTCACGTGTTAGGGGTATTCGTTCAAGTCTCGTTATTAATTGCCTAATTGCTGCGTTCTTATGTTGTTGAGGATGGGTTGATGAATTGTGTATTATTGTATCTGTAGCAGTTGGTTTTCTGTATATTTCGTATTCAACTCTATTTAAGCTCTTGTTTGCCCTAATCGTTAGGTCTACGTAATTTATCCTTTCGTTCTCCTCCACTTCAATTGTAAATTATATATATATATATATATATATATATATATATATATATATATATATATATATATATATATATATATATATATATATATATATATATATATATATATATATATATATATATATATATATATATATATATATATATATATATATATATATATATATATATATATATATATATATATATATATATATATATATATATATATATATATATATATATATATATATATATATATATATATATATATATATATATATATATATATATATATATATATATATATATATATATATATATATATATATATGGCGCCCTGTTGATAGGCAGCCCTGCAATTACAAGTTGATTAACTGGTTATCAATGTAATCGTAACCTATAATTATTAACTCTTATTTTGTACAACACAAGTTAACAAAAAGAAATTGCCTTTTTTTAAAATCATACGATCACTCGCTTCATATTCGTCCGTTTGTAAACTCCTAGATTCTGCGAAATATCAAAATAACTTGTAGTATTAATAGTTTGTAAAATTCTGTAGATTATGTGAATATTTGAATAAAAATAAAAATAATTGAACTTAATCGAAACTACTCTTTATTGGTACAGTAAAATACCAAATTGGTGACCCCGCGAAAAGTTATTGAACAAAAAAAAATTATATAATTTTTCGGCCATTTTGTTCCAGCGAACAATCTCGAATATTCGAAATCAAGAAAATTGTTTGGCCATTTTGTTGCAGCTCGCAAATTAGCCGCCATATTTTTTTTCATAAAAAAAAGCAAAAAATCTACACATTTTTTTGGACAATGGCGGAAGAAAACGGATCACCTGTTCAACCAGGCAATGACAGTGGCCTTGCTGGTATAAGTTCCAGGCAATCTATGGATGTTCCGAATTCATAACAGGCAAATGTTTCTGTAATCTACGCTAGATTACCAGTGCCACCAATGTCGAACAGCAATATAGACGCGTGGTTCATCTCGATGGACTTCTGGTTCACTGCGTCTGGTATTACTGCTGACAAACAGAAGACCGCAACAATTTTAGCAGCACTCGATCCAAACATCATTGCACAGCTGGCCGACGTCATAGCATCGATGGCGCTCACCAACAGGTACGAATACATCAAAGACAAAATAATAAGCCATTTTGCAGACAGCGAGCGACGCCGCTTAAACCGCCTGTTGTCGGAACTTCCACTAGGCGACAAAAAGCCATCCGAACTTTATCACGAGCTGAAGCGAGTAGCGGGTACGACCTTAGGTGAAGCGGCACTCAAGGGGCTCTGGACCAAACGCTTGCCAGAGTTTGCACAACCAGTCGTCGCAGCATCAGCGGGTACGCCAGCAGAATTTATAAAAGTGGCCGATGCCATCGTTGACGCTATGGCACCGCACCAAATTGCTAGTGTACGGACGAAACCAAATGAAATAAACGAACTTCGAGCAGCCGTCGTCGAATTAGGAAAAAAATTCGAACGCTTCACAACACGCCTTGAATCACGCTCACACAAATCAACACGACAACGCAATAAGTCTGCAAGCCGAGCTACATACCTGTATCACACCAGTGGCCCTGAGTGTTGGTACCATCTGAAGCACGGACAGGGTGCACTAAAGTGTCGTAGCACCTGCCGTCACCGACAGCGGAAGGTCAACGTTTTATCTACTGACGCTCCATCAACAAGCAAGAAATCCAATTGAATCCCTCGGCAGGTGGCCGTTTCCAGCGAAAGTACCATCACCAGTTGCCAACTATTTCGCCTTCAGGCAAGGGACAAATTTAATAACAAAATTTTTTAATTGACAGTGGCGCCGACGTTTCCGTCTTGCCACTGACTGAGAAGTCTTTTGACACTCGTCCAAAACGGTTCGCCAATAAAAGTAATCGGTGAAAAAATAATAAAAGTTGACCTAGGCCTACGCCGTAAATTTTTATGGTCATTCATAGTCGCTAATATGACGTCACCAATTATCGGCTGTGATTTTATTAAACATTATGATTTGCTAATCGATCTTAGGCGCAGCCGCCTCATTGACAACGCTACCGGTGTCGCTTCTCAGCTTACTTCTCCCACCTCGTACGAAACAGCCACAATAAAAACTTTTAACGCTACCGATCCGTTTGCCGACATTTTAAATGATTTCTCCGATATAACACGATTATCACCATTCGGCTCACGAACAACATCTACAAAAATTGATACCAAAGGGCAACCTGTTTTCTGTCGTCCGCGTCGTCTATCTCCTGAGAAGCTCGCAGCAGCTAAAAAGGAGTTTGAATTTCTGATGAAGGCCGGTATTTGTCAGCCGTCAAAAAGTAATTGGTCCAGTCCGTTGCACTTAGTGAAGAAAAGTGACGGAACGTGGAGGCCATGCGGCGACTATCGTGCGCTCAACGCACAAACGTTGCCAGGTCGCTATCCGTTTCCCTATTTGACGGATGTTACCACGAATCTGCAAGGTAAAAAAGTTTTTTCGAAAATTGACCTACAAAAGGCCTTTCATCAGGTGCCGATTCACCCCAAGGACATTCCCAAAACTGCGATTAGTACACCTTTTGGATTGTACGAATTTAAATTCATGACGTTCGGGCTGTGTAACGCAGCCCAAACGTTCCAACGCCTTATAAACGAGGTACTTCGCGGGCTAGATTTTATCTTCCCATACATCGACGACATCTGCGTAGCATCGCCTTCCCTTCAGCAACATCGCCGCGACCTTACCGAAGTTTTTCGCCGTCTTCGAGAAAATCACTTAGCAATAAATTTCAACAAGTATGAATTTGGCAAAAAATAAATAAGGTTTCTTGGTCATCTCGTTAACGCCGACGGTATTCGCCCCCTACCGGAGAAAGTAAAAGCTGTGCAAGATTTTCCTAAGCCCAAGGTAGCCCAGGAGCTGAAAAGATTTTTAGCCATGCTTAATTTTTATCGAAAATTTTTACAGAATGCGATTTCTTATCAAATGGTGCTACAACGACTTATTAAAGGAAACAAGAAAAACGACCGCACGCTTCTTAAATGGGATCAAGCTGCCGAGGCTGCATTCCAACGATGTAAAGACGAGCTAGCCAAAACCGCCCATTTAGCACATCGCGCTGCCGACACCGAGCTGGCCATCTACGTAGATGCTTCCGACACAGCAGTAGGAGCAGCCCTACACCAAAAAGTCAATCAGTGCCTTCAGCCCTTGGCGTTCTATTCGAGCAAATTTACAAATACACAACAAAAATACTCAACATATGATCGGGAGCTAACAGCTATGTATCAAGCCGTGTGCCAATTCCGGTATATGATATAGGGACGACAGTGTTATATTGTCACCGACCATCGACCGCTGATTTTTGCGTTTCAGCAAGAGCTCGAAAAAGCTTCACCCCGACGACTTCGCCAACTCGACTTCATCAGTCACTTCACAACCGTCATCCGCCATACGCCCGGCATAACGAATGCTACAGCCGACGCACTGTCGCGTATAGACTCAATCAACAGCGAGATAGACTACTCCCGTATAGCAACAGCGCAACAAAGTGACGACGAGCTCCAGCAAATATTCGTAAACTCAGGTAATGCAATGAATTCTTTAAAGTTAAAACTTTTTTCAATCCCAGGGTCCAACAACCAACTAATATGCGACACTACTACATCCCACATTCGGCCTTTTATCCCGAAAGATTTTCGCCAACAAATTTTGACAACTATCCACAGCTTGTTACACCCAGGTGTTCGGGCCACAACTAAATTGGTCACTAGCAGGTTTTGTTGGCCCGGGATTCGAAAAGATTGCACAATTTTTGTTCGCAACTGCCTACAGTGTCAGCGATCAAAAATTCAACGCCACACTCGCTCAACTCCCGCCAAATACGAACTGACTAGGCAGCGTTTCGCACATATCAACATCGACATCGTTGGACCGTTTCCATTGTGCGAGGGTCAACGATACTGTTTGACGATAGTTGATCGTTTTAAACGATGGCCGGAAGCAGTTCCAATCCCGGATATGAGCGCCGATTCCGTCGTTAAAGCCTTATTATCCCAGTGGATTTCCAGATTTGGTGTTCCAACCCGAATAACGTGTGACCGCGGCGCTAGCAAACGGGATGATTGAGAGATGGCATAGAACCTTTAAGTCAGCAATACTATGCCATAATCCAACAAAATAGGTATCGCATCTACCGATGATCCTGCTTGGTTTACGGGTCGCCTTTAAGCCCAATTTAAACGCAGCACCAGCAGAATTGGTATATGGCACAACACTGTCAATTCCAGGAGAATTTTTCAGCCAGCGAAAGTTACTTCGACCAACGATTTCATTACCGACTTCCGAACCGCCATGCAAAAGCTCAGCCCAACTGATGCCGTCCACCACTCAACACAGCCAACTTTCATATCGAAAATCCTATGGTCCGCGACACACGTTTTCGTTCGCAACGACACGATACGACCATCGCTTACACACCCTTACGATGGCCCCTATTTGGTAATAAAACGTTATCAAAAATACTTCAAGATTTTAATACGAGTTCGTCCAAATAACATCAGCATAGATCGATTAAAACCTGCCTTCCTAACAAGCACCGAGCCTTACGAAAATTCAGCTTCACCAGACATTCCTGCTAGTCAATTGCAATCACCAGACATTCCTGCAAGTCAATTGCAATCACCAGACATTCCTGCAACTCAACTGCAAATGCCGGACATTCATCCTAGAACGCATCAATTTCAACATATACCCGCCAGTTTTCAAAAGGTACTTGAAAAACTT
Organism: Panzeria rudis; assembly: GCA_956483635.1. NCBI lineage: Eukaryota > Metazoa > Arthropoda > Insecta > Diptera > Tachinidae > Panzeria > Panzeria rudis. The sequence continues at coordinate 59,239,737 of OY101449.1, forward strand.
CCAAAAAGTACAAAAACACCATCGAACTCAGAACCCATGGTAAGCTTTTCACCTGAAGTCAACCTGCCAACAACCACCTCACGTGGCCAGCGTATTCGGCTTCCCGCAAGATTCAGGTGAGTCCGCTCCAGCGGGGGGAATGATGTGGCGCCCTGTTGATAGACAGCCCTGCAATTACAAGTTGATTAACTGGCTATTAATGTAATCGTAACCTATAATTATTAACTCTTATTTTGTACAACACAAGTTAACAAAAAGAAATTGCCTTTTTTTAAAAAAATCATACGATCACTCGCTTCATATTCGTCCGTTTGTAAACCCTTGATTCTGCGAAATATCAAAATAAATTGTAGTATTAATAGTTTGTAAAATCCTGTAGATTAAGTGAATATTTGAATTGAACTTAATCCAAACTACTCTTTATTGGTACAGTAAAATACCAAATATATATATATATATATATATATATATATATATATATATATATATATATATATATATATATATATATATATATATATATATATATATATATATATATATATATATATATATATATATATATATATATATATATATATATATATATATATATATATATATATATATATATATATATATATATATATATATATATATATATATATATATATATATATATATATATATATATATATATATATATATATATATATATATATATATATATATATATATATATATATATATATATATATATATATATATATATATATATATATATATATATATATATATATATATATATATATATATATATATATATATATATATATATATATATATATATTAAATTTTTTTTTTTGAAGAATAAAGTGAAAGTAAGTTGAATAATATTAATTTAGTATATATTTAATGTTAAATATATTTTTTGCAACAATTTTTGACTTTAGTGGGTCGCGCTAAACATTAATTAATTTTACAACTAAGGATATTCAAAGGGTTCTCTCATGCTCTGCAAAAATGATATCAAACGCAATAAAATATAAAGATAAAGCAGAGGCGATAAAAGAAAAGCGTTAACTCGCATGCAATATTAGCTGCCACTAGAAAAAATGTGGATGTATTAGTAAAAAATCATGAATGTATTGAGTTTTCGAGCTCCCAGTGGCATGTGTAAACGTTAAGTAAATGAATTTTCAGTTTTTTTTTATTAAATGATTAAGAGCGTTGTAACTATGGTAGCATAATATGGTCCCGTCTCCGAAGAATTCTCTAATTTGACCTATACCGGAAATAGTACTTCAGCGAAATAAAATAATTTTTTTCTTTTTGAAACTTTGTTCTAAAAAAAGCGTTCCAGCAATATAAACTATATACCAAATTAAGGGTAATAAGAATTTCCAAATTTAGACCTATACCGGAAATAGTACTTTAGCGAAATAAAAGAATTTTTTTCTTTTTGAAACTTTGTTCTAAAAAAAGCGTTGCAGCAATATAAACTATATACCAAATTAAAGGTAACAAGGCCCGCTTTAATCTACATATGGTCCCGGCTCCGAAGAATTCTCAAATATTGACCTTTACCGAAATATATAGAAGGAGTGATATAGAAAGCTATTTATGTTACTGTAATAAGACGGTTTTTAATATATTTGGTAATATAATGACTACTATATTTTATTCTAAATAATGCCTTATTAAACAAATAATATGAATTTATTGTAATTTCTTATTAATTTCATAATATTTTTGCAATTTTCTACATTTAGTTTGTTGAATTACTTTGTTAACTCTCCCATAGTAAAAAAAGAAGATCAAGTATTCACAAGAAAATAGTTGATTCTAGACGGATGCTGCCATATAAAATGAAAAATTCTGATTTTTTAAACTAGGCCGCACTAAAATTTACCCTGCAAACCCAAAAGAGAGAGCAAACATATCGCTCTCATAAAAATGAGCGAAACAGATTTAGTTTGTTATTTTACTTTGTTATCTTCTCGGACGCAACCAAACACGTACATATAAAACATAGCTGTTGAGAAATTTTGCTAATGCATGTACCTGTATTATTGTGTCATGATTCTATCTAGCGCAAAACACTTAATCATGCTGTTACACATGCTAATACATCTTTTACTTAGCGTTTACACGTGCAGGTACAAGTTCGAAAAACTCAATACAGTCTTACTATTTTACTAATACACTTGCACTTTTAGCACTTGCAGCTCACTTGCAAGGCATTTTACAAGACAGTGAGATTTTGACACTTGCAGCAAGTAAAATTACAAGTTAAATAACAGTGTTACCCTATCAGCAGTTTAGTACACATTAACTGAATTGCAATATAACGTTATTGTATTTTTACTGATTTTAAATAAATTTAAAAGTTAATTTGATATTATTTTCCTTAAATATACGTAAATCAAGCAGTTAATGAAGTTTTAAAACATAAATATCGTAGGAAAAATACGAATAAAATTCAATGTTATCTGGTTCCCTTAAAATTAAATATTTTTGTATTATTGGCAACTCTGCATTAAAAAGTAAACAAAATCAAACACTTTTTTAGCTTCAATAATAAAGAAATTTTTTTAGTTGTTCTGCTCTCGCCGACATTTTTAAAATGAACTTTCACCTGCACGTGTAACCATTCAAGCAACTTGCAAGACAGTTGGGCATTTTTTCGAAATTTTCGTTGATAATACGTACACAGAACTTGCATGCAAGTACTTGCACATCTAAGCGCAGGGTTAAGTATCGCAGCATTTACATATGCAAGCCAAATATGAGGCCACGAACCTCAACAAATTTCCTTTTTCTTCTTTTCCCATAAAAACAAGCAAATTATACAGAAACCACTACATACATACTAAATTTGACAGCTTTTGTTCTAACATAATTGTACTGTCTTCTGTTTAAACATCAATTTGCAAACATGTCCCAGAACACTAACATTTACTGTCTACACAGTAATTTTTTGTGTTAGCAACAGATTTTGACAATTGCGAACACAATAATTTCCAAACTTACAACCCGTCTTCATGAAACTGCGCCCAGACGTGCAATTTTTATTTCTGGACATAAGAAATAATGTCAGCAGAATGACGTCACAAAAAAGTCTGTGTTCAAAGTCCTGTTAAGGGCTGGGTAAACGTAGTGACATTTGGCCACAATTTTATATATTCGTGTAGTAAACTTGCACGGCATTTTATACATTTTTTAGATATGAACATAAATAATGTGCAAATAATTAAAGAACAATTTAAATATTTTGTTTACTTGCATTCTTTCTTCTTTTTTCCTATAAAAACAAGCAAATTATACAGAAACCACTACATACATATTAAATTTGACAGATTGTGTCCTAACATAATTGCTCTGGCTTGTGTTTGAACATTAATTTCCAAACATGTGTCCGAACACTAACATTTACTGACCACACAGTCATTTTTTGTGTTAGCAACAGATTTTGACAATTGTTAACACAAAAATTTCCAAACTTATATCTGGTCAAGACCCGGTGTGAGACATAAGTTTGCAATTGTCAAAATTCTGTCCTAACACAAGAAATTAACGTGTGACTGAATGGGTTTCTTTTCTAACACATGTTTGGAAATCAATGTTAAAAAACCAGGCCGAAGAAATATGTTAGAACACAAGCTTTCAAATTTAATATGTGTTTTTTTTATAATTTGTTTGATTTTATGGAAAAAAAGAATAAGGAAAGTTAATAAATAAATGTTTTAGATGTTTTTTAATTATTTGTACATTATTTATCTTCATATTCATAAAATTTTTACAAACAGACCAATAATAAAGTGAAATATATAAAAAAATTACAAAATGCCGTGGTAGATGGGCATTATTTTGTTTGAAAGTATTGTGCCATTTATTGCATAGTATATTGTATAATCGATGACCCGCTTTAGAGATAACATAATTTTAACATTTCGTTTCGTTATTACTGGTTTGCTGCTTTTCAATGCTTTTTCCTATGTTTATGGCTAAAACCAATAATAAGGTGACGATATTCTGTAACACATATTCATATATTTACTGCTAGTTTAGACGGGGTTTAATCACATAAAAGTGCGGCCGTTTAGCGCACGGCGCCTCGGTTCAAAGTGAATTCAGTACCAGGTAGCCTTATCAGCACAGCTGATGGTCAGCTGATTACACGCAATCAGTCAAACTCCATATAAAAAAGAACTGTCAACGTACAAATAAAAATAGTACTACTTCGTTGTGTGTTGTTTTACTGATAACTCCACTTGATATTAAAGGGCCAAATAAACTACGCAAGCGGCTTGCCAAACATGACAGACATTTGCTTTTCTACAAGCCTGTTGTGTAATATATGGCGGAGTTCTTACGTTTGGCAAGCGGCTTGGCAACCTGCTTGCAGAAAAATCAAAAAAAATTTTGATATTTCGCTAAATTCTAATTATTCGCTAAATTCGAATAATTCAGTTAGGTACAAAGGCACCTGTAACTCAATAGCTTTATAAAAGTATAATAAGTTTCTAAACATAAGGAAATCAGCAAAAGGCAAACCTAAAAATTTTAGCAAATAAGATGACACATGCTGCAATCTAAGAGAATATAATATCGTAATAACTCTTATTTTATCTTGCTCAACTGTCATATTTACACAATTAATGTGAAAATTTTTTGCACAGAAAACGACCCACACTGCTTTGATATTTAGTGACATTCTTGTTGCAGATACATTAAAAAGTTTTCTTCTGCTTTATTGGCATTGTATGTATAAAAGTATGTGTTCGTATATTATAATTAAAAACTGAACAGCAGCAATCAAGAACAGAAAAACTTGGCGGCAAAATTATATGTATGTATGTACACAAAAACACCAAAACTCAAAGCAACAACCAAACAATTGTTTTAATTTGCAAATTATAATACAAATGTAATAAATTTCGATTCCATAAAACCAGCTCTGTTGTAAAATGTAGTTTTGACTATTGCTGCTTTTTATTTTATCTTTCAAACATTTAATTATTTTCCTTTTTTGCTCAGCCAACAATAACCGCTTTTAATTACATATGGTGTTCAACCTCTCTTAGTCCATGTCCATATGAAGCAACTTTTGCTTCTGCAACTTTCTTAAATTTTCTTTTGAAGTTGCATTCGTGTCCATATAATGGAATTCTTACTGTGCATCTTTTGTTTTTTTTACATAGAATTTGTTGTTGCTCAATATTACGAAGAAGAAAACAAAAGAGAGTTGCATGTACATGAAGCAGTGTACCCCTTCCCTATCTTCCCACCTCTCTCTCCCATAAACTCAAAAGTTGCGCAGCAAATTTGAGTCGTATGGACATAGACTTAATAAACTAAAATTCTATTCTTTTGTTGGATTGAAATTTGGGATTTCTTTATTGATATTTATTTTTGTTTTTGTCATTTTATATGCTGTTTTTTTTCTTTTAAAACGTTGCAGCAACTCTTCAATATTCTTATTTCTTGCTTGAAGAAAAATATATTTTTAAGAAGTTTTCTTTATGTTGAAAAGTTGCTTTTTGGAAAATTTAGGAGAATTGTGTAGTATTTTATTATGCTGCCATAGTTACAACGCTCTTAATCATTTAATAAAAAAAAACTGAAAATTCATTTACTTAACGTTTACACATGCCACTGGGAGCTCGAAAACTCAATACACTCATGATTTTTTACTAATACATCCAAATTTTCTCTAGTGGCAGCTAATATTGCATGCGAGTTAACGCTTTTCTTTTATCGCCTCTGCTTTATCTTTATATTTTATTGCGTTTGATATCATTTTTGCAGAGCATGAGAGAACCCTTTGAATATCCTTAGTTGTAAAATTAATTAATGTTTAGCGCGACCCACTAAAGTCAAAAATTGTTGCAAAAAATATATTTAACATTAAATATATACTAAATTAATATTATTCAACTTACTTTCACTTTATTCTTCAAAAAAAAAAAATTAAATATATATATATATATATATATATATATATATATATATATATATATATATATATATATATATATATATATATATATATATATATATATATATATATATATATATATATATATATATATATATATATATATATATATATATATATATATATATATATATATATATATATATATATATATATATATATATATATATATATATATATATATATATATATATATATATATATATATATATATATATATATATATATATATATATATATATATATATATATATATATATATATATATATATATATATATATATATATATATATATATATATATATATATATATATATATATATATATATATATATATATATATATATATATATATATATATATATATATATATATATATATATATATATATATATATATATATATATATATATATATATATATATATATATATATATATATATATATATATATATATATATATTTAATTTTTTTTTGAAGAATAAAGTGAAAGTAAGTTGAATAATATTAATTTAGTATATATTTAATGTTAAATATATTTTTTGCAACAATTTTTGACTTTAGTGGGTCGCGCTAAACATTAATTAATTTTACAACTAAGGATATTCAAAGGGTTCTCTCATGCTCTGCAAAAATGATATCAAACGCAATAAAATATAAAGATAAAGCAGAGGCGATAAAAGAAAAGCGTTAACTCGCATGCAATATTAGCTGCCACTAGAAAAAATTTGGATGTATTAGTAAAAAATCATGAATGTATTGAGTTTTCGAGCTCCCAGTGGCATGTGTAAACGTTAACTAAATGAATTTTCAGTTTTTTTTTATTAAATGATTAAGAGCGTTGTAACTATGGTAGCATAATATGGTCCCGTCTCCGAAGAATTCTCTAATTTGACCTATACCGGAAATAGTACTTCAGCGAAATAAAATAATTTTTTTCTTTTTGAAACTTTGTTCTAAAAAAAGCGTTCCAGCAATATAAACTATATACCAAATTAAGGGTAATAAGAATTTCCAAATTTAGACCTATACCGGAAATAGTACTTTAGCGAAATAAAATAATTTTTTTCTTTTTGAAACTTTGTTCTAAAAAAAGCGTTGCAGCAATATAAACTATATACCAAATTAAAGGTAACAAGGCCCGCTTCAATCTACATATGGTCCCGGCTCCGAAGAATTCTCAAATATTGACCTTTACCGAAATATATAGAAGGAGTGATATAGAAAGCTATTTATGTTACTGTAATAAGACGGTTTTTAATATATTTGGTAATATAATGACTACTATATTTTATTCTAAATAATGCCTTATTAAACAAATAATATGAATTTATTGTAATTTCTTATTAATTTCATAATATTTTTGCAATTTTCTACATTTAGTTTGTTGAATTACTTTGTTAACTCTCCCATAGTAAAAAAAGAAGATCAAGTATTCACAAGAAAATAGTTGATTCTAGACGGATGCTGCCATATAAAATGAAAAATTCTGATTTTTTAAACTAGGCCGCACTAAAATTTACCCTGCAAACCCAAAAGAGAGAGCAAACATATCGCTCTCATAAAAATGAGCGAAACAGATTTAGTTTGTTATTTTACTTTGTTATCTTCTCGGACGCAACCAAACACGTACATATAAAACATAGCTGTTGAGAAATTTTGCTAATGCATGTACCTGTATTATTGTGTCATGATTCTATCTAGCGCAAAACACTTAATCATGCTGTTACACATGCTAATACATCTTTTACTTAGCGTTTACACGTGCAGGTACAAGTTCGAAAAACTCAATACAGTCTTACTATTTTACTAATACACTTGCACTTTTAGCACTTGCAGCTCACTTGCAAGGCATTTTACAAGACAGTGAGATTTTGACACTTGCAGCAAGTAAAATTACAAGTTAAATAACAGTGTTACCCTATCAGCAGTTTAGTACACATTAACTGAATTGCAATATAACGTTATTGTATTTTTACTGATTTTAAATAAATTTAAAAGTTAATTTGATATTTCCTTAAATATACGTAAATCAAGCAGTTAATGAAGTTTTAAAACATAAATATCGTAGGAAAAATACGAATAAAATTCAATGTTATCTGGTTCCCTTAAAATTAAATATTTTTGTATTATTGGCAACTCTGCATTAAAAAGTAAACAAAATCAAACACTTTTTTAGCTTCAATAATAAAGAAATTTTTTTAGTTGTTCTGCTCTCGCCGACATTTTTAAAATGAACTTTCACCTGCACGTGTAACCATTCAAGCAACTTGCAAGACAGTTGGGCATTTTTTCGAAATTTTCGTTGATAATACGTACACAGAACTTGCATGCAAGTACTTGCACATCTAAGCGCAGGGTTAAGTATCGCAGCATTTACATATGCAAGCCAAATATGAGGCCACGAACCTCAACAAATTTCCTTTTTCTTCTTTTCCCATAAAAACAAGCAAATTATACAGAAACCACTACATACATACTAAATTTGACAGCTTTTGTTCTAACATAATTGTACTGTCTTCTGTTTAAACATCAATTTGCAAACATGTCCCAGAACACTAACATTTACTGTCTACACAGTAATTTTTTGTGTTAGCAACAGATTTTGACAATTGCGAACACAATAATTTCCAAACTTACAACCCGTCTTCATGAAACTGCGCCCAGACGTGCAATTTTTATTTCTGGACATAAGAAATAATGTCAGCAGAATGACGTCACAAAAAAGTCTGTGTTCAAAGTCCTGTTAAGGGCTGGGTAAACGTAGTGACATTTGGCCACAATTTTATATATTCGTGTAGTAAACTTGCACGGCATTTTATACATTTTTTAGATATGAACATAAATAATGTGCAAATAATTAAAGAACAATTTAAATATTTTGTTTACTTGCATTCTTTCTTCTTTTTTCCTATAAAAACAAGCAAATTATACAGAAACCACTACATACATATTAAATTTGACAGATTGTGTCCTAACATAATTGCTCTGGCTTGTGTTTGAACATTAATTTCCAAACATGTGTCCGAACACTAACATTTACTGACCACACAGTAATTTTTTGTGTTAGCAACAGATTTTGACAATTGTTAACACAAAAATTTCCAAACTTATATCTGGTCAAGACCCGGTGTGAGACATAAGTTTGCAATTGTCAAAATTCTGTCCTAACACAAGAAATTAACGTGTGACTGAATGGGTTTCTTTTCTAACACATGTTTGGAAATCAATGTTAAAAAACCAGGCCGAAGAAATATGTTAGAACACAAGCTTTCAAATTTAATATGTGTTTTTTTTATAATTTGTTTGATTTTATGGAAAAAAGAATAAGGAAAGTTAATAAATAAATGTTTTAGATGTTTTTTAATTATTTGTACATTATTTATCTTCATATTCATAAAATTTTTACAAACAGACCAATAATAAAGTGAAATATATAAAAAAATTACAAAATGCCGTGGTAGATGGGCATTATTTTGTTTGAAAGTATTGTGCCATTTATTGCATAGTATATTGTATAATCGATGACCCGCTTTAGAGATAACATAATTTTAACATTTCGTTTCGTTATTACTGGTTTGCTGCTTTTCAATGCTTTTTCCTATGTTTATGGCTAAAACCAATAATAAGGTGACGATATTCTGTAACACATATTCATATATTTACTGCTAGTTTAGACGGGGTTTAATCACATAAAAGTGCGGCCATTTAGCGCACGGCGCCTCGGTTCAAAGTGAATTCAGTACCAGGTAGCCTTATCAGCACAGCTGATGGTCAGCTGATTACACGCAATCAGTCAAACTCCATATAAAAAAGAACTGTCAACGTACAAATAAAAATAGTACTATTACAACTTCGTTGTGTGTTGTTTTACTGATAACTCCACTTGATATTAAAGGGCCAAATAAACTACGCAAGCGGCTTGCCAAACATGACAGACATTTGCTTTTCTACAAGCCTGTTGTGTAATATATGGCGGAGTTCTTACGTTTGGCAAGCGGCTTGGCAACCTGCTTGCAGAAAAATCAAAAAAAATTTTGATATTTCGCTAAATTCTAATTATTCGCTAAATTCGAATAATTCAGTTAGGTACAAAGGCACCTGTAACTCAATAGCTTTATAAAAGTATAATAAGTTTCTAAACATAAGGAAATCAGCAAAAGGCAAACCTAAAAATTTTAGCAAATAAGATGACACATGCTGCAATCTAAGAGAATATAATATCGTAATAACTCTTATTTTATCTTGCTCAACTGTCATATTTACACAATTAATGTGAAAATTTTTTGCACAGAAAACGACCCACACTGCTTTGATATTTAGTGACATTCTTGTTGCAGATACATTAAAAAGTTTTCTTCTGCTTTATTGGCATTGTATGTATAAAAGTATGTGTTCGTATATTATAATTAAAAACTGAACAGCAGCAATCAAGAACAGAAAAACTTGGCGGCAAAATTATATGTATGTATGTACACAAAAACACCAAAACTCAAAGCAACAACCAAACAATTGTTTTAATTTGCAAATTATAATACAAATGTAATAAATTTCGATTCCATAAAACCAGCTCTGTTGTAAAATGTAGTTTTGACTATTGCTGCTTTTTATTTTATCTTTCAAACATTTAATTATTTTCCTTTTTTGCTCAGCCAACAATAACCGCTTTTAATTACATATGGTGTTCAACCTCTCTTAGTCCATGTCCATATGAAGCAACTTTTGCTTCTGCAACTTTCTTAAATTTTCTTTTGAAGTTGCATTCGTGTCCATATAATGGAATTCTTACTGTGCATCTTTTGTTTTTTTTACATAGAATTTGTTGTTGCTCAATATTACGAAGAAGAAAACAAAAGAGAGTTGCATGTACATGAAGCAGTGTACCCCTTCCCTATCTTCCCACCTCTCTCTCCCATAAACTCAAAAGTTGCGCAGCAAATTTGAGTCGTATGGACATAGACTTAATAAACTAAAATTCTATTCTTTTGTTGGATTGAAATTTGGGATTTCTTTATTGATATTTATTTTTGTTTTTGTCATTTTATATGCTGTTTTTTTTCTTTTAAAACGTTGCAGCAACTCTTCAATATTCTTATTTCTTGCTTGAAGAAAAATATATTTTTAAGAAGTTTTCTTTATGTTGAAAAGTTGCTTTTTGGAAAATTTAGGAGAATTGTGTAGTATTTTATTATGCTGCCATAGTTACAACGCTCTTAATCATTTAATAAAAAAAAACTGAAAATTCATTTACTTAACGTTTACACATGCCACTGGGAGCTCGAAAACTCAATACATTCATGATTTTTTACTAATACATCCAAATTTTCTCTAGTGGCAGCTAATATTGCATGCGAGTTAACGCTTTTCTTTTATCGCCTCTGCTTTATCTTTATATTTTATTGCGTTTGATATCATTTTTGCAGAGCATGAGAGAACCCTTTGAATATCCTTAGTTGTAAAATTAATTAATGTTTAGCGCGACCCACTAAAGTCAAAAATTGTTGCAAAAAATATATTTAACATTAAATATATACTAAATTAATATTATTCAACTTACTTTCACTTTATTCTTCAAAAAAAAAAAATTAAATATATATATATATATATATATATATATATATATATATATATATATATATATATATATATATATATATATATATATATATATATATATATATATATATATATATATATATATATATATATATATATATATATATATATATATATATATATATATATATATATATATATATATATATATATATATATATATATATATATATATATATATATATATATATATATATATATATATATATATATATATATATATATATATATATATATATATATATATATATATATATATATATATATATATATATATATATATATATATATATATATATATATATATATATATATATATATATATATATATATATATATATATATATATATATATATATATATATATATATATATATATATTTAATTTTTTTTTTGAAGAATAAAGTGAAAGTAAGTTGAATAATATTAATTTAGTATATATTTAATGTTAAATATATTTTTTGCAACAATTTTTGACTTTAGTGGGTCGCGCTAAACATTAATTAATTTTACAACTAAGGATATTCAAAGGGTTCTCTCATGCTCTGCAAAAATGATATCAAACGCAATAAAATATAAAGATAAAGCAGAGGCGATAAAAGAAAAGCGTTAACTCGCATGCAATATTAGCTGCCACTAGAGAAAATTTGGATGTATTAGTAAAAAATCATGAGTGTATTGAGTTTTCGAGCTCCCAGTGGCATGTGTAAACGTTAAGTAAATGAATTTTCAGTTTTTTTTTATTAAATGATTAAGAGCGTTGTAACTATGGCAGCATAATAAAATACTACACAATTCTCCTAAATTTTCCAAAAAGCAACTTTTCAACATAAAGAAAACTTCTTAAAAATATATTTTTCTTCAAGCAAGAAATAAGAATATTGAAGAGTTGCTGCAACGTTTTAAAAGAAAAAAAACAGCATATAAAATGACAAAAACAAAAATAAATATCAATAAAGAAATCCCAAATTTCAATCCAACAAAAGAATAGAATTTTAGTTTATTAAGTCTATGTCCATACGACTCAAATTTGCTGCGCAACTTTTGAGTTTATGGGAGAGAGAGGTGGGAAGATAGGGAAGGGGTACACTGCTTCATGTACATGCAACTCTCTTTTGTTTTCTTCTTCGTAATATTGAGCAACAACAAATTCTATGTAAAAAAAACAAAAGATGCACAGTAAGAATTCCATTATATGGACACGAATGCAACTTCAAAAGAAAATTTAAGAAAGTTGCAGAAGCAAAAGTTGCTTCATATGGACATGGACTAAGAGAGGTTGAACACCATATGTAATTAAAAGCGGTTATTGTTGGCTGAGCAAAAAAGGAAAATAATTAAATGTTTGAAAGATAAAATAAAAAGCAGCAATAGTCAAAACTACATTTTACAACAGAGCTGGTTTTATGGAATCGAAATTTATTACATTTGTATTATAATTTGCAAATTAAAACAATTGTTTGGTTGTTGCTTTGAGTTTTGGTGTTTTTGTGTACATACATACATATAATTTTGCCGCCAAGTTTTTCTGTTCTTGATTGCTGCTGTTCAGTTTTTAATTATAATATACGAACACATACTTTTATACATACAATGCCAATAAAGCAGAAGAAAACTTTTTAATGTATCTGCAACAAGAATGTCACTAAATATCAAAGCAGTGTGGGTCGTTTTCTGTGCAAAAAATTTTCACATTAATTGTGTAAATATGACAGTTGAGCAAGATAAAATAAGAGTTATTACGATATTATATTCTCTTAGATTGCAGCATGTGTCATCTTATTTGCTAAAATTTTTAGGTTTGCCTTTTGCTGATTTCCTTATGTTTAGAAACTTATTATACTTTTATAAAGCTATTGAGTTACAGGTGCCTTTGTACCTAACTGAATTATTCGAATTTAGCGAATAATTAGAATTTAGCGAAATATCAAAATTTTTTTTGATTTTTCTGCAAGCAGGTTGCCAAGCCGCTTGCCAAACGTAAGAACTCCGCCATATATTACACAACAGGCTTGTAGAAAAGCAAATGTCTGTCATGTTTGGCAAGCCGCTTGCGTAGTTTATTTGGCCCTTTAATATCAAGTGGAGTTATCAGTAAAACAACACACAACGAAGTTGTAATAGTACTATTTTTATTTGTACGTTGACAGTTCTTTTTTATATGGAGTTTGACTGATTGCGTGTAATCAGCTGACCATCAGCTGTGCTGATAAGGCTACCTGGTACTGAATTCACTTTGAACCGAGGCGCCGTGCGCTAAATGGCCGCACTTTTATGTGATTAAACCCCGTCTAAACTAGCAGTAAATATATGAATATGTGTTACAGAATATCGTCACCTTATTATTGGTTTTAGCCATAAACATAGGAAAAAGCATTGAAAAGCAGCAAACCAGTAATAACGAAACGAAATGTTAAAATTATGTTATCTCTAAAGCGGGTCATCGATTATACAATATACTATGCAATAAATGGCACAATACTTTCAAACAAAATAATGCCCATCTACCACGGCATTTTGTAATTTTTTTATATATTTCACTTTATTATTGGTCTGTTTGTAAAAATTTTATGAATATGAAGATAAATAATGTACAAATAATTAAAAAACATCTAAAACATTTATTTATTAACTTTCCTTATTCTTTTTTCCATAAAATCAAACAAATTATAAAAAAAACACATATTAAATTTGAAAGCTTGTGTTCTAACATATTTCTTCGGCCTGGTTTTTTAACATTGATTTCCAAACATGTGTTAGAAAAGAAACCCATTCAGTCACACGTTAATTTCTTGTGTTAGGACAGAATTTTGACAATTGCAAACTTATGTCTCACACCGGGTCTTGACCAGATATAAGTTTGGAAATTTTTGTGTTAACAATTGTCAAAATCTGTTGCTAACACAAAAAATTACTGTGTGGTCAGTAAATGTTAGTGTTCGGACACATGTTTGGAAATTAATGTTCAAACACAAGCCAGAGCAATTATGTTAGGACACAATCTGTCAAATTTAATATGTATGTAGTGGTTTCTGTATAATTTGCTTGTTTTTATAGGAAAAAAGAAGAAAGAATGCAAGTAAACAAAATATTTAAATTGTTCTTTAATTATTTGCACATTATTTATGTTCATATCTAAAAAATGTATAAAATGCCGTGCAAGTTTACTACACGAATATATAAAATTGTGGCCAAATGTCACTACGTTTACCCAGCCCTTAACAGGACTTTGAACACAGACTTTTTTGTGACGTCATTCTGCTGACATTATTTCTTATGTCCAGAAATAAAAATTGCACGTCTGGGCGCAGTTTCATGAAGACGGGTTGTAAGTTTGGAAATTATTGTGTTCGCAATTGTCAAAATCTGTTGCTAACACAAAAAATTACTGTGTAGACAGTAAATGTTAGTGTTCTGGGACATGTTTGCAAATTGATGTTTAAACAGAAGACAGTACAATTATGTTAGAACAAAAGCTGTCAAATTTAGTATGTATGTAGTGGTTTCTGTATAATTTGCTTGTTTTTATGGGAAAAGAAGAAAAAGGAAATTTGTTGAGGTTCGTGGCCTCATATTTGGCTTGCATATGTAAATGCTGCGATACTTAACCCTGCGCTTAGATGTGCAAGTACTTGCATGCAAGTTCTGTGTACGTATTATCAACGAAAATTTCGAAAAAATGCCCAACTGTCTTGCAAGTTGCTTGAATGGTTACACGTGCAGGTGAAAGTTCATTTTAAAAATGTCGGCGAGAGCAGAACAACTAAAAAAATTTCTTTATTATTGAAGCTAAAAAAGTGTTTGATTTTGTTTACTTTTTAATGCAGAGTTGCCAATAATACAAAAATATTTAATTTTAAGGGAACCAGATAACATTGAATTTTATTCGTATTTTTCCTACGATATTTATGTTTTAAAACTTCATTAACTGCTTGATTTACGTATATTTAAGGAAAATAATATCAAATTAACTTTTAAATTTATTTAAAATCAGTAAAAATACAATAACGTTATATTGCAATTCAGTTAATGTGTACTAAACTGCTGATAGGGTAACACTGTTATTTAACTTGTAATTTTACTTGCTGCAAGTGTCAAAATCTCACTGTCTTGTAAAATGCCTTGCAAGTGAGCTGCAAGTGCTAAAAGTGCAAGTGTATTAGTAAAATAGTAAGACTGTATTGAGTTTTTCGAACTTGTACCTGCACGTGTAAACGCTAAGTAAAAGATGTATTAGCATGTGTAACAGCATGATTAAGTGTTTTGCGCTAGATAGAATCATGACACAATAATACAGGTACATGCATTAGCAAAATTTCTCAACAGCTATGTTTTATATGTACGTGTTTGGTTGCGTCCGAGAAGATAACAAAGTAAAATAACAAACTAAATCTGTTTCGCTCATTTTTATGAGAGCGATATGTTTGCTCTCTCTTTTGGGTTTGCAGGGTAAATTTTAGTGCGGCCTAGTTTAAAAAATCAGAATTTTTCATTTTATATGGCAGCATCCGTCTAGAATCAACTATTTTCTTGTGAATACTTGATCTTCTTTTTTTACTATGGGAGAGTTAACAAAGTAATTCAACAAACTAAATGTAGAAAATTGCAAAAATATTATGAAATTAATAAGAAATTACAATAAATTCATATTATTTGTTTAATAAGGCATTATTTAGAATAAAATATAGTAGTCATTATATTACCAAATATATTAAAAACCGTCTTATTACAGTAACATAAATAGCTTTCTATATCACTCCTTCTATATATTTCGGTAAAGGTCAATATTTGAGAATTCTTCGGAGCCGGGACCATATGTAGATTGAAGCGGGCCTTGTTACCTTTAATTTGGTATATAGTTTATATTGCTGCAACGCTTTTTTTAGAACAAAGTTTCAAAAAGAAAAAAATTATTTTATTTCGCTAAAGTACTATTTCCGGTATAGGTCTAAATTTGGAAATTCTTATTACCCTTAATTTGGTATATAGTTTATATTGCTGGAACGCTTTTTTTAGAACAAAGTTTCAAAAAGAAAAAAATTATTTTATTTCGCTGAAGTACTATTTCCGGTATAGGTCAAATTAGAGAATTCTTCGGAGACGGGACCATATTATGCTACCATAGTTACAACGCTCTTAATCATTTAATAAAAAAAAACTGAAAATTCATTTAGTTAACGTTTACACATGCCACTGGGAGCTCGAAAACTCAATACATTCATGATTTTTTACTAATACATCCAAATTTTTTCTAGTGGCAGCTAATATTGCATGCGAGTTAACGCTTTTCTTTTATCGCCTCTGCTTTATCTTTATATTTTATTGCGTTTGATATCATTTTTGCAGAGCATGAGAGAACCCTTTGAATATCCTTAGTTGTAAAATTAATTAATGTTTAGCGCGACCCACTAAAGTCAAAAATTGTTGCAAAAAATATATTTAACATTAAATATATACTAAATTAATATTATTCAACTTACTTTCACTTTATTCTTCAAAAAAAAATTAAATATATATATATATATATATATATATATATATATATATATATATATATATATATATATATATATATATATATATATATATATATATATATATATATATATATATATATATATATATATATATATATATATATATATATATATATATATATATATATATATATATATATATATATATATATATATATATATATATATATATATATATATATATATATATATATATATATATATATATATATATATATATATATATATATATATATATATATATATATATATATATATATATATATATATATATATATATATATATATATATATATATATATATATATATATATATATATATATATATATATATATATATATATATATATATATATATATATATATATATATATATATATATATATATATATATATATATATATATATATATATATATATATATATATATATTTAATTTTTTTTTTTTGAAGAATAAAGTGAAAGTAAGTTGAATAATATTAATTTAGTATATATTTAATGTTAAATATATTTTTTGCAACAATTTTTGACTTTAGTGGGTCGCGCTAAACATTAATTAATTTTACAACTAAGGATATTCAAAGGGTTCTCTCATGCTCTGCAAAAATGATATCAAACGCAATAAAATATAAAGATAAAGCAGAGGCGATAAAAGAAAAGCGTTAACTCGCATGCAATATTAGCTGCCACTAGAGAAAATTTGGATGTATTAGTAAAAAATCATGAGTGTATTGAGTTTTCGAGCTCCCAGTGGCATGTGTAAACGTTAAGTAAATGAATTTTCAGTTTTTTTTTATTAAATGATTAAGAGCGTTGTAACTATGGCAGCATAATAAAATACTACACAATTCTCCTAAATTTTCCAAAAAGCAACTTTTCAACATAAAGAAAACTTCTTAAAAATATATTTTTCTTCAAGCAAGAAATAAGAATATTGAAGAGTTGCTGCAACGTTTTAAAAGAAAAAAAACAGCATATAAAATGACAAAAACAAAAATAAATATCAATAAAGAAATCCCAAATTTCAATCCAACAAAAGAATAGAATTTTAGTTTATTAAGTCTATGTCCATACGACTCAAATTTGCTGCGCAACTTTTGAGTTTATGGGAGAGAGAGGTGGGAAGATAGGGAAGGGGTACACTGCTTCATGTACATGCAACTCTCTTTTGTTTTCTTCTTCGTAATATTGAGCAACAACAAATTCTATGTAAAAAAAACAAAAGATGCACAGTAAGAATTCCATTATATGGACACGAATGCAACTTCAAAAGAAAATTTAAGAAAGTTGCAGAAGCAAAAGTTGCTTCATATGGACATGGACTAAGAGAGGTTGAACACCATATGTAATTAAAAGCGGTTATTGTTGGCTGAGCAAAAAAGGAAAATAATTAAATGTTTGAAAGATAAAATAAAAAGCAGCAATAGTCAAAACTACATTTTACAACAGAGCTGGTTTTATGGAATCGAAATTTATTACATTTGTATTATAATTTGCAAATTAAAACAATTGTTTGGTTGTTGCTTTGAGTTTTGGTGTTTTTGTGTACATACATACATATAATTTTGCCGCCAAGTTTTTCTGTTCTTGATTGCTGCTGTTCAGTTTTTAATTATAATATACGAACACATACTTTTATACATACAATGCCAATAAAGCAGAAGAAAACTTTTTAATGTATCTGCAACAAGAATGTCACTAAATATCAAAGCAGTGTGGGTCGTTTTCTGTGCAAAAAATTTTCACATTAATTGTGTAAATATGACAGTTGAGCAAGATAAAATAAGAGTTATTACGATATTATATTCTCTTAGATTGCAGCATGTGTCATCTTATTTGCTAAAATTTTTAGGTTTGCCTTTTGCTGATTTCCTTATGTTTAGAAACTTATTATACTTTTATAAAGCTATTGAGTTACAGGTGCCTTTGTACCTAACTGAATTATTCGAATTTAGCGAATAATTAGAATTTAGCGAAATATCAAAATTTTTTTTGATTTTTCTGCAAGCAGGCTGCCAAGCCGCTTGCCAAACGTAAGAACTCCGCCATATATTACACAACAGGCTTGTAGAAAAGCAAATGTCTGTCATGTTTGGCAAGCCGCTTGCGTAGTTTATTTGGCCCTTTAATATCAAGTGGAGTTATCAGTAAAACAACACACAACGAAGTTGTAATAGTACTATTTTTATTTGTACGTTGACAGTTCTTTTTTATATGGAGTTTGACTGATTGCGTGTAATCAGCTGACGATCAGCTCTGCTGATAAGGCTACCTGGTACTGAATTCACTTTGAACCGAGGCGCCGTGCGCTAAACGGCCGCACTTTTATGTGATTAAACCCCGTCTAAACTAGCAGTAAATATATGAATATGTGTTACAGAATATCGTCACCTTATTATTGGTTTTAGCCATAAACATAGGAAAAAGCATTGAAAAGCAGCAAACCAGTAATAACGAAACGAAATGTTAAAATTATGTTATCTCTAAAGCGGGTCATCGATTATACAATATACTATGCAATAAATGGCACAATACTTTCAAACAAAATAATGCCCATCTACCACGGCATTTTGTAATTTTTTTATATATTTCACTTTATTATTGGTCTGTTTGTAAAAATTTTATGAATATGAAGATAAATAATGTACAAATAATTAAAAAACATCTAAAACATTTATTTATTAACTTTCCTTATTCTTTTTTTCCATAAAATCAAACAAATTATAAAAAAAACACATATTAAATTTGAAAGCTTGTGTTCTAACATATTTCTTCGGCCTGGTTTTTTAACATTGATTTCCAAACATGTGTTAGAAAAGAAACCCATTCAGTCACACGTTAATTTCTTGTGTTAGGACAGAATTTTGACAATTGCAAACTTATGTCTCACACCGGGTCTTGACCAGATATAAGTTTGGAAATTTTTGTGTTAACAATTGTCAAAATCTGTTGCTAACACAAAAAATGACTGTGTGGTCAGTAAATGTTAGTGTTCGGACACATGTTTGGAAATTAATGTTCAAACACAAGCCAGAGCAATTATGTTAGGACACAATCTGTCAAATTTAATATGTATGTAGTGGTTTCTGTATAATTTGCTTGTTTTTATAGGAAAAAAGAAGAAAGAATGCAAGTAAACAAAATATTTAAATTGTTCTTTAATTATTTGCACATTATTTTTGTTCATATCTAAAAAAGGTATAAAATGCCGTGCAAGTTTACTACACGAATATATAAAATTGTGGCCAAATGTCACTACGTTTACCCAGCCCTTAACAGGACTTTGAACACAGACTTTTTTGTGACGTCATTCTGCTGACATTATTTCTTATGTCCAGAAATAAAAATTGCACGTCTGGGCGCAGTTTCATGAAGACGGGTTGTAAGTTTGGAAATTATTGTGTTCGCAATTGTCAAAACCTGTTGCTAACACAAAAAATTACTGTGTAGACAGTAAATGTTAGTGTTCTGGGACATGTTTGCAAATTGATGTTTAAACAGAAGACAGTACAATTATGTTAGAACAAAAGCTGTCAAATTTAGTATGTATGTAGTGGTTTCTGTATAATTTGCTTGTTTTTATGGGAAAAGAAGAAAAAGGAAATTTGTTGAGGTTCGTGGCCTCATATTTGGCTTGCATATGTAAATGCTGCGATACTTAACCCTGCGCTTAGATGTGCAAGTACTTGCATGCAAGTTCTGTGTACGTATTATCAACGAAAATTTCGAAAAAATGCCCAACTGTCTTGCAAGTTGCTTGAATGGTTACACGTGCAGGTGAAAGTTCATTTTAAAAATGTCGGCGAGAGCAGAACAACTAAAAAAATTTCTTTATTATTGAAGCTAAAAAAGTGTTTGATTTTGTTTACTTTTTAATGCAGAGTTGCCAATAATACAAAAATATTTAATTTTAAGGGAACCAGATAACATTGAATTTTATTCGTATTTTTCCTACGATATTTATGTTTTAAAACTTCATTAACTGCTTGATTTACGTATATTTAAGGAAAATAATATCAAATTAACTTTTAAATTTATTTAAAATCAGTAAAAATACAATAACGTTATATTGCAATTCAGTTAATGTGTACTAAACTGCTGATAGGGTAACACTGTTATTTAACTTGTAATTTTACTTGCTGCAAGTGTCAAAATCTCACTGTCTTGTAAAATGCCTTGCAAGTGAGCTGCAAGTGCTAAAAGTGCAAGTGTATTAGTAAAATAGTAAGACTGTATTGAGTTTTTCGAACTTGTACCTGCACGTGTAAACGCTAAGTAAAAGATGTATTAGCATGTGTAACAGCATGATTAAGTGTTTTGCGCTAGATAGAATCATGACACAATAATACAGGTACATGCATTAGCAAAATTTCTCAACAGCTATGTTTTATATGTACGTGTTTGGTTGCGTCCGAGAAGATAACAAAGTAAAATAACAAACTAAATCTGTTTCGCTCATTTTTATGAGAGCGATATGTTTGCTCTCTCTTTTGGGTTTGCAGGGTAAATTTTAGTGCGGCCTAGTTTAAAAAATCAGAATTTTTCATTTTATATGGCAGCATCCGTCTAGAATCAACTATTTTCTTGTGAATACTTGATCTTCTTTTTTTACTATGGGAGAGTTAACAAAGTAATTCAACAAACTAAATGTAGAAAATTGCAAAAATATTATGAAATTAATAAGAAATTACAATAAATTCATATTATTTGTTTAATAAGGCATTATTCAGAATAAAATATAGTAGTCATTATATTACCAAATATATCAAAAACCGTCTTATTACAGTAACATAAATAGCTTTCTATATCACTCCTTCTATATATTTCGGTAAAGGTCAATATTTGAGAATTCTTCGGAGCCGGGACCATATGTTGATTGAAGCGGGCCTTGTTACCTTTAATTTGGTATATAGTTTATATTGCTGCAACGCTTTTTTTAGAACAAAGTTCCAAAAAGAAAAAAATTATTTTATTTCGCTAAAGTACTATTTCCGGTATAGGTCTAAATTTGGAAATTCTTATTACCCTTAATTTGGTATATAGTTTATATTGCTGGAACGCTTTTTTTAGAACAAAGTTTCAAAAAGAAAAAAATTATTTTATTTCGCTGAAGTACTATTTCCGGTATAGGTCAAATTAGAGAATTCTTCGGAGACGGGACCATATGTAGATTGAAGCGGGCCTTGTTACCTTTAATTTGGTATATAGTTTATATTGCTGGAACGCTTTTTTTAAAACAAAGTTTCAAAAAGAAAAAAATTATTTTATTTCGCTGAAGAACTATTTCCGGTATAGGTCAAAACAAGAGAATTTTCGGAGCCAAAACCATATGTGGACTGAAGCAGGCCTTGTTACCTTTAATTTGGTATATTGTTTATATTGCTGAAACGCTTTTTTAGAACAAAGTTGCAAAAAGAAAAAAAATATTTTATTTCGCTCAAGTACTATTTCCGGTATAGGTCAATATTAGAGAATTCTTCGGAGCTGGGACCTCATGAAGAGTGAAGCGGGCCTTGTTACCTATAATTTGGTATATAGTTTATATTGGTGGAAGGTTTTTTTAGAACAAAGCCTCAAAAAGAAAAAAATTATTTTATTTCGCTGAGGTACTATTTCCGGTATAGGTCAAAATTAGAGAATTCTTCGGAGCCATGACCATATGTAAATTGAAGCGGGCCTTCTTACCTTTAATTGGGTATATAGTTTATATTTCTGGAACGCTTTGTTTAGAACAAAGTTTAAAAAAAAATTATTTTATTTCGCTGAAGTACTATTTCCAAAATAGGTCAAAACTAGAGAATTCTTCGAAGCCGGGACCATATGTTGATTGAAGCAGGCATTGTTACTTTAATTTGGTTTGTAGTTTATATTGCTGGAACGCTTTTTTTAGAACAAAGTTTCAAAAAGAAAAAAATTATTTTATTTTGCTGAAGTACTAATTCCGGTACAGGTTAAAATTAGAGAATTCTTCGGAAACAAAACAACATGTAGATTAAAGCGGGCCTTGTTACCTTTAATTTGGTATATAGTTTATATTGCTGGAATGCTTTTTTTTAGAACAAAGTTTCAAAAAGAAAAATATTATTTTATTTCGCTGATGTACTATTTCCGGTATAGGTCAAAATTAGATAGCTCTTCGGAGCCGGGACCATATGTAGATTGAAGCGGGCTTTTTTCCTTTAATTTGGTATATAGTTTATATTGCTGGAACGCTTGTTTTAGAACAAAGTTTCAAAAAGAAAAAAATTATTTTATTTCGCTGAAGTACTATTTCCGGTATAGGTCAAAATTAGAGAATTCTTCAAAAGCAAGACCATTAGTAGATTAAAGTGGGCCTTGTTACCTTTAATTTGGGATATAGTTTATATTGCTAAAAAGCCTTTTTTTAGAACAAATATTCAAGGATACTATTTCCGGTATATGAATTTGCCTTGGAAATATTCCAGGCGAATTTATAACTTTGAAACATTGTTTAAAAAACACTTGTCAGGTATATAAACCATACATAAAATTTAAGCTTAGAAGGTCCGCTTTCAGGTACATAAGGTCCGCCCCTAAAATTATTCCTTAATTTTGACCTATACCGGAAATAGTATCCGAACGAAATGAAATATTTTTTTTATTTTTGAAACTTCGTTCACAAAAATTTGTCAGGTATATAAACTATACACCTAATTAAAGCTTAAAAGATTCGCTTTAAGGTATATGTGGTCCGATCCCCGAACTATTCCTTTATTTTGCTATGCTGAAATATATATTAGGAGTGATATTAAAACTATGTTTTTTAATATATTTGGTATAAAATGACTAATATATTTTATTGTAAATAATATTTAAATAAACAAATAATATTATTTTATTGTAATTTCTTAATAATTTCGTAATATTTTTGCAATATAAAAATGTTCTTGATTTAGTTTGTTAAATTACTTTATTAACTCTCTCATAAAAAAAACGAAGAAGATAAAGTATTCACAATAAAATATCTGATTTAAGGCGGATGCTGCCAACTCATAACATACTTGAGCGAAATAAAATGAATTTTTTATTTTTAAAACTTTGCCAGCTATATTAACTATACACCAAATTAAAGCTTAGAAGGTCAGCCTTAAGGTAAATGTGGTCCGGTCCCCCAACTATTACTTAATTGTTATAAATTTGCCTTGGTAGTGTGCAAGGCAAATTCATAACATACTTAAGCGAAATAAAATTGTTTTTTTTCCTTTTTGAAACTTTGTTTTACAAAAAGCTTTTCAGCAATATAAACTATATAGCAAATTAAAGGTAACAAGGCCCGCTTCACTCTTCATGAGGTCCTGGCTCCGAAGAATTCTCTAATTTTGACCTATACTGGAAATAGTACTGCAGCGAAATAACATAATTTTTTTCTTTTTGAAACTTTGTTCTAAAAAAACGTTCCAGCAATATAAACTATATACCAAATTAAGGTAACAAGGCCCGCTTTAATCTTCATGCGGTCCCGGCGCCGAAGAACTCTCTAATTTTGACCTATACCGGAAATAGTACTTCAGCGAAATAAAATAATTATTTTCTTTTTAAAACTTTGTTCTAAAAAAAGCGTTCCAGCAATATGAACTATATACCAAATTAAAGGCAAAAAGGCCTGCTAGAATCTACATATAGTCATGGCTCTGAAGAATTCTCTAATATTGACCTATACCGGAAATAGTACTTCAGCGAAATAAAATAATTTTTTCTTTTAAACTTTGTTCTAAAAAAGCGTTCTAGCAATATGAACTGTATACCAAATTAAAGGTAACATGGCCTGCTTCAATCAACATATGGTCCCGGCTCCGAGGAGTTCTCTAATTTTGACCTATACCGGAAATACTACTTCAGCGAAATAAAATATTTTTTTTCTTTTTGAAACTTTGTTCTAAAACAAGCGTTCCAACAATATAAACTATATACCAAATTAAAGGCAACAAGGCCCGCTTCAATATACATATGGTCCCGGCTCCATAGAGCTCTCTAATTTTGACATATACCGGAAATAGTACTTTAGCGAAATAGAATAATTTTTTTCTTTTTGAAACTTTGTTCTAAAAAAAGCGTTCCAGCAATATAAGCTATATTTCAAATTTAAGGTAACAAGGCCCGCTTCAGTCTACATATGGTCCTGGCTCCGAAGAATTCTCTTATTTTGACCTATACCAGAAATAGTACTTCAGCGAAATAAAATAATTTTTTTCTTTTTGAAACGTTGTTCTAAAACAAGGGTTCCAGCAATATAAACTATATACCAAATTAAAGGCAATAAGGCCAGCTTCAATCTTCATATGGTCCTGGCTTCGAAGAATTCTCTAGTTTGGACTTATTTCGGAAATAGTACTTCAGCGAAATAAAATAATTTTTTTTTTAAACTTTGCTCTAAAAAAAGCGTTCCAGCAATATAAACTATATACCAAATTAAAGGTAAGAAGGCCCGCTTCAATCTACATATGGTCATGGCTCCGAAGAATTATCTAATTTTGACCTATACAGGAAATAGTACTTCAGCGAAATTAAATAATTTTTTTTTGAAACTTTGTTCTAAAAAAAGCGTTCCGGCAATATAAACTATATACCAAATTAAAGCTAACAAGTCCCGCTTCAATCTACGTGTGGGCCCGGCTCCGAAGAAATCTCTAATTTTGACCTATACCGGAAATAGTACTTCAGCGAAATAAAATAATTTTTTTTTAAACTTTGTCCTAAAAAAAGCTTTTCAGCAATATAAACTATATAGCAAATTAAAGGTAACAAGGCCCGCTTCACTCTTCATGAGGTCCCGGCTCCGAAGAATTCTCTAATTTTGACCTATACCGGAAAGAGTACTGCAGCGAAATAACATAATATTTTTCTTTTTGAAACTTTGTTCTAAAAAGGCGTTCCAGCAATATAAACTATACACCAAATCAAAGATGACAAGGCCCGCTTCAATCTACATATGGTCCCGGCGCCGAAGAATTCTCTAATTTTGACCTATACCGGAAATAGTACTTCAGCGAAATAAAATAATTATTTTCTTTTTAAAACTTTGTTCTAAAAAAAGCGTTCCAGCAATATGAACTATATACCAAATTAAAGGTAACAAGGCCTGCTTCAATCAACATATGGTCCCGGCTCCGAAGAGTTCTCTAATTTTGACCTATACCGGAAATAGTACTTCAGCGAAATAAAATAATTTTTTCTTTTTGAAACTTGGCTCTAAAAAAAGCGTTCCAGCAGTATGAACTATACACCAAATCAAAGATGACAAGGCCCGCTCCAATCTACATATGGTCCTGGCGCCGAAGAATTCTCTAATTTTGACCTATACCGGAAATAGTACTTCAGCGAAATAAAATGATTTTTTTCTTTTTCAAACTTGGCTCTAAAAAAAGCGTTCCAGCAGTATGAACTACACACCAAATTAAAGGCAACAAGGCCTGCTAGAATCTACATATAGTCATGGCTCTGAAGAATTCTCTAATATTGACCTATACCGGAAATAGTACTTCAGCGAAATAAAATAATTTTTTCTTTTTAAACTTTGTTCTAAAACAAGCGTTCCAACAATATAAACTATATACCAAATTAAAGGTAACAAGGCCTGCTTCAATCAACATATGGTCCCGGCTCCGAAGAATTCTCTTATTTTGACCTATACCGGAAATAGTACTTCAGCGAAATAAAATAATTTTTTTTCTTTTTGAAACTTTGTTCTAAAACAAGCGTTCCAACAATATAAACTATATACCAAATGAAAGGTAACAAGGCCCGCTTCAATCTACATATGGTCCCGGCTCCATAGAGCTCTCTAATTTTGACATATACCGGAAATAGTACTTCAGCGAAATAGAATAATTTTTTTCGTTTTGAAACTTTGCTCTAAAAAAGCGTTCCAGCAATATAAACTATATACCAAATTAAAGGTAAGAAGGCCCGCTTCAATCTACATATGGTCATGGCTCCGAAGAATTATCTAATTTTGACCTATACAAGAAATAGTACTTCAGCGAAATTAAATAATTTTTTTTTTGAAACTTTGTTCTAAAAAAAACGTTCCGGCAATATAAACTATATACCAAATTAAAGCTAACAAGTCCCGCTTCAATCTACGTGTGGGCCCGGCTCCGAAGAATTCTCTAATTTTGACCTATACCGGAAATAGTACTTCAGCGAAATAAAATAATTTTTTTTTAAACTTTGTCCTAAAAAAAGCTTTTCAGCAATATAAACTATATAGCAAATTAAAGGTAACCAGGCCCGCTTCACTCTTCATGAGGTCCCGGCTCCGAAGAATTCTCTAATTTTGACCTATACCGGAAAGAGTACTGCAGCGAAATAACATAATTTTTTTCTTTTTGAAACTTTGTTCTAAAAAGGCGTTCCAGCAATATAAACTATACACCAAATCAAAGATGACAAGGCCCGCTTCAATCTACATATGGTCCCGGCGCCGAAGAATTCTCTAATTTTGACCTATACCGGAAATAGTACTTCAGCGAAATAAAATAATTATTTTCTTTTTAAAACTTTGTTCTAAAAAAAGCGTTCCAGCAATATGAACTATATACCAAATTAAAGGTAACAAGGCCTGCTTCAATCAACATATGGTCCCGTCTCCGAAGAGTTCTCTAATTTTGACCTATACCGGAAATAGTACTTCAGCGAAATAAAATAATTTTTTTCTTTTTGAAACTTGGCTCTAAAAAAGCGTTCCAGCAGTATGAACTACACACCAAATTAAAGGCAACAAGGCCTGCTAGAATCTACATATAGTCATGGCTCTGAAGAATTCTCTAATATTGACCTATACCGGAAATAGTACTTCAGCGAAATAAAATAATTTTTTTTTTTTAACTTTGTTCTAAAAAAAGCGTTCCAGCAATATGAACTATATACCAAATTAAAGGTAACAAGGCCCGCTTCAATCTACATATGGTCCTGGCGCCGAAGAATTCTCTAATTTTGACCTATACCGGAAATAGTACTTCAGCGAAATAGAATAATTTTTTTTCTTTTTGAAACTTTGTTCTAAAAAAAGCGTTCCAGCAATATAAGCTATATTTCAAATTTAAGGTAACAAGGCCCGCTTCAGTCTACATATGGCCCTGGCTCCGAAGAATTCTCTTATTTTGACCTATACCGGAAATAGTACTTCAGCGAAATAAAATAATTTTTTTCTTTTTGAAACGTTGTTCTAAAACAAGCGTTCCAGCAATATAAACTATATACCAAATTAAAGGCAACAAGGCCAGCTTCAATCTACATACGGTCCCGGCTTCGAAGAATTCTCTAGTTTTGACTTATTTCGGAAATAGTACTTCAGCGAAATAAAATAATTTTTTTTAAACTTTGCTCTAAAAAAAGCGTTCCAGCAATATAAACTATATACTAAATTAAAGGTAAGAAGACCCGCTTCAATCTACATATGGTCATGGCTCCGAAGAATTATCTAATTTTGACCTATACAGGAAATAGTACTTCAGCGAAATAAAATAATTTTTTTTTGAAACTTTGTTCTAAAAAAAGCGTTCCAGCAATATAAACTATATACCAAATTAAAGCTAACAAGTCCCGCTTCAATCTACGTGTGGTCCTGGCTCCGGGGAATTCTCTAATTTTGACCTATACCGGAAATAGTACTTCAGCGAAATAAAATAATTTTTTTTTAAACTTTGTCCTAAACAAAGCGTTCCAGCAATATGAACTATATACCAAATTAAAGGTAATAAGGCCCGCTTCAATCTACATGTGTTCACGGCTCCGAAGAGTTCTCTAATTTTGACTTATACCGGAAATAGTACTTCAGCGAAATAAAATAATTTTTTTCTTTTTAAAACTTTGTTCTAAAACAAGCGTTCCAGCAATATAAACATATACCAAATTAAAGGAAAAAAGCCCGCTTCAATCTACATATGGTCCCGGCTCCGAAGAGTTCTCTAATTTTGACCTATACCGGAAATAGTACTTCAGCAAAATAAAATAATTTTTTTCGTTTTGAAACTTGGTTTAAAAAAGCTTTCCAGCACTATGAACTATATACCAAATTAAAGGCAACAAGGCCCGCTAGAATCTACATATAGTCATGGCTCTGAAGACTTCTCTAATATTGACCTATACCGAAAATACTACTTCAGCGAAATGAAATAATTTTTTTTAAACTTTGTCCTAAAAAAAGCGTTCCAGCAATATGAACTATATACCAAATTAAAGGTAATAAGGCCCGCTTCAATCTACATGTGGTCACGGCTCCGAAGAGTTCTCTAATTTTGACCTATACCGGAAATAGTACTTCAGCGAAATAAAATAGTTTTTTTCTTTTTGAAACTTTGTTCTAAAAAAAGCGTTCCGGCAATATAAACTATATACCAAATTAAAGGTGACAAGGCCCGCTTCAATACCGGAAATAGTACTTCAGCGAAATAAAATAATTTTTTTCTTTTTGAAACTTTGTTCTAAAAAAAGCGTTCCAGCAATATAAACTATGTACCAAATTATAGGTAAAAAGGCCCGCTTTAATCTTCATGCGGTCCTGGACCCGTAGAATTATCTAATTTTGACCTATACCGGAAATAGTACTTCAGCGAAATAAAATAATTTTTTCTTTTTGAAACTTTGTTCTAAAAAAGCTTTCCAGCAATATAAACTATATACCAAATTAAAGGTAACAATGCCCACGTCAATCTACATATGGTCTTGGCTCCGAAGAATTCTTTGATTTTGACCTATACCGGAAATAGTACTTCAGCGAAATAACATTTTTTATTTTTTTCGAAACTTTGTTCTAAAAAAAGCGTTCCAGCAATATAAACTATATACCAAATTAAAGGTAACAAGGACCGCTTCAATCTTCATGTGGTTTCAGTTCCGAAGAATTCTCGAATTTCGACCTTTACCGAAATGTATAGTAGGAGTGATATAGAAAGTTATTTATGCTACTTAAATAAGACGGTTTTTAATATATTTGGTATAAAATGACTACTATATTTTATTCTAAATAATGCTTTATTAAACAAATAGTATTAATTTATTGTAATATCTTATTAATTTCATAATATATTTGCAATTTTCTACGTTAAGTTTGTTAATTCTCTCATAGTAAAAAAGAAGAAGATCAAGTATTCACAATAATTTCAGTGATATTAGACGGATGCTGCCATATAAAATGAAAAATTCTGCTTTTTAGAACTTGGTAGCACTAAAATTTGGCTCAGCAAACTGAAAAGAGAGAGCATATATTCCGCTGTCTTAAATATGACAGAATCAGGTATACATTGATATTTTACTTTGTTATCTTCACGGAGATTGTTTGGTTGTATGTACAACGAATTTTATTGTTGCTCAATATGTAATTTATGTCAACTTACATGAAGATTTGACAACCTAGATGAGAAAAATTTTCTAATGCATGTATCTGTATTATTCTATCATAGACAGAATTGGCGGCCAGTGAACCACGCCGATCGGCTCAAAATCTGCGGCTAGCCGCCGTCGCTTGATTTCTCCTAGCCGCGCCGCCGCCGACTTAAATCGGCTTAAAAGCTGAGCCGGCTCTATCAAAGCCGCCGGTTTTATCAGCTCATAATATATTCACACTGCTGTGGTTTAACGTGTTTCGGAAAAAATTTAAGAAACTAAACAAAGTTGTTCAGACTACAATTTTGTAAACTTTCTGCTTACAGCATAAGGAATCCATAAAAGGTGGTAGCAAACCGGGAGCCAAAAATTTTTTCCGTGTGCTAAATATTAGTAATTTTGCAAAGTTATTAACTAGCATTTTACATGTGTATGCACATTTTTCCATTTGAATTGAAAACTTGAGCCAAAAACTAGGTTTTTAATACTTTTCAGCCAGCACAAATCAAAATTATCAGAATACGCTGTTTGTTGCTATAGATATGCTATAATCTTTTTAAATTTCGACTTTGTTTACATATTTTGCCGCCATTACAAGCCGCGTTCAATAAGCACTAAACTCAAATAATCAACTGAACGTACATCAAGAACTACTTGGCCCTTTGCCGTATTTTAAAGGAGTTTAATTTTGAAACACGTACATATTTTGACAATTGATTACATGGGAAAACATCTAAAAATTAACTTGTTTAGCTCGTTAACACTTAAAATTGACAAAAACACGGTAGTGTGAATTGCCTATCACCCGCGAAATTTCATCAATTATGCGGTAATGTTCTATTTGCAGATATGTTTTTAATAGTATGCAAAATTTTTTACAACACTGTCTGCTTTTACACAGATCAATAGCTCGTTTCTGTAATTCTCGCATCGAGATATTTCTCACAGAAAACGATGGTAATGAAGAAGAAACTATGTGAATTGAACCAAAAATCGTTTCTCACATGCAAGTGTTTCTGTAATTACTTTTTGTGAGAACTATCTGTCATTTGACCGTTTTTGACGTAAGTTATTGGAAATTTGTGAGTAAAAGTGTTTCTGTAAGGAAATTTTGTGAGAAGTTTTACACTTGATTTGTCAAAACAACTCACAATTTAAAACGACACGGAAAGAACACGTTAAACAAGAAAATAATTGGAATTCAAAATGGATAATAAAAATATAGAAAAAGGTAAGTCAATTTTTTAATAATTGTATTATATTTTAATATATGTATGTGCATACAAACTAATATACTCGTAATATTTTAGAAAATAGAAAGAGTATCAAAAATACAGAAACAAAAGCTGGTAGAATACATGGCTGCAAATTTGGAATTTGCCAGAGGGAAATTTTCTGGTATAAACGCAAACAGTAAATACAAGGAGCAATGGGAGATTCTTAAGTCTTCCTTAAATTCTTTAGGTGGTAGTGGAAAAACTGTGGAACAATGGAAGAAAGTAAGTTTATTTATTGTGTTATACGTGTATAAGTATTTCAAAAATATAATTCGTTTTAGTGTTGGATAGATTTAAAATGCGGTGTGAAAAAAACAATAAATTGCCGAAGAAAATTTATGAACCAAACTGGCGGAGGCAGCTGGGCAGATGTACCTCGTGATCTTAATTCACTAGAGGAGAAAATCCTTGCAGTAATAACAGTGGATGCTGTCGACGGAGATGCAAATACACCAGAATCCGGTGTTGAATTACCAGAAGCCACTAATTTGTTATCGGAAGAACCTGTTGAGGTAAATATTTATTGCAATTAAACAAAGGTTATAAGTGGTTTTTTATTCATTGAAAATATTTTTAGGAATTTTTATCATATGAATTTTTAGAAAGTGAAGAAATTTATATCCCGCCAGCTAAAAAGTCAAAAATAACTCGCTCAACACCAACACAGTCAACATCCAAATGTGCACAAAATAAATTTGTAAGGCCATCATCATCATCAAACATTCCCAAGTATTGCGAAGCTTTGAATGAAGCTAGGCAACTTCATAATGAGCTTATGAATAGAATGAATGATATGGAAAAGCAAATTAAGATCACTTCGGAAAAAGTTGACAAAATTTTAAATATTTTAGAAAATAAGTTTAAATAATTAGTCTGTTTTTTTTAATTCTTTTGGTTTGGATTTAAATTTTTATCCTTTTGTCTGTGTTTTCTGTTTATTTATTCTTAGTGAAACTTTTTACTTTTATGAATATTTTTTGTTTGTTTTGTTAATCTTTTTTTAATATTTTTTATTGTATAAATGCTTAGAATTAAGTTTTTTGTTAAACGTTTTTATAAAGATCTTATAATTATTTGTTTTTGTTTATTTTTTTTAATTCATATCTGTGTGTATGTACTTACACATAAGTATGTTCACATAAATAAAAAAAATTTTAAAAATTTACTGGTTTTATGTTAATTTTATTTAATTTTTTTGAATAGCAAATATGTAGTTAATAATAAAAGTTAATAAAATTTAATAATAAAAGATAATAAAATTTAATAATAAAAGATAATTAAATGTAATAATAAAAGATAATTAAATGTAATAATAAAAGATAATTAAATGTAATAATAAAAGATAATTAAATGTAATAATAAAAGATAATTAAATGTAATAATAAAAGATAATTAAATTTAATAACAAAAGATAATAAAATTTAATAATAAAAGTTAATAATGAAATTTCTTAATAATAATAATAATAATAATAATAATAATAAAATAAAAATATTAATTTAAATTACAAAATCTAGTTTTAAGTCTATCGCGGATACGAGAGGCTTCCCTTAATGGCTCTGCAAATTCTTCCTGATTAGAAATATTAGTTTCAGGGTATAAATCACTAACATAGTCTTCAGGAAGCATACCATGTTCCAGCCTGAAATTGTGAAGAACTGTACAGGCATTGATAATTTTTCCAGAATTTTGAGGTGTAGTTTTTAAACCAACCTGCAAGCATCTAAAAACGCCCTTTAATACGCCGTTTAAACGCTCAACACCATTTCTGGCTCTAGCATGTACATTGTTAAAACGCCTTTCATCTTCGCTTGCAGATCGATAAAGTGTTATAAGCCATGGTCGTAAAGGGTAACCGGAATCACCTGAATAAATTAAATTGTAATAAAAATTAAAAACATTATAACAATGCCATTTTTCATTACCTAATAGCCAAGAATGATTGTTCCTGTCGGCCTCATATCTTTGTTCCAGCATGGAACTGATTCGGGAAGCTTCCCAAATATACGAGTCATGTGTAGCTCCTCCAAATCTTGCGAATCCTCCAAGGATTTTCAAATTATAGTCGCATATCTAAAAATATATGTAAATAGTTATGAAATAAATGGTAAAATGTTATTTAATGTATACATAATTAAATGTTATTTAATGGATACATAAGTATACATTTTACATATTAATGTATACATAAGTATACATAAATATATTTGCAGTTAACTTACAAGTTGAACATTTTTCGAATGGAATCCTTTTCTATTTAAATAGCAGCTTTCAACATCTGGCTTTGGTCTTCTTATACGAACGTGAGTGCAGTCTATTGCACCAATTACGCCTGGAAAGCCAGTCTCTTCATAAAATCTACAAAATTATAAATTTGAATATATAAATGTTTATATTCAATTTATATTTTTCATATACATATATGGCCAGAAACATAACTTACTTTTGTTTAATAGATTCATATTGAGCTGGTGTTGGAAACTTAATCCATTTTGTCATCAACTTCTGTTCCAATATGTCGGCTATTTCATTGACGCAGCGGCATACGACAGTTTTACTAACCGAAGCAGTGAAGTCCTGCCCAATGTCCCTGTAGAATGAACCAGTCGCAAAGAAATGTAACGCTGAACACATTCTAACTGGTTGTGGTATAAATGTTCTTCTTCTTCTCTTGGACATGTACGGGCTAATCTCTGCTAGCAGAGCAAGAGCTGCGTCTTTGCTCAACCGATAAAGGTCCTTAAAACGTTGCTCGGGAATGGTGAAAGGATCAGTTGTATCCCTTAATTTTTGGCGATAAACCCGCAACATGTTTCGTCTATCATGTTGTTCAGCAACTACGAATAACACACTATACATTTTATTTTTATTTTTTGCACACAAATATATCACTTTTATTAATAATAAAATGTTTATTCACTTTTTAAATTAATTTTTTTTCACACAACAAATTTTCTGTTTATTTTTCCTATTTATTTACTTATTTGCTTTTTGACATTTGTTGATTGGAATATTCCAATAAAAACGCAATCAGTGTTGCTTCTTTTCACTTCAAATTACAGAAACACTTTTTTCTCACATATCGAGAAACGATGGAATTTTTTGTTTCACACTTCATGTGAGATATTTCTCGATGCGAGAATTACAGAAACGAGCTACAGTTTTTCTTAAAGCAACTTTTATTTTCTAGTGAGAAAGAGCGAGAGAGGAATACATAAAATTTATTCCTCTCTCGCTCTTTCTCACAAGAAAATAAAAGTTGCTTCAAGAAAAACTGATCTGTGTAAAAGCAGACTTTCAAAAGTAAATTAATACAAAATTTTACATATATGTATTCAAAAACCTCAATTTCAAGTTATTTAGTTAAATTTAGTGTTTCATTTGTACACAGAAAGAAAACGCCGTACTAAATTCAAGTATTTTCTACTTACTTTGAGTATTCTTAAATTGTGTACACAAATTATTATTTTATGTACTACTATTAGTATAAACTTTTTACACACTCGTAGTGTGTTGGTATTTGTTTGCTTGTTGATAGCTTCAGTCGTATCTTGTGCTTATGGTGTTGTCTTGTTTTTGCTTATTCTCTTTGTGCGTTCAGTGCTGACTAATAACCTACTAACGTCGTATTACATGCTGCTGGTTTATACTGGATTTTAGTTGCCGCTTTTTCTATACTGAGTTAGCTGAGTGGTCTAAAATTAATTAAATTTATATAAGTAGTAAAAATATAAATTCTCAGGTCTGTTCCAGGATTAATAAGTAAAAGTTAGCATGATTTGGGCTTATATATGTACGCGGTGGCATTGATTCAAGCAAGGTGTATTTACTAGGTGGCACCATGTTGTACAGCAATACAACAACCACATTCATATTTTGTTTGTGTAATAGACAAGTTGCTGTCAAAAACGTATGTGCAAAACAAAAGAAAGAAAAATTGTGAAGAATTGTTTTAACTTACATAAACAATATTAATTGTAAATTTTGATTGTTTTGTGTGATTTCAATCATTGGAAACATTATTAATCTTTTTGGCATATTGTCATCCACTTTTGTTTTTTATTTTCGTCTTTGGAGACGCTAAAAAATACTCCATTTCCAGGAACATTTTTCTTTTTACATAGAAATCAGTAACGCATTTTTAACAGTTCACTTCAACTTTAAATTATTTAACATTTTATTTCTTAATGGCACTTTTCACTTTTAAATGGTTTAAATTTTTATTTGTTTTTCTTTGTATTTGCTTCGCTTTGTACAAACATAAACAAAATTTTTACATAAACTTGACTAAAAGTTCGCAAAGCAAAAAATTGCCAGCTGAGCTTGTGATGCCACCTAGTTAAATACATCTTGGATTCAAGTATACAGCGGGCTTAAATCTACATGTAATACGACGTTTGTCACCTACTTGTCCGAGCAATGAAAATAAACAACAACAAGAGCACAACTGTGATGTTTGGCTATCATCAAGCAAACAAAAACCAACATAGTATGAGTAGGACTGTTTATAAAGTTTATAAACATATTCGTACTTAAAATAATAAATTTGTACATGAATAAAGGCTAATCAGGCTAAAATGAAGTATTTTGCACTTGAATATTCCGACTTAATAAATCTTTCTGTACTTGATTTCTGAAAAACCGGGATTACAGTACTTTTGACAGCGCTTGGGATTAATTTAAGTACGGATGGATTGATTTTTCGTTTGTAGCAATGTATCCTTCGGGAGGTAAAAAAGATAGAAAATTTACATCGAAATCAATGGAAATTTTGTCGATTTGGCATGGAATGATCCATATGCATGAATATAACCCCCCATTTTGCACTGGCCGCCATTTTGAAATTGGAAATTAACTTTTTCATTTGATATTATGTATTAAAAAAATAAATAATTTACCATTTTGTGGTGGCGGCCATCTGTGGTTTACAATAATACTGAAGACACATAATCGTAACGTAATCAGATCAATTGGTCATGAAAATAATGTGTTCACCAAATAAATAGTAAGTAAATCTCAATATTACTTTATATGGGTGTGGCGAAGCCGCTTTTATGTAATGTCAAAATTTTATAGTAATCAAAAGTAAAGGTGTGCATCAAATTTTGGATAAAGGTGCTAAAACTAAATATTACTTTTTATTGGCGTGGCCCAGCCCTCTTTTGTAAACATAAAATTTTATAGTCATCGTAAGTAAAGGTGTCCACCAAATCTCAGGTCAATCGGTTAACTGGAAGGGGCTAAAACTAAGTGTTACTTTTTATAGCGTGGAGCCGCCCACTTTTTCAATTACAAAATTGTATACTCGTCGTAAGTAAATGTGTCCACCAATTCTCAGATCAATTGGTTAACAGGAAGGGTCTGAAATTAAATATTACCTTTTATGGGGTGGCTCAGCCGACTTTCCACATCACAATATTAAATTTTCACTAAAACTAAAGTCGCTTACAAAATTTCAGATCAATCGGTCAACAGGAAGGTGATAGATTTTCAATTATGCATTAGATTTGAACCAAACACCACAAACTACAGCCACACAGAGACTCCACAATCACGGTAAGCTAAATAAAATCATTTAATAAAATAGAAAGAATCACCCTAAAAAATGCTTTGGATTTTTTTTTAATTAGGACCAAATTCTAAATTGTGCCATATTTGGAAAATTGCAATAAAAGCAAAGCCCTAAGATATGCTTCGAAATTTTATACAACCAAAACATTAAAGTAAAAACAACAACAAAGAGAAAAAACCTTTACAAATCAAATAAAAATAAAAAGAAGCAAACAACAACAAAAATAATCTTAAGGTACAAGAACCAAAACAAAAAGAAATTTATAGCTGTAATAGTGTCGACTATTTTTGTTACGCAACAACATTTCTAGCTCGTAGTCCGCCATAAATAGCATAGCTATAAAATCTTATCATGTAAACGTAGAATGTATTGAGTAGGAGAGAATACGGATACAAAATCTGACAAGCGTTCGGTAAATGTTTATTTTTGTATTTTGCTATGCCATATAAACAATGAATTAACTTATTTGCGAATAGTCCTCGTGTAAACGTAGTAATAGCTATCATTTCAAAATGCTCTAAAATACCTTTGTACTGGTATATACAATTTTGAAATCCATTAACCCATTGCGAGCAAAATGGAATTTAAAACATTTTTTATACGACTTCTCACGTAAAACCACCGTTATCTTAAAAAATAGCCGTTGCTATGGTACTTAACATGTACTTAGTTTAAAAGAGAACATTCCAAGCTTTTATTTGATGTATACTTGAAAGCTATCATCGATGAAATTCGTAAGTTATGGCACTTTGAAAATGAGATTTCATAAATAAATTAACTCATTTACCTCGTAAACTCATCTTTAAAGTACTATAACTTCCGTATTTCATAGGTGACAGCTTTCAAGTATACACCAAATAAAAGCATGGCAAGTTCTCTATAAAACTATACACATGCATAGTTGTATCGACCAGTTTTTAAGATAACGGAGTTTCTGCGTGAAAAGTCAGATAAAAAAATTTTTTAATTGCATTTCACTCGGAATGGGTTAAATGTTTTAAAAAATTTGTACACCAGTAGAAAGGTATTTTAGAGCAGTTTGAAGTGATATCCATATCGCTTATATCCGTTCTATATTGTAGGAGTTATGGCTAATAAAAAATAAAAGTTTTGAACCAAGTAACTCCGGAGCCAAAAGAGATAAAAAAAATTACACTAAAATTATAATGTTAAAAAAAGCTACTGCCTCATGAGTTTTTTTTTAATTTTCAGCGATGCTGGTATTATTGACTTAAGTCAATATTCTATTTTATTAAACAGAAAAAACATCAAAAAATTTAAGTATTAAAAGTTCCATAAAAATCAATAGGGTTTAAAGAAATAAATTGACTTGTTTTTACATTTTGCGAGGAGTAAGAACATTTTGAATAAGCGATTTTTTTATACAAGTAAATATTTTGAAAGTGGCACCACTGAAATATGTACTGCAACAACAAAATATCAGCTGGTTACGATGTAGCTGCCGTGTTCAAAATAATAAAGTAGCTGACTACACGACGACGATTGCTGCCAACAGCATTTGTACTCGTGTAGCCGTGTAGCCTGCTGTGGCGAATGTGGTTATTGCAAACTTCGTCGTTACTTTTATTACTTTAATGTGCTGTGCTTTGTATCGTTGCTCATAATGAAATTTTAAGGTGTAACGATATTTCCAATTTTTAAGATACACATTGTGAATTCCCTAAATCTTTTAAAATATTACAAAAATAATTAAAAGATAATTTAAATAAAATAATAAAATAGATACAAATTATATAAAAAAGTTAATAATCTTGAAACCACATTCCCAAAGTTGAGAAAAAACAGTTAATAAACATACTACACGAAAGCGCTACTTGGACAAATCTCCCGTAGGTGTCCACAGAGTAGTTAAATGCTCTTAAAACAGCAGGCAAATTATTATAATCCTTTGCCACTCTTACATAAAATGATAGATCCAATAAGGAAGTTAGCCTCAGTATCCTCAACTGTCTATTACCATGCGACCTGCTAAATTCGAATAATTCAGTTAGGTACAAAGGTACCTGTAACTCAATAGCTTTATAAGAGTGTAAAAATTTCTAAACATAAGTAAATCAGCAAAAGGCAAACCTAAAAATTGTAGCAAATAAGATGACACATGCTGCAATCTAAGAAAATATGATATCGTAATAACTCTTATTTTATGCTCCTCAACTGTCATATTTACACAATGTGAAAAACTTTCGCACAGAAAACGACCCACACTGCTTTGAGATTTAGTGACATTCTTGTTGCAGATACATTGAAAAGTTTCCTTCTTCTTTCTTGGCATTGTATGTATAAAAGTATGTGTTCTTATATTATAATTAAAAACGGAACAGCAGCAATCAAGAACAGAAAAGTTTGGCAGCAAAATTATATGTATGTATGTACACAAAAACACCAAAACTCAAAGCAGCAACTAAACAATTGTTTTAATTTGCATATTATAATACAAATGTGATAAATTTCGATTCCAGTGCTTTTTATTTTAACTTTGAAACATTTAATTATTTTCCTATTTTGCTCAGCCAACAAAAACCGCTTTTAATTACACATGGTGTTCAACCTCTCTTACTCTGCAGTTACACGTTCAAGAAATTGCTTTCAAGTTGATCACACGTATTGATTGTTAAAACTACTTTAAATTGACGTTATGACGTAGGCTGTAAGCAACTTGATAGTCAATTTTGTTTTCAAGATGCCGTCGTCAAGGAATCAACAACGAAACAGTAAAACCCGGTTATAAGGAATTCTCGGTTGTAACGATCTAAGTCTAAAGTGCCGACGTTTCGGTTGCCATTTTCATACAAAAATAATTCGTAATAGCGAATTCGTAGTTAACGAGTCCTCGTTTGTATCGAACTACGCTTGTTCCGAACTTGTCATAGAGCGGTTTATTTTTTTGCTGTTTGCACAAAGTTCGTTATAGCCGAGTCTTTCTGTAGTTTACTTACAATAATAGAGATAAGCTGTTTAAATTGAACGAAAAATTGAAACAAATCTTGAAAGCAAAATTGAAATCAAGTTGGTAGTCAATTTCCAATTATGTGAGTGTGTTAGTAAAAAAGTGTGAATGTATTGAAACTTGAAACAAAAATTGAAACAAAACTTGAACGTGTAACCTCCAAGTTAGGGCCATTATTACAACTCAGCAGTAAAGTGGAAGATAGTTACTGGCATGATTAGCAGAAGTGATCGGTAAACTGACCTGCAACAATTTTTCATTATTACAATTTGCCTGTAAAATATAAATTATCTTTTTCAAAGTATGGCTATACCAGAGTACAAGTGGCAACGTCATACATGTGTATTTACAAAGGCACAGATAACAGGTACATACAAGTCTACAACAAGTATACATTTGTTGTAGAAACTACAATACAGTTCTCAAAAAATGTTGAAAGTTTGGAGGAATTATCAGCGCAGGTAGCTCTATAATAAAATGTCCAGTACCGTAAAAAAGTGAAGCTCCAGATAGTGACGAAATTGTGATAATTTCATCACTCCACTAACTTTTCCGAGTAAGGTCATGTGCTCTAGTGAGTTCACCTGTTAGATACGTCTTGGTGTTTACTTGATAAAGAAGCAAGTATGGCAGCCTATGAATTTGTGTGCCGATAAAAGTTAGCAGAAGAATGAACTTCCCAGTAAGTTATCATACACTTTTAGGTTAAATTAAAGTTGTAATAATGAAAAACTGTTTATCCGTCTGATAAAATGCTAATTATAACTAAAGCCGAGTTGTAATAATGGCCCTTAATAAACTCAAATTCTATTCTTTTGTTGGATTGAAATTTAGGCGTTCTTTACTTATATTTCGTTTTTTTGTCATTTTATATGCTGTTTTCGTTCTTTTAAAACGTTGCAGCAACTCCTCATTATTCTTATTTCTTGCTTGAAGAAAAATATATATTTTTAGAATTTTTCTTTATGTTGAAAAGCTGCTTTTTGGAAATTTTACGAGAATTGTGTAATATTTTATGATGCTGCCATAGTTTCAACGCTTTTAATCATTTAATACCAAAAAACTGAAACTACATTTACTTAACGTTTACATATGCCACTGCCCTGCAAAAATTATTGGTCTACATGGTCCGTTTTAGCTGATATGGACTAGTTACAGCATGGTCCTATGTAATGTAGCAATGGACCACTTTCAAACAAATGTTCGTGTTTAGAACGAAATGTAGTCTTGCGAAGAATGTTATTTCATAAAATATCATCAATTACCAGCAATATGGTAGCCCTGATGGCTCAAAAGTTTATTTGTGGTTATAATGAATGTTTGTAATCAAAAGTTTATTTTTTTGGTAAAAGCGAAAAAATAATTAAAATTGAGTTTTGTTTATAAGAAATCAAAAATGCACTGTAGTTCCCATCATAAAAGGAAACTTATTAAAGGCAAAATCATTTACGCATACTACAAAGTGAAAATTAAAATTAGTTTTCTGTTTGTGGACCATGGAGTAGTGACATAGAGTAGTTTCAAAACTAGCCCCTGTAGGTGCTCCATGGAGTAGTTACATGGCCCAGTCCTAGGACATCGCAATGTTAAATGGATCACGTCTAAAGCATACGTTTGGGGTAGTTTGGGACTAGTCCTGGTCCATTATGGAGTAGTCCTTGCACGCATGTATGGACTAGTCGCGATTTTTGCAGGGTGGGAGCTCGAAAACTCAATATATTCATGATTTTTTACTTATACATCCAAATTTTTTCTAGTGGCAGCTAATATTGCATGCGAGTTAAATTTGCCACTTGCATGCTACTAAATGTCAAAACAATAAACAATATTATCCTGCCAAAAACTTAATGCAAATTTATTGGATTACAGTAAAATTATAATTCAAGTTTTAGCTTGTTTAATGTATTATTATGGCGCATTTCTTGAAATGAGCATAAAAAATAGCAAGTTTGTTAATTAAAGAGCATTAAGATTATTAAAATGATACTAAATGTAATAATAAATGTTAAAATTTTCCCCAAAAATGCGCTTACATGATGACCCCGGTAAATCTACATTGCAATGGCATGTATAAACAGAAAAGCAAAGTGCATGAGATTGGACTATTTCGAGTAATTTTTCGTTGATAATACAACGTATTAAATACGTATACTGCAATAGCATGCCACTACTTTTTATTTTTGTTTATTGTTTTTTATGTTTGAA
Source organism: Panzeria rudis (assembly GCA_956483635.1). Classification (NCBI taxonomy): domain Eukaryota; kingdom Metazoa; phylum Arthropoda; class Insecta; order Diptera; family Tachinidae; genus Panzeria; species Panzeria rudis. The sequence goes on from OY101449.1 coordinate 59,282,240, forward strand.
TTACATGATAGGTTTTGTATCTATTTTTTAATTGTTGGACTTCAATTTGAAATATGTGGTTGATACATGATATGTATTGTGAATGTCCTGGTCGACAGGTTCAGACTTCTGGCAGCCCTACACAGCCGATCGACTCACAGTCGATCGGCTTCGTTCACTGATGTTAAACTTAATATAAAAAATCGTTAGCCCTAGGTCTCCACGCATCAATTTTTATTGCCAGCAATTTTCAAATTTCTTAGTGAAATTTATATTATTTTTTAGGTTGTATTTTTTATATGAAGTTTGGCGATTGCCGCAATATATATTGCTACTTGAAGACGTAGGGAAACAAATAATGTTTACAATTTGTTATATGTAGCTTGACATGTATGCGGTGCAATCAATGTGAGCAAAAATTTATATTATTTTTTAGGTTGTATTTTTTATATGAAGTTTGGCGATTGCCGCAATATATATTGCTACTTGAAGACGTAGGGAAACAAATAATGTTTACAATTTGTTATATGTAGCTTAACATGTATGCGGTGCAATCAATGTGAGCAAAAATAATCAGCTGACGTAGTAACGTAGCCTGCTTGTCATTTCGCCTTGAACAAACCAAACAATGGTCTAGTCAGCAAACAATGGTCTAGTCAGCTGGTAATCATCTGGACTAATAGGGCCACGTGGTATCAATTCGCCTTGGTAGCAAAGTACTATTGTAAGTAAAATTTTGTATTTTACACCCCATTAGTTGTAATTCTGGTATATCCATTATATAATTCCATCTATTCCCAAATCTTAAAAAAGGATGATCGATGCACCCAATTAAAGTTCCCAAAATAACAGTAAAAAGGATTAGATACTCCGTTTGCCTCCGTTTAAGAGAATTAGATGTTAAAACTATATGCAATTTCTGTCAAAAATTTGTGTGCAAAAGCCAAATGGTCAATGTTTGTACAGATTGCATTTCATTGCAACAAATGAAGTGTTCTTAAAATTGAAGAGTTACTTCTTTATATTCTAACTTATTTTTTTTGTCCAAATTGTTATATAAAAATTATGTGCAACTAAGAAAAATCTATGTATAAATTTTAACTTTTTATGGGATGAACGTCTTTAGTATGAGCCGCTATTGGTTGCAGTTTTGAGAAAGTAAACATTTTAGCTTGGAGTGTTAAAAACACCAATTTTGAAATTGTTTCCAATTTTTTGCAAATTTTTGCTATAATCGCGATACATGCAATTTTCCGCCAGGTTTAACTACCGTTTATATTTTTAATGATTCTGAACCAATTTTGAAGTTATTTCGGGTTTTTTCGAATTCACGCAATTTTCCGCCAGTTTTATATTTTTAATGATTTTGAAAATTTTTCCGATTTTGAAGTTTTTGCAATTTTTTCTCAATTTTCGCGATAGCTAAAGTTTTTCCCTAGTTCTAGCCTGCTTTCATATTGTTAATGATTCTGAACATATTTTAAGCTATTTCCGATTTTATAAATTTTCTTGCAAATATTCGTCACTTTTGCGATACATGCAAACAATATTCACCAATTAACACCCTTTTACATTTAAAATAATTAAGAACTAATTTTAAATGTGTTTCAGATTTTAAAATTTTTTGCACATATTCGCGAAAACGAAATATGAGGATTTCGCCACATATTACCTACCTACCACCTTTTTATGTCCTTAATGATTCTGAACCAATATACACACATATATGCTATTTCAGATATTAGCAATTTTAGCAAATTATTGTCATTTCAGATAATAATTACAGATTTTGTGGAGTAACATACTTTTTATATAGGTACATGTAAAATTTCTACCTACATAGGGTATAGCCTATAAACGGCTAAAATTCCAAAAGTGACAACTGGATGGGCGTATGGGGAGGTTTTTCCTCTTTCCAAATCACTTGAGTCTATATCGGCACAGCTTTTTTTGCAGATTTTGTGGAGTAACATACTTTTAATATAGGTGCATGTAAAATTTGTACCTACATAGGGTATATCCTATAAACGGCTAAAATTCCAAAAGTGACAACTGGATGGGCGTATGGGGAGGTCTTTCCTCTTTCCAATCACTTGAGTCTATATCGGCACGGCTTTTTTTACAGATTTTGTGGAGTAACATACTTTTAATATAGGTGCATGTAAAATTTGTACCTACATAGGGTATACCCTATAAACGGCTAAAATTCCAAAAGTGACAACTGGATGGACGTATGGGGAGGTCTTTCCTCTTTCCAAATCACTTGAGTATATCGGCACGGCTTTTTTTACAGATTTTGTGGAGTAACATACTCTTTATATAGATACATGTAAAATATATATAAACAGCTTTGTATGGCCTTTTTATATAAGTATGGTAGCTTTTTGACTAGAAACGAAGTGAAAATGAAATAACATACTTTTTTCTGGGAAAAAGTATTTTAACATAGTTGTAAAAATGTGTATTTGAATACTTTTTTGAGGAATTTAATACTTTTTGCATTTAGTACTTTTTTTCAACTCTGCAAAAAAGTATGTTACATAGGGTATGTTCACGGATTGATTTGGTCACACGCGTATAAAATAAGGCAATTTAAAAATTTTTTAAGTTTGAAACTTAAATAAGAAAAATTACGATTTCCATAACATAGTGTCCACACCTGATGAATTTATATCATGATAAATGTCAAATTGATATCATGATGAAAATTCATCACGTATAGACTCAATTTATTAATGTTATATCAGCGTTACACAGCGTCTTCACGAGAGATTAACTTTGAGATAACATGAGAAAAACACCGGCAGAATACTAAAAACAAAATCTCGAATTTTTTCTTAATCTCATACTAGAGGAAGACAAATTGAATTTTTGCTGCTGCATGAAAATCGTGATTTTTATCAAATGAGTTTCCTCATTTAATTGTACATAAAATCAGACCGATTTTACTAAAACACTATTTTGTGGTAAACTTTTTAGTTTATTAATGCTCACCAATATGGATGCAACATCGTCAGCTTATTATTTGTTTGGCCCAACGACCATTAAAAAATTTGTCAGGAGTGGATTATGGTATAAATTACAAAAAAAAAATCTATCGTGTGTGTATATCTTCAGTAAACTTTCTGTAAACCTTTGTCTTTTTTCTCTATTTCGAGTTTGTGGCATATGCGTCAAACCAATAATTAGCTGGCGTTATATGGCTTAAAAGGTATTTTTCTCTAGATATGTACAATATATATATTTGCCTAAGAAATCGGTTACAAATAACCCCGGTTACGGATCAAGTGTTTGAATTTGGGACACCGGGCGGGATCCTAGTTCAAATAAATTGTTTATGAATACCGCTGTTGTATTAATTGAAAACCTTTGCATACCCCCCGTCTCGACTAGCAATAAATATCTCAGCAATAAAGCAATAACGTCGGCAGAAAGACGCAGCAATATTGCTTATTGCTTAGTTTATGTCAAGTGAATGGGAAAACGTATTTATGTCAACTCATAATTTCAAAAAAACAATCAAGTGAAGGTGTAGATAAAAAGCGCAGCCATTTTGTACTGAAAACAATAAGTGCAATTTATTATAAAAATAAATGTTTTAGTGAAGAAAAAACCACACAAAAGTAATTCTACTGCAACAGGAAGAACAAAAAACAGAGACAACAAAATTTTGGTAAATTTCAGCAAGATACTGAAAAAATATTTTGACATGAAAAGGAGATCTTTGGATTTAAGAAAAGTGAGCATTAAAAAATATCAGAATTACACATAGCCTCCTGCAAAATATCACTTTTATCATTAATTTTAATTTTCTTTGCTAGAATCCCTTGTATTTCTGCCATCGCATCCGTGGCTAAAGCCAAAGGCAGTCTAGCAAGCTGCATACCAATTGATTTCCCAAAACTTAAAAACAACGAGTCATTGTCTCTTGTTTCATTGTTCACCTGAGTTATTAAAGCGTCCAGCGCGCAACTAAATTTTTCTGCATTCTCCTTCTTCATTTTTTTGCTGATGTATTTCTCTTTAACCAGTTCTCTGACCCACTTGGAAGACCATCCTCGCTTTCATATGAGTGCATTGTTGTTGGGCTGTACTCGATAATTTCTTCTTCCTGTACATATAATAAATAACATCAAAAAATTTATTTATTTTACACTTACAGTTTTTGCTAATAAAAGATACCTACATTTGAAATATTACAGCTCGTTTTTCTTTGAACTATTGCGTTGTCCAAAAATGCCATTTCCAAAAAGAAGAAAAGGTGAGGTTCATACACGGCATCAGCGGCAGAGCCAGATTTTTTTGAAGCCTCCACTTTTTTCTTTTCAAGAAGATATGCCGATCTTAAATTCTTAATTTTCTTTTTCACCGTTTCCTCGTCTTTTTCCACATTTCTGGATATTTCGGACCACGCATTTTTCTTTTTATCAATCCTTTTATATTGTGTACTTTTATAGTCCCACAGGCAGGGAAACTGTTCATATAGATTTAAAAGCTTGAAAACATCCACAACACTCCACTCCATTTCACTTTTATATTGTATACTTATATTTGCATACTTTTATTTTATAATTTAAACTTCTCTGGGTGGTTTTCTTAAAATTTGATTTTGGCGTCCTTTTATTTAAATATGTTTGTCACATTTGACAGCTAATTTGACGTTTTATGTCTGCAATAATTGTCAACGAAAATTCGTTGACAATTATTGCAACATATATTGCAAACACCTGCAATGAGGTGTCTCCACTAGCAATAACATAATTTTGACAATTGCTGCAATATATGTTAACATATTTATTGCTAGTCGAGACGGGGGGATACGGTAATTTCTTCTCAAAAACGGTAATTTTTCCAAGGGCGCACGGAAATGAAAAAATAAAAGTTAACATTACTGTGTACATGTAATATTGTAGAATAATATAACAGGTAGGCGCATAACTGAAACAATGTACATGTGTGGTACGAAATGTCAAACATTAATCGTGAGCGTATGTGTGCGGTTGTAGAACATCAGCAGCAAAAATACGAGTGCTTTTGTGTGTTCAACGTCCCAGAAACAATTTTGGCCGACATGTCTAACATCTGAAAAAATCTAAAACTTTACCAATCAGCCGAGTTGTCTAAAATTCCCTCAGATATATGGCGGAGTAGTATGCAGTTTTCTGGTACGACGTTTCTGCACATTGTCTGAAATATTATCCGATTAATATCAGAATAGTCTGCACATTATCCGAAGGCAATTTAATATCCTTTAAGGCATTTAACAGAGTAGTCTGCACATTTTCTGATCTACGTCTTACGGCATCTTGTGCAGACTTTCTGACCGACTTCGGACCGAAATCGGGAAAAAATGTATGCTGGGGTACTTATTTAACATATACACAATATTTGACAGATCGTACCATGTTTTTGACAACCATCATATAGTTTTTTGTTGTATTGTACTGTTTAATTCCCTTATGCTGACTTTAGACGACATGTTTTTTACATATGGCTTGTTAGGTGTGTGAGACATTTGTAACTTCGCATGTTTGTCAAAATTGTCAATTTACAGACGGTTTATAATATTTGCTTTCACACGTTCATGTGCAATTATATCTGACGTAACCTCTGAGTCTTGGTAGAATTATACTACAGGTAGTAGCGAAGCTACAACAACCCAACAACAGCAAAAACAACACGGCTTTTTATTGTTGTTTATGTTCGAGGTTGTCAAAAAGCACAAAAGAAAATTTGAAAAAAAATTTATATGTTCACATGTGTGTGTCTACCAGACGCTTGCGCCGAGACGGCTGAGCCACGGCTAAGCCGAGCCGCCGACTAATTTCCACAGCCGCCGCCGATTTATCTTGCGGCTAAAATCGGCTTAATGGAAGCCGCCACCGACGATCGTTTTTCGGCTCAAAAACGGCTTAAAATAATCCGCCGATTGCTTTTTTAATTTCCACTTCTACTTTTTTATGTTTTTTTTTTTTTCATAATTTTTGTTCAAGCATTATTTTAGTAATTTGCAGTCTACACCCAACTTAACATTAACTTCAAGTTAATGTTAAGTGTAGACCGCTCAAGTTAATGCTTTTTTCAGGGTATAACACAGTTGTTAGTGCAATTGTTTTAACAGCGCAGTAATAACTCCAAGTTACAACAGCATATCAAGTTAGGAACAGAATGCTCACTTTTGACAGCTAAAAGAGGCTGTTGTCATGTGTTGTGCATTTTTACATACAAAGTGCTCTTACTAAGATAATATGAAGGACATAGTCAAATTAGAAACCACATTATAAAATAAGAATTGCGTTCCCTCTCATACAATCTTCGTAATCTTGTTGTATAGTGACGGGTCTAGTTAGTAGTCTATGGTTAGGTGGAGACGTAGAGTAAGATAACGAAAAATATTTTTGTATGCATTACTCTGCGACCTAGGCTTGCCAGATCAAAATTGTGAAAAAGCTTGACATTTAGAGAAAAAAAGCTTGATTTACTAAGACGAACTGCCAAAAACTGTCAAAAACTATTCAAAAGAATAAATATTCATTATCCGACTTAAAAAAGGAGAAAATTATCAATTCGTTTGTATTTCTTATGTGTTCCTTCAGGGCTCTGCCATATACGATTCGAGTTGAAAATTTTTTTCTTTATTTGGATTATATTACTTACTTCCTAATGGGTCCTGTTTTTTATTTCATAAGAATTTTTATTTTTCCCACATATATTTGGTATTTCTTTACTTTAATTTGTTTGCAAAAAAAATATTGAAAACATTAAAATTAATTCTTATCATTAATTCGGGAAATTACATTATTTTTCTTTCTTTACAAACGCATTATTAATAGGAATCGAAAATACAAACGAAGTTAATTTATGAAGATTTCCTCTTCGTCCAGTTTTTAAATTATACCATGTTTAGTCATTAGAAATATCTTTGAGAAGAAGCTCTTAATCTGTATATAATTTATTATTTTCTATAGACTCGACGAATTTCCATTGATAGTTCCCAGCAAACAGCTTTTTGCAAAAGTGAAAATTACATTTAAAAATTTATTAGAGAAAGACTTTCATTGTAACCCAAAGCGTATTAATAGCAAGTGGCCTTATTAGTACGACAACAAATCGACTTCACCTATCTGTCATGTGAAATGCATACATAAAAAGTTTTTATTTAGTTTTTTTACATAGAGTTTGCCATTTTGGTAAAGTTCATGTACAATAATAAGGCCACCTGGTATCAATTCGCCTTGCTTTAGCCTATGTCTATACGTGATAAATTTTTATCATGACAAATGTCAAACTTTATATTGAAAAATAACCTGATTTATCTTATCTGTTTTTCCTATATAGAATTTGCCATTTATCATGATACAAATAAATCAGGTATAGACGTTTGTTTCAATATACATATATTATAAAGTATTATATATCCGAATAATTCTAGCATGATTCATGAATTAGATTCCAACGGTAAAATATATAATTGATGTTCATGCATAAAATTGCGAACAGAGAAATTAATTTTTAGCTTGACAAATAGCTTTTTAGGTTGAATCTGGACAAGCCTTAAAAAAGTTTGACAATCAAGCCTTTGCTTTATTTTTCATAACAATTTAAAAATTTTTGAGAGGCAAAGCAATGCTTAATTTCTATGCATTTTGTTTGGTGAAGAATTGGTATGAAAAAGAAAAACTAATTTAACAACAAAATGAAAATTTTCACTTTTATTAAATGTCCATGTGCATTTCCACCCGATTTTCAGCCGAATTTGAGCCACCGCCGACTATTTTTCCCCAGCCAGCCGCCGCCGATCAAAACCCCTCGGCGCAAGTCTCTGGTGTGGGTGTGTGTTGGTATAACATAAACAACTTTTGACAGAGTCGAACCAAAAAAAAAAGTTCGTTAACGCTTCACCACTACCTGCATTATTCTACCATGCTCTGAGTGTTCACAACAGCTCAGTTTTTGCACAATATTCGTAAATATATAAATCGCTCTTTGCTTTTTAATGTTTTTTCAGCAAAACCACACTTTTGATAATTTAATACAGCTGATGTCAGATGCCTTGTCAGATGAAAATAGAGCACGCTCTAATTGAAAATTTTTCATCTGACTTTGCTTCTGTAATGTTTCATATGTTTCACACGGCATGTATCACTTTTGAGAAATTTTTCCAAGTCAGATGTAAAATACATGTCGTCTAAAGTCAGCATTATGCAGCCACCTTTGTACTAATTACACCCTGTACAAATTAAAGTATATAAATAAATAATAAATATACTTTGGTAGAAATAAAGAAGTTTTCATATTCTGTGGTGTTTATTATTGAGTTTTATAAAAAATGGGGGAAATATGTCAAAGCTTAATTGAATGGTTTCAGACCTTAAATCTAACGTCTCCGCACTCGACTAAGGAAGAATTATCTGATGGTGTAGCTCTAGCACAAGCGCTGAACCAATTTGCCCCGGAATCATTTACAGGTAATGTGTATTAATAAAATATAATGTACATGCTTATTTAGAGTACATTAAATTTTTAGATATCTGGCTTTCTAAAATAAAAACAGACGTTGAGATAAATTGGCGACTCAAGATGAGTAATCTTAAAAAAGTTATCGAGGGCCTGTACGACTATTACAGTGATGTTCTTAATTATTCACTTTCGGAGTTTCCACGTCCTGACGCAATGCGTATTGCTGAAAAGTGTGACACTAGTGAAATAGAACGGTTGTTACAATTAGTTTTGGGATGTGCAGTAAACTGTTCGTCGAAGCAAGACTATATACGAAAAATTATGTGTTTGGAAGAGTCTTTACAAGCCAATATTATGCGAGCTTTACAAGAACTAGAATCTAGTTGGCAAGGCACATCAATAACTCGGAATTCTCTGAGCATTGTAAATTTTGATTACAAAATACTTCAAGAGGATCGTGATCAACTTGCTCAAAAATGTTACGAGTTGGAACAAAAGGTATTTTTATGTTAGTAAATATATGAACATGTGAACTTTGGCTTAGATCTTGCTTATCAAAACTTATTTTGGAATATATTTTTATAATGTATATATTTTTATAAAAGAAAATCTTACATTTTGCCAAGCGAAGTACTTAAATTTATTATTACTCCCAACTTTAACCGGCCGTGTTGAAAAAAAATGTACTAGGTACTTTTGGCAACTGACATCAAAAGTTGGAGCGTTTAGTACGAATTCCAAAATGGTATAATACTTGGTCGATTTGTTTTTCAAACTGCAAAAAAAATTTTTTTTTCGGAACAAATGTACTTTAGTGAAGTTGCTCCAAACAATATAAAAACTAGCCTATGTGATAGAAAATTGTAAAATAAGAAGGAAAGATAAAATAAAAAAGTTGGCGGCAACCCATATTTTCCGAGTTATAGGCCTCTAAACTTTTCATATAAAACTGTGATTATGCATTACATTTCTGAATGTAATAGGTCAATATTGGCGTCATTTAAAAGCTGTTGCATATTGTAGTTATTTTTATCAATTAAAACGCTACTAAACACAACTAAATATGTGTAAAGTTTTGAGAAAATGTTTTTAATTGTAAAGAATGCCTACATAGCCGGCCTTTGGCCGGGCTCGAAAGCTTTCTCCTATAGGTATGTCGAATAGCGGCTTCGCTGAAGAAGGATGTTCTGTATAGCCGGCCTTCGTCCGGGCTCAAGGATTTTTTCCTCTAGGTATTTCGAATAGCGGCTTCGCTTAAGAATGATTCCCTACATAGCCGGCCTTCGGGCGGGCTCATTCATTTTCTCCTCTAGGTGTGTCGAATAGTAGTTTCGCTGAAGAATGGTTCCCTGCATAGCAGGCCGTCGCACGGACTTAATGATGCTTCTTACTAAAGATTTTCTGCATAGCTTTTAAATGACACCAATATTGACCTATTCAATTCATAAATGTAATGCATAATCACAGTTTTATATGAAAACTTCAGAGGCTCATAACTCGGAAAATATGGGTTGGCGCCAACTTTTTTATTTAATATTTTCTTCTTATTTTTTAATTTTCTATCACATAGGCTAATTTTTATTTTGTATGGAGCAACTTCACTAAAGTACATTTAAGCCGTTTTTTCCAACAAAAATATCTATTTTTTTAGTCGTTATTCGAACGTTTTTTTATTTAAATTGGAACCCCGTTCGAAAAATGGCAAAACAATTTTTTTTACTTAAAAAAATAGGTATTTTTGTTGGACATTTTTTTTTCGCAGTTTATACCATTTTGAAATTCGTGTTAAACGCGCCAACTTTTGATGTCACTTGCCAAAAGTACATAGTACATATTTTGTCAAGACGGCCGGTTAAAGTTGGCAGTAATAATACATTTAAGTACCATACGTAAAACAGCTCTGGGCGAGTCAATATCACGCGTCGTTGGCAATTACTTCGTAAATGAAACCAGGCTACTGTGAAATAGATTTTGTTTATAACTTTTTTTGGAGCAGTCACTACTTGCCCTATCATCCGCTCTCGGCTTGACGTTGATTAATGGGATACCCTGTATACAAAACTTCAATGCGTTTGGTGCGTGAACTTTTTTCAAGATCGCGATAAAGTGAGGTCGCAGTTCTTATTATTTTTCCGTGACCTACACGATTTTGGAACTGGAGCTTGCATATTTCGAAAAAAATCCCAAAAGTCATACCCTAATGTATATGTATGTACATACATATGTCAAATATCGTTGAAAACTGATAGTTTTTGAAATCTGAAGAGCCAAACAAACGAAGTACGTACAAGAATTCGTTTTTTATGGGTTTTGACGCTTTTAAAAGATAAAATATGATCACCACTAATTGCTCGAATCCACTTTTTTAATTTTTCTGCATGACTGCAAAAACATGTTCAGGAAATAGTTGCATTAACAAAGAATTTTACACTTGAAAAAAAATTTTTAGATAAAGAAATTAACAGCGTTGTCAACTCAGTGCTTTTCGCACCGTTTTTAGAGCTTTTTCAACTTTTCGACACGTAAAATTTTCAAGTCAGTGCTCGGTGCTTTTTTTGTTTAATTTTTGGTTCTTTTTATTTGTGACGGTGGCACTGAACACAAATTTCAAAAATAAGTTTATTAATCTAAAAAAATATGTTTTCAAGAGTAAAATTCTTTGATAATGCATGCAATCCTTTATTAAACATACATTTTTGCAGCCTTGTGGAAGAATAAACAATTTTATTTGCATTTTTATGTATTTGGTTTTGTCCAAGTAAAATATACATAAATATTCAGTCGATATAAGCCCGTTTATGTCATTAGAAAATATTGCCATCAACCTTTTGTGACTTCCTTATTCAAACGCATAAGTTGCACGCGTTCTTAGTTTGATGAATCTATTCAAGTCTAAAGTACGTAACAGAATGTCCTTACATGCATCACATAAAAATCTTGCTGAAGCGAGAAAATTCATGTTGAGATACCAACTGATGTACCTCGATTTAATTACTCTACGCAACAGTAAAAATGCTTCCAGATCAAAATAGCATATATATTTTCATTTTCAGAAATTACAACAAGTGTGTTCGTTTACCCCTAAATTTGCAAAAATTTGTACTGGATTTTACTGAAATGCGTTCGTTTACACATAAAATTGCAAAAGATAGCATCAATTAAGAGAGTAAAGTGACAGTTGTTTGACTGAGAGTCTGCAAATTTTTACTGAACAAATTTGTGCCAGTAAAATCCAGTAGAAGAGAAAAACATATGATTCAATAAAATAAACAAAGAAAAGTAAGCAATCAAAATGTATGCAATTAAAAAAAATCTTTTAAAAGAAGAAAATTTTAATTAAAAGTCCAACAAAAACTGAAAATAATTATTGTACATACATCCTAAGCGAGTTTCTTCTCAATTTGTATGTTCCAGAAGAGCATACAACGTCAAGTTTTCTTTTCTTGGCACCTATGGCAAAAATTGTCCTCCAATTGGTTTATTTACATTAATGCTTTAGAGATGTAAAGCCAATATATATTTGAATACTTATTACTGCATGTTACTTGGGGTACCGAATATCAAAAATCAAGTGATGATGTATTTTCGTATGTCATTTAAGCAGAAACAAACTTAAAAGTCATGTTCAAAATAAACAAGTGAAAAAGCTTCTCCGAAGTTCTGTTTAATAAATACATTTCGCTACGAATTTATAATTGTAGAAATGCATAGTACCAAGTACCAAAAATATATACATATGTGCTGGATAGTCGAACCAATACATACTTTACAACCCTATCCATTTTAGTTATCAGGTGTTTTGCTAAACCTGCAAATTTTTGCAATTTTCCGTTCGCGTACTTCTTTGTGCCCCAGAATTTACTCAATTACTGGATAAGTAATCAAACGGACCTAATGAAAATTTCCAATTACCTCTAGTTTTAAAGAAATGGTGACTTTTATAACTTCATAAATTACAGCAATATTGTTTGTTATATTATTTCTGTTATTACTCCATTATATCGCGCATGCACTTCAAAAGTGACACAACTCAAGGTATGCGTTTTTGGATTAATATTACAAAATTATTCGTCATGTTGCTTTTCATACTGCATAAAAAATCATACAGGATGTATACAAAACTTTTGAGGAGAAAATACATATCTTTTTTTCCCATAAAGGTGTGAGTAAATTAAAAATTAAAACTCGTTCTATGGAAAATCATTATATTTGAGTTGTGGCACTTTCGCAGTGCATGTGCGATATGTCCTTCAATACATCAAAAATTATGTATTTTACTTTATGAAATTATCAAATACATATTTGCTCAATTCAAAACCTGTTGTAGATCATAAAAATGTTGTTGATAATTTTCACATAAACATGTTCCTAAACAAATGTTTATTTGGAAACTACAACACACACAACAGGTTGTGAATTGGCCAATTATTTTTATATAAAATGAAAAATTTTTAATTTAGTGCGTTTTTCTATAAATTACGCGTTTTTTTACTGGTTTCAGTGCTTTTTGAAATTTAAAAGTTGACAACGCTGCTGGAAGTTAATTTTTGAATTTTGGGTTTAGTGCTACCGTCACAAAATTAAAGCACCAAAAATTAGATTAAAAAAGCACCGAGCACTAAATCCAAAATTTTTCGCGTCGAAGAGTTGAAAAAGCACTAAATACGGTGCGAAAAGCACTGAGTTGACAACGCTGATCAAAATTATAGTAGAATCATAGACGGGGGCAGTGTACTAAATGTTGATTGCAATAAATCGACGTTAAGACGATGCAAGTCTTATTGATCAGCTTCTTATTCAGCTATGAGAGACAGAGAAATGAATACACATTTGTTGGTTGTTTGGTTGTTTACGTCTCTCGTTTTCGGCTGAGAGCAACAGTGTCCCTCCTTCTCAGCCGAGTGTGGCATCTAAAGTTAATGATGTCTCGGGCTAGGGGATTTGGGTGCAACTCAAGTTTTTTTATGTAGCTTGTCACGTGTTTAGAAAACACTGTCTTAACCAGCGGCACATCTAAGTCTTTATACGGAGTATTTTGTATTGTTGCCTTTGAATTTTTTTCTACATTTCATGCCGAGGCAGTGCCCCATAACTGGATTCCGTAGGACCATATTGGTTTTAGAATGGAGTTGTATAGAAGAAGTTTACAATCTAGGCTTAGTGTAGAGTTCCTTCCAATGAGCCACTTCATTTGAGCTGCTTTTACTTTCATTTGGGTCACCTTTGCGTTTATGTGTGACTTCCATGTTATACGACGATCAATGAACACCGAGATATTTTACTTCAGTGTGTTGACGTATAGTTTGGTTATTTATTTGTATAGGTGGGCAGGTTTCTTTGCACAATGTAAAAGTGATGTGTAGGCATTTATGCTCGTTAATTTTTATCCGCCATTGTTTTAGCCATTGTTCGAACTGAAGTATATAATCTAGCAGTTTGCGGGTGGCTTCTTGATGGCTTTTGTGAACACTTAGAAAAGCTGTATTCAGCGAATGTGGATATGTGTATGTTACTGCTTACCGGCAAGTCAGAGGCATATATCAGATATAATACAGGACCGAGGATGCTGCCTTGAGGAACTCTGGCTTCAATGGGCTGCGGAGGGCTTAGGAAATTACCTTCTTTAACAACAAATTTTCGCTCAGTTAAGTAGCTTTCTAAAAGTTTAAGGATGTTTTCTGGCAGGTTGTGCTTTAGTTTATGTATTAAACTTTCGTGCCATACCTTATCAAATGCCTGAGAAACATAGATGAAGAGCGCCGAACAACATTTCTTTTCTTCGAAGGTTTTTCTAACCACGTTTACGAGTCTATGTGTTTGTTCAATCGTGCTATGTTGTCTCCTAAAACCTAATTGGTGGTCTGAAATGCATCCAGTACGATTCAGTATGGGTGTTAGCTTACTCATAAGTAGATTTTCAAATAGTTTTGATGTTAGACAATAGGCTTATAGGCCTATAGGACTCCACCTTCGTATGATTTTTGCCCGGTTTAGGTATCATGGTAATCAGCGAAACCTTCCATTCTGCAGGATAGCATTTGAGGCGCAAAATACTGTTAAAAATAAATAGAATTATCCGTTTTGCAGTATAGGGTAGCTCTAAGAGCATTTTATTTTTATTTTATCAGCGCCTGGAGCTTTTTTCGAGTTTAAGCCCGCAATATAGTGTTCAATCTCACGAATATTGAACCTCAAAGTAACATCTGTTATAGCGAGGACTGGTGGCAGCTCAACTATAGTATCACACGTATTTGGAGTAAATACTTTCTGCAAGTGGTTTACAAACAGAGTTCCTTTTTTAGCGTCAGTTCTTGCCCAGTCTCCATTCGAAGCTCCCAATGGAGGCTTATATATCACTGGTCTTTTGAGGCCCCGGGCTGCTCTCCATAGCGAATAGTCTGTTTGAGGTGTTGCGTCGAGCCCATTCAGAAAGTTTTGGAGAGAAGCGGATTTTTCATATTCTAGTAGAGTTTTCAGCTGTTTAGTACATTCCTTCAGCCTAGATTTTAGCTGAGGGGATCTGTAGCGTTGGCATTCTCTACGAAATCTTATTTTTTCGGATAAAAGCCGTTCTACATCTACTGAAAACATTTTAGGCAGGCGTTTTTAATGGAATATTTTCTGGGCAATGAGCACTCAAATTTTTTTGTATTTCAACCAATTTATACGTGTGGTTGTCATCGTTAAATCACAAGTTGGTGAAGAAGTTGTGTGTGAATATAGAGGGACAATAGTTGGTGAGTGATCTGAAGACAAATCTAAAGATGCTTCAACTTGGATCATTTCGCTGGGCTCACCCTTTACCACTCCAAAATCAATAACATCAGGTATTTTTCGGCGATCTGTTGGCCAGTACGTTGGCTGACCACTTGATATAACATTTAATCGCGGTTTTGAAATTGTGTCAAGCAATACGCGACCCTTTGGCGTGATGAGGCGAGATCCCCAGAACGTGTGCTTAGCGTTGTAATCACCGGCGGCCAGAAAGCGTGGGCCTAGTGAATTAAAAAATCTACTACATTGATTTTCTGTAATAGAGCACCTGGGAGGAGAGTAAATTGATGAAATCACCAGGTATTGATGAAAAGCTTCAATGCAGATTTTAGTTGCTTGAAGATAGTCTTCACAATGATCACTCATTAAGTAATGTTTTAATCGCGATTTTATTAGTATACCCGAGCCACCACAAGCTCTGCCTTGGGGGTCCTTTGTGTCGTAGAGAGTATATCCGTTGATTTTAAAAAAGCTTCTAGCCGTCAAATGCGTCTCAGAGATAAGCTTAATAAATACAAAATATGGAAGAAGTTTTGAAGCTGGCGTGCTATTTTTTTTAACAATAGGCCTCGTTTACTTTTTTAATGCTTTTAAATGAGTTTTTTCCAGTTCAAAATAAATTAAATGTTAAAGATGTGGTAAAATTAAAAACAAAAATGTTTGTTTTTAACAAACTAGTTGTTTGAAATTTTCATTTCATTTATTTCATTCATGGTTCTTTTTTGAATTTTCATTGAGGTCGGACATATTTTGTCTCTTCAAAAAAAATTATATACTCATGGAATATATTTTCAAATTAAAACTTATAGAAATAAAATAAGTACATATTAAACGAGAAATAAATAATTTTTGCTGAATTTCGGAAAATGGATTCCAATCCAACTTCCTGGCAGGTTGAGTTACCTCCTGATAAAGAAGTTTTACGTCCGGACAAACAGCAACATAAGGCTGTTTCAAATAAAGTAAATTCTTTCTCGAAAAAGATATTGGATGAAAACTCCTCAGTCAAATCTTTCACATCAAAATCAAAAAAAGAAAAATTTTCACAAAGGAAATCAGAATCGAATACCTTGGATACAAGTTCAAATAATAAAGCGATGATGATTAAAGATGATTCAATTAATGCTAAAGACTCGTCGCAGATTTCAAACTCTTCAATGCAGCATATTCAGAGTAAAGCTGAAAATTCTCAAGACAATGATCTCAAGTCAATGGAATTTGCCGATTCTTCATCTGTAGATAACGATTTTTAAAGAGTGCAAAAACGCAGACGTAATAATGATGATAAGGTAGTTATTTCTAAATTTAAGTATAATAATCAAAACTGTAACAATCAAACTTTATTAAATACTAGTCCACAAAATTCCCAAAACAGATACTCTATCTTAGGTGAATTAGACATTCAGGAAGAAAGAAATAATGCAAGGACTCTTCCAAAGCTTTTTCTATAACAGGAAATTTTGTGTACAATTTGGTAAAGCTTTATCAGACTTCGGAAATGTTAATTGTGGTGTACCACAAGGCTCAATTTTGGCACCACATCTTTACAACATTTTTATGTACGAGTTTCCCCACATTTTTCCCAACTCATCTGGCCTACTTTATGCTGATGATTCTCTTCTCTTTTCTCATAGTGAATCCCCCATGACTGCTCTAAGACAAGTTTCGAATCATCTTCAATTCGTTAAACAGTTTTATGATGATTGGGGTTTTAAAATAAATGTTTCTAAATGTGAAGCAATGTGTATCCGGAATGCTTCGGGAAAATGTAAATACAGTGTTGTTCCAGAGAGTAAAAGGCTTATGCTTTTCCTTGATGGAATAGAGATACCCTTCGATGATAGTCTTAAATATCTTGGAATTAGTTTTAATAATCTTTTCAAATTTAATGGACATGCAAGGACGGTTTTAAAAAATATCGTTTAAGGTAATAGGTTCATTTCCAAAGATTATTTATAATAAAAACCTCTCAAAGAAAGCCAAGCTTCTATATAAGACAAGTATCAGACCAATTTTCATATACGGGCTCCCAATATGGTTCAGTGTTTCACCTATTATCATCAAAGAGATGGAAATATTTGAACGGAAAATTTTAAGATGTTGTATTCAGAAAAACTTCGAATCATTAAATAGACGTTACTCAAACTTGTATATTTACTGTAACTTAAAAATAGCTCCAATCCGTCTATTAGTACGTTCATACGCACGAGTTATTTGCAAATAAAAACGTAGTGCTACCAAGTATGTATTTTTATTGTAAATTTATAACACGAAAACAATTACTGATTAACGCGTTATTTGCAAATAAGAAGTTTGGGTTGCCTCCTTTACATTATGTTTGTTAATAAAAAATAATAAATAGATAAATATATTCACAAATAGATGAATAATCAGTGATTTAATAAGTTACAAAAAAAAAGGATTTGGCAGCATTTTACGTTTTTATTAGCAAATAAGCTCTGCGTATAAACTAGGTATATATTAGATTAGAAACTCATCAAAATGATATTATAAAGGAAATTTATAATGAGCAGAGAGTTTTCTGGTGGAGTAATACAAACTATCTCTCGCCTATCGGATTTTGCAATGAAGAACATATTAATTTTGATATAAATAATAACATACGACACTACTTTTTTACGAAAAACACACCTGTAATTTTATTTCCAATTACTATTTTATTCTTACTGTATTTTTATTATTATTTTTTTAGTTTTAGTTTATGTTTAGATTTAAGTATATTGTAAGAGTTCTCCTCTTATGCTATGTTAGCCCCGCGAGCAAGGGCATATCACCTCATAATCAATTTCTTTTAGATGTTTTCTTCTTATCTCATTGTAAAAGCTTGATGCTGTAAACATTTTTTGTTTTTAAGATAATACATTATAGTCTTAAGTAATCTTTATATCGTTCTCTTTAAAAACTTATTGTTAAAAAAGGCTCAATAAATTTTAACTTAACTTATTTCATTCATATTTTTATAATATTTTCATTTATTTTGTTTCATCATAGAAAAAATGTGAATTATATGATTTTATGAATTTAGTAATTGAATACACAGAAAAGAGTTTGAACATAAATAGTATGAAAAAAGTTCATAATTTATTGTTCATATATTTTAGTAATTTATAAATAAAATACAGGAATTTTTTCATTCCCAGTATGAATTTAGCTTTCAATAAATAAATTTTCAACAAATTCTAAAATGCTTTTCCAGTTATATAAAGTAAAAAAAAAGTTCCTAGCTGGAATGAAAATAATTTGGAAAAAAATTATCATGTTATAATCATAGCATTTATGAAAAAATTCCTTGGATATAAGTAATATTTTTTTCTGTGTACAAACTTCATTTCTGTGCCTACAAGGAAATCTTGCCGAAACCGAGTTTAGCTGTTATAAACTCGGTTTCAGCAAGATTTCAGGAGAGCATTTTTAAGTTTGAAATCGTTGCCTGATCTCAGGGAATTTAGATTGACCCCATTATTCTAAGCTCTGTGACAAAATGAAATGAAATTCGTAAAACAGCTCTGGGCGAGTCAACATAACGCGTCGTTGGCAATTACTTCGTAAATGCAACCAGGCCACTGTCGTTTATTGGCCTTCGAGAGTTTTGCGTTTCACACCGCATGCGATTAGTGGTCTACGTCGGTTAACGGTAAACCGTGCAGTATCCCGTTGGTTTCCATTAAGCACGTGCATAAAAAATTATAAAGAAGAATATTAATAACTGGTTGGAGAACGAAACAAAAATAAATATATATGTATGTATTGATAATTGGTTGGAGAACCAAACAAAAACTCAATCGTTAAGAAACAAGGAGTAAATTTTGGGAGTTCCGGCTTCGTGTGCGACGGTATACGTCGCTTGGTATTATCTTAGAAGAGACTCCTTTTAGAAATTATTCATGGCGGTGTAACCTAAGATTGAGCCAAGTAAACCTACCATCGCGTGTATAACAAGGCACGGAAAAATCTCAAATCATCAAAAATAATAAATAAATAAAAATAATAAGAAATGACAAATTTTACATTGCCTAAAATATAAAAATTGTTATTTGTATAATTTTGTCAATTGTCACAAAGTTCAGAATAAGGGGTACGTTAACCTTTGTGTGCTCGATGTTAGCAATTGTATAACATTTAACTTGTAATTTTCAATGGCAACGGTAATTAATTGGCTATAAATTTAGCAATATCCTACAAAAATATTATAAAGGTTTGTAATAAGTACAGAAATGGGTTATTTGTGATAAAAAACAATAACAGGTTAATTAGTTAACCAATCTGTTGTGTCTTAAATTTGAAAATAACACGCGTTTTAGCTACATTACTATTCAATATAAAAATCCACTTTATTTTAATATAAAACGTGTTAGCATAAAAAGGAATATATATATATATATATATATATATATATATATATATATATATATATATATATATATATATATATATATATATATATATATATATATATATATATATATATATATATATATATATATATATATATATATATATATATATATATATATATATATATATATATATATATATATATATATATATATATATATATATATATATATATATATATATATATATATATATATATATATATATATATATATATATATATATATATATATATATATATATATATATATATATATATATATATATATATATATATATATATATATATATATATATATATATATATATATATATATATATATATATATATATATATATATATATATATATAATAGAAGGAATATATCAAAAGAAGTAAAGATAATAAAATATAAGGGTTGCCAAACATCTATAAATACATTACAATCTCCCATACTTAATAGAGTACGTGGTCCTCTAAATAGGCTGGAAGTCTTCTAACCCGACTCGGTCTTCTTACGCCTTCTCCAGGTGTTAATACTAGGATCGGTTGTAAAATTGTCACTGGCTGACTAACCGGGTTGGTAACCGTTTGTTCGATGTAGATTTTATCAGTTTTTGGCTTGTGTTGAACGGGAGGTTCCGAAAACGTTACAGACTTTTTCGGTTGCTCTACACCAGATTTGTATAATTGGTTGATATGTCGTTTCAATTCATACCCATCATCAAGTTTTACTTGATAGTGAAGATGTCCAAATTTTCGTTTCACTACCCCAAATTTCCAGGTGGGTTTATTTTTGTGAAACCACCGCACTTGTACTCTATCTCCCACGCTTAGCTGACGCACCACGGGGTTACATCTTGTTGATTTCAGTTGCCTTACCGGCCACATAGCATCTAATTTAATTCTTAATTCACGTCCCAGGTACATTTGAGCTGGGGTTTGACCATTTGCCAATGGGGTTGCCCCATAGCGAAGCAAGATTTCCCGTAACTTGATATTCAAGGCTAAACCTTCGTCATCCATCGCTTTTAATATCCTCTTCAAAATTTGGACGTACCTCTTGGCCAATCCGTTAGTTGCTGGATGTCCCGGTGCTATATACTTCTGAATAATTCCATTTTCAAAACAAAATTCTCTAAACATGGCACTCTGGAATATCGTTGCATTGTCTGATACTATGGTTTGAGGCAGACCATGTGTTGCACAAATATCTTGTAATAACGCTATTGTTTTCTCCGAGGTTGGAGAATCTCTTATCATTCTAATCTCAGCCCACTTTGATTTTGCATCTACTAGTACAAAAAAATTATGATTTTGAAATGGTCCGGCATAGTCAATGTGGGCTCTTTGGAAATTTTCGGTTGGCTCTTCCCAATGATGAGTTATAACTTTTGGTGGACCTTTTCTCACTTCCGCACACCTCGGACAAGATTTCACCAATCGTTCAATATCAGCGTCAATGCCCTTCCAAAAGCAGTACTTCCTTGCAAGCTGCTGCATTTTTACTACACCCAAATGTGTGTAATGTAACTTTTTTAGAATTTCTGCTCGTAAACTCGATAGTATCATGACACGATCACCTTTGAACAAGACACCATCTTGAATCGAATACTCGGAATCCCAATTTTTTCCATTAACTAATTCCTTCTTTAGTTTGGACAGTTCCGCATCCCGTTCTGTTTCATTCGAAATAGTTGTAGCATTGATTGAAAATGTTGAAATTTGATTGACCTTCTGTTCCTGAATATTACGCACCTCCTCTTCCAGAAAATGTTTAAACGACGACGTTTCGTTGACTGCTGCTCTTGATAAACAATCCGCGTTCACGTTATCTTCAGCTTTACGATGTTGTATTTTATAGTTGAATCCTTGTAGGAAAGAAGCATAACGAAGTAACCTTCCTGATGTCATCGCGGGCGTTTTTGCATTTTGGTGAAAGATTCTGGAAAGAGGTTGATTGTCCGTCAATAACGTGAATTCTCTACCATGTAAATACATGAAAAATTTATCAACAGCAAAAATGATTGCCAATGCTTCTCTGTCGACCTGGCTGTAATTTTGTTCTGTTTTCGTTAATGCTCTTGATATAAAAGCCACGGGCCGCTCCTCCCCCTCAACAATATGAGATAATACGGCAGCTATACCCGTTGGACTCGCGTCACACGTTACCGTTACTGGCAATAATTCATTAAACGGTATTATAACCCTGTCTTTAAGTATTTTTTCCCAAAAGTTGACGTAACGGAAATGTAAGTGTTTAGACATCTGGTAAAAATTTCGAATAATATGTTATCCCAAGGAATCTTCTTATTTCTTCAATATTTTGTGGTCCTGGTATATTTACAATCGCCTGTATTTTATCCTGACATTTCGATATTTTGTTGTGGCTTACCATATATCCAAGATATTTGATTTTATCTTTAAAATATTCGCATTTTCTTTTGTTGATATGCAATTGATATTTATTTAGTCTTTCAAAACAATTGATGAGTCGCTCTTCGCATTCTTTTAACGTAGCACCATGAATGACTATATCATCAAAATACGAGATTGTACCCTCAAGGCCTTGTAATATCTGATCTGGAATACGGTTAAACTCACTTGGAGCGGTTTTAATTCCAAAAGATAACCTATTCATTTGATACGTACCTCGGTGTGTTGAAATAGTTTGCACTTTTTTTACTGTCATCATCTACTTGTACGTGAAGGTAAGCTTTATATAGATCCAACTTACAAAAATAACTGGAATTCTTTAACTGTTGAAAATCTCATCTATTCTTTTGATTGGATAATGAGCGGCTTCTAGTTGAGGGTTAACGGCTACTTTGTACTCCACGCACAATCGAACATTACCATCCGGTTTTGGTATTACCACCAAAGGTGAACCCCAATTACTGGTATTAACCTTTGTAATTATGCGGTCTCGCTCTAGACTATCAAGTTCATGTTCCACTTTTTCGCGTAGCGCAAAAGGTACTTGCCTTGCTTTTACAAACACAGGTTTTGCTCCCTGTTGTAACTTTAGACTGCAAACCAAATCCGGAATGCATCCAACTCTTTCTTTAAAAATTTCCGAAAATTGCTGCTCAATTTCTGATATAGAATTTATGTTGCTGTGGCTTATGTTACGAGCATTTTCGGCCCTGTCTTCATCGAGTTCATTCAAATTAATTTTCAAGTGACGTATCCACACGCGTCCCAATAAGGCGGTCGTCTTGATGATACAATATATAAGTCTTCTTTTGATTTCCTATTTTTATACATTACGTCCACACTGACGACTCCAATCGGCACAAAAACATCATCTGTATAGGCGCGAAATGCAATATTTGTTTTTCTCAGTGGTGTTTTGATATTTAATTTCATAAATTGATTTTCCGGCAGTAACGTGTAGCCGGCACCTGAGTCTACTTCGAAGTTCTGTTTTCTTCCATTAATTAAAACATCTGTATAAAATTTTCCCGCATCTATAGATGATATTTGCACAGTCCTATTATCATAAATATCGATAACTTGATTTACTCCAAAATACTCTTCATCTGTTGTGTACGATTCAATTGCATTTGCTGTAGTGGTGTTGTTATTTAAATTTTTCGATTTCTTTTGCTTCATTCTATCCTGAATACAGACTTTTTGCACATGACCAGCTTTGCCACATGATTTACATTTTAACTTGCCTTTATCTACTCTGCACTCTTTCGACAAATGATTACTACGGCCACATCTTAGACACAAACCTTCTGTTTCCAATTCGCTGTAGTTAAGCCTTGTCGACGATTTTGAGTTTCTATTTCTAGAAAAACTTGGATTCCGATTTCTACCACCATGCTAATTATAATTACCATCATGCTGGCGAACTTGATGAACATCTCCTGTTGAGGTTGTTGCATTATTTGCAATCATCTTGTTATTTATTTTAGAGAAGCTGCTAAAGTAGTTGCTTTTTCGACTATTTCCTTGAATGTTGATTTTGGGTCTTGTAGCAGTTGCTCTCGAATATGCCTATCACGCAATCCTCTGATTAGTTGGGACCTTAGAAAAACATCTGCGACAGACTTACCACATTCACATACAAAATCACAATCCATTGCCCTTTTTTGTAAAGTGGCTACAAAATCTGCAAACGATTGTTCACTATTTTGAATTTCACAAAGAAGTTTGTGTTGCTCTACCAAAACGTTCTTTGTCGGACAAAGGTGTGTTTCTAATAGCTTTACTATTTCATAATATTTCAGCTCATTTATGCTTCTGGGGGATGCCAATGTTGCCAAACGGGAGTACGTTGCTGAACCAATGTATTGTAAACACAATTTCGCACACATGTCCTTGTCACCAAATATTTTCTTAATATGGAAATGTTTTTCCAGGCGCTCTTTGTACGTTTTAAATGACTCGATATTCGGGTCAAATGCTTCGAAGTTTGAAATGATATTTACGCTGGTGCTGATTATTTGCTGATTTGCTAAAATTTGCTGTTGTTGTTGTTGCATTGTTGCATCATGGCGGTTATTGCCTGTAACAATTGCTGCACTTGGGCTTCCATTTTATTTGTAAGGTTATGGCCGTTCACGAGTAATTAAAATTTGATGATGATTTTTCATTTAGTATTTTTCGATTTTGATCCTCGTCGCCATTAATTGTTATGTCTTTATATATGAAAATAACACGCGTTTTAGCTACATTACTATTCAATATAAAAATCCACTTTATTTTAATATAAAACGTGTTACCATAAAAAGGAATATATATAATAGAAGGAATATATCAAAAGAAGTAAAGATAATAAAATATAAGGGTTGCAAAACATCTATAAATACATTACACAATCCCACATATTAATTTATGACAAACTATTTTAAAATTCTGATTTTATGTAACACAAGCCCGTTGCACTGTTTCATATCCATCCAAACACTGCTTAGTTGGCATAGTTTTAATATGGCTTGCTAGTTGTTTCAATAATCTCGGGGTAGATGGCACAGGAGCTGCTCAAATCAGCATTAAACATTTTTGGTAAAATCCGTAAGGGTCGATAATTTTTGGTATTGGGCCTGATTGTGTAAGGCGTTGGCGTAAACGCCTTAGTCGTTTTTTGTAGTAGATTAAAGAACACGGGTTGTGTATTACTTTAATCTATGACAAAAAACGACATAGGCGTTTACGCCAACGCCTTCCATAATCAGGCCGATTAGTTTCAGTTTACTAAAGCTAAGATCCCACTATCGGCGCAATGTACCCTTTTTCATCGCAATTCATGTACCGATAATGTGAACGCACATTATTTTAGCAAATGCGACAATCTGGGCCGAAATCGTGCTGAGTATAAGCAATCAAAATCAGGATTGATGCGCCGATAATGTGAACACCCTTGTGCACAATGTCGAGCAATCAAATTGTAAATTATGCATCGATTTTCATCGGCCACTTGTGCGCCGATCAAAGTCGACAATCAGCGCAGATACCCAGGCATGGTAAAAGGTATTTTGAAATAGTACAATCGAACCAATAAAGTTTTAGTTTTTCAACTTAATATTATTAAAAATAAAATTGTTTATATATTATTCATATAAATGAAAAGCATATTTATCCTTATTTCTACTGTTGGAAAAAGGAAATTGCAATTGAACAAAAGAAATTGTAACTAAACAAACTTAGCCACGCCTGCTCAGAAAACATTTGTTTACGAAACAAAAGGAATAAAAAGAAAAGTGCGGTAAGTTTTCACTAAAATTTATTTATGTATGTGTATGTTATTATTACATATTTTAATTGTTCCGTTTTTAACCTTTTAACGCCATAATATATTTATCTATACGGACATAGCAGTTTTCTGTTTTTGAGAGTAATCCACTCCAAAAGTAGAACTGCGTCTGCCAACAAGAAAATAAACAAAAGGATATGAATGACTTTCCCAATAAAAAACGATAGTGTAACCGAATTGAACCAATTATTGTCGAAATTTTGTTTTGCCCGATATGAGCCAAAAAAGATTGTAACAATATGCGACGATAATGGGACCACTTAAAAATAAATTGTGCAATGTTTAAAATTGTGTGCCGATATAGGACGACAAAAATTGTTACAAATTGTGCCATGTGCGACGATAGTGGGATCTTGGCTTAAAACTACTCTCGCCTTTCATATTTTAAAAATTTTTATAATAAAATATAAATGCGCTTGAAATTGCTTTTCGCATTTGGCTTTTTGGCGCCCCTTGACTTCTGGCGCCTAGTGCAACCGCTCCACTCGCTCCACCCTTAGGCCGGCGCTGTTTAGTGCTGATTGCTATTTTCTTCACTAGCATTAAAAAAATTTTGTGGTAGTGCTAATTCTTGCAGTAAATGCTGATTGATTGCAAAAAGTTTGCACTCACTCAATGATTGGAAAAATTTAAGCTGCAATCAACAAAAAGATGCTTTTCAACATACTCTAAATAAACTTTAAAAAATTAGTGGTCGTTAAATTATTGAAGTCAAATTCGAATAATAACTATTTCCTACTAATATTTTGAGTTTGGATATTTGAACCACTAACACCCGAAAACCGCTTAATGGATTTTGATGAAATATGGTAGACTGATAGATCTGAGTGTGAAAGGACACATACTTAGCTATAGATTTTTTCACATGTAGGACCAAGAATTTCATCCTCTGAACCCACTAACCAATGTCAATGAAATTTTAAACATAGATAGATCTGTGTGTATGAGGACATATGGGTTATATATTTTTGAAAAAAAAAAATAGGACCACGAGGGGGGTAAAGGGGAATTTCATCGTCCCTGAAACTTAGTAACCAATTTTAATGAAATTCGAAACAGATAGATCTGAGTGTATATATAAGTTATATATTTTTGGCAAAAAAGGACCACGATGGGGGTAAAGGGGAATTTCATCCTCCCTGAAACTAACGAACCAATTTTAATTAAATTTGAAACATAGATAGATCTGAGTCTACGAGGACACAAAGGTTACATATATTAGGGAAAATAGAATACGAGGGGGTAAAGAAAATGTCACGCTCCCTGAAACTAACTAACCAATTTTATATTAACCAACCAATTTTATATTGGGAAGAAGCACGTTAAAAATAATGATATTTTAATTTAATTTGAAACATGGATAGATCTGAGTGTACGAGTGTACGTTATATATGTTAGCAAAATAGGACCACGAGGGGAATTTCATCTTCCCTGAAACTAACCAATCAATTTTAATGAAAATTGAAACGTAGATAGATCTGAGTCTAAAAGCACAAAAGGTATGCATTTTTTCAAAACTAGGATAAATAGGCAGAATAGGCTCTCCCCCAAAAACTAAAAAAAATAAAAAATTCAGAAACAAATCGCTAGAAAACAATCTTCAAAACTAAAAAATTCGAAAAAAAAATAAAATCGCTACAAGAGGAAAAAAGCGCAAAACCAAAAAATCGCCAAAAACCGAAAAAATCACCAAAACGAAAAATAGTCGCCATAACTAAAAATATCGTTAAAAAAGGCAAAAAGTCGACAAAATAAAAAACCAAACTTTAAAACAAAAAACCAAATAAAATTAAATAAAAAATGGACACAGACGAAAGAAGAACAAAAAGAAATCTCCAAGAAGAAAAAAATATAAAAACGAAAAAGTTCCTCCGAAAAAACCCCTTTAACGGAAAAAATTTAAGTCACCAAAACCAAACAAAAATCGCCAAAAAAGCAAAAGGGATATATGTACGTATGTATATATGGATATGGTATTAGTACGGAACCCTTCGTGCGAGAAATGTGTTTTAAGTTCCTCTTTTGAGTTCTCAATATCAACTGCTCTCTTTATTCATAATTTTCTTTTTTTATACAATATTTCTTAGTCTAAAACTTATTTCTATGGGTTAATGTTGAGCAAGCAGAATTGATTATTAAATTTCTTTGTATCAATTTCGCCTACTCATCAAATCATTGGATTTGTATTTTTTCTTTAACAACACAATTTAATTTTTTATTTATTCGACAGTTTTGCAATTTAAAAAAAAAAATACAATGAATGAAATCAACGGAAGGAGGAATCAGATTTCAGAAAACACAGTATTAAAAGTAAACATTCTGTTTTTAAGCTTGTGCCAAAGACACTCCTATATCAGAAAGTGTCATTGGCTTAGCCTATACTCGTATTTTGTTTGTTATATTTAATTACAATATCTTTAATGTCCACGAAGGGTGGTTGCGAAAGTACATATGCAACTCCTCCCCCGTTGGATAAAGGATTCTCCTGAATTCTCTCATTCACTATAATTGTTTCTTTTCTCTTAATACACATTATTATTATAACAGTATATATTATAATTGTTAAAATAGTTAGACCACCATACAACATAATTTCATTTTCGAATTTGATTTCTTTAATTTGTTTTACATTTTCAATATGTTCTAATACAACTTCACCAAAAGTTAACTTACGAGGAAAATCATGTTTTGTTATAGGTAGGTCTATGATTTTATCATAAAACTCTGTTTTCTTATTTGTATATTTGTTATTATCAATATTTAAAGTACAATTGTTATGTGTGATTACATAGTTTTTATTTCACTTAACGTTAGTTTTGTTTTCACAATCATGATAAATTGGTCTATTCTTTGCATTAATTATTAAGATGGTGTTATCAGTAAGCGTTTCGATTAACGTTTTGTTATTTTGAACCTGATAGCAACTTTTATAGAATATGCAGTTTTTGCAAACTTTTAAATCTTTAAATAATTTTTCTTGTTCAAATGTACAATAAACGCCATCAATTTCTGTTACTAGTTCTCTGTCTTGGTGTATTTCTAGTTTTTGTTCGTTTGGTAATGGAATGATTAGCTTAATTGTCGTATGAATGTAACTATCTGGTATTTTGATAGCGAAAACTATTGTGTCTTTTGCAAAAATTATTACTCCCATTCTAATGAGTTTGAGTTTATAATAGTCGATATTATTCTTTTCAATTTCTTCAGACGTCAGTATTGAGGGATAGAATGTGTTATATTTTGCGGATGCTATATTATCTTGGATTTGATCAATTTTTTCTTCTAAAATTTTTAGTTTCATAATATGGAACTGTAAACTATTAAATATTTCGTTGTATAAGCCCTGCATCTGATTAATTGAGTTTTCTATCTTAAGTCTATCCTCTTCGATACTGTCTTTGAGCATTGTGATACTCTTGTTAAAATGTTCGTTTATAATTATTTGTTGGTTTGTGGCTGTGATAATATTGTAATTATTTGCCTTAGTTACCTCTAGGTGTTCAAGTATATGTTGTCTGTCTTCATCATCCATAAGTCCGAACAAACATTTTTGTGCTGATCCTATAACATTCAGAAGGCCACGTTTAGTCCGGGTTTGGGTTGGGGTGATTGCTTCAGTTTTGATTTAACTGTTTGAATTTCATTATTTGAACATAGATGGAGTATTATTGTATTTCAATAATACTATTTATGTTGAAAATTCCAAGATTCATAAAATCTTTATCGGAATTTCCGAGAGTATGGGAAAATACCAATAATAAATTGGATAAGTCGTGGACCTTTGGATAGGAAGAGATTCCTAGAGTTTTTATGGTAAATAAAAAGGCAATAAATGATTTCAATGGGAAATGAACTTAGATTTTTTATTTAAGTGTATACTTATGTATGAATATGTGGTTGGAGAGCCAATGGGGATAGGTCTTACCAATTTAAGTGTTACAAAACGAATGAATACGTGTACTTTATTACAAAAACTTGGCGCTATCGCCCAAAAGAAAAAAGTAATTCACCACGACTGTTATACAAAACAGGGATGGAAATTTAATCAGTAATTAATGTTAATTAAAGTTGGTAATTCAGGGATACAATTAATTTTTGAAACTATAAGCTTACCTACAGTTTAAATTCTTTAATTCGAAATAGCTTCATAATAAAAATTCAATAAAATTCATAAGATATAAAGGTAAAAAGCATATAAAAAAGAAGCTGTTTAAACATACTGCGCCCCTTGGACAATATGTCCAATTATAGTGTCTTCGCTAAGCGTTCAAGCGCACGTACGGCCCCCAGTAGGACACGCTTTGGATCTGGTACTGTTGTCTGCTGCGAGCTTTGGTGGCCACGGTTGGAGTGTTCACGACCTTGTTGGTGTGTCTGCGAGTATGGGCCAAGCTGATTTCGCACGGTTGACCTCGATGTTGATTGTGGTGAGTGGTGTGAGTTCGATCGTTGCCGCCGATAGCGAGACTTTGCCCGACGGTCTTGGCGAGATGCTTCCTGACTGTTGTGAGAAGTTGTCTGGTTCGTGCCGCTTGATTGTGGCGATGAGGTGGACACTCTATTGGATTGATGGAGCAGCGTGTGGTGTGCCCAGCCACACTTCTGGCACACGACGGCCGAAATACAGTCTTCGGTTGCGTGCGATCGAGCTAAACAATTTCCGCAGTACCGTTGTATTCGCACCCTTCTCTTGCGCTCTTCTATGGTCATCGCCAAAAACTTTTTGCAAAATCTAAGTGGTTGAAATCTATGGCAGATTAAGCATTCATGTAGGGTTGAATTTCGATTCGACCTGTGGAATAGAACATTATTAGTAAGCAAAACAAAAGTGTTGGGGTAGTAAATGGGTGAATGATTTTATTGAAGTGGATTGGCTGTGAACAGTGGATGGGATTTAAGAATTTAAATAAATGAATAGGTTGACGTCTTATGTTGTTTCTACATTGTTGACGGGAAGACCACAGATTTTCGTAATGGCTCTCGTGATCGGGCCTGATTGAGTTTGTATGTCGGCGACGCGTACTAACCCATCATTACCGAAATACACCTTTGTTATACGACCCAATCTCCATTCATTAGGAGGAAGAAGGTCGTCTTTAATTACGACAAGTTGGCCGATGCTCAAGTTGTCTTCTCAGTTTTGCCATTTTTATCTCTTTTGAATTTCTTTTAAATATTCATCCTTCCATCGTTGAGCAAACTGGTGATGCAAAATCTTTAGTTTCTCCCAGCGATCTCGAAAGGTAAGGGATTGTATTGGTGCTTCAGGGAGGACAAGCAGAGGGGCACCGCGTAAAAAGTGTCCTGGCGTAAGAGCGAGTAATTCATTGGGATCATCGGTCATGGGTGACAAAGGTCGTGAATTTAAAATTGACTCTATTCGGGATAAGAGCGTGGTGAATTCCTCAAAAGTATATTTACTCCGGCTTCCCATAATCCTCCCATATGTGGAGCATTCGGGGGAATGAAGGTCCACTGGATTCCTTGAGATGCATATTTAGCAGAGATGTCTTGAGAGGTGGCTTTAATAAAGTTTTCAAACTCTTGCTGAAGCGCGCGTTCAGCTCCCACGAAATTTGTGCCATTGTCAGACATGATTTTTTCGGGTAAACCTCGACGACCTACAAATCTGGTAAAGGCTGCTAGAAACGACCCTGTTGTTATGTCTGGACATAATTCCAGGTGTATGGCCTTGGTACAGAAACAGACAAAGACACATACATATGATTTATGGTACGGTGCATTTCGTAATATTGAGGTTTTTGTCAAGAACGGACCAGCAAAATCTAGACCAGTATGGGTAAACGGGAGGGAAAATGAACTTCTCTCTAATGGAAGGGACCCCATTAGCTGAGCTCTTATTTTTTGCTTGTAGCGAACGCAAGGGAGGCATTTTCGAATGAAAAATCCTAAAGTTGACCTTAGTCGGGAAACAAAATATTCTGATCGGATTGCTCTTAGCATTAAATTGAATTCAGCATGCATAAGGAGATTATGCGTGAAATCTATATACAGTTAAGAAATATTGAGTGTACGGGTAGAATGATTGATGACATTCATTGAAAGGGAGAGTGGAATTCGAGATTCTGCCGTTTGCTCTAATGACTTTATTTTCATCTACATAAGGGTTTAAAGGTATCAAAGGGCTCTTATTATCCACTTTCCCATATTTAGTTAAGGAATAGTATTCTTTAGGGTAGTGAATGAGCTGAGCTATATGGATACATCTGTTTATTAGCGGAATTTTTCTTATTGCCTCGGCGAAAGACAATTTCTGGGCGCGAGATGCGGAAGAAGATCGATTTTCTGAGGTATTTTGGAGATTTACCTTAACGGAGTCGAGAAGTCGAAACACATAAGTCATAACACGTATGGCTTTATCCCGTTTTGAAAAACGATTTAGAAGATCATCACTTATCACAGTTTTAGGGTCCTCGCTCTCATCAGCAATTGTCATGGAGAAATGAAACATTCTGACATTGTTCTTTGCTTCTGGAGGATCCTGATAAGTTATGGGCTTTGTCCATTCCTTGGGTGTATTTTGCAGCTAAACTGGTCCGTTCCACCACAAAGAGTTGTTCATGAGTTGAACAGGGCTACAACCACGAGATCCTAAGTCCGCGGGATTGTCAGCAGACCTTACGTGACGCCAAGAAATATTTCCAACGTTACGTATTATTTGTGACGTTCTGTTGGCAACGTAGGTTTTCCAGGTATTGGGGGGCGTTTCTAACCACCTTAACACGATAGGGGAATCAGTCCAGAGTTGGGTACTACAATTGGTGTACGGGATTGTACTAGTGATGGTTCTGATCAAGTTCGATAACAAGAGAGCTCCACATAGTTCCAAACGGGGAATACTAACTGGATCAATAGGGGCTACTTTTGTTTTTGAGACTAATAAATGCGATGTAACTGATGACTCAGTCTGTGTACGGACATACACAGCTGCGCAGTAGGCCTTCTCTGAGGCATCACAAAATCCATGAATTTGAATTAGTTGGGAGTAGATAGGAACGATATGTGCGAGACTAATTAAAATTTTAAAATTTGGGTAATTAAAATTTGAAATTTTGAAATTTTAATTGTTAAATAAACAAATGTGTAATTTGATACCCGTGGGAAAAAAATGAAAGTACCCTGTAGGCAAAATGTTGGTTAAAATTTGTGATGAATTATTATTGAGTTAAAGTGTTAGTGTAAAATTATATTATAGATAATGTTTTGTGTTATATGAATTTCGGATATGGGTGTATCTGTGGGTGAGTGGGGTTCGATACCTACCATAGACCCTGGATGTTTTCCGTTGCTTCGTGGGTTGTGGTTGTGTTGAGATAGTGACCTATGAACAAGTGGCTTACTATAGACTGTGTGGTTCTTATGGGGTCATATTGAGAGATTGTGTAGTGTTTTAGATTATATGTGGAAATAAAGAGTGTAGACAAGTTTGGTGACAACGTCATGTGCATGGCTGTGGGTGCGTGGATGTGTGGGGGATGGGTGTGTTTGTGTTTCTTTTTTCTTATCTTTAGATTTGTGAAGAATGTGTGTATTTTGTTTCAAATGTCCGTCTTGTTTATTTCTTGGGATAATATTTGAATATTTGTTCTACAGAATCATGTTTATTGCTTTGTTTATTCAGCTGCACATTTTTTGAGAATGAGTCATCATTTGAAATGACCGTCTGATTATTTGTTTTGCAGAATCATGTTTATGACTGTTTATTCAGCTGCACATTTTTTTTATGGTTTTAGGTAAAGTCCTTTCCCAACAGCTATAGATTCCATCGCTTTATTATGGCGAGTTGCTTCATCAAGCTAATTTTTTTCATTCTTTGTCGCATTTACAGCCTTAGCTATAGCAGCACCTCCAGTCGTTAGACTTCCAATTGCACCCAGAGCAGTTAAAATCGGTATTAGTGGTAAAAAACCAAAAATTTTTGGTACATTTATTGTGCGAGGTATTATAACTTGGGATTTTCTGCCTTTTAATGTTTTGTTGATCGTTTTACGTGCTTTTCTTATAGCATTGTTAATGTCTAAAGGTTTTTTCTCCTTTAATATTTTTGTTGCAGCTCTAATTGATGAACTGAACAATTTTTTACCATTTAATTTAGGTTTCTTAACCTTTTTCTTTTTCTCCACACCCATACCAAATTTTGTTTTGGCTTTCATAGCATTAGTAACCATATATGCAAATGATTTTTCTGCAAGACGGCTATCTTTTGATAAAACTCGATCCCAAGCTGAATTTTCAAGAATTTTATCAGCTTGATGTCTAATATTTAAATCTTTATTTTTAGAATAAGCTATGTCGTGATTTTTACAGGCAGAGTCCAATAAATTGATTCCTTTATCACCTTGATTTAAACGTTTTTGTAGTTTAGTTCCAGGTCCACAGTATTGATATCCAGGAAGTAGTAGGGAACTATTCGTGCGAGACCAATTAAAATTTTAAAATTTGGGTAATTAAAATTTGAAATTTTGAAATTTTAATTGTTAAATAAACAAAAGTGTAATTTGATACCCGTGGGGAAAAAAATGAAAGTTCCCTGTAGGTAAAATGTGGTTAAAAAAATTGTGATGAATTATTATTGAGTTAATGATGAGTGTTAGTGTGAAATTTGTCGTGGGGTTCGATTCCTACCATAGACCCTGGATGTTTTCCGTTGCTTCGTGGGTTGTGGTTGTGTTGAGATAGTGACCTATGAACAATTGATTGAGTATAGACTAGATGGTTCTTATGGGGTGATATTGAGACATTGGGTAGTGAGTTTGGAGCTTGAAAGTATTGGCTTACTATAGACAATGTGGTTCTTATGGGGTCATATTGAGAGATTGGGTAGTGTTTTAGATTATATGTGGAAACAAAGAGTCGACTTTGGTTCCTACGGGGTTTATTGTCTCGCTATTATTATTTTTTTGTGTTCTTCATAATTTTTTGTGGTGCTTGTGTTTACATTTACTTTGTGCACGGCTGTGGGTGCGTGGATATGTGGGGGATGGGGGTGTGTGGATGTGTGCGGATGTGGGTGCGTGGCTGTTTGTGTGTGTGTGTCTTTCTTTTTTCTTATCTTTAGATTTGTTAAGAATGTGTGTATGTCGTTTCAAATGTCCGTCTTGTTTATTTCTTGGGATAATAATTTGAATATTTGTTCTACAGAATCATGTTTATTGCTTTGTTTATTCAGCTGCACATGTTTTGAGAATGAGTCATCATTTGAAACGTCCGTCTGATTATTTGTTTTGCAGAATCATGTTTATGGCTTTGTTTATTCAGCTGGATATGTTTTGAGTATGAGTCATCATTTGATAACGAAATTTCATTAGTCATCATTTAGCTGTGTTGTATTTGAAATAGAAAAACAGTTGTTTTAATTTTTTTTTCTATGCATTTAATTTTTATTAAATATATATAAGTGATTAAAAAGTTTTAAACTTGTTAATTTTAAGACAATAATAATAATAATAATTTGTATACATAAATTATTTTAAACAAGCTATTTCTTTTGTTAGTAAAAGAGCATTTCTTAATGCGCAAACACCATATGTATGATAATTACAATAGAAATACTCGGGATATTTAATTTCCATTTGTTTAAAGTTGATGCATCCATGGTCCTCGATGTTAAAAACTCTTTTTTAAGTATTTTTTCTAGCCATTGTCTCTTTTCTTCTCCTTTAACATATATTTTAGAATAGCGTACAGTATCTTTTAAAAACTTGCATACGCTTTGAAATGTGACTGATCCATCGTTACACTTTAGGTGATGAAAGTTCTTTGTTAACCAGTTTACTTCTTTTTGCTTCTTTGGCGATAGACATTTAAAATCAAATGGGGGTTCTATAATGAAATTTATGGCTTCATTGTTGTTGTTGTTGAAAACGATCGCTACTTCTTCTGCGATAAAATCATTTTAATCGCTTTTGAATCCTTGCATATCTATACAAACTATATTTTCATCCATATTGTTTAATTTATAAGACTTCGGACTTGTTCTTTTATGGGTACATATTCAATTATGCGATCATGAATAAGAATGCAGTAAGCTGATGTCTTTGATGCAATATTTGTAGCTGTTTCAAATTAAATTTTTATATCAATTGCTCCGTTATTGAGCGATTCGTTTTGATGGCTGACATCTACTACAATAATCGGTGCATTATTTTTAAATACTTGAGCAGTTAGAAGCGGTTGAGATTCTCTCATGTAATAGCTCTGTTGAAATCTGAGATACATATCATATAGAATTGCATAGCGTTCATTCTTAAATTTGATATTTAGGTCATCATATGGATATGATACTGAATTTAAATGTACTTTTAAATTTGTCAGGTCACAATGAACATACTTATTTTCTCGTTGAAAAGCAATCAATACAAAACGGGGTCGTTCTCTACTTGCAGCTAATTTAACATTCCAGATATGACTTGTTCCTGTATTAAGTTGTGGATTAACATGACAATCCCAACTACGGAATGCCATCGGTATAGAAGCACCATTGTTAATAATTTTTATCATATTCAACTTGCTAAAATCAGATAATTGTACATGTGGAATTCTCCATGAGATGAGTGAAATTGAAAGTTTTGCTTTTTCCGTGGAAACGCTCGAGTGTACAAGATCTTCATCGTTCTTATTACGCAAGAGTATCAATTCACGTTTTCCATTTAGTATGACTTTATTGTAGTCTTCAGCGAAACCCAAAAGCATTTTTAAGGGTACATAAAAGTTAAAATATCCATTAACAAGTTTTAAATCATCAATTTTATTCCAGCCAGCATTCTGCATTCCAGTGCTTTCCGTTGGTGATAAAGAAACCAAATTTTTTATGGTACTTGTACCTCCTAAATATCTTGTATGATCAATTTCAATACCATTAAGTTCATAACGAATTTCATCAAAGAGATATGCAACAAAGTTGTTTTTTAATTTAAAGTTGTCTGTAGATGTGGAGGTTTTCTCATCTACAACAGATTCCTCAACATATATATAACTTTCACTAGATTTGTATGTAATCTTGATTTTGAATTGAAATGCGAATTTCATCATTATTGTCGTAGGATTGTAGGTATGGCACATATGTATGATAGTCCTTTTTGATTATATTTTCATCAGATAAGGGTTTATCTAAGACATTTATTATTGAACTCATTTTGCCTTCAATTTAAAATTCAATGACTTGAGAAAATTTTTATTTGCTGTCGTTAGAGTTTTTTGATGAATCGACCTCTTTAATTGTGGTTTAGGTCGTAATAATATTTTAGGTTCGTATGCTGATGGTGTTGTTGTTGTTGTTGCTATATTCTGTGATATACTCGAGTTGAATATTAGCATTGTTTAGTTGGTCTTAAATGAATTCGTATTGTTATTTCCTCTCCTCGGAAATTAATTAAATGACCGTGCTGTTCAACTACTCGTAGAGCTAGTGAACTTATCTCTCTGGAGTTCACCGGTAAATAGATGAGATTTTGAGGTATCTCATCTATTTTATAGCCTGGAGGCACATTAATCGGAAATTCATGTAGTGTATGCCCCTTGGAATTATTCATATATGTAATAACAGCGATACTACTTTCAATTCGCAACAGATTCACCTTGAAAATATTAACTGGAAGATCAGAATAATGATCTACGTTTGGAGTTAGGATTTTACTATTGAATCCCAAGAGTTTTCCAATTGTATTTTCTTTATTAAAATATATTGCATCCTTAGAGGTGTTGACTTTAACTTGCATTGTATTGTTATTGGCTTCTATAAAAATTCTATTTTCTGGATTGTAGCGTTTATATTGTTCCTCTATATAATCAACTATATCATTCAATTCATAAGATCCAATTGGTATTTCAATAACATTTTCACCTATATGAAACAAATTGTTAGACATCAACATTTGGGATGCTATTATATGTATGAAAATCAGTTAGAGCACACTCATATGCCCCATTTAAATCAATAGGTTTTTTTTTTCTCGGACCAGGACTTAGGGGATGACCCCTACTGATGCAATGCACTGTGCTGGAACTAGGAAAATTGGTTTTGGGAAGGAGGATAAAGGGAGTAGTGTTTGTTGACGTTTGATTTGAAACTTCCAACATTGAAACTGAGAGGAAAGATCTCTGCAGGGAGTTTATTCCACATACGAACAGTTCGGCCAAAGAACGAGTTCTATATATAATGCGTAGTGCGATTCACTGGCATATCGACCACAAATTGAAGTGCCCTTAATGAAGAACGTGTTGTACGCAAAAAAGAGCGGTTTTCGGGAACCAGTTCCTTGATTTCATCAGAGCACATTCCATTGTAGTAACGATAAAACAGTGAAACACACCCCACATTGCGTCGATGCTCAAGCGAGCCAATAGAGCTGGCTACCCTACTGTCACCGATGAGCTTCTTCGCCCTCTCTTGCACGCGGTCGAGTAACTTCAAAATAGACTTTGAAGCACCGGCCCATACATGAGAGTTGTATTCCATTTTCGGTCGGATATAGGTGGTATAAATAGTAAGGAGATCAGATGGAGTGAAGTATATCTTACACCGTCTTAAGAAACCAAGGCACTTGAATGCTTCTTTTGAGACTTGAAAAATGTGATCAGTCCATCGAACGTCACACTGGATTTTCATACCAAGAGCATCAAGAGCTTCTGATTCCCTAATACCTATGCCACCCATAATTACAGATTGAGCAGCAGGTTCTGTCGTACGTCTGTGAGTAAGCATACAGCATTGGGTCTTACGAGCGTTGAAATGGACCCTATTCGCACTACCCCATTCAGAGATTGTTGTGAGATCGTGATTAATCGTATCATTCATGTTTTGCCGCATGGCCCTAATCTCCAACAGACTTGGTCTATTGCTGAATGAATATGAATGGCAGATGGTGCTGTCGTCTGCAAAAGAGTAGATAGGATTGGAAGTTTGACAGAGAAGGTCATTAAGAAAAATAAGAAATAGGGTAGGAGAACGGAGCCTTTTGGTACCCCTGAATTAATCTTGAACTCGTTTGATGAGATCCCATCTATAACAACCCGTATAGTGCGATCTCTGAGAAAGCTCGATATAAATCGAGAGAAGTCATCACCACCACCAAAAGCAATAAGTTTTGATAAAAGTGCACCATGCCACACTCTATCAAACGCCTTAGAGTTATCTAAAGCCACCACCTTACTCTCGCCAAAATGGTGTATGGCGTGACACCATTTTTCCGAAAGGAATGCTAGTAAGTCCCCCGTAGAGCGTCTTCTACGAAAGCCATACTGACGGTCGCTGAGTAAGCTGTTGGACTCCAAATACCTCACAAGATAAAAATTTACCATACTTTCCATTACTTTGGAAAGTGCAGAACATATTGCGATTGGGCGGTAATTTTCAGGGTTACTAGCCTCTCCATTTTTTGGGATTGGCGTTACATTGGCAACCTTCCAACACAAGGGAACTTACCAGCATGATACAGAGTGCTAAAGAGGGTTGCCAACGGACGTGCTAGCGTCGAAGAGCACTGCTTCAAGACCAGAGCTGGAATACCATCCGGCCCAGGAGACTTATTTATGTTGAGATCCGCTAAAACCCTTTTAACTGCACGCGCTCGAAAAAATATCTTTGGCATAGTTACAGATACTCTATCAAGCGCGGACAGTGGTTGATTGCTTTCCGGCAAGTGAGAATTACTTGCAAATAATTCAGCCAAAAGGTTAGCTTTATCAGCCGGGTCAGTGAATATATGGTCACCCCTTAAAAGAGTCGGAATTGAGGAACTTGCATTATCCTTTACTCTTTTAACGAATGGCCAAAAGCTCTTGCTGCCCCGCGGGGCAGCAAGGACTTTAGCACGAAGACGCTGCTCGTGCAGAGCTTTTTCACGCCTTAGTACTCTCGCACACGAAGATCTCGCCCTTTTGCGCAGCGAATCAGTATCTGAGTTTTTGTTACTACGCCAGATACTGAATGCTTCCTCTCTGGATCTGGCTGCATCTTTACAAGCCTGGTTAAACCAAGACTTCGTTCTAGGTTTAATCGGAATTCGCTTTGATGGAATGAATGTTTTCATTCCCAGCAAAATTATATTTACGACCATTTCTGCCATGGCATTGACATTATTGTCAAGGAAACATAGTTTCCAGTTAAAATGACGGAAAAAGTCGTTGAGCTCAGCCCAACGAACCTCTTCGTATATATATTTTAAACGTTTCGTAGCTGGTCGTGAAACGGTACGAAGTTCTGAGAACGAAAAGGAGGCGGAAATGGTGCTATGATCCGAGTTACCAAGAGGTGCATTAACGCTCACTTCATACTTTCCAGGGTGTGAGGTGAGAAAAAGGTCGAGAGTATTGTTTTGATGCCCTTCAACACACGAAATGTGTGTTGGTTCATTCAACAATTGCGCAAGGTGGTTGTGCGCGGCGAATAACTCAACATATTGGCCTTCTGGCCAAGATGAGTTGTGAACATTGAAATCACCAGCAACAACAATTTTACTGTTCGGACAACTCTCCAGGATCTTCGATATGGAATCGGAAAGGGCATCGAAGCCGGATATGGTTTTGTCCCTTCTCGCGTTTGGACTTCTATACAGAAACCCGAAATGCAAATAGTGTGCCCTGATTCTGAACTTAACCCAGAGACAGCTAAATTCGGGATCATCCGTGCCTAATGATTGCTGGCACTGGTGGGAAGTAATTAGCGGATAACTCTGATGAGTTGGAGCTTAGAGTAAGTGTTATTGACATTACAACTGTCTGATTACGAATAAATAAGTTTAACACAAAATTGTTTATAAAAAGGATTTACATATTTATTTCATCTTTTTTATTTTAAATTTACATTATAATCTTAAGTACTATGTATGTATAATAATTGCTGATATTGTTTAAACTATAATATTTCATCTTTACTTATCCAAGAATTGTGATCGTTACTAAATCCTAACAGTTAATAAATGTTTTGGGTCCTCTGGTTTTAATAATCTTTTCAACTAGATATGTGTTAGGAAATCTTGTTTTTAAAAGCTCTTCATCATAAAATCCACCTTTAATAGGATTTCCACGATAATCTTCTAATATGTATGTTGTGGGCTATGTATTTTGAATAGATTTAATTGTGGAAATTTCTGTTGTCCAATTTGGAGTATAACCTTTTTCAAAGTATGCTTATATTTGCTTATGCGCACATGATCACCAACATTAAATTTCGATATTTTATACATTTTCAAATGACTGTATACTGTATTCAATAATTTCTTCTCATTTGAAGAATTGACTTTAATTGGAGCCATTTTAATGGTACGATGAACTTTTCTGTTATATGATTCTAATAGATCTTTGTAGATATCAAGCCAATTGTATGTACCATTAAAACTAAATTCTTTCCACATCATCCCTTTTAATGTTCTATTAAATCGTTCTACTATTGATGCTTTCATTCTGCTATACGTTGAATAGTGATTAATGTTATACTTATCCATCAATTTTCCAAAGTGTTTATTGAAAAATTCTTTACCATCATCTGCTTGTAGGTTTTTTGGTACTCGTCCCAATTGAAAAATATATGACATGGCTTGGGTTGTTTCAAGTGCAGTTTTTGTTTTAAGTGGTACTGCCCATGCAACTTTGGAGAATGTGTCAATTACAGTTAAAAAAATCTATAATTTTTATTGTCCATAGAATAATTTCCCATTTCAACTAAATCAGCATGCCAAAGATCATCTATTCCTTTCATCACAACTCTACGACGTAAAAAAGATTTTCGAGCTTGTTTATGGAGTTCATTTACTAAAATTCTTTTTGAAGTCATTTTTTTAGTATTAAGAATTATTTTCGATGTGTTGTGATCTATTTGATACACTTTTAGCTATTGACACAAACATGTAATTTTCAAATCTATAAATCTTCTCATTAACTTTTCATTTGTATACTTTCAACAAATTTTTGTAGATATCCGTCTTCCAAAATTTTTTTGATTTTGGAAATAGTTTCTTGCATTTTCTGATTCTCTTCCAACTGTAATATTATTGCATGTTGTAGCATTTCGATTTGAGTTCTTAGAGTATCAT
Organism: Panzeria rudis; assembly: GCA_956483635.1. Taxonomy (NCBI): domain Eukaryota; kingdom Metazoa; phylum Arthropoda; class Insecta; order Diptera; family Tachinidae; genus Panzeria; species Panzeria rudis. The sequence continues at coordinate 59,323,665 of OY101449.1, forward strand.
GAATATTTTTTTGATTTTGGAAATAGTTTCTTGCATTTTCTGATTCTCTTCCAACTGTAATATTATTGCATGTTGTAGCATTTCGATTTGAGTTCTTAGAGTATAATGAATATTGTTGTTATCTTCCTTAAAGTATTTTAATAGCTTGTGTTCTATTTCTTCGATTTGAGTTTGCAGAAACAATTTATTGATAACATCGTTTTCTTCTACAGCTTTTGCCACATTTTTGATTCTTTTGTTTTGGACATCGATGTTGTTGTTCGCATCCATAAAGAACCCCAACATTTTAGGGGCATTTTTCAATGAAACTATATTGCTTGTATCGTTGAGATTATGTCCAAACTTATCAACAGACATACTTTATATAGATTATTCTATTATATTAGCTTCGCGAAGTTCTTCAATAATTGATACAATTTCGTTATTATGATTAGTATGACCAGCAGCTTGTGATGATACCAGTAGTCGAAGTCGATCTACCATCTCATTTGGATCATCCCAGTATATATAGTTTGGCTTATGAGGGTTAAAATCCATCAATCCATCACCTTTATACTTAGATATTATCTTATTTGGTATTGATTTTAATAAAGTCTGTTGGTTTCTCTCTTTAAACATCTTTTTGATAATATGTTTATATTTATAGGCTATCGTTCCCTTGATTTGTCCATCGGGTTTATAGTCTCTTCTGTACGCATTTGTATTAATTAAAATTTTTTTGTAGAATTCTAGTTCATATTTATCATAGTTTTTTGGTATTTTATGAAACATTAGAGAAAATAGTCCTGGTGTTAGAGCCCATATTTGACTACCAACATGTATTTTGTTGTCATTTAATTTGAGCTTACTATCACCAAATTTCCATTCATTATTGAAATCTTTATGTGGAGCATAGTTAGTATCTAGTTCATTTCTTCCTTCCAAAACAGATAAGTCGACGTAACTCTCTTCAGCATTTGAATTTTGAGAGTAAAAATCGTCATCATCATCATCATCATTATCAATAGTACTTTCACCATTAGGATCAGCATTGAATTGCTGGTATCAAATATTGATTCTTCTACAAGTTTCTTTGGTGTACTTGTCTCCAACTTAATTGATGGTTTCTTAAGATGATTAGACTGTTATTATATTCAATTTCTGTTTTCATCTCATTCTTTTCTTTTTTGACAATTCCATTGATATTATTAGAATTATTTATAAATTTGTTTAAAGGATCTGTTATAGGTTTAAATGTATCTTTTAGTTGTTCACGTGTGTTTATTTCGCCCGTTTTTATACTACGAAGCTTTTTCTTCAAGACATTTCTTGTCGCAACCAACTCTTTTAAAATTTTTTCCTCCATTTTCCAGCAATCGGATCAGCTTATTAGGTATCTGATTAGGTTATCAGATCAGCTTATTAGGTACCTGATCAGGCTATTAGGTATCAGATCAGCTTATTAGGTGTCTGATCAGCTTATTAGGTATCTGATCAGGTTATCAGATCAGCTTATTAGGTACCTTTTCAGGTTATCAGATCAGGTTATTAGGTATCAGATCAGCTTATTAGGTATCAGATCAGCTTATTAGGTATCAGATCAGCTTATTAGGTATCTGATCAGGTTATCAGATCAAGTTATTAGGTATAAGATCAGCTTATTAGGTACCTGATCAGGTTATCAGATCAGCTTATTAGGTACCAGATCAGGTTATTAGGTATCAGATCAGCTTATTAGGTATCTGATCAGGTTATCAGATCAGCTTATTAGGTATCAGATCAGCTTATTAGGTATCAGATCAGCTTATTAGGTAGACAATTAGATTAGGTATAGTTGTTATTTCAAGAGCTATGTAGATGTATTATGGTTAAAGCCAGATTATATACTAAAGTTTTTCTTTTATGTAGAGCAATTTATATTGTTATGAAATAATCGAATAATTTTCTGTAGCGCCCATTGTTTAATTCATTATCTTTGCTTATCATCAAAAATCCATATTTATCCTTCCAGCACAATCGACAGTTTTCATGAAACTTTGCATAACTCATATCGCTGGCAACATGATCCATATAAACATGTTTCATATTTGTCTCATCTTGTTTAAACATTATAATCATATTCGCATTGTCTCTTATTAAATGCTTGGGAATTCTGGTATAAGTTTGGCACAAGTAGAATGAATCAACATCCCTTTGTCGTCCCATACAAAAATAAGCTCGTATATTATTCTGCTTCTCACATGCAACATCATCAAATATCATAATTGAATTAATTTGAGCTTTGTCAGGGGGAATAACTGATTCATTTTCGGAGAATGTGTAATATCCCATTCCTTTAATAGGTGTAATTAATCTCTTCAAGTATTCATATTTCGGCTGATATAGAGATTTTGAGTATAAATTGATGTTTTCAAACTTTAGTCCATTAGGACTTTCTAGTACGCCAATCATAACATTAGTCTTTCCGCAATTTGATGGTCCCACTATTAGAGCAAGAATAGAATTTGGTAAGAATGAACTATGTTTTATTTTTGAACTGATGTTCGATGAATCATCAATGTTTCGAACTAAAATATTTTTATGTTGTTTTACTAACTGCATTTTTATAACTAAATGCAATTCATGTTTGTTACCTTTTATTATAGAAAAAATAAATAAATAAGATGGTTATACATTATCAAAAGTCATTTAGTCATAAAAACACCTTCGTTGGAGCAGGTTTACTAGATAAAACAATAAGCTTTCTTCCTGTTGAACTTCATCTTCCTGGATATCAATACTGTGGACCTGGAACTAAACTACAAAAACGTTTAAATCGAGGTGATAAAGGAATCAATTTATTGGACTCAATTTATTGGAGTTTTATCAAAAGATAGCAGTCTTGCAGAAAAATCATTTGCATATATGGTTACTAACGCTATGAAAGCCAAAACAAAATTTGGTATGGGTGTGGAGAAAAAGAAAAATGTTAAGAAACCTAAATTAAATGGTAAAAAATTGTTCAGTTCATCAATTAGACCTGCAACAAAAATACTAAAGGAGAAAAAACCTTTAGACATTAACAATGCTATTAGAATAGCACGTAAAACGATCAACAAAACATTAAAAGGCAGAAAATCCCAAGTTATAATACCTCGCATAATAAATGTACCAAAAATTGGTGTTTTTTACCACTAATACCGATTTTAACTGCTCTGGGTGCAATTGGAAGTCTAACGACTGGAGGTGCTGCTATAGCTAAGGCTGTAAATGCGACAAAGAATGCAAAAAATCAGCTTGATGAAGCAACTCGCCATAATAAAGTGATGGAATCTATAGCTGTTGGGAAAGGACTTTACCTAAAAGCATATAAAAAGGGTTATGGTTTAGTTTATAAAGAGCAGAAAAAAAACTCTTAAAAATGCTACCTTATAGACCACTATCAGAAGTCGACTTGAGAAATTTTTCAAACAAAATTCCACATTTTAGAGGAGTTTTCATGTTGGACACACTACCAAAACGACCAAAGAAAAAAGAATGTGGCATAATCAATTTGGTTATATCAACAGGACCTGGTACACATTGGGTAGCATATTATAAAAACATCAATGAAAAAGAATATTTCGATAGTTTTGGAAACTTACAACCTCCTTCGGAAGTATTCAAATATCTGGGCACAAATATAAAATACAACTATAATCAACATCAGAATTTACATTTACCTGTGGTCATTTATGTCTTAAGTTTTGTGATGAAATAATTGAAAATATTAAATAAAAAACACAATTGTATATATATATATATATATATATATATATATATATATATATATATATATATATATATATATATATATATATATATATATATATATATATATATATATATATATATATATATATATATATATATATATATATATATATATATATATATATATATATATATATATATATATATATATATATATATATATATATATATATATATATATATATATATATATATATATATATATATATATATATATATATATATATATATATATATATATATATATATATATATATATATATATATATATATATATATATATATATATATATATATATATATATATATATATATATATATATATAATATATATATATATATATATATATATATATATATATATATATATATATATATATATATATATATATATATATATATATATATATATATATATATATATATATATATATATATATATATATATATATATATATATATATATATATATATATATATATATATATATATATATATATATATATATATATATATATATATATATATATATATATTATATATATATATATATATATATATATATATATATATATATATATATATATATATATATATATATATATATATATATATATATATATATATATATATATATATATATATATATATATATATATATATATATATATATATATATATATATATATATATATATATATATATATATATATATATATATATATATATATATATATATATATATATATATATATATATATATATATATATATATATATATATATATATATATATATATATATATATATATATATATATATATATATATATATATATATATATATATATATATATATATATATATATATATATATATATATATATATATATATATATATATATATATATATATATATATATATATATATATATATATATATATATATATATATATATATATATATATATATATATATATATATATATATATATATATATATATATATATATATATATATATATATATATATATATATATATATATATATATATATATATATTTCATAAAACTCCTTAATGCATTTTTATTTATTTATTTATAATTTACTATACAGAATTAATTTTTTATTTTTTTTATTCCCAAATGGGATATTGAGCATTTTGAATAAAAAATTCGTCTATCTCACTCTCAAGGATTAAGCTTTGTTCACCATCTCTGCGTAGTTGCAATATTCCACTCGAGAGATCCTTAATTTCATCATCTGTCAGAGTATTATATCTTTTAGGTAGAAACATATTTTTTTCCATCTCAACTCTTAGTGTTGGTCCATATTTTGTTGTTACCCGTGTAATATTTTGAACAGGATATTTATCAGCTACATCTAGATCCTTTATATGAATTAAGCTTTTGTTGTTTAGTGAATTAAATTTTGATATTAAATTTTTTGAGCAGCTCATTTTTTAAATAGATCTTGTCACTTTGAATCTTTAATTGAAATTGATCTTGAAAGTAGTGATGATGAGCCCAATAAGCCTAACCGAAAATATTTATTGTGAGAAGGTTAATATGTATGTATATGTGGATATGTGGAGAAATAGTGCTAAAGAGATAGGGATAGATATATAGGAATATTAATATGAATGTTCCTTCTTTTAATTTTTTAATAGTCTCTTTGAAAATGAGTTGGAAAGAGAAATATGTATATTCTATACCCTCTATTCTAGAAGGATTATAGGAAAATGGAGAAGGATATAAAGGAGAAGGAGCTAAATATTTAGGAAAAAATTATCAGTATAGACGAATCCTTTGAAAAAATAAGCAGCAACAAAATTAATACGGAATATTAACAAAAATGAGTCAAATAAGAAGGAGCCTTAATAAATTTATATCGGATTTTGATAACTTTAGACTATACGATCATTGGGAAATGATCATATTTTTTCAAAATATGCTGGACGAGAATGATGAATTTGATGTTATGGAAGATGAAGACAACACAGAGGGACATTTTAAATGCTGTCCCTGGTATGATCCGAATTATGAGGAAGGACGTGATACATGTAGGTGCTCGATATACTTTCTACGGAAAGCTATATTAGAAAATTTAATGGAATCTTATTATACAATGTTTTAACCATCATAATTAAATTTAATAAATAAAATAGTATTATTAAAATAAAATATTCACTGTCTTGTATTATTTTTTCTAAAGGTTAAT
>OY101449.1:59329854-59449854 GCA_956483635.1 Panzeria rudis
GGTGACGTTGTCACCAAACTTGTCTACACTCTTTATTTCCACATATAATCTAAAACACTACCCAATCTCTCAATATGACCCCATAAGAACCACATTGTCTATAGTAAGCCAATACTTTCAAGCTCCAAACTCACTACCCAATGTCTCAATATCACCCCATAAGAACCATCTAGTCTATACTCAATCAATTGTTCATAGGTCACTATCTCAACACAACCACAACCCACGAAGCAACGGAAAACATCCAGGGTCTATGGTAGGAATCGAACCCCACGACCTCTCTACTGACAGGCTAACATCGCTACCACTCACCCACAGAGACAGCCATATCCGAAAATCATATAACACAAAACATTATCTATAATATAATTTCACACTAACACTCATCATTAACTCAATAATAATTCATCACAATTTTTTAACCACATTTTACCTACAGGATACTTTAATTTTTTTTCCCACGGGTATAAAATTACACTTTTGTTTATTTAACAATTAAAATTTAAAAATTTTAAATTTTAATTACCTAAATTTTAAAATTTTAATTGGTCTCGCATGAATAGTTCCCTACTACTCCAGGAAGATGAAGTTCAACAGGAAGAGAGTTTATTATTTTATCTAGTAAACCTGCTCCAACGAAGGTGTTTTTATGACTAAATGACTTTTGATAATGTATAACCATCTTATTTATTTATTTTTTCTATAATAAAAGGTAACAAACATGAATTGCATTTAGTTATAAAAATGCAGTTAGTAAAACAACATAAAAATATTTTAGTTCGAAACATTGATGATTCATCGAACATCACATAGTTCACTCTTACCAAATTCTATTCGTGCTCTAATAGTAGGGCCATCAAATTGTAGAAAGACTAATGTTATGATTGGCTTACTAGAAAGTCCTAATGGACTAAAGTTTGAAAACATCTATTTATACACAAAATCTCTATATCAGCCGAAATATGAATACTTGCAGAGATTAATTACACCTATTAAACGAATGGGATATTACACATTCTCCGAAAATGAATCAGTTATTCCCCCTGACAAAGCTCAAATTAATTCAATTATGATATTTGATGATGTTGCATGTGAGAAGCAGAATAATATACGAGCTTATTTTTGTATGGGACGACATAGGGATGTTGATTCATTCTACTTGTGCCAAACTTATACCAGAATTCCCAAGCATTTAATAAGAGACAATGCGAATATGATTATAATGTTTAAACAAGATGAGACAAATATGAAACATGTTTATAGGGATCATGTTGCCAGCGATATGAGTTATGCAAAGTTTCATGAAATTTGTCGATTGTGCTGGAAGGATAAATATGGATTTTTGATGATAAGCAAAGATAATGAATTAAACAATGGGCGCTACAGAAAATTATTCGATTATTTCATAACAATATAAATTGCTCCACATAAAAGAAAAACTTTAGTATATAATCTGGCTTTAACCATAATACATCTACATAGCTCTTGAAATATCAACTATACCTGATCTAATTATCTACCTAATAAGCTGATCTGATCTGATCTGATACCTAATAAGCTGATCTGATACCTAATAAGCTGATCTGATACCTAATAAGCTGATCTGATAACCTGATCAGATACCTAATAACCTGATCTGATAACCTGATGAGGTACCTAATAAGCTGATCTGATAACCTGATCTGATACCTAATAAGCTGATCTGATACCTATTAAGCTGATCTGATACCTAATAAGCTGATCTGATAGCCTGATCAGGTACCTAATAAGCTGATCTGATAACCTGATCAGATACCTAATAAGCTGATCTGATACCTAATAAGCTTATCTGATAACCTGATCAGGTACCTAATAAGCTGATCTGATAACCTGATCTGATACCTAATAAGCTGATCTGATACCTAATAACCTGATCTGATAACCTGATCAGGTACCTAATAAGCTGATCTGATAGCTGGAAAATGGATGAAAAATTTTAAAAGAGTTGGCTGTGACAAGAAATGTCTTGAAGAAAAAGCTTCGTAGTATAAAAACGGGCGAAATAGGCACACGTGAACAACTAAAAGATACATTTAAACCTATAACAGATCTTTTACACAAATTTATAAATAATTCTAATAATATCAATGGAATTATCAAAAAAGGAAATAATGAGATGAAAACAGAAATTGAATATAATAACAGTTCTAATCATCTCAAGAAACCATCAATTAAGTTGGAGACAAGTACACCACAGAAACTTGTAGAAGAATCAATATTTGATACCAGCAATTCACTTGCTGATCCTAACGGTGAAAGTACAATTGATAATGATGATAACGATGATGACGATTTTTACTCTCAAAATTCAAATGCTGAAGAGAGTTACGCTGACTTATCTGTTTTGGAAGGAAGAAATGAATTAGATACTAACTATGGTCCACATAAAGATTTCAATAATGAATGGAAATTTGGTGATAGTAAGCTCAAATTAAATGAAAACAAAATACATGTTGGTACTCAAATATGGACTCTAACACCAGGACTATTTTCTCTAATGTTTCATAAAATACCAAAAAACTATGATAAATATGAACTAGAACTCTACAAAAAATTTCAATTAATACAAATGCGTACAGAAGAGACTATAAACCTGATGGACAAATCAAGGAAACGAAAGCCTATAAATATAAACATATTATTAAAAAGATGTTTAAAGAGAAAACCAACAGACTTTATCAAAATCAATACCAAATAAGACAATATCTTATTATAAAGGTGATGGATTGATGCAGTTTAACCCTCATAAGCCAAACTATATATACTGGGATGATCCAAATGAGATGGTAGATCGACTTCGACTACTGGTATCATTACAAGCTGCAGGTCATACTAATCATAATAGCGAAATTGTATCAATCATTGAAGAACTTCGCGAAGCTAATATAATAGAATAATCTATATAAAGTATGTCTGTTGATAAGTTTGGACATAATCTCAACGATACAAGCAATATAATTTCATTGAAAAATGCCCCTAAAATGTTGGGGATCTTTATGGATACGACAACAACATCGATGTCCAAAACAAAAGAATCAAAAATGTGGCAAAAGCTGTGGAAGAAAACGATGTTATCAATAAATTGTTTCTGCAAACTCAATCGAAGAAATAGAACACAAGCTATTAAAATACTTTAAGGAAGATAACAACAATATTCATGATACTCTAAGAACTCAAATCGAAATGCTACAACATGCAATAATATTACATTTGGAAGAGAATAAGAAACTGCAAGAAACTATTTCCAAAATCAAAAAATTTTTGGAAGACGGATATCTACAAAAATTTGTTGAAAGTATACAAAAGAAAAGTTAATGAGAAGATTTATAGATTTGAAAAATACATGTTTGTGTCAATAGCTAAAAGTCAAATAGGTCACAACACATCGAAAATAATTCTTAATACTTAAAAATGACTTCAAAAAGAATTTTAGTAACTGAATTCCTTAAACAAGCTCGAAAATCTTTTTTAGGTCGTAGAGTTGTGATGAAAGGAATAGATGATCTTTGGCAAGCTGATTTAGTTGAAATGGGAAATTATTCTATGGACAATAAAAATTATAGATTTTTGTTAACTGTAATTGACACATTCTCCAAATTTGCATGGGCAGTACCACTTAAAACCAAAACTGCACTTGAAACAACCCAAGCCATGTCAGATATTTTTCAATTGGGACGAGTACCAAAAAACCTACAAACAGAAGATGGTAAAGAATTTTTCAATAAAGACTTTGGAAAATTGATGGATAAGTTCAACATTAATCACTATTCAACGTATAGCAGAATGAAAGCATCAATAGTAGAACGGTTTAATAGCACATTAAAAGGGATGATGTGGAAAGAATTTAGTTTTAATGGTACATACAACTGGCTTGATATGTACAAAGATCTATTAGAAGCATATAACAGAAAAGTTCATCGTACCACTAAAATGGCTCCAATTAAAGTCAACTCTTCAAATGAGAAAAAATTATTGAATACAGTCAGTATACAGTCATTTGAAAATGTATAAAATATCGAAATTTAATGTTGGTGATCATGTGCGCATAAGCAAATATAAGCATATTTTTGAAAAAGGTTATACTCCAAATTGGACAACAGAAATTTTCACAATTAAATCTATTCAAAATACATATCCCACAACACACATATTAAAAGAGTATCGTGGAAATCCTATTAAAGGCGAATTTTATGATGAAGAACTTTTAAAAACAAGATTTCCTAATACATATCTAGTTGAAAAGATAATTAAAACCAGATGAGCCAAAGCATTTGTTAAATGGTTAGGATTCAGTAACGATCACAATTCTTGGATAAGTAAAGATGAAATATTATAGTTGAAACATTATCAGCAATTATTATACATACATACTTAGTACTTAAGATTATAATGTAAATTTAAAATAAAAAAGATAAAATAAATATGTAAATCCTTTTTATAAACAATTTTGTGTTGAACTTATTTATTCGTAATCAGACAGTCGTAATGTCAATAACACTTGCTCTAAGCTCAAACTCACCAGAGTTATCTGCTAATTACTTCCCACCTATTGATTTAAATGGGGCATATGAGTGTGCTCTAACTGATTTTCATTCATATAATAGCATCCCAAATGTTGATGTCTACAACAATTTGTTTCATATAGGTGAAAATGTTATTGAAGTACCAATTATCTTATGAATTGAATGATATAGTTGATTATATAGAGGAACAATATAAACGCTACAATCAAGAAAATAGAATTTTTATAGAAGCCAATAACAATACAATGCAAGTTAAAGTCAACACCTCTAAGGATGCAATATATTTTAATAAAGAAAATACAATTGGAAAACTCTTGGGATTCAATAGTAAAATCCTAACTCCAAACGTAGATCATTATTCTGATCTTCCAGTTAATATTTCAAGGTGAATCTGTTGCGAATTGAAAGTAGTATCGCGGTTAACACATATCTGAATAATTCCAAGGCGCATACACTACATGAATTTCCGATTAATGTGCCTCCAGGCTATAAAATAGATGAGATAGCTCGAAATCTCATCTATTTACCGGTGAACTCCAGAGAGATAAGTTCACTAGCTCTACGAGTAGTTGATCAGCACGGTGATTTAATTAATTTCCGAGGAGAGGAAATAACAATACGAATTCATTTAAGACCAACTAAATAATGCTAATATTCAACTCGAGTATATCACAGAATATAGCAACAACAACAACAACACCATCAGCATACGAACCTAAAATATTATTACGACCTAAACCACAATTAAAGAGGTCAATTCATCAAAAAACTCGTAACGACAGCAAATAAAAATTTTCGCAAGTCATTGAATTTTAAATTGAAGGCAAAATGAGTTCATTAATAAATGTCTTAGATAAACCCTTATCTGATGAAAATATAATCAAAAAGGACTATCATACATACGTGCCATACCTACAATCTTACAACAATAATGATGAAACTCGCATTTCAATTCAAAATCAAGATTTGTATATGTTACCTAGTAAAAGTTATATATATGTCGAGGGATCTGTTGTAGATGAGAAAACCTCCACATCTACAGACAACGTTAAATTAAAAAACAACTTTGTTGCATATCTCTTTGATGAAATTCGTTATGAACTTAATGGTATTGAAATTGATCATACAAGATATTTAGGAGGTACAAGTACCATAAAAAATTTGGTTTCTTTATCACCAACGGAAAGCACTGGAATGCAGAATGCTGGCTGGAATAAAATTGATGATTTAAAACTTGTTAATGGATATTTTAACTTTTATGTACCCTTAAAAATGTTTTTGGGTTTCGCTGAAGACTACAACAAAGTCATACTAAATGGAAAACATGAATTGATACTCTTGCGTAATAAGAACGATGAAGATCTTGTACACTCGAGCGTTTCCACGGAAAAAGCAAAACTTTCAATTTCACTCATCTCATGGAGAATTCCACATAAAAATTATTAACAATGCTGCTTCTATACCGATGGCATTCCGTAGTTGGGACTGTCATGTTAATCCACAACTTAATACAGGAACAAGTCATACCTGGAATGTTAAATTAGCTGCAAGTAGAGAACGACCCTGTTTTGTATTGATTGCTTTTCAACAAGAAAATAAGTTTGTTCATTGTGACCTGACAAATTTAAAAGTACATTTAAATTCAGTATCATATCCATATGATGACCTAAATATCAAATTTAAGAATGAACGCTATGCAATTCTATATGATATGTATCTAAGATTTCAACAGAGCTATTACATGAGAGAATCTCAACCGCTTCTAACTGCTCAAGAATTTAAAAATAATGCACCGATTATGAATCGCTCAATAACGGACCAAGTGATATAAAAATTGAATTTGAAACAGCTACAAATATTGTAGCTTACTGCATTCTTATTCATGATCGCATAATTGAATATGTACCCATAAAAGGACAAGTCCGAAAAGTCTTATAAATTAAACAATATGGATGATAATATAGTTTGTATAGATATGCAAGGATTCAAAAGCGATTCAAATGATTCCATCGCAAAAGAAGTAGCGATCGTTTTCAAACACAACAACAATTAAGCCATAAATTTCATTATAGAACCACCCTTTGATTTTAAATGTCTATCGCCAAAGAAGCAAAAAGAAGTAAACTGGTTAACAAAGAACTATCATCACCTAAAGTGGAACGATGGATCAGTCACATTTCAAAGCGTCTGCAAGTTCTTAAAAGCTAATGTACGCTATTCTAAAATATATGTTAAAGGAGAAGAAAAGAGACAATGGCTAGAAAAAATACTTAAAAAAAGAGTTTTTAACATCGAGGACTTTGGATGCATCAACTTTAAACAAATGGAAATTAAATATCCCGAGTATTTCTATTGTAATTATTATTCATATGGTGTTTGCGCATTAAGAAATGCTCTTTTACTAACAAAAGAAATATCTTGTTTAAAATAATTTATGTATACACATTATTATTATTGTCTTAAAATTAACAATTTTAAAACTTTTTAATCACTTAAATATATTTAATAAAAATTAAATGCATAGAAAAAAAATAAAACAACTTTTTTTTTATTTCAAATACAACACAACTAAATGATGACTAATGAAATTTTGTTATCAAATGATGACTCATACTCAAAACATATCCAGCTGAATAAACAAAGCCATAAACATGATTCTGCAAAACAAATAATCAGACGGACATATCAAATGATGACTCATTCTCAAAACATGTGCAGCTGAATAAACAACGCAATAAACATGATTCTGCAAAACAAATAATCAGACGGACATTTCAAATGATGACTCATTCTCAAAACATGTGCAGCTGAATAAACAATGCAATAAACATGATTCTGTAGAACAAATATTCAAATTATTATCCCAAGAAATAAACAAGACGGACATTTGAAACGACATACACACATTTTTAACAAATCTAAAGATAAGAAAAAAGAAACACACACTTGAACTTTGCTTGAAGCTACTTAAGTGGTTGATGATCGGTTTGCAGATCGAATTCTCTTCCATATACATAGGGCCTGAAGTATTTTACTTCCCATACTATGGCTAATAACTCTTTCCACTGTAGAATGATTGCGTTCATGTTTGTTTAATGTTCTGGACGCATAGGCTATCGGATGGCCGTCTTGTGTTAGAACTGCCCCAAGAGCGAAGTTACTTGCATCCGTTATTAGCTTAAATTTTTTCGAAAAATTAGGATATCTTAAAATTGGTACTTTTGTTACTGTATCTTTTAGTTTTTCAAAAGCAAATATATAGTTTGGATCATGTATGCATCTTTTTGCCAGTATTTTATCATTGGCGACGCTATCTTAGCGTAATCTTTGATGAACTTTTTACAAAATCCCGTAATGCCCAGAAAAGATTTTATCTGTTTTTGGGTGACTGGAAGCTTTAATTTTTTAATTATATCTATTTTTTTGCTGTCCGGTTTGACACCATTTGTCGTCAAGATGTGCCCGAGAAATGAAGTTTCCCTCTTAAGGAAGTCACATTTGTCTGGTTGAATTTTTAGGTTTGCCTGTCTCAAAGTTGTTAAGATTAATTTTATATTACATATACGCTCTTCTAATGACGTACTAAAAATAGGTATGTCGTCCATATAGACGACACATATTTTATTTATATGCTGTCTTAGGACACTATTAATTAATCTCTGAAATGTAGACGGTGCATTTTTCAATCCAAATGGCAATCTGACGAACTCATAATGTCCAAATGGGGTGGAAAACGCCGTTTTTGCTCTGTCTTTTGCATTTACTTTTATTTGATAAAAGCCTTTTGCAAAGTCTAAGGTAGTTAAGTACTGCGACCTTCCTAGTTTATCTAATATACTGTTTAAATTTGGGATTGGAAATTTGTCATCTATAGTATTATTGTTTAGGAGCCTATAATCGACAACCAAACGCCACTTTTTTTTGCCTGAGTTATCTATTTTCTTTGGTACAATCCAAAGCGGACTATTGTAAGGTGAGTTACTATTTACTATTATTTTTTGTTCTAGCATCTATTTCCTGTTCGTGTACTTGTGGGTATCTATAGATTTTTAAATACAGAGCTTTGTCGGTTTTTGTATTAATTTCATGTGCCACGATATCTATTGCTGTTAATTTCTCTCCTTCTTTGTATAAAACATCAGTAAATTTATCTAGTGTTTTAAGTACTTTATCCCTTTCTTCGTTGTTTAGATGACCAATATCAATAGATTCGGTTATGTTCTTTCCCTTCATCGGCTCCATTACCTGAATTTCTTCGTAAGCCACAGGCTGAAAATTATTTTGAAAAATCACCCTGTTTCCGAACACCTCAATATAACTGTGGTATAGATCAATTTTTGCTTTAAATGGAATCAAATAATTTTGACCGATAATTGCATTGTAATTATTGCTTTGGAAATCTATAATCTTCCATGAAATTGTTCCTGTTGAGTTAAACTCTTTTGGTATTGGTGTGGTCTAGTAATGTGTAACTTCAATCAAACCGTTTATTGTTTTGTATGTTAGATTTTTCTTTAAGGGTCGTGGTTTAAAACCACGAAGTGCTGTTGGCTTGATAATGGTTGTGTCCGACCCGGTGTCTATTATGCATTTTAATGTTTGTTTGCCTATGTTAGTTATTATTATTGCAATTTTGATCTGGAGGCGGTGTCGTAAAATTTACTTCACCATCAAAACTTTGTTCGATATTGTCAATCTCCATATCATTATTTCTTCGAGTAAAATTAGACTGGTCCACACATAAGGATTTTGTCCCTTCCGCTGATTGTTAAATCTATTGTGGTTTTCTGGTTTGTAATTTTGTTCTATTTGGTACTTTTTATTACCATTTGTTATTTGTGTATTTGTTTGTTTGTAGTGGCTTTGATAAGTGGGTTTTTGATGTAATCTATTAGGTCTGTGCTTATAGTCTATTGTCCTAATGTCCCCCAGCAGCTTAAGTTTTGTGTATTTAATTATAATGTCCTGTAGTGTTTCGTATTTATTTTTGTATTTGCTTTAATTTTTTTAGTTTCTTTAAGGTCGATTCACTTCGTGTATTCATTTTTATTTGTTTTTATTTTGGATATTTTATTTTAATAATTTTGTAGTTGTCATAGAACAGGTTTTGTGTATTTTGGGTACATTCGTAAATTCAGTAATTGTGCAAAAATCAAAGTCCTGCGCTCAAAAACCATAATTTTGCAATACTTTTCTTCGTAAAAAGTTTTCTTACTCAAACAATTGACAGTACTACCACAGATTTCTGGAACAACGGCAGAATTTTTATTAGTCTTGCAAAAGTTTGCACAACGGTTGCACAAATTTACTGCATTTACGAATTCACGCTTTATTTTGTTATATTGTTCTTTATTTTTATTGTATGGATTTAGATTTTAGTTAATTGCAAGTGTTATTAGCTCTCGAGGTTTATTATTCTAACGAGTGATTTTTTTGCTATTATCTTTTTGGCAACACTAGTTTTGACAGCTCACGCACGTTTTGTATCTTGTGTCACTGTCAAACATCTTCAGTTTGGTCTATAATTTAATCATGAATCGTCTTACAAACGAACAACGCTTGCAAATTATTGAATTTTATTACCAAAATGCGTGCTCTGTTAAGAAAGTTCATCGATCCACTTTTTTATCGAAGAATTGTGTTCAGCGACGACACTCATTTCTGGTTGAATGGATACGTGAACAAGCAAAACTGCCGTATTTGGAGTGAAGAGCAGCCAGAAGCATTGCAAGAGCTACCAATGCATCCACAAAAAACAACCGTTTGGTGCGGATTATGGGCTGGCGGCATCATTGGGCCGTATTTCTTCAAAGATGATGCGAATCACAACGTTACTGTGAATGGTGAGCGCTACCGTGCGATGATAACAAACTTTTTTCTGCCCAAAATGGAAGAGCTTGACTTGCATGACATGTGGTTTCAACAAGACGGTGCCACATGCCACACAGCACGCGAAACAATGGACCAATTGAGAGGCGAGTTCGGTGAACAGTTTATTTCACGCTTGGGACCAGTCAATTGGCCGCCCAGATCGTGCGATTTAACGCCTCTAGACTATTTTTTGTGGGGCTATGTTAAGGCTAATGTCTATAGCGACAAGCCCGCTTCGATTGACGCACTGGAAGCCAACATTGCCAACATTATTCGTGAGATACCGGCCGAAATGTTGGAAAGAGTATGCCAAAATTGGACTAAGCGGATGGACCATTTGAGGCGCAGCCGCGGCCAACATTTGCATGAAATAATCTTCAAACATTAAATTATATCGACCCAACTATCGATCCAAATAAATATTTCATGCATTTTTCTGAATTTTATGTGTTTTTTTTTTACTTTCCGATAGTTCTTATAAAATCACCCATTATTATGTCATTTTTATTTTTGTTGTTGATGTCTAAAAGAAGTTTTTTTTTTATTTTTGCAAGTTGCTTATTTATATATTTGTTTTAGATTTTTTTTACGATTTTGTTGTTGTTTTAGATTGTAGTCTCTATTGCTTAATGTTTCTGTAGCTATTTTTGCATTTGAACGGCATAGTGCAATAACTCGGTAAGCCACATGAAGCCGAAAACTGGTTTTATGTGCTCGTTCTCTTGCTAGGTACCATAGCTTTCGATACTAGAGACGTTTTTGGCTAAATTCTAGTATTTTGCAAGCAGTTGTGCTGCGCAATTACAGTAGAAAATTCCAAAAAACCATAAAATTTTAAATTTTGTTTAAACTTAAAAGTCGATTTATTCGATATTTTGCTTTTATGAGACTTCACAGACACAATTAGCTCTCGTAAAAGTACCTGATGATAAAATATGGGGGCGGTGCCACGCCTATTTTGTAGTCAGTTTTTTTTTGCAAGAATTATTATTTATAAATTAATCAAATATATGAACAATATATTATGAACTATTTTCATAATATGTATGTTCAAACTTTTTTCTATGCAGTTAATACTAATATTTTATCGTATTAATATTAGAAACCTGAAAGTTTGTATATTGGAACAACTATCACGCGAAACCCGCTTAATTTATTTGGATGTAATAAATCCAAACTCATGTGTGCTAAAATAAAAACCTATCATAATTTTTTCTTTGTAACCCAGAATAATCAAAAATCTTTGTATTAAAAACCATACAGTTGGACTAAAATTCATTACTTCAATTTAAAAATTTATACATTACGATGAAAAAAATTAAGATAAAGTCTTGAAAGCTAAACGCTAAAACTTATTTTGTTCCGAACATATAAAACATAAGATGCGTAGATTCGACAGAAAATACCAAAGTTACAAGACAGACTTTTTTCCATACAAATTTGCTTTTGATCGAAAAAAAAACTTTAAACTATAAACTGAATTTAAACAATTTTGTATGAAGGACAACTTCGGATTTTTTCATTTACTGGTTTTCTTATTTTTCTTGGGTCTAAACGACGTTATGTTTCACGTGTTCCTCTGTTTATAAAGCAATTTATAAAATTTTTGTTTCATATTGCAAAAATACATAAATTTATATGCCTGCATTTCGTTGGGTGCTAATGCCAACTTATCAGTACGAGTCTGCACGATAATCGTAACCTGCAAAAATAAAACTTCACAGGAGAAGCTTTTTTTGAATAATTTCGCTTAAAATGGCAGTATTGGTCTGAAATTAAATATACATATCAGATATTTTTAGTCCAATATACATATGTAACGTAATAATATTTAATTGTTTATTTTTAATATAATGGTGTTATATGTGGCTAAATTTTTCTGTCGTGATAACTATCTGCTAAATAAAATTTTGTTGGTTACGATACAATTTTATGTTAAAATATTAGAATGTTTTTTGACTTCGTTTTAGTTTAAATGATGTTTATTCGTGACAAAAGCATTTTTTAAATAAGAAATAGCAATAAATAACAATAAAAAAGATTGAAAATAAGAAAGTTTTTATTATTATAAGCAAATGAAGGTCGAAGAAAAAAATAATTGTTATAAATTGAAAAAAATAACACTACGAAAAAATGGAATATTATACAAAATTATACAAAAATTCCCAGGACGAAGTTTCTTGAGCTGCTAAAGTTTTGCCTAAACGAGAACAATTACTTCATGTATGGGGAAAAAATATTTTAATCGGACTTATGGTATGCCCATGGGCTATCCCTTGTCACCGACTATTGCTGATATCGTATTAGATAATCTTCTTGATGACAGCATTAAGGACCTACACAAAGAAAACGTGCAAATAAAATTTATAACCAAATACGTTGACGATTTATTTGCTATTATAAAGAAAAAAGATGAAGACATTATTCTCAGAACATTTAACAATTACCATACAAAGCTAAAATTTACCATCGAAAATGAAGAAAATAAATCCATTCCATATCTTGATATGAAAATATACCGGGAAAGAGATAAATTAATTACAGATTGGTACTCTAAATCAATTGCTTCTGACCGTATAATAAACTACGAGTCAACATAACCAATGAAACAAAAAATAAACACGGCAAATAATTAAGTTAATAGAGTTATGAAACTTAGGGACGAAAAGTTCAAAGCAAAAAACATATTAATTATTAAAGACATTGTCAAGAAAAACAACTTCCCGAACAACATTATACACAATTTAATTAACAAAGTAACAAATAATACAAATACACGGAACACTGCAAACAAAACATCTGGTAACACTAAATATTACGGAGTATCGCGTATACCAAAACTTAAGCACAGTACTGTGTTCATCATTTCTGCGAACTGCTGTCAAAAGTTCATATAAAAAAAATTGTCACGAACTTCTCATGAAAAACTGTTGCAGAAGTAGTACTCTGTTTATTTTGTGAAAAAGATATGAAATGTATCTACAACATTTTGAGTCTTCATGCGAAATAATATAAGCACCACTTTTTTCTTGAGGAATTTACAACAAACACATTGGGTTTTTTTAAAAACTTACACAATTGCAGCATCCTTTTAAGGGCTATTATAATTGTTTACTTGTCATATTTTTCGTATGAAAAAACTAATGTTGATCAACATTTTTCGCAAAATTTGAACAGAGTACTTAGCTTTACAGAAAACAACAAATAGTAGGGGAGCGGGATTTTTGGATTTACTCAAGCGCGTCAGAAAGCCATAAGAGGTGAAACCTGCACCCTTTTAAACACCCCCACCATATATGAAGCCTGTATATAGGGGGTTTCGTATAGCTGTAGAAACTTGAGCGCGTCAGATTAAGGCATGGTGAGTTAATTACGTGCAGAACAGTGTAAATTTCAATAATCTGACGATTTAAGTGTGACATAAAGAAATGGGAGGGTCGGGAAGTTGCAAAAAAAATGTCACCTGGATTTACTCGAGCGCGGTCAAAATTGTTTTTATTTTGTAGGAAATGATTCAAGGATCAAGGGAAATGGGAGGGTCGGGAAGTTGCAAAAAAATTTCACTTGGATTTACTCGAGCGCGGTCAAAATTGTTTTTATTTTGTAGGAAATGATTCAAGGATCAAGGAAATATAATAATCTAACGATTTCCATAAGCCGAAGTATCTAAAACCATCAATAAAATTTTTGAGAGCGGTGCCAAAAAGTTAGACTTGTGCGGCTCCAGAAAGAACAAACTAATTCAAGTGAGCGAAGTGAAATGCTCACTTTAATGAGCGTTTTTAGCTCAGTGAAAGACATAAGGCGAATTTAAGGTGAATGTTTCATCTTTCTTTCTTTCTTGTGTCTGCTGTTTTATAGTTCACGGCGAACTAAAAATAGTGGCATCATTGCCGAATTGAAAACTTACGGACCGAAATTTTTCTTAGACTATAACCTAAAGCTCTACAGACGATTGTCAGATCTTACAATATTGTAAGTAAAATGTGCTAAAAAGTTCCTAAAATCGTGTGAACTAAAAATTTTTGTCTGACAACGTTGGCAGAAAAAGCATTGTCAGTCGACTTTAATACTACCTGCTGACAAGAAATTATCAGACATCTCACAATCGTGTGAACACATCACTTTGCCATTGTCAGACATATTTTAATTGTCAGATGCGCGAAATTTCTGCATCTGACAATGGCGTCATTGTCAGAGACTTCTTTATATTTTCAGCACTGCACACATCTGTTTTTAGGGGAAAAGGAAAATAAAAGAAACTATGCAGCTAAAAGAGTTAAAATTGCTTCTTTATGTTTAATACTAATTTATATTTTCTCTTTTTAAAGTAAACACAAGCACAGATGATAAATAATCTGAATCTGGCAGCGCCAAACAATAGATCTGACAATTTTTGCATCTCACAATCGTGTGAACTGCCAATTTTTTTTACTGACAATATTGTCAGATAAATTTATTGTCAGACAATTGTCTGCCAATAAATTGTAAGCTTTTCTAACAACTTTGATACAACCGTGTGAACTAACAATATACCTTGTGCTGACAATTTTTTCATTGTCAGTACATCGTCAGTACATTGGCAGATCTGACAATATTGTAAGATCTGACAACCGCCTGTACAGGGCTTAACACATCCAAAAACATAATTCGCACACTTTTTGAAAAATCTTATTTTTTAGTACACATTACATATTTTAGCACAATGAAAACTTAATTATATAACATTTACATATTTACTTTCTTACACAATTTCTTAAGCTTTTGAATCACTTCTTTTCATTCTCAGTGTTATTTATGTTATCAAAACAAACAAAAAAATGTTGACTTCCAACTAAATATTCTAAATACACAAAAAAAGTCACCAGGTGCGCACTTGGTTAAGGCCTTTGAAGAAACTTATTTTTTATAATCAAAATACTGATATTAATTTTTTGACAAAACATTTACAAAAAAAAAACTTTTTTTAAGTGTAAAATTGAAACTGCTGCCATTTCTCACTCCATTAAGATAAATTGATTCGGTAAATTATAAAATTTTTGTTGAATTGTGCAGATTATTATAAATATTTTGGTATAATTTTGCGACTTAAGACAACTTCACAGTTTAAAAAATACCAGAATAAGATCGACAAATTTGCAAAATATATTTTTTGCAAGGCCTGTAACTTTTGAACTATCGGAGAGAAATTCAAACCATGAGGCAAATGTAGGCCTTTGATAGCAGATTCCAAAATGGGAAAGGGTTTGGCAATCGGACAAGAAATGTGATTTTGGCGATTTTTTAAAAGTTTGACATACCCGAAGTTACCAATTTTGGGAACCCCTGGAGCCTCTCTCGAAGGAGCCAGCACCACAAACTCTTCAAACTTAAGACGGACAAGACCTCAGCTATAACCATGTAAAATTTCATGTCACTGGCTTCAGTTACGAAGATACTGAATTATTTCCTTTTTTTTCACAAACCACTGTGCACTGTTTGGCATGGACAAATTCATTCCTTTTTTTTCATTCCTCTTTGCTCTTTTCGCTTTTTTTTGCAGATATGCTACATGATATCGAATAAAATTACACAATCGCACTATCGTTACTCCAAGCGACCAAATATGTCGAAAAATGTTACGATTGTCGGATGGTTAAAAGTTACAGAATCCCGCTACTGAGCTCTTAACCAAGGTTTTGTAAACTTTAGGAAAAGCAAAATATATGACATTTTATTTAGTTATACCACATAAGCATACATCGCCTCAAAAAAGTTTGTTTCACCGAACATGAAGACATGAACTAGTAAAACGGACAAAAGCATATTTTCTTGAACTTTTGCAAACCGTTGTTTATCAAAATCTCACAATTTTTCACAAAGTAGCTTTCTTTTTGATCCCATAAACTGATTCAGTATACAGAAATAAAGAGGGAGGAAATAATGGAAGCATTCAAAAACAATACTAAATCTTTATAAAAAAAAGCCCTGAGAGCATTCCATTTAACACGTTACAACAATGTGAAAATAATGATACATTTGCTGCTTTTGTGCTTCTAGATACCAGGGTCGTAAATAAACTACAAACGCATAATAATACTAGTCTATTATTCACAGATAATTTTGACGTAATTCAATAGTGAAATGGGCATGAATGTCAATTTCCAAACTTGTTTACAACAAGCTGTAAATTTTTGACTACTCCTGCCAGCAGCGCATCATTAAAACGAGCATTTCGGCACTTACAGAAAAACGTTGCAATATTTTGAAAATTTTAGATATAATTGATAAATTATGTTTTTACACTCAAATATTAATGAAACTGGCGAAGATATTTTTTGAAGATATTTAAATATTAAGATATTTAAACTATATGAATGATTCTTATTTCAAATGCTTTTTTCGTGGCCGCTGAAAAATAAACGTATACATATTAAAATGAAAACTGCTTTAGCATGATTTCAGAAATTATAAATAAATGTGCATAATTTTTTTTCTGTACAACTGTCCATTATGTTTTTCGCTCTTGTGTAAATGTTTGTAAAGAATTATTTCAAAAGATACACGATTTTTACTTTTCCATGTGAACCCAATTCAAAATTGAAAAAGTGGTCATAACGTTTAATTTCGTCCTGCGATTATTATAATTTTTTGTTGTTAGAGAGTAACGGCCATATGCAAAAATACTTAAAGTAGCTTTGCCAAGCAACGTTGAGTAAAGCTGTATTCTAAAAAAAATATTATATCAACATAATTGAGTTATGAATTTTTAGTCGAACTGTATGGTTTTTACCCAAAGTTATTTACTTAGTTTGGCTTAAGTTCATTTTCAATTTAATCTTTCAATCAAACTATTTTTTATTCAAGAAAGAAATTCTAAAGCATGTAAATATTGAACATTCAAAGAAAAATTTGGATGTACGGAAGGTTGAACTGACAGCTGTTTCGAGACACCACAGTCTACTCATCAGAGCCTTTCACCTACACTACCAGCGACAGTAGCAACTACACTGTAGCGAGAATCCTACTAATTTTAGTAAGCTCAATTAACAGACTGTCGGCACCTCGCGGTGAGTCGCACCTATTATTAATGAACTTTTTCTAAATGTTTGGAACTTCACCAACAGTCTTTTCTTAGCATGTTCAACTAATTAAAGCTTTTTTCATTTCAGTCTTACCATATCATCGATATTTTCAATGCTGGGATTTTTTCTAATGTTCATTTTGCCCAAGTTTTTTTGGAACAGTACATATTCATGTTTTAGCTAAGTGCCTTTAGAGTTTTAATAGAGTTATGAATTTTTAGTCGAACTGTATGGTTTTTATCCAAAGTTATTTAATTAGTTTGGCTTAAGTTCATTTTAAATTTAATCTTTTGATCAAATTATTTTTTATTCAAGAAAGAAATTCTAAAGCATGTAAATATTGAACATTCAAAGAAAAATTTGGATGTATGGAAGGTTGAACTGACAGCTGTTTCGAGGCTACCACAGTCTATTCTCCAGAGCCCTTTACCTACACTACCAGCGACAGTAATAACAACATTGTTGCGAAAATAGTACTAATTTTAGTAAGCTAAAATGAAAAAGCTTAAAATAGTTGAACATGCTAAGAAAAGACAGTTAGTGAAGTTCCTAACATTTAGAAAACGTTCATTAATAGGTGCGACACGCCTCGATGTGTCTGTCTGTTAATTCATAAAAAAGTTTAAAAAAAAATACAAATTAATTAATTGATTAAAAATAATTTGAATTTACATTAACTTAATTATTGAACTTAAGCCGAATAATAATAAATCCGAATAATAAAAATATCAAAAATATGTTTTATTGATGTATATAAAATCGAAATAATTCGAAAAAGCTCGATATTCAAATACTCATTTCATTCGAATAAAATAAATTAAGTTGATGTTAATTTTTCCCTTGTTCCTTGGAATATTAATCATGCCCAATTCTTTCTGAATATAACGCTACGAACCTTAGCCTAATAATCAATTTAAATTCACAAAGCAAATCATATTAATAAACATTTAACTACTAGCTTGAGCTTTTCACATGTTTACATGTTCATATATACTTAAGTATAAAATCAAACCAAAAAAGTTTGTCTTGAGTAGAGCAAAAATCAGAAAAATGGGAAGGATGAAAAATAAAACGATGGCAACGCTGGGAAAGTGCAGTTAATATCAGCTTGAGAGTGATTTAATTCTCGTATTAAATTTTCACAAAAAAGTTGTATATATAAGAATTTTAATTACATTCAACAAATTTTTTTTGCTAAGATGTTTAATCCGGTAATGGATTTTTCTAGCCAGAATACCACTAAAAAAATCTATTGCTTTTAATAACACTGCTGTACAAATTTTTAGTTTTAGAAGTTTAAAATTTCTTAGAATAACTGAGAAGCAATACAAAAAAAGGGATACAAGTGCAAAAAGCAAAATTCTGAGTAATTAAGCTTTAAGTTTTTTGTTCTTATGCATTTCATACCTAATATTTTTGGTTTCTAACACATAGCGTATTTCGAGGTCGTCCTACAGGTTTGAATTTCTTTATAGTGATAGATATTAGTATTATATGTTGATTTTCGCATCTAACAAAATTTTCCCAGTTTTGGTACATGTACCCCTTTGCTTTTAACCCCCTCAATTATGATGTGCTGAACACAAAAACGGAATAAAAAATTTAATTTCGTCCATTGTGCATAATATAACGGTGCATTTTCGTTTTTCGGTGTATAGTTCTTTTTAAAGCATCATTCAGAATCAAAGGCTGGGTCGTTTAAAATGAATTTATGTATATATTGATTGAAATATTTCTAAATTAAGCTTCGAATATTGGCTCTGATCGAATAAATAGTGACCAAGTTATAGTGGAGCAAAGTTTAAAGTCTATGAAATTGTTGTCATTTCATTGAATAGTCCATTCGATTATAAAAATGTTAAGCCATAATGGACCTAAATCGGATGAAAACAAAAAATATATTATTCTGTGTTTTATTATTTAGACTATTTATGGTCAGATTTTTCTTAACTTCAGATGCAAATAAAACAGTTTATTCAATTTTTTGTTCTCAACGTTTCATTGGCTTTTTTCCGGCGGCTTTAGGAGAATATTATAATCGACTTTGGATGGCGCGGTAACTCTGAATGCACAATGGCTGAAGTGAATTTTTTTCACTGTCTAGCATATCCTTCCGAATTACCCTAAACCTAACGCATTTCATACATCAAAGTCAAAGCAAACAGTATTTACTCAATAGCAAAGAAATATTTTGTTTTTAAATAAAATAAGTATGCATTTAGTACAAAATTTAGAAATTGTTGATTCCGATTTTCTTGCGGTTAAGGGTCGATATACAATTTTGGATATCATATCGATGGTCGTACATTGGCAGCTTGTAACTGATTTTTTATTATTTTTCACAAAAAGCAGAAAACGTTATATAAATTGCTAAAAAACGTTCCCTTTCTCAAAATAACATAACAGAAATTAGGTAAGAGTATCTACTAAATAATTTTCAGCTATTTTATTTCTAAATTAGTAACGCTTTCTGCCTATTATAACGTAATTTCTTCTACTGAAAAGTTGTAAGAACCAGTTACGTGTTGTCAATTTATGACCATCGATAAGAAAGTTGAAGGCTTAAAACTTTTAAAAATTATATTACTGATGGGCTATTGGACTAATTTTATGCACAACTGGACCCAGCATCTGAAGGGTTTTAAAATGTTGTATGTACTACTTTTTACATTTTGTTACAGAAAATACAAAAATATATAATAAAATTAAAAAAAAAACACACTCGTACGTTTTTGTTTAGTTTTAGTACGTAATAAACAACAATTAAGCAATTACTGAAACTTAATCTTTATACAAATTGTAATGATTTCTCCCGTTTACTTAACGGGATACATTTACGATTTCAATTCTAATATGTATGTCTTTCCAAACATAGAGAAGTGTTTAATAATTTTTTTTAATATTTCAGTAGTTCTATCTACGCCAATGGCGATAACCCTTTTTTTCGAGTTGTGTGCCTCTGAAGTTTTCATATAAAACTTTGATGACGCATCACATTTCTCAAAAAAAAATATATATATATATATATATATATATATATATATATAAAATAAATAATAAAAAATAAATACCCTATCCGATAGAAAATAAAAAAAGAAAAAATTAAATTAAAAAAATTGATGGCGAGCCTTAGTTTCCGAGTTATGGAACTTTTACGTTCTAGTACGAAATTGTGATTATTATACGTAATATTTTCTAGCGAATGTGGTCACTATTGGACATACATATAGGAGAAAACGTTTTAAGTCCAGCCAAAGGGCGGCTGGGCAGAAAATCTTTACTCGGCGAAGCCACTATTCTACATACATAGAGGAGAAAATTCGAAGGACGGCTATGCAAAAAATCTTTACTCAGCGAAGCCACTATTCTACATACATAGAGGAGAAAAAGCCTTAAGCCCTTTACCATCTAAAAGACAGTTGCAAAAGCTTTTAAATAATGCTAGTGTTGTCATCCGTCCTCTTTTTCCCGGACACTGTCCTCTTTTTGTGGTCTCTGTCCGGGGAAAAAGTGTGCGTCTGGGAAAGTCCTTCTTTTTACCGACTTAAAAAGGGAGCTTATATTCGCGTAAAGTATCTGTTTTACATTTATATATTTTTCCGCTTTTATACTCGTATTGCTTGAAAAATTGCATTTATTAAAAACAAAGCTAAAAATAACAAATAAATTTAAAAAATCACAATACCCGACTACCTATAAAAACTGAAAAAAAAAACAAGTCCAGTAGTGCGAAACATAGCGACTTTTACAGTCGGGAAGCATTAAAAATCGAATCTTTAAATCTTCTTAATAGTGGCTCCCGTCACTATGTTCCGCACTACTGGACTTGTTTTTTCTTCCAGTTTTTGTAGGTAGTCGGGTATTTTGAATTTTAAAATTTATTTCTTATTATATACTTTTAGTGTTTAGGGTTACTAAATATATAACTTATATACATATTTGTAATCTCCCTCTAATTTCTTTTATTTTGATACCTCAGTCGATAATTTTCGTAAGAAAAAATTTTTACCATACTACTTTTTCGCGTCAAAAGTTCGCCATTTTGTTTTTTCTTTTCAAACACATCTAAGAATCTTGGGTTGTTAAGACGAATACAACGATACCTTAATCGTCGAAATTAATTTAGGCGTTTGGAAGATATGTGGTAATAAAGAAAATTACAAAAATATATACAAGAAACGCGCGAAAAACATGACCCTTCTCGGCATTCGGGCAACTCAACATATAACTTATATATATTTTTGTAATCCCCTTTTAATTTCCTTTGTTTTGATACCCTATTCGATAGTTTTGGTAAATAAAAATTTTACCGTACTACTTTTTCACTCCAAAAATCCACGATTTTGTTTTTCTTTTCAAAAACCTATATAAGAACACTTGGGTTGTTCAGACGAATACATCGATACCTTAACCGTCGAAATCTTTGCAGTAGTTTGGAAGATGAGTGGTAATAAAGAAACTTGCAAACATATATACAAGAAATGTGCGAAAAACATAACTCTTCTTGGCAGTCGGGTAAAAAGGGAAATACATAATTGGTATTAGATGTCCAGCTTATGTTGTAAATAATACTATCCATAAGAGTTGTGATCTTATTCTATGACGTACATATCTATGTATTTAAAACATCTATGGTGTTCCGTAAAAAGGGCCAAAGTAATATAGATTCAAGCCAGAGTTCATAATTTATTTAATATGATTATTTCGAACTTATTTGCTTGTGAATTCAAATTGATTATTAGGATAAGGTTCGTAACGATATATTCAGATATAATCAGGCATTATTAATATTCCAAGGAACAAGGGAAAAATTAACATCAAATGAAATTTTCTACGCACACAGCAGAACATAGCGGCGCCACTTTCGGAACCCACAACACATCCATCATCAGTACTCATGTGTATTATGCTTATCACTACTTGTGAGGTGGCTCTAGGCTTGCCAGACAGGCTTGATTTGGTTTGATTGTCCAGCTTTTTTCATGTTTTTCAAGATTTAAGCTAAAAAGCTATTTGTCAAGCTAAAAATTAATTTCTATTCTGTGCAAAATTTTATGCACGAGCTTGAATTAGCTATTTTAGCGTTAGAATTTAATTAATACATGATAATTTATATGGATACAAAGTAAAAATTATAACGGAAAACTTTCTCCAAGGGGTTTTTTTTGCAAACCAGAGAACTTTATTAAAAATAAAGCACTTTTGCCTTTGGAACTACATATTAATGGAAATTTCTCGGGTCTAGACGAATGATAAATTATATACAGATTAAACGTTTCATTCCAAATATATTTCTAAAGAGTAAATTTGGTATAATTAAAAAACAAGACGGAAAGGAAACCGAAAACTTCATGTCGAGCCTTTGCTACCATAAACTCAAAACTCAAAAAAATAGTTTTGAATTTACTAACAACTTACTGCCATACGTAAATAAGAGCGGTAAGCTTCGCGTCAGCTGCAGGGTTCGTATTTACAGAACATTCAGATTAATTTTTTTTTGTAAAATATATTGTAAATACATGCCTTGTTGGTAACGCTACGCTTGCCGCTCTTAGGGCCTATTCACATATTACGTAACGCTATTTTCTTAGGTTTTATACCCCCCCCCCTCCCCCTCATAAACGCTTTTTACAAAATTTTCAGTATAAAGTATATAATCCGTAACAAATATTTAATTAGTTTTAATGAAAATTTTAAATTTGCGAAAGTTTTTGCACACAAATTAAGGTACAGAATAAGCCCAAATTTAATCGGAGTACTAAGGGAATACACAAGAAAATGCAAACGAATTGATACCTTCTCCATTTTTCGAAGTCGATTAATGAATAAACTTTTTTTAAGTGTAAAATTGAAACTGCTGCCATTTCTCATTCCATTAAAATAAATTGATTCGGTAAATTATACAATTTTTGCTAAATTGTGCAGATTATTATAAAATTTTTGGTATAATTTTGCGACTTAAGACAACTTCACAGTTTAAAAAATACCAGAATAAGATCGCCAAATTTGCAAAATTTTTTTTTGCAAGGCCTGTAACTTTTGAAATATCGGAGAGAAATTCAAACCGTGAGGCCAATGTAGGCCTTTGATAGCAGATTCCAAAATGGGAAAGGGTTTGGCAATCGGAAAGAAATGTAATTTTGGCGATTTTTTTAAAGTTTGACATACCCGAGGTTACCAATTTTGGGAACCCCTGGAGCCTCTTTCGAAGGAGCCAGCACCCCAAACTCCTCCAACTTAAGACGGACAAGACCTCAGCTATAACCATGTAAAATTTCATGTCACTGGCTTCAGCAGTTACGAAGATACTGAATTATTTCCATTTTTTTCCACAAACCACTGTGCGCTGTTTGGCATGGAGAAATTCATTCGTTTTTTTTCATTCCTCTTTGCTCTTTTCGCTTTTTTTTTGGTAGATATGCTACATGATATCGAATAAAATTACACAATCGCACTATCGTTACTCCAAGCGACCAAATATGTCGAAGAATGTTACGATTGTCGGATGGTTAAAAGTTACAGAATCCCGCTACTGAGCTCTTAACCAAGGTTTTGTAAACTTTACGAAAACAAAAATATTTGACATTTTATTTAGTTATACCACATAAGCATACATCGCCTCAAAAAAGTTTGTTTCACCGAACATGAAGACATGAACTAGTAAAACGGACAAAAGCATATTTTCTTGAACTTTTGCAAACCGTTGTTTATCAAAATCTCACAATTTTTCACAAAGTAGCCTTGTTTTTGATCCCATAAACTGATTCAGTATACAGAAATAGAGAGGGAGGAAATAATGGAAGCATTCAAAAACAATACTAAATCTTTATAAAAAAAAGCCCTGAGAGCATTCCATTTAACACGTTACAACAATGTGAAAATAATGATACATTTGCTGCTTTTGCGCCTCTAGATACCAGGGTCGTAAATAAACTACAAACGCATAGTATATTATTCACCGATAATTTTGACGTAATTCAATAGTGAAATGGGCATGAATGTCAATAACCAAACTCGTTTAAAACAAGCTGTAAAATTTTGACTACTCCTGCAAGCAGCGCATCATTAAAACGATCATTTCGGCACTTACAGAAAAACGTTGCAATATTTTGAACATTTTAGATATAATTGATAAATTATGTTTTTACACTCAAATATTAATGAAACTGGCGAACATATTTTTGAAGATATTTAAATATTAAGATATTTAAACTATATGAATGATTCTTATTTCAAATGCTTTTTTCGTGGCCGCTGAAAAATAAACGTATACATATTAAAATGAAAACTGCCTTAGCATGATTTCAGAAATTATAAATAAATGTGCATAATTTTTTTTTCTGTACAACTGTCCATTATGTTTTTCGCTCTTGTGTAAATGTTTGTAAAGAATTATTTCAAAAGATACACGATTTTTACTTTTCCATGTGAACCCAATTCAAAATTGAAAAAGTGGTCATAACGTTTAATTTCGTCCTGCGATTATTATAATTTTTTGTTGTTAGAGAGTAACGGCCATATGCAAAAATACTTAAAGTAGCTTTGCCAAGCAACGTTGAGTAAAGCTGTATTCTAAAAAAAATATTATATCAACATAATTGAGTTATGAATTTTTAGTCGAACTGTATGGTTTTTATCCAAAGTTATTTACTTAGTTTGGCTTAAGTTCATTTTCAATTTAATCTTTCAATCAAACTATTTTTTATTCAAGAAAGAAATTCTAAAGCATGTAAATATTGAACATTCAAAGAAAAATTTGGATGTACGGAAGGTTGAACTGACAGCTGTTTCGAGACACCACAGTCTACTCATCAGAGCCTTTTACCTACACTACCAGCGACAGTAGCAACTACACTGTAGCGAGAATCCTACTAATTTTAGTAAGCTCAATTAACAGACTGTCGGCACCTCGCGGTGAGTCGCACCTATTATTAATGAACTTTTTCTAAATGTTTGGAACTTCACCAACAGTCTTTTCTTAGCATGTTCAACTAATTAAAGCTTTTTTCATTTCAGTCTTACCATATCATCGATATTTTCAATGCTGGGATTTTTTTTAATGTTCATTTTACCCAAGTTTTTTTGGAACAGTACATATTCATGTTTTAGCTAAGTGCCTTTAGAGTTTTAATAGAGTTATGAATTTTTAGTCGAACTGTATGGTTTTTATCCAAAGTTATTTAATTAGTTTGGCTTAAGTTCATTTTAAATTTAGTCTTTTGATCAAATTATTTTTTATTCAAGAAAGAAATTCTAAAGCATGTAAATATTGAACATTCAAAGAAAAATTTGGATGTATGGAAGGTTGAACTGACAGCTGTTTCGAGGCTACCACAGTCTATTCTCCAGAGCCCTTTACCTACACTACCAGCGACAGTAATAACAACATTGTTGCGAAAATAGTACTAATTTTAGTAAGCTAAAATGAAAAAGCTTAAAATAGTTGAACATGCTAAGAAAAGACAGTTAGTGAAGTTCCTAACATTTAGAAAAAGTTCATTAATAGGTGCGACTCGCCTCGATGTGTCTGTCTGTTAATTCATAAAAAAGTTTAAAAAAAATACAAATTAATTAATTGATTAAAAATAATTTGAATTTACATTAACTTAATTATTGAACTTAAGCCGAATAATAATAAATCCGAATAATAAAAATATCAAAAATATGTTTTATTGATGTATATAAAATCGAAACAAATCGAAAAAAGCTCGATATTCTAATACTCATTTCATTCGAATAAAATAAATTAAGTTGATGTTAATTTTTCCCTTGTTCCTTGGAATATTAATCATGCCCAATTCTTTCTGAATATAACGCTACGAACCTTAGACTAATAATCAATTTAAATTCACAAAGCAAAAACGTTCGAAGTAATCATATTAATAAACATTTAACTACTAGCTTGAGCTTTTCACATGTTCACATGCTCATATATACTTAAGTATAAAATCAAACCAAAAAAGTTTGTCTTGAGTAGAGCAAAAATCAGAAAAATGGGAAGGATGAAAAATAAAACGGTGGCAACGCTGGGAAAGTGCAGTTAATATCAGCTTGGGAGTGATTTAATTCTCGTATTAAATTTTCACAAAAAAGTTGTATATATAAGAATTTTAATTACATTCAAAAAATTTTTTTTTTGCGGTAATGGATTTTTCTAGCCAGAATACCACTAAAAAAATCTATTGCTTTTAATAACACTGCTGTACAAATTTTTAGTTTTAGAAGTTTAAAATTTCTTAGAATAATTGAGAAGCAATACAAAAAAAGGGATACAAGTGCAAAAAGCAAAATTCTGAGTAATTAAGCTTTAAGTTTTTTGTTCTTATGCATTTCATATCTAATATTTTTGGTTTCTAACACATAGCGTATTTCGAGGTCATCCCACAGGTTTGAATTTCTTTATAGTGATAGATATTAGTATTATATGTTAAAATTCGTATCTAACTAAATTTCCCCAGTTTTGGTACATGTACCCCTTTGCTTTTAACCCCCTGAATTATGATGTGCTAAACACAAAAACGGAATAAAAAATTTCATTTCGTCCATTGTGCATAATATAACGGTGCATTTTCGTTTTTCGGTGTATAGTTCTTTTTAAAGCATAATTGAGAATCAAAGGCTGGGTCGTTTCAAATAAAGTTTTCATATAAAACTTTGATGACGCATCACATTTCTCAAAAAAAAAAATTATATAAAATAAATAATAAAAAATAAATACCCTATCCGATAGAAAATAAAAATAAAAAAAATTAAATAAAAAAAATTGATGGCGCGCCTTAGTTTCCGAGTTATGGAACTTTTATGTTTTAGTACGAAATTGTGATTATTATACGTAATATTTTCTAGCGAATGTGGTCACTATTGGACATACATATAGGAGAAAACGTTTTAAGTCCAGCCAAAGGGCGGCTGGGCAGAAAATCTTTACTCAACGAAGCCACTATTCTACATACATAGAGGAGAAAATTCGAGGCCGGCTATGCAAAAAATCTTTACTCAGCGAAGCCACTATTCTACATACATAGAGGAGAAAAATCGTTAAGCCCTTTACCATCTCCTAAAAGACATTTGCAAAAGCTTTTAAATAATGCTAGTGTTGTCATCCGTCCTCTTTTTCCCGGACACTGTCCTCTTTTTGTGGTCTCTGTTCGGGGAAAAAGTGTGCGTCTGGGAAAGTCCTACTTTTTACCTACTTAAAAAGGGAGCTTATATTCGCATAGAGTATCTGTTTTACATTTATACATTTTTCCGCTTTTATACTCGTATTGCTTAAAAAATTGCATTTATTAAAAACAAAGCTAAAAATAACAAATAAATTTAAAAAATCACAATACCCGACTACCTATAAAAACTGAAAACAAAAAAAAAACAAGTCCAGTAGTGCGAAACATAGCGACTTTTACAGTCGGGAAGCATTAAAAATCGAATCTTTATATCTTCTTAATAGTGGCTCCCGTCACTATCTTCCGCACTACTGGACTTGTTTTTTTCTTCCAGTCTTTGTAGGTAGTCGGGTATATTGAATTTTAAAATTTATTTCTTATTATATACTTTTAGTGTTTAGGGTTACTAAATATATAACTTATATACATATTTGTAATCTCCCTTTAATTTCTTTTATTTTGATACCTCAGTCGATAATTTTCGTAAGAAAAAATTTTTACCATACTACTTTTTCGCATCAAAAATTCGCCATTTTGTTTTTTCTTTTCAAACACATCTAAGAATCTTGGGTTGTTAAGACGAATACAACGATACCTTAATCGTCGAAATTCATTTAGGCGTTTGGAAGATACGCGGTAATAAAGAAAATTACAAAAATATATACAAGAAACGCGCGAAAAACATGACCCTTCTCGGCATTCGGGTAACTCAACATATAACTTATATATATTTTTGTAATCCCCTTTTAATTTCCTTTGTTTTGATACCCTATTCGATAGTTTTGGTAAATAAAAATTTTACCGTACTACTTTTTCGCTCCAAAAATCCACGATTTTGTTTTTCTTTTCAAAAACCTATATAAGAACACTTGGGTTGTTCAGACGAATCCATGCAGTAGTTTGGAAGATGAGTGGTAATAAAGAAACTTGCAAACATATCGTGCTATAACCGCCAAAAAAGCTTAAGCGCCATAAAGTAAATTTTACAGGAGAAATATTTTTTAGTTATCCTTGGTTTAAATCGAAGTAGAGCCCTTATATTGGCTATATAGGATTGTGTTGGATTGTTATATGTAATGTTAATAGTTTTAATAAATTTCCTATAAGACAACGCATGTTTGTAAGGGTTAAGATATTTTAAGATATTAGTGATGCCATGAAAAATCAATTAATTTAATCAAATTATTTTAAAACTAGTAATTATTATCTTTATCAAGCTGTTCTTTAACAGTTTCATTGAGGTCCTTGCCGTTTTTGACACTAGTTTTGCTCTACTTGCAAAAGAGAATTTTAGCTTAAGCGACACATTGCAGTTACAAAAAAATGTAAACAAATTAAAAATTTAAAGGGAAACTGCACTTAAGCTAAAATTTCTTTTGCTGTATTTCCGTAACGGAACATGGCAGGACTTTGAAACTTTAACAGATAGTCCGATTTATCGTAAATAATCGATTTTCGTTTAAAAACGATTTTCGAAAAGCATGTCGCTTGAGCTTTTTGGCGGTTATGGCTCGATATATACAAGAAATGCGCGAAAAACATAACTCTTCTTGGCAGTCGGGTAAAAAGGGAAATACATAATTGGTATTAGATGTCCAGCTTATGTTGTAAATAATACTATCCATAAGAGTTCTGATCTTATTCTATGACGTACATATCTATGTATTTAAAACATCTATGGTGTTCCGTAAAAAGGGCCAAAGTAATATAGATTCAAGCCAGAGTTCATAATTTATTTAATATGATTATTTCGAACTTATTTGCTTGTGAATTCAAATTGATTATTAGGCTAAGGTTCGTAACGATATATTCAGATATAATCAGGCATGATTAATATTCCAAGGAACAAGGGAAAAATTAACATCAAATGAAATTTTCCACGCACACAGCAGAACATAGCGGCGCCACTTTCGGAACCCACAACACATCCATCATCAGTACTCATGTGTATTATGCTTATCACTACTTGTGAGGTGGCTCTAGGCTTGCCAGACAGGCTTGATTTGGTTTGATTGTCAAGCTTTTTTAATGTTTTTCAAGATTTAAGCTAGAAAGCTATTTGTCAAGCTAAAAATTAATTTCTATTCTGTGCAAAATTTTATGCACGAGCTTGAATTAGCTATTTTAGCGTTAGAATTTAATTAATACATGATAATTTATATGGATACAAAGTAAAAATTATAACGGAAAACTTTCTCCAAGGGGTTTTTTTGCAAACCAGAGAACTTTATTAAAAATAAAGCACTTTTGCCTTTGGAACTACATATTAATGGAAATTTCTCGGGTCTAGACGAATGATAAATTATATACAGATTAAACGTTTCATTCCAAATATATTTCTAAAGAGTAAATTTGGTATAATTACAAAACAAGACGGAAAGGAAACCGAAAACTTCATGTCGAGCCTTTGCTACCATAGACTCAAAACTCAAAAAAATAGTTTTGAATTTACTATCAACTTACTGCCATACGTAAATAAGAGCGGTAAGCTTCGCGTTAGCAGCAGGGTTCGTATTTACAGAACATTGAGATTAATTTTTTTTTGTAAAATATATTGTAAATATATGCCTTGTTGGTAACGCTTGCCGCTCTTAGGGCCTATTCACATATTACGTAACGCTATTTTCCCCCTCATAAACGCTTTTTACTAAATTTTTAGTATAAAGTATATAATCCGTAACAACTATTTAATTAGTTTTAATGAAAATTTTAAATTTGGGAAAGTTTTTGCACACAAATTAAGGTACAGAATAAGCCCAAATTTAATCGGAGTACTAAGGGAATACACAAGAAAATGCAAACGGATTTATACCTTCTCCATTTTTCGAAGTCGATTAATGAATGGATTCTGGATGAATGTCGCTGTGGTGAACTACACACCACTGCCAATTGTGATAAGCAAAAAGATGATTCCAAAATGAAAAAGTGTAGCAATTGCCATCAAAATCACACTGCAAACTACAGGGGCTGCCCTGTCTATGTACATGTTAAGCAGTCTTTGTCTAACAGACGTTATCACACCTATGCTCAACCTAATACTCTCGACAATACAAAT
Organism: Panzeria rudis; assembly: GCA_956483635.1. Classification (NCBI taxonomy): domain Eukaryota; kingdom Metazoa; phylum Arthropoda; class Insecta; order Diptera; family Tachinidae; genus Panzeria; species Panzeria rudis. Next base: position 59,360,570 of record OY101449.1, read on the forward strand.
TATCCCCAGTTGCGCCAACCAGCTACCAGCCGGCCTTCATACGCCAACATTTTTAAGGCTAACCAGCCCATAGCGCAAAACATACCAAACAGCCAGTTCTCGTACACTAATGCTTTGAAGTCTAACCAGCCAACAGCGCAAAAACGGCCTCTTGCCAACGAAAACAGTGGTTTCAATTTTGATCGACTTGAGGCTTCAATAGAAAATTTAATACAAACCGTACATTTTTTTACAACCAACATGACCTGCATGATGCAGGAAGTGTTGAAAATGCAGTCTACATTATTACAGGCTGCATTAAACAAACCATGAACTTAAAAATCTGTTTCTGGAACGCAAACGGCATCCGCCAACATAAAAACGAACTAGAATACTTCATGATGGATAAACAAATTGATGTTATGCTTATCTCTGAGACACACTTGACTGCTAGAAGTTTTTTTAAAATCAACGGATATACTCTCTACGACACAAAGGACCCCCAAGGTAGAGCTTGTGTTGGCTCGGGTATACTAATAAAATCGAGATTAAAACACTACTTAATGAGTGATCATTGTGAAGACTATCTTCAACCAACTAACATCTGCATTGAAGCTTTTCCTCAAAACCTGGTGATTTCATCAATTTACTCTCCTCCCAGGTACTCCATTACAGAAAATCAATATAGTAGATTTTTTAATTCACTAGGCCCACGCTTTTTGGCCGCCGGTGATAACAACGCTGAGCACTCGTTCTGGGGATCTCGCCTCATCACGGCAAAGGGTCGCGTTTTGTTTGACACAATTTCAAAAATGGGGTTAAATGTTATATCAAGTGGGCAGCCAACTTACTGGCCAACGGATCGCCGAAAAATACCTGATGTTATTGATTTTGGAGTAGTAAAGGGTATGCCCAGCGAAATGACCCAAGTTGAAGCATCTTTAGATTTGTTTTCAGATCACTCACCAACTATTGTCACTATATATTCACATACAACATATTCACCCACTTGTTATTTAACGATGACAACCACACGTATAAATTGGTTGAAATACAAAAAATATTTGAGTGCTCATTGCACAGAAAATATTTCATTAAAAACGCCTGCTGACATAGATGACTCTATTAGAATGTTTGAGGCAAACCTTAAGCAAGCTGCTCTAAATGCTACTACTACAAATCTTCAGGTGAGATATAATAAAATTTTTTCAGCAGATGTAGAACGGCTTTTATCCGAAAAAAGAAGAGTTCGTAGAGAATGGCAACGCTACAGATCCCCTCAGCTAAAATCTAGGCTGAAGGAATGTACTAAACAGCTGAAAACTCTACTAGAGTATCAAAAAACCGCTTCTCTTCAAAACTTACTAAATGGGCTCGACGCAACACCTCAAACAGACTATTCACTATGGAGAGCAGGCCGAGGCCTCAAAAGACCAGTCATATATATATATAAGCCTCCATTGCGAGCTTCGAATGGAGACTGGGCAAGAACTGACGCTGAAAAAGGTACTCTGTTTGTAAACCACTTGCAGAAAGTATTTACTCCAAATACGTCTGATACTATAGTTGAGCTGCCACCAGTCCTCGCTATACCAAATGTTACTTTGAGGTTCAACATTCGTGAGATTGAATACTATATTGCGGGCTTAAACTCGAAAAAAGCCCCAGGCGCTGATAAAATAAGCAATAACATGCTCTTAGAGCTACCCTATACTGCAAAACGGGTAATTCTATTTATTTTTAACAGTATTTTGCGCCTCAAATGCTATCCCGCAGAATGGAAGGTTTCGCTGATTACAATGATACCTAAACCAGGCAAAGATCATACGAAGATGGAGTCCTATAGGCCTATAAGCCTGTTGTCTAACATGTCAAAACTATTTGAAAAGCTACTTATGAGTAAGCTAACACCCATACTGAATCGTACTGGATGCATTCCAGACCACCAATTCGGTTTTAGGAGACAACATAGTACGATAGAACAAACACATAGACTCGTGAAGGTGGTTAGAAAAACCTTCGAAGAAAAGAAATATTGTTCTGCGCTCTTCATCGATGTTTCTCAGGCATTTGATAAAGTATGGCACGAAGGTTTAATATTTAAACTAAAGAAAAACCTACCCGAAAACATCCTTAAACTTTTAGAAAGCTAGTTACATGAGCGAAAATTTGTTGTTAAAGAAGGTAATTTTCAAAGCCCTCCGCAACCCATTGAAGCCGGAGTTCCTCAAGGCAGCATCCTCGGTCCTGTATTATATCTGATATATGCCTCTGACTTGCCGGTAAGCAGTAACATACACATATCAACATTCGCTGATTATACAGCTTTTCTAAGTGTTCACAAAAGCCATCAAGAAGCCACCCGCAATTTGCTAGATTATATACCCCAGTTGGAACAATGGCTAAAACAATGGCGGATAAAAATTAACGAGCAAAAATGTCTACACATTACTTTTACATTGTGCAAAGAAACCTGCCCACCTATACAAATAAATAACCAAACTATACCTCAACACACTGAAGTAAAATATCTCGGTGTTCATCTTGATCGTCGTCTAACATGGAAGTTCCCCATAAATGCAAAGGCGACCGAAATGAAATTAAAAGCAGCTCAAATGAATTGGCTCATTGGAAGGAACTCTGTAAACTTCTTCTATACAACTCCATTCTAAAACCAATATGGTCATACGGAATCCAGTTATGGCGCACTGCCTCGGCATCAAATGTAGAAAAAAATTCAAAGGCACCCAAATCCCCTAGCCCGAAACATCATTAACTTTAGAGGCCACATTCGGCTGAGAAGGAGGGACACTCTTGCTCTCAGCCGAACACGAGAGACGTAAACAACCAAACAACCAACCGCTGAAACAAATATTTTTTTTCTGGCACTGGCTGGACTTAAAAATTAAAATTTTAGAGTTAAGATTTGATTACTTATTGTTAGTTCAATTTTATTGAAGATACAATAAATAAATACATATAGCCGAAAAAAAACATTATTAAGATAGTGTCAAGATTTTTTCTTAAATCAAGGCTTTTTTCTCTATTTGTCAAGCTTTTTCAAAACTTGGATCTGGTAAGCCTAGGTGGCTCTGTTGAGTGTGCCTTGAATTCTTATATATACAAAGTGTTCGTGAAAATTAAATACGACAATTAAATAACTTACTTCATTCCCATTGCTTTCTGAATTCTTTAGAGTTCATAATCAGTGATGCCGTATAGTTACATTTATAAAATTTTCGTAACTTTTGAGCTCCCAACGTAACATGTATAATCCTGTTATATTTGGCCAAATTTTCGCAACTTTGGGTACATGGCAAAGAACGAAGTAATATTTTTGAAAAAGTACTTGATCCATTAATTAAGATAAGATCTGCCCGTCTCTGAATGCTTATTTTTCTCAACAATTCGGTTTGAATAATACAACAATTATACACTTGCATATGTCATTAAATGTACTTTGTTGTCACATTTCATACGAAAAAATAGTTAACTGTGAAGAAGAAAAAGAAAACTAAAAAGTTTATTTTTATTCTAAGTTATGTTTTTGTGTAATAAATGAATTTGTTGTATTGTTATTCTGCTATCGAGCGATTTGAAAAACGAATTCTACTGAAGGATAATTTATTGATGCTTTTATTGTGTTCGAGGTTTAGAATACTTTATTTGAACTTATATTCTATTTCACAGTATCGTGCGATTTACAAAACACCTGTTTGGTGAAAACGTGCGATTTGAAATCGATCCATTTCCATCATATACTAAGTATCACTGAAATATGGAATACAAATATTTATTTTATATAAATCACATAAATTTACTATTTATTCAAGGAATATTTCAACATGTAACTTTTGTTGAAAAAGGTAACTTTTTTGATAGAAAAACGTAACTTTTTTTATTCTTCCCGTGGCAACACTGTTCATAATCTTTATTTCATGAATAAGAAATTTATACCAAACAATGAACGTTTATTTAAAATCAATAGCCCTACCGTTAAAGATATTTGATGTGTGTGTATTGAACTAACTAACTTCAGGTTATCAGTTTGTGAAGAACTAATTTTAATAAATTCTTGTGCTATAGTTTTTTTTAATTATAAACGACGAAACTATAATTTTAAAAAATTTTTCCCAACATTTTAAATTATATTTGAATTCCAGATAAATATATCTTCACCTGAAACGCAAAACGCCCTAACTAACATTTTCATAATTTTACAAGAGTAGCAATAAATATACTAATTATGTAATTGGCCACTAATATTTTCTTCATTATATCGCTACTTTAGATCGGGAAGTCTGATTTTATAGTAATTATGTGTGTTGGTCAAATACATCGCACTTTATAAAAAGCCGATCAGAGTTTTTTTTGTTAGTTAGTTAGTGCTTTTTTGCGTTTTATTTAACAATATGTAGAATATAAACTTCGATTTATGCAAATATGTATCCTCAAATATGCATGTATACATTTATGTACATACATCGAGGGTGTTGCGCAAAAGCGCCATCTACTATGTAAAATGTTGCGAGATTAGCCCTTTTCCCGCAGCACAGTCGATCTGTATTTAAGATTTTATTGGTAGTAAAATTATTGGAAAAAAATTAATTTCGTTTTATTTTTAAGTCTTACTTTTTTAAGCAAATGTCCAGTTTTTTTCTTCTGCTGTCCTCTTTTTATAAATTAAGCGATGACAACCCTAAATAATGCCAATATTGAATACATATGTTGGAAAATATAACGTATAATCACAGTTTTGTATGAAAACTTCAGAGGCCCATAGCTCGGATAATATGGGTTGCCGCCAATTGTTTTATTTGATATTTTCTTTTTAACTTTAAATTATCTATAATATAGAATTTTTTTTTTCATTTGGACCAACTTGGGTAATCTAGATTTGTTCCGTAGCTCATACTTCTTTAAATTAAGTTGCTTTACTTCAAAATATTAAAAAGTTATTTAATAAAAAAAATTATATTGATAAACTGTCGCTTACGATTGCAATGTTATCAACAAGTTGGACATTTTAACGATTTTAAGCTATGGGTAGGCTCATATAATTTTGATATAATTAAAAAAGTAGTTTTTTACAAAATGTCGCTTACGATCATTTGGCGCTAAGGGGTCGATATAGTGCTTTCAAACCCTATACACATTTTTTAGTGGTGTATTGTTTTTTCGCAAAAATCATTCCTAGAACAACGGCGAAAGCATATGTAACGCCCAATCACAAAAATTTTAAAAAATTAAAAAATATAATTTTATTTCTGGATTCATTGAATGAGGCGAAAATTATAATATGAATCCTACCTTCTCGTATTTACATTGGTAAACAAAACAAGACACCAAAATGTACGTTTAGAATGAGAATCACTCATATATGTATTTATATATTTTTACATTTATATACACGAATCTGAATATATTCAAAAATTTAATTTTCGCTGTTTTGCACTTTTGAATACTTTTTATACATAACCAAAATGACATGCAGATATTGGAGAAAAATAAAAACAATATTAAAGCTTTTCAGTTTGAAGTTTGTATGGTAACGGTACGGTTTATAAGGTAGAAATTGTCTTTATTTATATGTCATTAATTCAGATATTCAAATTATGGTTGCAAATATAATCAAACTCCATCACATGGTTTAGGAATTCAAATGTATACTCATGAACTAACAGCTATTTTTTTCTTTAGGTTGTTCTACTTTCTGACGAAAAGTCCAATTTAAAATCTGAAGTGAATAAACTTGAAGGAGATATTAAACGATTGCAGTTAACATCTACCATTGGAGACGATGGTGTTTCTCTAGGACCTGTTCAAGCTGGCTCGGTAAGATATAACGACATGAGACGCCAACTTGATAAATTAAAAGATGAATTATTGCAATCTGAAACAAGCCGTGAGGACCTAAGATTGAAATCGCAACAACAAGACAGTGAGTTGCAGATATTACAACAACGCATTGAAGAATTAAATGTAAGTTAAATCTTAAATATATTTTGTTGTAATGAATTAAGTTACTTGTTACACGTGGCCGGTTCTCCAGCGGCAGCGAACGGTTGCAGTTCTAGCACTTTGTATGAAATTTGCTGCCACTTTTACATGGATTTGTGATTCGAGGGAGTCAAATTACATAATTAAGTTACTATGTGTTACCGGTCCCGGGCTTAACCTTAATTTATATTTATTTTTTAATAAAACCAGCACTCAGGGGATGGCCCCTACTCATGCAATGCATTGAGCTGGAATTAGGAAAATTGGTTATGGGAAGGAGGATAGAGGGGTAGTGTTTACGGACATTTGATTTGAACCTTTTACCATTGAAAGTGGCTAGGAAAGACCTCTGCAGGAAGCTTATTCCACATACGAACTGTTCGGCCAAAGAACGAATTTTCTCTGTAATGCGCAGTGCAATTCATTGGCGTATCGACCACAAAAGGATGTGCTTTTAATGAAGAACGTGTTGTTCGCAGAAAAGAGCGGGTTTCGGGAACAAGTTCTTTGATTTCATCAGAACACATTCCATTGTAGTAACGCAAAACAGAGAAATATACCATACATTGCGCCGATGCTCCTACGAGTCAATAGAGTTGGCTACCCTACTGTCGCCGATGAGCGTCTTCGCCCTCTCTTGCACGCGGTCGAGCAATAGACTTTGAAGCGGGAGCCCATACATTAGAGTTGCATTCCATTTTCGGTCGGATATAGCTGGTATACATATTAAGGAGATCAAATGGAGTGAAGTATCTTCTACACCGTCCTAAGAAACCGAAGCACTTGAATGCTTCTTTTCAGACTTCAAAAATGTTATCCGTCCATCGAACGTCACACTAGATCTTTATGCTAAGAACATCAAGGGCATATGATTCCCCAATATCTACACCATTCATAATTACAGATGAAGCAGCATGTTCGGTCATGCGTGAGCATACAGCATTGCATACAAAGATTTCTATAATGTCGTGATTAACTGTGTCATTTATGTTTTGCTTCAGGGGCCCAATCTCCGACAGGCTTAGCCTAGTACTGAATGAATATAAATAGCAAATGCTGCTATTATCTGCAAATGAGTACAAAAGATTGGAAGTTTCACAGAGATGGTCATTAAGAAAAATAAGAAATAGGGTAGTAAAGAACGGAGCCTTGCGGTACCCCTGAATTAATCTTGAACTCGTTTGATGAGATCCTATCTATAACAACTCGTATAGTGCGATCCCTGAGAAAGCTCGATATAAATCGAGAGAAGTCATCACTACCACCAAAAGCAACAAGTTTTGACAAAAGCGCACCATGCCACACTCTTATCAAAGAAATATCTAGAGCCACCACCTTACTCTCGCCGAAATGGTGTTTTTCTGAAAGGAATGCCAGTGCGTCACCCGTAGGGCGTCCTCTGCGAAAGCCATACTGAGTAAGTTGTTGGACTCCATATACCTCACAAGATGGAAATTCACCATACTTCCCATCACTTTGGAAAGTGCAGAACATATTGCGATTGGGTTACTAACCTCTCCATATATGTGGATTGGCGGTAAAGGGCTATTAGACACGCATGCTTCTCTGCAGACATGTACGATGTTATACCTTGGGCTTTGCTATTACACTGTCGAACGCTGACGGCATACTTCAGTACACAGAAATTTTTGAAGCGAAAGCATGGCAATGAAGCGGAAAGTTGTAGTGGCTTTTAATTATTATATCCATTATTTTTCAATTGTTTGTTGTGGTACAGGTCTGATTTTATTTGCCACAATTGTGGCAAGCTTTTATATTCCTCAATGAACTCTTCCCAGAAAATAACATTAGCAAAAGACATTTTGTTTTCACAAATTTCCGAGTTTGTTAGTGTGCGACAGGTATCAGAAAATAAAAAATTTTTGAAAACCAACATACATGTCTCGACATATATGCTATTAGACATTGAGTTTTGGTATGCCATCGTACATGTATGCTGACAAGTATGCGTGTCTAATAGCCCTTTTACATTGGCAACATTCCAACACGATGGAAATTCACCAGCATGATACAAAGTGGTGAAGAGGGTTGCCAACGGACTTGCTAGCGTCGAAGAGCAATGCTTCAAGACCACTGCTGGAGTACCATCCGGCCCAGGAGACTTAATTATGTTGAGATTCGCTAAACCCTTTTTAACTGCATGCGCACGGCCAGTGGTTGATTGCTTTCCAAGTGAGAAGTATTGGAAAATAGTTTAGCCAGAAGGTTAGGTTTGTCAGCCGCATCAGTGAATAAAATAGTCGGAATTGAGGAGCTGGCATTATCCTCTACTCTTTTAATGAATGACCGAAAGCTCTTGCTCTCCCGAGGGTCAGCCAGCAGCTTAGCACCAATACGCTGCTCGTACAAACCTTTTTCACCTTATGGCACATGAAAATATCGCCATTTTGCGCAGCGAATCAGTATCTGCGTGTTTTTACTGCTCCAGATACTGAATGCTTCCTTTTTGGATCTGACTGCATCTTTGCAAGCCTGATTAAACCAAGACTTCGTTCTGGGCTTAATCGGAATTCGCTTTGGTGGAATGAAAGTTTTCATTCCACCAAAGTAGATAGGAACTGGGGTCCTGGGAGCAATTAAAATTTGGGTAATTAAAATTTGAAATTTTGAAATTTTAATTGTTAAATAAACAAATGTATAATTTGATACCCGTAGGAAAAAAAATGAAAGTGCCCTGTAGGTAAACTGTGGTTAAAAAAATTGTGATGAATTATTATTGAGTTAATGATGAGTGTTATTGTGAAATTATATTATAGATAATGTTTTGTGTTATATGAATTTCGGATATGGGTGTCTCTGTGGGTGAGTGGTAGCGATGTTAGCCTGTCAGTAGAGAGGTCGTGGGGTTCGATTCCTACCATAGACCCTGGATGTTTTCCGTTGCTTCGTGGGTTGTGGTTGTGTTGAGATAGTGACCAATGAACAATTGATTGAGTATAGACTAGATGGTTCTTATGGGGTAGTGAGTTTGGAGCTTGAAAGTATTGGCTTACTATAGACAATGTGGTTCTTATGGGGTCATATTGAGAGATTGAGAGATTGGGTAGTGTTTTAGATTATATGTGGAAATAAAGAGTGTAGACAAGTTTGGTGACAACGTCACCAAACTTGTAGATAAAAAAGTCGACTTGGGTTCCTACGGGGTTTATTATGTAAATACATTTACTTTGTGCATGGCTGTGGGTGCGTGAATGTGTGGGGGATGGGGGGTGTGTGTGTGTGTGTGTGTGGTTCTTTTTTCTTATCTTTAGATTTGTGAAGAATGTGTGTATGTCGTTTCAAATGTCCGTCTTGTTTATTTCTTGGGATAATAATTTGAATATTTGTTCTACAGAATCATGTTTATTGCTTTGTGTATTCAGCTGCACATGTTTTGAGAATGACTAATCATTTGAAATGTCCGTCTGATTATTTGCTTTGCAGAATCACGTTTATGGCTTTGTTTATTCAGCTGGATATGTTTTGAGAATGAGTCATCATTTGAAAAGTCCGTCTGATTATTTGTTTTGCAGAATCATGTTTATGGCTTTGTTTATTCAGCTGCACATGTTTTGAGAATGAGTCATCATTTGATATCAAAATTTTATTAGTCATCATTTATATAAAATAAAATATTACACAATGTTATATTCTAGTTCTTGCTGTTGCTATGTATACATATGAATTTCATCATATCTCGTAATATCAATAAAAAATTAGACTTGATGACTACTACGCGATTCTCATAGGATGTATATAAGTAGAAGAAATAATGTAGATATTCATCGGTATACTCTGATATCTCAACAAGTGCCGTTGAAAGCAAAAAATTTATTAATGAACAATTTCATAGTGTTTTAAAAAAGAGGTAAATAAATTAAATAAAATAATTAAATAAAGTTAATTGTTGCTAATTAAATAAATAGTTTGAAAACAAAAAATTGATTAATAAAGAAGTTTATAGTGTTTTTGAAAAAAGGACTAAATAAATAAAATAATTAAATAAATTTGATTGTTGCTAATTAAATAAATAAATAAATAAAAATGAATTCTTCAAGCTATGTTTGTGAAATATGTCAAAAGGAATACAAATACCAAAAGTCGTATTTGGAGCATTGCAAAAGTCATGCTCAACTACAACATGTGCAGATGCCAGTGTCATGTGATGTACAGCCTAAAATGCCTTTATATAACCCTATTCCTTGGAACAATATGCAACAGAAATATCCTGTGTCCTTTCAAGAGCTTCCAAGGACTTCGTACTATCATAAGGGGTTGAACAATCAGTTTTCAGTACCCATACAAATTCCACATCATCTTCCTATTCCCTATCAATATACTTCACCAATGCAATGGCAGCAATATAACATACCCAACTATTACCCTTCAGTTTCGAATAATCAATATGCCTTGTCGATGGACAGTTCCAGGTATCCTCAACACCAACAACAACAACAGCAGCAACAACAGCAGTATCATCAACAACAACAACAGCAACATGATCAGCAACAACAGCAACAACTAGATAACATTGTGTTTGATGACATGGATACTTCAAATTCTCCCAGCGGTAAATATAATGATACTCCTTTGAATGTAGAACCAAAATATTATGAAATAAATAGTGCATTAAAAAAAATATTGCAACACATGGAATTCCCAACAAAAAAGATGATCTTCTATTTGAAGACTTTGTTCTGGAAAATAAACCTATTTTCAAGGAAAGACTTGAAAAAAGTTTGGTTAAACATAATATTTTAAAATTCTGTGTAATTCTTATTGGAGAGTACATAAAAATTGTTGGGGAAGAAATTGACTTGTGTCAAATTTCTCACAGAACAAAAATGGATCTATTGTGTCTGAGAAGTAATGTAGATGAGCTAATTGAAAAACAATTCCAGGACATTCATAATAAAATGTCAGAATTCCAGGAAAGAGATTCTGGGTGGACTTTAATAAGAATTATTCGCGCTGAAATTAACATAAACAAGAGCTCACTGGTAAAAGGATCTCATTGGATAAGCACACCATTAAAACTAGCTAAAAAGCGGGCCTGTATCAACATTGAAAACAATGATGATTATTGTTTTAAATGGAGTTTAGTTGTCGCGTTGGATACCACAGTAATAGAGGAAAAGCAACGTTGCTGCTCATATAACATCGCGGACATTAGTGCTGATGTCATTTGCCTACAAAATGGAATTGTGGTTGATTTCACAAATTTAAAGTTCCCATTGGCACTAAAAAATATTCAAGTATTTGAGTATAGGAATGATGGAATAACTGTGAATGTGTTTGGGTATGATAATGAGAAGGATGAAATAATTGGACCATTCTACATTACACAAAAGGAAAAAACAAAGCATGTGAATTTATTGCTGTTGGAAGCTGGAGACATTCACCATTACATTTTTATTAAAGATATATCAAGGTAAGCAAGTAAATACATGTGTATGAATAACGATAAACATGTATAAATTTATTCTTTTTACAGACTTTTGAAAGCTCAGACAACCAAGCGCCATGACAGGCTTTTATTCTGTAATACCTGCCTACCATATACGCACAATGAATGGACTATGGAACAACACAAAACGGAATGTGGGAAAATTGCTGCTGCGTTACCTTCTCCCGAAAATAGTGTTTTCAAATTCAAAGATCACCAGCGGCAGATGGATGTGCCATTCGTTATATATGCAGATTTCGAATGCATACTAGAAGATATCCAAACTACTGTAATTGACAAAACTCAAGTTATAAATAGGCACATTCCTTGTGCCTTTAGTTATTATATAAAATGTATAGGTAATAATACCTTAGATAAATTTAAGACATATACTGGTGAGCATCTGTAAAATTTGTTGACTGGTTAATTGACGATTGTGAAGATATTTACAATCAGTTCCTCACCAGTAAGACAAAAATGAACAGCTTGACCCGTTCGGAAATATACAGTTTTCAAAATTCAATAAATTGTCACATATGTGACAAATTTCTCGGTAAAGATCGTGTAAGAGATCATTGTCATATAAGTGGTAAATATCGAGGTGCAGCTCACAATATTTGCAACTTAAAGTACCAAATTCCGAAGTTCATACCCATATATTTTCATAATTATTCATCTTATGACTCGCACCTCTTTGTTAAAGAATTAGGTAAAAAGTCTGACAACATAAAAGTCCTACCACTGAACAAAGAACTGTACATTTCACTATCTACATTTACAAAAATGACAGACAATTGCAATCTTGAACTCCGATTTTTAGATACTATTCGTTTTATGGCTGATAGCTTAGAATCCTTAACAAATAACCTTACGGACAATGACTTTCATACGGTTAGGGCACACTTTAACAGAAAGACAGAATTTGACCTTGTACGAAGAAAGGGTGTTTTCCCTTATGAATATCTTGATTCATTTGAAAAATTGGATGATGGTCAGCTTCCATCAAGAGAAGATTTTTAAAATAAATTAAATAACAAGGAATGCTCAATTGAAGATTATGAGCATGCAATAAAGATTTGGCATACCTTTAATTGCAAAACCCTGCGAGATTATATGGAATTATATCCCAACACAGATGTGCTTTGGTTAGCAGACATATTCGAAAATTTTCGAAGAGTCTGTAAAGGAATTTATAATCTAGATCCGTGTCAGTACTATACTGCTCCAGGACTATCATGGGATGCCATGTTAAAACACACACAAATAGAATTAGAGTTGTTAACAGACATTGACATGTATAACTTCTTTAAAAAGGGAATACGCGGTAGAATGGTACAGTGCAGTAAACGATATTCCAAAGCAAATAATAAATATTTAGATGATTTTGATGAAGACAAGCCTTCAGAATTTCTAATATATTAAGACGCAAATAACCTTTACGGTTGGGCGATGTCTGAGTATCTTCCTTATGGAGGATTCCAAAGGCTGACAAGTGATGAGCTGAATCTGGATGAAAAAAGCATAGATAATAACTCACAAGACGGTTATGTATATGAGGTCACTTTGGAATATCCTTCACATCTGCATGACTCCCACAATGACCTTCCCTTCTGTGTTGAAAACAAGAAAACTTTATAATCAAACCATAAGCAATTAATTGCGGATTTTTCGCCAAAAAACTCTTATGTAATACATTACAGAGTTTTTAAGCAATGTTTGGAATATGGTTTGATTCTAAAGAAAACGCATCGTATTCTAGCATTTAAACAATCTCCATGGCTAAAAGACTATATAGATTTGAATACTAAACATAGAGCTTCTGCAAAAAATGCATTTGAAAAAAATTGTTTTAAATTACCTAATAACGCGGTATACGGTAAGACCATGGAGAACGTTGATAAAAGAAAAGATGTTAGAATTGTGACCAACTGGAATAAAACTAACTACAACCATTTGTGAGCTCAAGATTGGATATCTAAATCCAATTTTCATAGCATATCTGTATTTTCTGAAGATATGGTAGCAATTCAAATGAATAGAGTCAACACATACTATAACAAGCCCATATACTTGGGATTTAAGTCATCAAATTTATACCAACCAACTAAATAAGGTTGTACTTAGTTATCAAGATGATAAAAGAAAAATACTATGCATGGTATAATTATCGAATTGAGGAAACAAATCCAGAATATGAACTGGATATGTTGCTAATGGAAATTGATAAGCTTCAAGAGGAATGATGAGTTTTTTACTTAAATGTAATTTGTTTATGTTTATATGTAAATATTTAGTTATTAATGTTTAGTTATTAAGAAAATTTGGTTTGTTATTAAAAAAATTATAATAATAATGAAAAAAGAAAAAAATTAAATAATTTAAAAAAAAATCTTATCAATATCAAAAAAATTAAACAATCTTTGTTTTATTTTCTTGTTCAGCCCTGATATCATCAAATTGAAAAAAAGTTGACGTTGACTGTGCATACACGTCTTGCTGCTAGCAGAGAAAACAATTTTTGTTGGGTCAAAACAATTCTTGTCTTGTTTTTTGCTTACTTGCAAATTTTTCTGTTTATAAGATTAACTATACTGTTAAATCCTGCATAATCTTGCTTTTTTGTTTATTTCTTGACAAGAGAATTTGAATTTCACAACATTATGAAATTGTATTAAATTTAATTATTTCAACATTTTACAGATTAAAAAAAAAATGGATAATCTCATAAGTTATTCATTAAATTTTTACTTAAAAATTTCTTTAATTTTCCTAATTATCCTTTAGAAAAAATATTACAAGACAGTGAATATTTTATTTTAATAATACTATTTTATTTATTAAATTTCATTATGATGGTTGAAACATTGTATAATAAGATTCCATTAAATTTTCTAATATAGCTTTCCGTAGAAAGTATATCGAGCACCTACATGTATCACGCCCTTCCTCATAATTCGGATCATACCAGGGACAGCATTTAAAATGTCCCTCTGTGTTGTCTTCATCTTCCATAACATCAAATTCATCATTCTCGTCCAGCATATTTTGAAAAAATATGATCATTTCCCAATGATCGTATAGTCTAAAGTTATCAAAATCCGATATAAAATTATTAAGACTCCTTCTTATTTGACTCATTTTTGTTAATATTCCGTATTAATTTTGTTGCTGCTTACTTTTTCAAAGGATTCGTCGATACTGATAATTTTTTTCCTAAATATTTAGCTAGAAAGTGAATAAAATTCAATATTATTTTTTTCTCCTCTTATGTCCTTCTCCATTTTCCTATAATCCTTCTAGAATAGAGGGTATAGAATATACATATTTCTCTTTCCAACTCATTTTCAAAGAGACTATTAAAAAATTAAAAGAAGGAACATTCATATTAATATTCCTATATATCTATCCCTATCTCTCTAGCACTATTTCTCAACATATACATACATATTAACCTTCTCACAATAAATATTTTCGGTTAGGCTTATTGCACTCATCATCACTACTTTCAAGATCAATTTCAATTAAAGATTCAAAGTGACAAGATCTATTTAAAAAATAAGCTCCTCAAAAAATTTAATATCAAAATTTAATTCACTAAACAACAAAAGTTTAATTCATATAAAGGATCTAGATGTAGCTGCTAAATATCCTGTTCAAAATATTAAGCGGTTAACAACAAAATATGGACCAACACTAAGAGTTGAGATGGAAAAAAATATTATGTTTCTACCTAAAAGATATAATACTCTGACAGATGATGAAATTAAGGATCTCTCGAGTGGAACATTTAAACTCCGCAGAGATGGTGACTTGAGAGTGAGATGGACGAATTTTTTATTCAAAATGCTCAATATCCCATTTGGGAATAAAAAAAAATAAAAAATTAATTCTGTATAGTAAATTATAAATAAATAAATAAAAATGCATTAAGGAGTTTTATGAAATATATATATATATATATATATATATATGTATATATATATATATATATATATATATATATATATATATATATATATATATATATATATATATATATATATATATATATATATATATATATATATATATATATATATATATATATATATATATATATATATATATATATACAATTGTGTTTTTTATTTAATATTTTCAATTATTTCATAACAAAACTTAAGACATAAATGACCACAGGTAAATGTAAATTCTGATGTTGATTATAGTTGTATTTTATATTTGTGCCCAGATATTTGAATACTTCCGAAGGAGGTTGTAAGTTTCCAAAACTATCGAAATATTCTTTTTCATTGATGTTTTTATAATATGCTACCCAATGTGTACCAGGTCCTGTTGATATATCCAAATTGATTATGCCACATTCTTTTTTCTTTGGTCGTTTTGGTAGTGAGTCCAACATGAAAACTCCTCTAAAATGTGGAATTTTGTTTGAAAAATTTCTCAAGTCGACTTCTGATAGTGGTCTATAAGGTAGCATTTTTAAGAGTTTTTTTTCTGCTCTTTATAAACTAAACCATAACCCTTTTTATATGCTTTTAGGTAAAGTCCTTTCCCAACAGCTATAGATTCCATCACTTTATTATGGCGAGTTGCTTCATCAAGCTGATTTTTTGCATTCTTTGTCGCATTTACAGCCTTAGCTATAGCAGCACCTCCAGTCGTTAGACTTCCAATTGCACCCAGAGCAGTTAAAATCGGTATTAGTGGTAAAAAACACCAATTTTTGGTACATTTATTATGCGAGGTATTATAACTTGGGATTTTCTGCCTTTTAATGTTTTGTTGATCGTTTTACGTGCTATTCTAATAGCATTGTTAATGTCTAAAGGTTTTTTCTCCTTTAGTATTTTTGTTGCAGGTCTAATTGATGAACTGAACAATTTTTTACCATTTAATTTAGGTTTCTTAACATTTTTCTTTTTCTCCACACCCATACCAAATTTTGTTTTGGCTTTCATAGCGTTAGTAACCATATATGCAAATGATTTTTCTGCAAGACTGCTATCTTTTGATAAAACTCCAATAAATTGAGTCCAATAAATTGATTCCTTTATCACCTCGATTTAAACGTTTTTGTAGTTTAGTTCCAGGTCCACAGTATTGATATCCAGGAAGATGAAGTTCAACAGGAAGAAAGCTTATTGTTTTATCTAGTAAACCTGCTCCAACGAAGGTGTTTTTATGACTAAATGACTTTTGATAATGTATAACCATCTTATTTATTTATTTTTTCTATAATAAAAGGTAACAAACATGAATTGCATTTAGTTATAAAAATGCAGTTAGTAAAACAACATAAAAATATTTTAGTTCGAAACATTGATGATTCATCGAACATCAGTTCAAAAATAAAACATAGTTCATTCTTACCAAATTCTATTCTTGCTCTAATAGTGGGACCATCAAATTGCGGAAAGACTAATGTTATGATTGGCGTACTAGAAAGTCCTAATGGACTAAAGTTTGAAAACATCAATTTATACTCAAAATCTCTATATCAGCCGAAATATGAATACTTGAAGAGATTAATTACACCTATTAAAGGAATGGGATATTACACATTCACCGAAAATGAATCAGTTATTCCCCCTGACAAAGCTAAAACTAATTCAATTATGATATTTGATGAAGTTGCATGTGAGAAGCAGAATAATATACGAGCTTATTTTTGCATGGGACGACATAGGGATGTTGATTCATTCTACTTGTGCCAAACTTATACCAGAATTCCCAAGCATTTAATAAGAGACAATGCGAATATGATTATAATGTTTAAACAAGATAAGACAAATATGAAACATGTTTATATGGATAATGTTGCCAGCGATATGAGTTATGCAAAGTTTCATGAAAACTGTCGATTGTGCTGGAAGGATAAATATGGATTTTTGATGATAAGCAAAGATAATGAATTAAACAATGGGCGCTACAGAAAATTATTCGATTATTTCATAACAATATAAATTGCTCTACATAAAAGAAAAACTTTAGTATATAATCTGGCTTTAACCATAATACATCTACATAGCTCTTGAAATATCAACTATACCTAATCTAATTGTCTACCTAATAAGCTGATCTGATACCTAATAAGCTGATCTGATACCTAATAAGCTGATCTGATAACCTGATCAGATACCTAATAAGCTGATCTGATACCTAATAACCTGATCTGGTACCTAATAAGCTGATCTGATAACCTGATCAGGTACCTAATAAGCTGATCTTATACCTAATAACTTGATCTGATAACCTGATCAGATACCTAATAAGCTGATCTGATAGCTGGAAAATGGATGAAAAAATTTTAAAAGAGCTGGTTGCGACAAGAAAATGTCTTGAAGAAAAAGCTTCGTAGTATAAAAACGGGCGAAATAGACACACGTGAACAACTAAAATATACATTTAAACCTATAACAGATCCTTTAAACAAATTTATAAATAATTCTAATAATATCAATGAAATTATCAAAAAAGAAAAGAATGAGATGAAAACAGAAATTGAATATAATAACAGTTCTAATCATCTTAAGAAACCATAAAATAAGTTGGAGACAAGTACACCAAAGAAACTTGTAGAAGAATCAATATTTGATACCAGCGATTCACTTGCTGATCCTAATGTTGAAAGTACTATTGATAATGATGATGATGACGATTTTTACTCTCAAAATTCAAATGCTGAAGAGAGTTACACTGACTTATCTGTTTTGGAAGGAAGAAATGAATTAGATACTAACTATGGTCCACATAAAGATTTCAATAATGAATGGAAATTTGGTGATAGTAAGCTCAAATTAAATGAAAACAAAATACATGTTGGTAGTCAAATATGTGCTCTAACACCAGGACTATTTTCTCTAATGTTTCATAAAATACCAAAAAACTATGATAAATATGAATACAAATGCGTACAGAACAGACTATAAACCTGATGGACAAATCAAGGGAACAAAAGCCTATAAATATAAACATATTATCAAAAAGATGTTTAAAGAGAGAAACCAACAGACTTTATCAAAATCAATACCAAATAAGACACTATCTAATTATAAAGGTGATGGATTGATGCAGTTTAACCCTCATAGCCAAACTATATATATTGGGATGATCCAATTGAGATGGTAGATCGACTGCGACTACTGGTATCATCACAAGCTGCGGGTCATACTAATCATAATAACGAAATTGTATCAATTATTGAAGAACTTCGCGAAGCTAATATAATAGAATAATCTATATAAAGTATGTCTGTTGATAAGTTTGGACATTATCTCAACGATACAAGTAATATAATTTAATTGAAAAATGCCCCTAAAATGTTGGGGTTCTTTATGGATGCGAACAACAACTGCGATGTCCAAAACAAAAGAATCAAAAAAGTGGCAAAAGCTGTGGAAGAAAGCGTTGTTATCAATAAATTGTTTCTGCAAACTCAAATCGAAGAAATAGAACTCAAGCTATTAAAATACTTTAAGGAAGATAACAACAATATTCATGATACTCTAAGAACTCAAATCGAAATGCTACAACATGCAATAATATTACAGTTGGAAGAGAATAAGAAAATGCAAGAAACTATTTCCAAAATCAAACAATTTTTGGAAGACGGATATCTACAAAAATTTGTTGAAAGTATACAAAAGAAAAGTTAATGCGAAGATTTATAGATTTGAAAATTACATGTTTGTGTCAGTAGCTAAAAGTGTATCAAATAGATCACAACACATCGAAAATAATTCTTAATACTAAAAAATAACTTCAAAAAGAATTTTAGTAAATGAACTCCATAAACAAGCTCGAAAATCTTTTTTACGTCGTAGAGTTGTGATGAAAGGAATAGATGATCTTTGGCAAGCTGATTTAGTTGAAATGGGAAATTATTCTATGGACAATAAATGTTATAGATTTTTGTTACCTGTAATTGACACATTCTCCGAATTTGCACGGGCAGTACCACATAAAACAAAAACTGCACTTGAAACAACCCAAGCCATGTCAGATATTTTTCAATTGGGACGAGTACCAAAAAACCTACAAACAGATGATGGTAAAGAATTTTTCAATAAACACTTTGGAAAATTGATGGATAAGTATAACATTAATCACTATTCAACGTATAGCAGAATGGAAGCATCAATAGTAGAACGATTTAATAGAACATTAAAAGGGATGATGTGGAAAGAATTTAGTTTTAATGGTACATACAATTGGCTTGATATCTACAAAGATCTATAAGAAGCATATAACAGAAAAGTTCATCGTACCATTAAAATGGCTCCAATTAAAGTCAACTCTTCAAATGAGAAAAAATTATTGAATACAGTATACAGTCATTTGAAAATGTATAAAATATCGAAATTTAATGTTGGTGATATTGTGCGCATAAGCAAATATAAGCATATTTTTGAAAAAGGTTATACTCCAAATTGGACAACAGAAATTTTCACAATTAAATCTATTCAAAATACATATCCCACAACATACATATTAAAAGATTATCGTGGAAATCCTATTAAAGGTGGATTTTATGATGAAGAACTTTTAAAAACAAGATTTCCTAATACATATCTAGTTGAAAAGATTATTAAAACCAGAGGAGCCAAAGCAATTCTTGGATAAGTAAAGATGAAATATTATAGTTTAAACAATATCAGCAATTATTATACATACATACTTAGTACTTAAGATTATAATGTAAATTTAAAATAAAAAAGATGAAATAAATATGTAAATCCTTTTTATAAACAATTTTGTGTTGAACTTATTTATTCGTAATCAGACAGTCGTAATGTCAATAACACTTACTCTAAGCTCCAACTCATCAGAGTTATCCGCTAATTACTTCCCACCTATTGATTTAAATGGAACACATGAGTGTACTCTAACTGATTTTCATTCATATAATAGCATCCCAAATGTTGATGTCTACAAAAATTTGTTTCATATAGGTGAAAATGTGATTGAAATACCAATTGATTCTTATGAATTGAATGATATAGTTGATTATATAGAGGAACAATATAAACGCTACAATCCAGAAAATTGAATTTTTATAGAAGCCAATAACAATACAATGCAAGTTAAAGTCAACAGCTCTAAGGATGCAATATATTTTAATAAAGAAAATACAATTGGAAAACTCTTGGGATTCAATAGTAAAATCCTAACTCCAAACGTAGATCATTATTCTGATCTTCCAGTTAATATTTTCAAGGTGAATCTGTTGCGAATTGAAAGTAGTATCGCTGTTAATACATACATATATGAATAATTTTAAGGCGCATACACTACATGAATTTCCGATTAATGTGCCTCCAGGCTATAAAATAGATGAGATACCTCGAAATCTCATATATTTACCGGTGAACTCCAGAGAGATAAGTTCACTAGCTTTACGAGTAGTTGATCAGCACGGTGATTTAATTAATTTCCGAGGAGAGGAAATAACAATAAGAATTCATTTAAGACCAACTAAATAATGCTAATATTCAACTCGAGTATATCACAGAATATAGCAACAACAACAACACCATCAGCATACGAACCTAAAATATTATCACGACCTAAACCACAATTAAAGAGGCCAATTCGTCAAAAAACTCTAACGACAGCAAATAAAATTTTTCTCAAGTCATTGAATTTTAAATTGAAGGCAAAATGAGTTCAATATTAAATGTCTTAGATAAACCCTTATCTGATAAAAATATAATCAAAAAGGACTATCATACATACGTGCCATACCTACAATCTTACAACAATAATGATGAAATTCGCATTTCAATTCAAAATCAAGATTTGTATGTGTTACCTAGTGAAAGTTATATATGTCGAGGGATCTGTTGTAGATGAGAAAACCTCCACATCTACAGACAACTTTAAATTAAAAAAACAACTTTGTTGTATATCTCTTTGATGAAATTCGTTATGAACTTAATGGTATTGAATTTGATCATACAAGATATTTAGGAGGTACAAGTACCATAAAAAATTTGGTTTCTTTATCACCAACGGAAAGCACTGGAATGCAGAATGCTGGCTGGAATAAAATTGATGATTTAAAACTTGTTAATGGATATTTTAACTTTTATGTACCCTTAAAAATGCGTTTGGGTTTCGCTGAAGACTACAATAAAGTCATACTAAATGGAAAACATGAATTGATACTCTTGCGTAATAAGAACGATGAAGATCTGGTACACTCGAGCGTTTCCACGGAAAAAGCAAAACTTTCAATTTAACTCATCGCATGGAGAATTCCACATGTACAATTATCTGATTTTAGCAAGTTGAATATGATAAAAATTATTAACAATGGTGATTCTATACCGATGGCATTCCGTAGTTGGGATTGTCATGTTAATCCACAACTTAATACAGGAACAAGTCATATCTGGAATGTTAAATTAGCTGCAAGTAGAGAACGAGCCCGTTTTGTATTGATTGCTTTTCAACAAGAAAATAAGTTTGTTCATTGTGACCTAACAAATTTAAAAGTACATTTAAATTCAGTATCATATCCATATGATGACCTAAATATCAAATTTAAGAATGAACACTATGCTATTCTATATGATATGTATCTAAGATTTCAACAGAGCTAATACATGAGAGAATCTCAACCGCTTCTAACTGCTCAAGAATTTAAAAATAATGCACCGATTATTGTAGTAGATGTCAGCCATCAAAATGAATCGCTCAATAACGGAGCAATTGATATAAAAATTGAATTTGAATCAGCTACAAATATTGCCTCAAAGAGATAAGCTTACTGCATTCTTATTCATGATCGCATAATTGAATATGTACCCATAAAAGGACAAGTCCGAAAAGTCTTATAAATTAAACAATATGGATGATAATATAGTTTGTATAGATATACAAGGATTCAAAAGCGATTCAAATGCTTTCATCGCAAAAGAAGTAGCGATCGTTTTCAACAACAACAACAATGAAGCCATACATTTCATTATAGACCCCCCTTTGATTTTAAATGTCTATCGCCAAAGAAGCAAAAAGAAGTAAACTGGTTAACAAAGAACTATCATCACCTAAAGTGGAATGATGGATCAGTCACATTTCAAAGCGTCTGCAAGTTTTTAAAAGCTAATGTACGCTATTCTAAAATATATGTTAGAGGAGAAGAAAAGAGACAATGGCTAGAAAAAATACTTAAAAAAAGAGTTTTTAACATCGAGGACTTTGGATGCATCAACGTTAAACAAATGGAAATTAAATATCCCGATTATTTATATTGTAATTATCATACATATGGTATTTGCGCATTAAGAAATGCTCTTTTAGTAACAAAAGAAATATCTTGTTTAAAATAATTATATATACAAATTATTATTATTGTCTTAAAATTAACAATTTTAAAACTTTTTAATCACTTAAATATATTTAATAAAAATTAAATGCATGGAAAAAAAATAAAACAACTTTTTTTTATTTCAAATACAACACAACTAAATGATGACTAATGAAATTTTGTTATCAAATGATGACTCATTCTCAAAACATATCCAGCTGAATAAACAAAGCCATAAACATGATTCTGCAAAACAAATAATCAGACGGAAATTTCAAATGATGACTCATTCTCAAAACATGTGCAGCTGAATAAACAAAGCAAAATAAACATGATTCTGCAAAACAAATAATCAGACGGACATTTCAAATGATGACTCATTCTCAAAACATGTGCAGCTGAATAAAACAAAGCCATAAACATGATTCTGCAAAACAAATAATCAGACGGAAATTTCAAATGATGACTCATTCTCAAAACATATGCAGCTGAATAAACAAAGCAATAAACATGATTCTGTAGAACAAATATTTAAATTATTATCCCAAGAAATAAACAAGAGGGACATTTGAAACGACATACACACATTCTTAACAAATCTAAAGATAAGAAAAAAGAAACACACACACACACACAAAAAACAGCCACGCACCCACAGCCGCACACATCCACACACCCCCATTCCCCACACATCCACGCACCCACAGCCATGCACAATGTAAATGTAAACACAAGCACCACAAAAAATTATCAAGAACAAAAAAAAAATAATAGCGACACAATAAACCCCGTAGGAACCCAAGTCGACTTTTTTATCTACAAGTTTGGTGACAACGTCTACACTCTTTATTTCCACATATAATCTAAAACACTACCCAATCTCTCAATATGACCCCATAAGAACCACATTGTCTATAGTAAGCCAATACTTTCAAGCTCCAAACTCACTACCCAATGTCTCAATATCAGCCCATAAGAACCATCTAGTCTATACTCAATCAATTGTTCATAGGTCACTATCTCAACACAACCACAACCCACGAAGCAACGGAAAACATCCAGGGTCTATGGTAGGAATCGAACCCCATTACCTCTCTACTGACAGGCTAACATCGCTACCACTCACCCACAGAGACACCCATATCCGAAATTCATATAACAAAACATTATCTACAATATAATTTCACACTAACACTCATCATTAACTCAATAATAATTCATCACAATTTTTTTAACCACATTTTACCTACAGGGCACTTTCATTTTTTTCCCACGGGTATCAAATTACACATTTGTTTATTTAACAATTAAAATTTCAAAATTTCAAATTTTAATTACCCAAATTTTAAAATTTTAATTGATCCCAGGACCCCATTTCCTATCTACTGGTGTTTAGTACCATTTCTGCCATGGCATTGACATTATTGTTAAGGAAACATAGTTTCCAGAGAACATACCGAAAAAAAGTTGATGAGATCAGCAAAACGAGCCCTTTCATATATATATTTTAAACGTTTCGTAGCTCTTCCTGAAACGCTCTGAGAATGAAATGGCGGCGGAAACGGTTCAGTGATCCAAGTTATCGAGAGGTGCATTAACGTGCACTTCGATCTTTCCAGTATGTTGTTTTGTGGTTATATTTATGTATTCAGTTATGTGATGGAAATCGGTTCCGCAAACGAAGCAATTTTGAAAGGTGGGTTTTAATAATATTTCTTTATTAAAGTCAATTTTATCACATATATTATAAAAATATTTCTTTATTACAAAAGAGTTGTATCACAAGAATTATAAAAATTTTATGAGAACTGCTTTAAAATGGACTTACAAAAGTGATTCGTTTTCAAAATCGATTTCCATCACATACCTGATTGTATCTGTAATAAAATTGAACTAACATTAACTAATCAAATCTTAACTACAAAATTTTAATTTTTAAGTCTAGCCAATGCCAGACAAAAATATTTCTTTCAGCGGTTAGTTCTTTGGTTGTCTGACGTCTCTCGTGTTCGGCTCAGAGCAATAGTGTCTCTCCTTCTCAGACGAGTGTGGCCTTTAAAGGTAATGATGTTTCGGGCTAGGGGATTTTGGAGCAACTCAAGTTTTTTTATGTATCTTGTCACGTGTTTAGAAAACACTGCTCTAATCGTACGAAGTATTTTATTTTGTCGCCTTTGAATTTTTTCTGCATTTGATGCCGAGGCAGTGCCCCATAACTGGATACCGTAGGACCATATTGATTTTAGAATGTAGTTGTATAGAAGAAGTTTACAATATTTGCTTAGAGTAGTGTTCCTTCCAGTGAGCCAATTCATTTGAGCTGCTTTTAATTTCATTTGGGTCACCTTTGCATTTATGTGGGACTTCCATTTTAGACGACGATCAAGATGAACACCGAGATATTTTACTTCAGTGTGTTGAGGTATAGTTTGGTTATTTATTTCTATATGTGGGCAGGTTTCTCTGCACAATGTAAAAGTACTGTGTAGACATTTTTGTTCGTTAATTTTTGTCCGCCATTGTTTTAGCCATTTTTCCAACTGCGGTATATAATCTTGCAGTTTGCGGGAAGCTTCATGATGGCTTTTGGGAACACTAAGAAAAGCTGTATCATCAGCGAATGTTGATATGTGTATGTTACCGGCAAGTCAGAGGCATATATCAGATATAATACAGGAGCGGTTTCGGAGGGCTTAGAAAATTACCTTCCTTAACAACAAATTTTCGTTCAGTTAAGTAGCTTTCTAAAAGCTTATGGGTGTTTGCGGTTAGGTTTTGCTTTAGTTTGTGTATTAAACTTTCGTGCCATACTTTGTCAAATGCCTGAGAAACATGGACTAAGAGCGCAGAACAATATTTCTTTTCCTCGTAGGTTTTTCTAGCCACATTCACGAGTCTATGTGTTTGTTCAATCCTGCTGTGTTGTCTCCTAAAACCGAATTGGTAGTTTGGAATGCATCCAGTACCACTCATTATGGGTGTTAGCTTTTCAAACAGTTTTGACATGTTCGACAATAGGCTAATAGGCCTATAGGATTCCACCTTCGGGGTGGAATCCTATAGGCCTGGCTTAAGCATCATAATAATCAGCAAAACCTTCCATTCTGCGGTATAGTATTTAAGGCGCAAAATACCGTTAAATGTAATCAGAATTATCGTTTTTGCTGTATAGGGAAGCTCTAATAGCATTTTATTAGCTGTTCAATCTCACGAACATTGAACCTCAAGGTAACATCAGGTATAGCGTGGACTGGTGGCAGCTCAACTATAGTATTAGACGTATTTGGAGTAAATACTTTCTGTAAGTGGTTTACAAACAGAGTATCTTTTTCAGCGTCAGTTCTTGCCCAGTCTCCATTCGAAACTCGTAATGGAGGCTTATATATCATTGGTCTTTTAAGGCCTCGGGCTGCTCTTCATAGCGAATAGTTTATTTGAGGTGTTGCGTCGAGCCCATTCAGAAATGTTTGAAGAGAAGCGGTTTTTTGATATTCGAGTAGAGTTTTAAGCTGTAGTGCATTTCTTCAGCCTAGATTTTAGGTGAGGGATCTGTAGCATTGCCATTCTCCACGAACACTTATTTTTTCTGATAAAATTCGTTGAACATGTACTGAGTAGATTTTATTATATATCACCTGAAGATTTGTAGTAGTAGCATTTAGAGCAGTTTGCTTAAGCTGTGTTCTCACTATGTGCATTTGCCATATGGAATGTCACTTTCACAGGGTAAATTTGTACATATAGTCTGAACACCTTTAAACAATAGCATGTGTTTTTTCTCTGTGCACAGTACACATGATTTAGAATGAGTTCTATTTTCAAGTGACAAAGCATCTGACATCAGCTGGTTTTTAATAAAGCAATTGCATGCGGACGGGAAAATGAAATAAAATAATTATTAAATTAATAAAGTATTAAATTAAATAAAGTAAGTATAAAATTAAATAATAATAAAATTAAAGAAGTATATATAACAATAAAATAAGTATAACCACTCGGCTGTTTTATGATTGTTTTGCCTTATAGGTTATGTCAAATGTACGTAACATACCAACAGGTGAACACAAACATTATAAACCTTATGTAAACTTAAATTTTAGCATACACATGAAATCACATGTGTATAAAAAAATGACATTCCATAAGACACATAGTGAGAAGACAGCTTTAAGGTTTGCCTCAAACATTATAAGAGCTATCTATGTCAGCAGGCGTTTTGAATGAAATATTTTCTGTGCAATGGGTACTCAACTATTTGTTGTATTTCAATTAATTGATACGTGTGGTTGTCTTCGTTAAATCACAAGTGGGTGTCAATATATAATGAGTGATCTTAAGGCAAATCTAAAGATGCCTCAACTTGGATTATTTCGCTGGGTTAACCCTTTTGCTACTCTAAAATCAATAACATCAGGAATTTTTCGGCGATCTGTTGGCCAGTAAGTCGGCTGTCCACTTGAGAAAACATTCAAACGCATTTTAGAAATTGTGTTAAACAAAATGCGAGCTTTTGGTGTGATGAGACGATATTCCCAGAACGTGTGCTTAGGTTTATAGTCACCGGCGCTGTGGATCTCGCCTCATCACACCAAAGAGTAGCGTTTTGTTTGACACGGTTTCTAAAATGCGTTTGAATGTTATATCAAGTGGGCAGCCAACTTACAGGCCAACAGATCGCCAAAAATACCTGATGTTATTGATTTTGGAGTGGTAAGAGATGTTCCCAGCGAAATGATCCAAGTTGGAGCATCTTTAGATTTGTCTGCAGATCACTCACCAACTATTGTCACTATATATTCATATACAACTTCTTCACCCACTTGTGATGGAACGATGACAACCACACGAATAAATTGGTTGAAATACAAAAAATATTGAAGTGCTCTTTGCACAGAAAATATTCCATTAAAAACGCCTGCTGACATAGATGACTAGAATGTTTGAGGTGAGATAAAATAAATCTTCAGGTGAGATATAATAAAATTTGTTCAGTAGATGTAGAACGGCTTTTATCCGAAAAAAGTCGAGTTCGTAGAGAACGGCAACGCTACAGATCCCCTCAGCTAAAATCTAGGCTGAAAGAATTTACTAAACAGCTGAAAACTACTAGAATATCAAAAAACCTCTTCTCTTCAAAAATTTCTGGAAAAATTAAAATTGAAATAAAAAAAAAATATCTAAAATGATTATTTGGCTATGGTTCGTAACGTTTATATTCAGAAAGAATTGGGCATGATTAATATTTCAAGGAACAAGGGAAAAATTAACATCAACTTATTTTTTCAACGTACACAGCAGAACAGAGTAGCGCCACTTTCGGAAGCCGCTACACTTCCATCGTCAGTGCTCACGTAAACATGTGAAAAGCTCAAGCCAGTAGCTAATTGTTAATTAGTATGATTATTTCGAACAATTAGCTACTGGCTTTAGCTTTTCACATGTTTACATGTTCATATATACTTAAGAATAAAATCAAACCAAATAAGTTTGTCTTGAGTAGAACAAAAATCAGAAAAACGGGAATGAAGAAAAATAAACCGATGGCAACGGTGGGAAAGTGCACTTTAATATTAGCTTGCGAGTGATTTAATTCTCGTATTTAATTTTCACGAAGAAGTTGTATATATAAGAATTAAAATCACATTCAACAGAGCCACCTGACAAGTGGTGATAAGCAAATACACGTGAGCACTGACGATGGAAGTGGCGCTACTCTGTTCTGCTGTGTACGTTAACAAATTAAGTTGATGTTAATTTTTCCCTTGTTCCTTGGAATATGAATCAGGCCCAATTCTTTCTGAATATAAACGTTACGAACCTTAGCCTAATAATCAATTTGGATTCACAAAGCAAATACGTTCGAAATAATCATACTAATAAACAATTCGCTATTCTCGTATTCAATTTTCACGAAAAAGTTGTATATATAAGAATTAAAATCACATTGAACAGAGCCACCTGACAAGTGGTGATAAGCAAATACACGTGAGCACTAACGATGGAAGTGTAGCGGCTTCCGAAAGTGGCGCTACTCTGTTCTGCTGTGTACGTTGAAAAATTAAGTTGATGTTAATTTTTCCCTTGTTCCTTGGAATAGTAATCATGCCCAGTTCTTTCTGAATATAAACGTTACGAACCTTAGCCTAATAATCAATTTGGATTCAAAATATCTAAAAGTAAATTAAATATTTAAGCAAACAAAATTTTGAAATTTCGGAAGAAAAATAATTTTCAGAAACATATCTTAATCTAAACCGAAGTTATAACCACTAAAAAGCTAATGCCGGACTAACACTTTTAAAACTTTAAATGTTTTGCCAAGTTAAATTTTTTTTTGAGATATGACTACGTTGAAATAAAGAAGTGATATGAACATAGCGTGTCCCGAAAATAATAGTTTTTGGTTCTTCATAACGCAACACCTCTCAAAATTTGCGTAATTGATCACAGATTTTGGAAAATGCTTGCTAAAAAAAATATTCTTAAAAATATTAAGTTATTTCCAAAGTGAACCACATGAACTCAATAAGCCTACTCTTTCTAACAAACTCTATTATGTAGGAACATGCAGTCTACTTCTTTTGTATTGGAGGAATTAGAGCCGTTAGAAAAATATTAACATGAAATTAATACTAAACCCAAAATTTAGCTTAGTCTGATTTCAATAACTAACTTTAAGAATATGACATTTAAAACTCACATTTTATAGCAAATGAAAATACAATTTGTTATATTTTTAACTGAGCTAAGGCGAAAAATTAAAAATTGTATATTAGACACGATATTTCACTTTTACTTATTAAAATCAGACGAAAACTCCGTCTTTTGTATAAACGCTTAAACGCAAAAACTACACCGGCACACAAGGCCTACCTACATGTATTTCGATGAGCTTAATCCGAATTATATTCCATATGAAGTATAGAATAGATTCATAACGAATATAATTTGTTTGTTGTGCTTTGTATAAGTTTCTAAACTTACTACGCTTTTGTAATTCTTAAATAATTTTTGAAAGATGGTGAATAAGATAAGAGGCTTGCAACTTTTCAAAATTATAATTGAATTGTACTAATGATTTGGTAAAGCATCAATCAAATGGTAACGATAATGTAAAGTTTTCAGATAAAACTTAAGCTCAGGCAAACTGAGAGTTAGAAAACTTTTAAATAAAATGTATATGACTGAACTTCGTGTTAATAGGGATTAGTCCTTTACCTGGAGTCCGAATCTCTCAATATATGTAAACTGGCAGCCCTGCTGACAATCGTTCTTTCGTCTTCATCGTTTTGTAGAATTGAAAAGCGATATTCAGAAGGTGCCGCATCAGATTTATCATCTTTGGGCATTTTCGCCACTGGAGCGCGGTTTTCGATGTTGGACTTCTTTGTCTTTTTTATTATTTACAACTTTAAAATAACGATCAATACTCATTTGGATTTTTGGATTTTCTGAATTAGTTTCTAGGGGGACACTTTCTGTCGTTTTTTTCTTTTTCGGCTAGGTGTTGGCTCATATTGTGGGCACTTGTGCTTTGCTGTGAAGCTGGTTTTAAAAAATTAATTTTTATATTACTGTCTGTCATAGACATTGAATTTTAACGTACCCATGAACGCAAGTGTAAATTTTTGTTTAATGGGTTATCACATTCTGCAGCAGCAACAGTAACTTAGGAATTTCTGTTGTTTGTTCCTGTTGTTATTTTGTCCTTAGTGGTACTCATATATGTATGTATGTATATGAGTACGACAATATATTTGTTATTTATGTGCCTGCCTCTTCATGAGTTTATTATTTACTTTACAAAAAGAAAAAAAAATGGATACGTAAAATATTAAACAAAACGGTGTTTGTTAATACTTTGTTTTTGCGAATACATATGCAATTCAGGCTTTGGATGGACCCTGCTCGCTTGTGTGGTTCCTCTATGGTAACTCGTCGGTGCAGCAAATTTCTTAAGCCATAAATGGGGTGTACTTCTTTCTTTTTTAATTTTATGTCACCTGGTTCCAGTTCCACACGAAACAGTAGTCGCCCGCTCTGTATTTTTAATTTTAGTAACATTTTTCACTTTCCAGGGTGTGAAATGAGTAAAAGGTCGAGAGTATTGTTTTTGTGCCCTTCAACACCCGAAATGTGTGTAGCTGTATTCACTAATTGAGCAAGGTCGTTGTGTGCGGCGAATAACTCAACATATTGGCCTTTTGGAGTTTGTGAGTCGAATGACGAAGCCAAAATAACTTAATATTTTTAAGAATATTTTTTTTAGCAAACATTTTCAAAAATGTTTTATATTTTTGTTTTTGATCAGACTTTGCTTTTTGGATAAATGCTTTTGTTTTGCATTTGTTCGTATGATCTTTTAAATACTTTAAAATAAAAAATAGATAAAAAGATAGAAGCATTTTATATAAATAACACTGAGCATGAATTTGCAGCTTTTTTTTCTTTAACAACCTTGGCGCCTGACTGGTAAAGATAATTCGAGTACGCTGATTTCAATTTATTGAAGGTAGCGCTCGCATTCGCGACACTCGCGATTTACAATTTATATGTTAAAGTACTGTAAAACCATATTTCTGTAATTTTACGAAAATTTTCGAATTTGAATCGGTTAAACAAACAAAACATAACACGACACTGTTATTTATTTAGAAAAATTTACTTTTTTTCGCAAAAGTTTGTATAATGCAAACTTTACAATTTTCGAGTTTTAGTCATCTAAATTCTATTAAACTTACACAAAACAAAACATACATAAAACTTTATTTAATGTTGTACATACATAATCAAATTAGCTAAATTTAAATTTGAAAATTATTCAAAAATATTAAAAAATCGTTTTTATGGTAATTTAATACGAAAAATTGAAGTCGCTAATATAGCGAATACGAACGAACTTTAACTTCGAACTTGAATTAACTTTACCAGTAGCTAGCTAGCCCAACTTGTTAAATTTTGCGACTTGCACAGTGTAATTTATTAAAAAACTTTAAATTTTTCAGCCGTATGTAAACTTTGGTATAACTCTATATGTGATAAAAATGATCTCGTGATACATAATATAAAAGTCCGTGAATAATATAGGCAAAATTTACATGTTGAAATATTTTATGAAACATTTTTATTTGCTTCTCGCAACTATTGAGATGCAAATGTGGTAAAGAAACTTGACAAGGATCATCTAAACATTCATTTCGCACCACTTTTTCTGCCTAAATTTCTTCCCTGACCATAAAAAGTTTCACTCAACAAATTTCATGAACTATTTCATCGTGTAAGCTTAGAATTTTCTAAAAAATACATTTTCTTTTTTGGGGGTTTTTCCTTTTGGGGGATTTTTTGGGGAAATATTTTTTAAAATTTGGGGTGCGTGATAACAAAGACCTGGCAGCCCTGATTGTCAGGCCAAGCAAGGCGTCCCCAATATACTTAAGGGAGAAAAACTCAAATGAGCTAATTAAAAGGCTAGTACAATGAATCGGCGAAGAGGCGTTTTACGTAATCCCGATAAAACGCGGCGCGATTAATGAGAAAATATTCATGTAAATGACGAAAATCATTACCGCTCAGTAGTTTCGGAGTTTGAAACACAAAATAAAAATTTTTACACCTACCAACTGAAAAGTGCAAAAGGCCTCCAGGTAGTGATAAAAGGCATCGATTCATACGTGGATCCAGAACAGGTAAAAGCGGGTCTACTAAATAATAATTTTAAAGTGAAAAATGTTACTAACATTAAAAATAGAGAGCAAGTCCCCCAACCACTATTTCGTGTGGAACTGGAACCAAGTGACATGGAACTAAAAAAATAATGAAGTACACCCCATATATAGCTTAAGATATTTGCTGCACCGACGAATTACCGTGGAGGAACCACACAAGCGAGCAGGGCCCATTCAATGCCTGAATTGCCAAGAATAGGGCCACACCAAAACATATTGCAAGTTGCGCACCGTTTGTGTCGTCTGTGGTGAACTACACAGCACCGCCAATTGTGAAAATCGAAAAGATGATTCCAAAATTAAAAAGTGTAGCAAGTGCCATGAAAATCACACAAATTACAGGGGCTGTCCTGTCTACGTATAGGTACATTAGGGCAATAACCAAATTTTTGGCATAGTACCAAAGAGTGGCCAAAAATATTTTAGTAATGAAAACACCTGTCTCCCGTCGTTTTGCCAAAAAAAACCTCACGCATGGCAGCAAATTTCTAAAACCTTCCAACGAATGTTGAACCGCGATGAATTGTAAACCGTACGAATATTTTTAAATCAAAAGCAGTGGATAAATATCAAAATAGCATTTAAGTGATACGTATAGGAATATATACAAATATCAGGTGAATATTTTTTAAAATTTCCGCGAGATAAAAATGGTTGTTTTCAAACTTCAACCCGATCCCTGCTTGAACTTTTTTAACGATCCGAAAAAATTATCATATATTTTATTAATAACTTTTAATGTTCTACACTATGCCGTTTTTGATACTCGCAAAAAGTGTGAAAAAGTTATACCCCTAATGTACATGTTAAGCAGTCTTTGTCTAAAAGAAGTAATCACACATATGCTAGACCTATTACTTTCGACAATACCAATTATCCCCAGTTGCTCCAACCAGCTACCAGCCGGCCTTCATACGACAACATTTTTAAGGCTAACCAGCCAGTTCTCATACGCCAATGCTTTGAAGTCTAACCAGCCCACAGTTCAAAAACGGCCTCTTGCCAACGAAAACACTGGTTTCAATTTTGATCGAATTGAGGCTTCAATAGAAAATTTAACACAAACAGTAAATTTGTTTACGACCAACATGACTTGCATGATGCAGGAAGTGTTGAAAATGCAGTCTACATTATTGCAGGTTGCATTAAACAAACCATAAACTTAAAATTCTGTTTCTGCAACGCAAACGGCATCCGCCAACATAAAAACGAAGTAGAATACTACATGATGGATAAACAAATGTTATGCTTATCTCTGAGACGTATTTGACGTCTAGAAGCTTTTTTAAAATCAACGAATATACTCTACGACATATAGGACCCCAAAGTAGGGCTTATGGTGGCTCGGCTATACTAATCAAATCGCGATTAAAACACTACTTAATGATTGATCATTGTGAAGAATATCTTCAAGCAACTAACATCTGCATTGAAGCTGTTCATCAAAACCTGGTGATTTCATACATTTACTCTCCCCTCAGGTACTCTATTACAGAAAATCACTATAGTACATGTTTTAATTCACTATGCCCACGCTTTTTGGCCGCCGGTGACTACAACCCTAAGCACATGTTCTTGGAATCTCGTCTCATCACACCAAAAGCTCGCGTTTTGTTTAGCACAATTTCTAAAATGCGTTTGAATGTTGTGTCAAGTGGACAGCCAAATGACTGGCCAACAGATCACCGAAAAATGCCTGATGATGTAAAGTGTTTTCCTAGCGAAATGATCCAAGTTGAAGCATTTTAGATTTGTCTTCAGATCACTCACCAACTGTTGTAACTATATATTCACATACAACTTCTTCACCCATTTGTGATTTAACGATGACAAACACACGTATTAATTGGTTGAAATACAAAAATATTTGAGTGCTCATTGCACAGAAAATATTCCATTAAAAACGCTTGCTGACATAGATGGCTCTATTAGAATGTTTTAGGCAAACCTTAAGCAAGGTGCTCTAAATGCTACTACTACTAATCTTCAGGTGAGATATAATAAAATTTATTCAGCAGATGTAGAATGGCTTTTAGTTGAAAAAAGAAGAGTTCGTAGAGAATGGCAACGCTACAAATCCCCTCAGCTAAAATCTAGGCTGAAGGAATGAACTAAACAGCTTAAACTCTACTAGAATATCTAAAACCCGCTTCTGTTCAAAAATTTCTGAATGGGTTCAACGCAACACCTCAAACAGACTATTCGCTATGGAGATCAGCCCGAGGCGTCAAAAGTCCAGTTATATATAAGCTTCGAATGGAGACTGGGCAGGAACTGACGCTGAAAAAGGTACTCTGTTTGTAAACCACTTGCAGAAAGTATTTACTCCAAATACGTCTGATACTATAGTTGAGCTGCCACCAGCCCTCGCTTTACCAGATGTTACCTTTAGGTTTAATACTCGTGAGATTGAACACTGTATTGCGGACTTAAATTCGAAAAAAGCTCCAGGCGCCTATAAAATAAGCAATAAAATGCTCTTAGAGTTACCCTATACTTCAAAAAGGATAATTCTATTCATTTTCAACGATATTTTACGCCTCAAATGGCATGCCGCAGAATGAGAGGTTTCGCTCATTACCATGATGCCTAAGCCAGGCAAAGATCATACGAAGGTGGTATCCTATGGGCCTATAAGCCTATTGTCTAACATGTCAAAACTGTTTGAAAAGCTACTTATGAGTAAGCTAACACCCATACTGAATGGTACTGGATGCATTCCGGACCACCAATTCGGTTTTAGGAGACAATATAGCACGATTGAACAAACACACAGACTCGTAAACGTAGTTAGAAAAACTTTCGATGTTTCTCAGGCATTTGATAAATTATGGCATGAAGGCTTAATACATAAACTAAAGCAAAACTTACCCGCAAACACCCTTAAGCTTTTAGAAAGCTACTTAACTGAGCAAAAATTTGTTGTTAAGGAAGGTAAGTTTCTAAGCCCTCCGCAACCGATTGAAGCCGGAGTTCCTCAAGGCAGCATTCTTAGTCCTGTATTATATCTGCTATATGCCTCACTTGTCGGTAAGCAGTAACATACATATATCAACATTCGCTGATGATACAGCTTTTCTAAGTGTTCACAAAAGCCATCAAGAACCTTCCCGCAAATCGCAAGATTATATACCCCAGTTGGAAAAATGGCTTAAACAATGGCTGATAAAAATTAACGAGCAAAAATGTCTACACAGTACTTTTACATTGTGCAGAGAAACCTGCCCACCTATACAAATAAATAACTAAACTATACCTCAACACACTGAAATAAAATATCTCGCTGTTCATCTTAATAGTCGTCTAACATGGAAATCCCACATAAATGCAAAGGTGACCCAAATGAAATGAAAAGCAGCTCAAATTAATTGGCTCATTGGAAGGAACTCTACTATAAGCCTAGATTGGAAACTTGTTCTATACAACTACATTCTAAAACCAATATGGTCCTACAGCATCCAGTTATGGGGCACTGGCTCGGCATCAAATTTAGAAAAAATTCAAAGGCGACAAAATAAAATACTGCGTACGATTACAACAGCCCCATGTTATGTCAGAAACAAGCGAATTGATAAAGATTTAGATGTACCGCTGATTAAGACAGTATTTTCTAGACACGTGACAATATACATAAAAAAACTCAAGTTGGACCCAAATCCCCTAGCCCGAAACACATTAACTTTAGAGGACACACTCGGCTGAGAAGGAGGGACACCCTTGCTCTCAGCCGAACACGAAAGACGTAGACAACCAAAGAACCAACCGTTGAAATAAATATTTTTGCCTGGCATTGGCTAGACTTAAAAACTAAAACTTTAGAGTGAAGATTTGATTACTTATTGTTAGTTAAATTTTATTGAAGATACAATAAATAAACATAAGCGAAAAAAAAACACATTGTAAAGTCATTAAAGTAAGATACTTAGTTGTCTTAAACCGTTTACATTGATATATAAATCTTTAGTATTGGGCAAGAAATGGCGGAGTTATGGACATAGCAATATAAGGGGCGTTATTCATGGGCGTGGCAAAAATTTAAGAACGGTAATATAATGGCCTTTAACTAATTAAGTCGCGTACTGAAATTTATGACCTTACAACAAGAAATAAAAAAGTTATGGGGTGTTGGCCGAAATCTCCCACTGTGCAGTGATATAAATTTTAAAAAAATGGTAATAAGTATGGAACTGCTAACCTACAAAATGGATTTGCATAAAAATTGAATTGGTTGCAGAGGATGAGCCAGGCTTTCCTAATCGAGTATCTTTAAGTCTTTAGCTGCACCAGGAGCGGAGCTGCAAGGTAAAATTTTAAGGGTGTTGGATCTTGCTAGACAAAGTAAAGAAAAAATGTGCTGACAATTAAATTTGTATCTTTTATAGTTTAATAGATATTTCACTTCGAAATTAAAATTTAAAATTTTTTCCCCCGACTTTTTTTGCTTTTTTATTGTCATTTTTTACTAAGCATCTGATTTTAACTTGTGTCACGCCATTCAATTCCTGATAAAATTCTTAGTAAGCACACGGAACAAAGCTTTGGAATATCTTATGCTGATTTTAGACGACATGTATTTAACATCTAACTTGTCAAATTTCCCACTGCAAAAGTGATACATGCCGTGTAAAACATATGAAACATTGTCAGATGACATTTACAGAAGTAAAGTCAGATGAAAAATTTTCAATTAGAGCGTGTTCTATTTTCATCTGACAAGGCGTCTGACATCAGCTGTATTAAATTATAAAAAGTGTGGTTTGGCTGAAAAAACATTAAAAAGCAAAGAGCGATTTATATATTTACGAAAATTGTGCAAAAACTCAGCTGATGTGAACACTCAGAGGTTATGTCAGATGTAATTGCACATGTACGTGTGAAAGCAAATATTATAAACCGTCTGTAAATTGACAATTTTGACAAACACCTAACAAGCCATATGTAAAAAACATGTCGTCTAAAGTCAGCATTAAGCCGTTAAGTCGTAACAAATGTCTAAACTAAAAACTCGCAAATTTTTCCAAAAAAGTGCTTTAATAATTTTTAAAATTGTAAACAATTTTGTTAGAAATGTTAATGTTATTTTTATACACGGCGAAAAGCCATGCTTTAAAGATGAGTTTAGCGGTAATTTTTGTTCATTTTGGACATGTACTCTACATGTCACAGTGGTCGAAAATCACCAATTTTTAAAATAATTGTTAAGCTTAGGTGCCTGCCAAAAACTTTTCACAGGGTGTCTTAACAATCCATAAACAAGGTTTTATTAACTAGGTAATTATCATTGTTTTTGCTTTAAATGAATGCTATAAAATTGTACAAATTTGTCAATATTTACGAGTGTTATAAGCTGCACAATGTTTTTCACACCCGAGGTAGCCAACTTTCACCCCTTGAAGTTCCGCCCCTGGTGCAATGAAGACTTAAAGATACACGGTTCTCAAAGCCTGGCTCCTCTTCTGCAACCATTTTTATTTTTATTAAAATCCATTTATTAGTTTAGAAGTTCCATATTTATTACCACTTTTTTGTAATTTACACCACGACTGCGACTATGTCTAATAGTGAATCATGGCCTTTATTGATAAAAGAAATAGTTTGTAATGAATTTGTATATCTTTTCCTTCTTATTTCATAACTCCTCGTACGATTATGTTTGAAAATCTCAGACATACTACCTTGCATTTCATAAAAATATATGAAGTCCTTAAAAAATAATGGTCAGAGTGAAGTTTGCGGAAAACTGTCACTCATGTTCGATAATGTGTGCTTTACTTAAGTGTGATGTGTTTAAAAATTTTATTTACTAGGGGGCTCCACGCGCAATGAACTTGGAAATGATTATGTACTCAGCTGTCAAATTCTATTTCCAACACCATATGTTCACGTGTGGACCGCAGTAACATTTATTTGCAAATAAATTGCGAAATAATTGTTCAAGCTTATTTTCAAGAAATAATGTTGAACATAAACAGTAAAATTTTATCGATGTTTGCAAGAAACTTGTGGCTGTGGTAAAAATACAGCATTTTTTAAATATAATAAAGCAAATTTAAATAAAATAGTTTTAAATAACATCAAATAACATTAAATAAATCTATATAATTAATAGGCAAACCGATTCCTTGTGAAGGAGTCTATGTTGATTTCATACCATTTTAGACATATTTCTTCACAGATATGTACAATTCATATTTTGTTAATATCGGTTCAGTATTTTGGGAGCTAAAGCATTTAAAGTTGCTACTAATACATACACACGTATTGCATGCATGTAAGTTGCATAAAAGAAACAAAAAGCAACAAAAACCAGAAAATATGTATACGTTGTTGTCCAACTGGTTTTGCGAAAAAAGTAACAACAATAAGATATTTGTTTCTATGTTTTGATGTGAGAGAATTTTGAGAATGGCGTAGGAACAAAAGGGTAGAGGGATCAATAAATTGATATATATCATTGGAAGGTGCTTTCTTTTTATATGATAGGGTTCCGTACACTAAAGGTGAAAAGGAATCTTATTGCGCTACGTTGTCCGTTTGTTTGTCTGTTAAGGAGAACCGTAAAAGGTACAGACCTAAAATTTTAACAGAATATATCGTCACCTAAAATGCAAAATAACGTAACACCACTTTTCAAAAGTTTACAGGAGAAGCAAACAACTTTGTAAAATAAAATATATTTGGGATATAAAAGCAATTTTTACTATATGAGCTAAAAATGCGATAACCGATAAATTTTTGAAGAACAAATATTATTTTTACTATTATTTTTTAAGTTATGTGTCTTACGTTATTTTGAATTGAAAATTTCTGAAACAAAAAGACGTATCGTCAATGACAGATGGCAGGGTATACATTTTCAGTACATGCAAAGTAAATATTTTCTGGTAAAATGTACTGTAAATACGTACCCTGTTGCCTACGCGACGTTCAACGCTCTAATATAGGTTGGGCTGTTAGAATTAAGTGACACAAACTTATTGCTCAGAGTCTCACAATAACCGCCAGTTATTGACTTAATAATTAAATGGTTTTTAAACTTAATTTCTATTTAAACAGAAAATTCATTTCTATAGTCTATATTTGTCTTTTTGTGATTTTGTAAACTGTTTTTATTATATTAAAACATTGCAGAAACTCTTCATTATTCTTATTTCCTGAATGAAGAAAAAATTTTTTTTTTGAATTTTTCTTTGTTTATGTTGAACAGCTGTTTTTTTTGGGAAATTTAGGAGAAATTTGTGGTATTTTATGGTGCTACCATATTTTTGCCACAATTAAATAAGAACTAAATACGACTGAAAAACAGAAGCTGTATTTAATTACAATTTAAATTTATATGAAAATTAATTAAATAAATTTTTAATTACTGAGTCAAAAACTGGAGGTAAGTACTCAAAAAAATATACTTAGGTATTTACTCTTAATTTTATTAACAGCGTATAGTCATAATTGTTGCACAAATAAAAGTATAAGTATGGATACATTCGTAAATTCAGTAATCTCGCAATTTCAAAGTTCTGCGTTCAGAAACTAGCACTACGGGATACTTTTCTGCGTCAAAACTTTATTTACGCAAACAATTGACAGTGCTGCCGCATATTGCTGCAATGACGCCAGCATTTTTATTACTGTTGCAATAGTTTACGGGAGCTCAATTCTGGTTCTGTGAATGAAAAAAATTTTTCATATTCGTTTTCATCATTACTTTTCACTCTATCTTTTCACAATTAGACATATTCTGATTCTCGTTTGAATTATGAAAAAATGTTTCATTAGATACGTACCTGTGAAAACTTTGGTACTATGCAGCGTTGTCAACTTCAAAAATTTTAAAAAGCACAATAAATTGATTTATATCATTGGAAGGTGCTTTCTTTTTATATGATAGGGTTCCGTACACTAAAGGTGAAAAGGAATCTTATTGCGCTACGC
Source organism: Panzeria rudis (assembly GCA_956483635.1). Classification (NCBI taxonomy): domain Eukaryota; kingdom Metazoa; phylum Arthropoda; class Insecta; order Diptera; family Tachinidae; genus Panzeria; species Panzeria rudis. The sequence goes on from OY101449.1 coordinate 59,400,966, forward strand.
TGTCCGTTTGTTTGTCTGTTAAGGAGAACCGTAAAAGGTACAGACCTAAAATTTTAACAGAATATATCGTCACCTAAAATGCAAAATAACGTAACACCACTTTTCAAAAGTTTACAGGAGAAGCAAACAACTTTGTAAAATAAAATATATTTGGGATATAAAAGCAATTTTTACTATATGAGCTAAAAATGCGATAACCGATAAATTTTTGAAGAACAAATATTATTTTTACTATTATTTTTTAAGTTATGTGACTGACGTTATTTTGAATTGAAAATTTCTGAAACAAAAAGACGTATCGTCAATGACAGATGGCAGGGTATGTATTTACAGTACATGCAAAGTAAATATTTTCTGGTAAAATGTACTGTAAATACGTACCCTGTTGCCTACGCGACGTTCAACGCTCTAATATAGGTTGGGCTGTTAGAATTAAGTGACACAAACTTATTGCTCAGAGTCTCACAATAACCGCCAGTTATTGACTTAATAATTAAATGGTTTTTAAACTTAATTTCTATTTAAACAGAAAATTCATTTCTATAGTCTATATTTGTCTTTTTGTGATTTTGTAAACTGTTTTTATTATATTAAAACATTGCAGAAACTCTTCATTATTCTTATTTCCTGAATGAAGAAAAAATTTTTTTTTGAATTTTTCTTTGTTTATGTTGAACAGCTGTTTTTTTTTTGGGAAATTTAGGAGAAATTTGTGGTATTTTATGGTGCTACCATATTTTTGCCACAATTAAATAAGAACAACTAAATACGACTGAAAAACAGAAGCTGTTTTTAATTACAATTTAAATTTATATGAAAATTAATTAAATAAATATTTAATTACTGAGTCAAAAACTGGAGGTAAGTACTCAAAAAAATATACTAAAGTATTTACTCTTAATTTTATTAACAGCGTATAGTCATAATTGTTGCACAAATAAAAGTATAAGTATGGATACATTCGTAAATTCAGTAATCTCGCAATTTCAAAGTTCTGCGTTCAGAAACTAGCACTACGGGATACTTTTCTGCGTCAAAACTTTATTTACGCAAACAATTGACAGTGCTGCCGCATATTGCTGCAATGACGCCAGCATTTTTATTACTGTTGCAATAGTTTACGGGAGCTCAATTCTGGTTCTGTGAATGAAAAAAATTTTTCATATTCGTTTTCATCATTACTTTTCACTCTATCTTTTCACAATTAGACATATTCTGATTCTCGTTTGAATTATGAAAAAATGTTTCATTAGATACGTACCTGTGAAAACTTTGGTACTATGCAGCGTTGTCAACTTCAAAAATTTTAAAAAGCACAATAAATTGATTTATATCATTGGAAGGTGCTTTCTTTTTATATGATAGGGTTCCGTACACTAAAGGTGAAAAGGAATCTTATTGCGCTACGTTGTCCGTTTGTTTGTCTGTTAAGGAGAACCGTAAAAGGTACAGACCTAAAATTTTAACAGAATATATCGTCACCTAAAATGCAAAATAACGTAACACCACTTTTCAAAAGTTTACAGGAGAAGCAAACAACTTTGTAAAATAAAATATATTTGGGATATAAAAGCAATTTTTACTATATGAGCTAAAAATGCGATAACCGATAAATTTTTGAAGAACAAATATTATTTTTACTATTATTTTTTAAGTTATGTGTCTTACGTTATTTTGAATTGAAAATTTCTGAAACAAAAAGACGTATCGTCAATGACAGATGGCAGGGTATACATTTTCAGTACATGCAAAGTAAATATTTTCTGGTAAAATGTACTGTAAATACGTACCCTGTTGCCTACGCGACGTTCAACGCTCTAATATAGGTTGGGCTGTTAGAATTAAGTGACACAAACTTATTGCTCAGAGTCTCACAATAACCGCCAGTTATTGACTTAATAATTAAATGGTTTTTAAACTTAATTTCTATTTAAACAGAAAATTCATTTCTATAGTCTATATTTGTCTTTTTGTGATTTTGTAAACTGTTTTTATTATATTAAAACATTGCAGAAACTCTTCATTATTCTTATTTCCTGAATGAAGAAAAAATTTTTTTTTTGAATTTTTCTTTGTTTATGTTGAACAGCTGTTTTTTTTGGGAAATTTAGGAGAAATTTGTGGTATTTTATGGTGCTACCATATTTTTGCCACAATTAAATAAGAACTAAATACGACTGAAAAACAGAAGCTGTATTTAATTACAATTTAAATTTATATGAAAATTAATTAAATAAATTTTTAATTACTGAGTCAAAAACTGGAGGTAAGTACTCAAAAAAATATACTTAGGTATTTACTCTTAATTTTATTAACAGCGTATAGTCATAATTGTTGCACAAATAAAAGTATAAGTATGGATACATTCGTAAATTCAGTAATCTCGCAATTTCAAAGTTCTGCGTTCAGAAACTAGCACTACGGGATACTTTTCTGCGTCAAAACTTTATTTACGCAAACAATTGACAGTGCTGCCGCATATTGCTGCAATGACGCCAGCATTTTTATTACTGTTGCAATAGTTTACGGGAGCTCAATTCTGGTTCTGTGAATGAAAAAAATTTTTCATATTCGTTTTCATCATTACTTTTCACTCTATCTTTTCACAATTAGACATATTCTGATTCTCGTTTGAATTATGAAAAAATGTTTCATTAGATACGTACCTGTGAAAACTTTGGTACTATGCAGCGTTGTCAACTTCAAAAATTTTAAAAAGCACAATAAATTGATTTATATCATTGGAAGGTGCTTTCTTTTTATATGATAGGGTTCCGTACACTAAAGGTGAAAAGGAATCTTATTGCGCTACGCTGTCCGTTTGTTTGTCTGTTAAGGAGAACCGTAAAAGGTACAGACCTAAAATTTTAACAGAATATATCGTCACCTAAAATGCAAAATAACGTAACACCACTTTTCAAAAGTTTACAGGAGAAGCAAACAACTTTGTAAAATAAAATATATTTGGGATATAAAAGCAATTTTTACTATATGAGCTAAAAATGCGATAACCGATAAATTTTTGAAGAACAAATATTATTTTTACTATTATTTTTTAAGTTATGTGACTGACGTTATTTTGAATTGAAAATTTCTGAAACAAAAAGACGTATCGTCAATGACAGATGGCAGGGTATGTATTTACAGTACATGCAAAGTAAATATTTTCTGGTAAAATGTACTGTAAATACGTACCCTGTTGCCTACGCGACGTTCAACGCTCTAATATAGGTTGGGCTGTTAGAATTAAGTGACACAAACTTATTGCTCAGAGTCTCACAATAACCGCCAGTTATTGACTTAATAATTAAATGGTTTTTAAACTTAATTTCTATTTAAACAGAAAATTCATTTCTATAGTCTATATTTGTCTTTTTGTGATTTTGTAAACTGTTTTTATTATATTAAAACATTGCAGAAACTCTTCATTATTCTTATTTCCTGAATGAAGAAAAAATTTTTTTTTTGAATTTTTCTTTGTTTATGTTGAACAGCTGTTTTTTTTGGGAAATTTAGGAGAAATTTGTGGTATTTTATGGTGCTACCATATTTTTGCCACAATTAAATAAGAACTAAATACGACTGAAAAACAGAAGCTGTATTTAATTACAATTTAAATTTATATGAAAATTAATTAAATAAATTTTTAATTACTGAGTCAAAAACTGGAGGTAAGTACTCAAAAAAATATACTTAGGTATTTACTCTTAATTTTATTAACAGCGTATAGTCATAATTGTTGCACAAATAAAAGTATAAGTATGGATACATTCGTAAATTCAGTAATCTCGCAATTTCAAAGTTCTGCGTTCAGAAACTAGCACTACGGGATACTTTTCTGCGTCAAAACTTTATTTACGCAAACAATTGACAGTGCTGCCGCATATTGCTGCAATGACGCCAGCATTTTTATTACTGTTGCAATAGTTTACGGGAGCTCAATTCTGGTTCTGTGAATGAAAAAAATTTTTCATATTCGTTTTCATCATTACTTTTCACTCTATCTTTTCACAATTAGACATATTCTGATTCTCGTTTGAATTATGAAAAAATGTTTCATTAGATACGTACCTGTGAAAACTTTGGTACTATGCAGCGTTGTCAACTTCAAAAATTTTAAAAAGCACAATAAATTGATTTATATCATTGGAAGGTGCTTTCTTTTTATATGATAGGGTTCCGTACACTAAAGGTGAAAAGGAATCTTATTGCGCTACGCTGTCCGTTTGTTTGTCTGTTAAGGAGAACCGTAAAAGGTACAGACCTAAAATTTTAACAGAATATATCGTCACCTAAAATGCAAAATAACGTAACACCACTTTTCAAAAGTTTACAGGAGAAGCAAACAACTTTGTAAAATAAAATATATTTGGGATATAAAAGCAATTTTTACTATATGAGCTAAAAATGCGATAACCGATAAATTTTTGAAGAACAAATATTATTTTTACTATTATTTTTTAAGTTATGTGACTGACGTTATTTTGAATTGAAAATTTCTGAAACAAAAAGACGTATCGTCAATGACAGATGGCAGGGTATGTATTTACAGTACATGCAAAGTAAATATTTTCTGGTAAAATGTACTGTAAATACGTACCCTGTTGCCTACGCGACGTTCAACGCTCTAATATAGGTTGGGCTGTTAGAATTAAGTGACACAAACTTATTGCTCAGAGTCTCACAATAACCGCCAGTTATTGACTTAATAATTAAATGGTTTTTAAACTTAATTTCTATTTAAACAGAAAATTCATTTCTATAGTCTATATTTGTCTTTTTGTGATTTTGTAAACTGTTTTTATTATATTAAAACATTGCAGAAACTCTTCATTATTCTTATTTCCTGAATGAAGAAAAAATTTTTTTTTGAATTTTTCTTTGTTTATGTTGAACAGCTGTTTTTTTTTTGGGAAATTTAGGAGAAATTTGTGGTATTTTATGGTGCTACCATATTTTTGCCACAATTAAATAAGAACAACTAAATACGACTGAAAAACAGAAGCTGTTTTTAATTACAATTTAAATTTATATGAAAATTAATTAAATAAATATTTAATTACTGAGTCAAAAACTGGAGGTAAGTACTCAAAAAAATATACTAAAGTATTTACTCTTAATTTTATTAACAGCGTATAGTCATAATTGTTGCACAAATAAAAGTATAAGTATGGATACATTCGTAAATTCAGTAATCTCGCAATTTCAAAGTTCTGCGTTCAGAAACTAGCACTACGGGATACTTTTCTGCGTCAAAACTTTATTTACGCAAACAATTGACAGTGCTGCCGCATATTGCTGCAATGACGCCAGCATTTTTATTACTGTTGCAATAGTTTACGGGAGCTCAATTCTGGTTCTGTGAATGAAAAAAATTTTTCATATTCGTTTTCATCATTACTTTTCACTCTATCTTTTCACAATTAGACATATTCTGATTCTCGTTTGAATTATGAAAAAATGTTTCATTAGATACGTACCTGTGAAAACTTTGGTACTATGCAGCGTTGTCAACTTCAAAAATTTTAAAAAGCACAATAAATTGATTTATATCATTGGAAGGTGCTTTCTTTTTATATGATAGGGTTCCGTACACTAAAGGTGAAAAGGAATCTTATTGCGCTACGCTGTCCGTTTGTTTGTCTGTTAAGGAGAACCGTAAAAGGTACAGACCTAAAATTTTAACAGAATATATCGTCACCTAAAATGCAAAATAACGTAACACCACTTTTCAAAAGTTTACAGGAGAAGCAAACAACTTTGTAAAATAAAATATATTTGGGATATAAAAGCAATTTTTACTATATGAGCTAAAAATGCGATAACCGATCAATTTTTGAAGAACAAATATTATTTTTACTATTATTTTTTAAGTTATGTGTCTTACGTTATTTTGAATTGAAAATTTCTGAAACAAAAAGACGTATCGTCAATGACAGATGGCAGGGTATGTATTTACAGTACATGCAAAGTAAATATTTTCTGGTAAAATGTACTGTAAATACGTACCCTGTTGCCTACGCGACGTTCAACGCTCTAATATAGGTTGGGCTGTTAGAATTAAGTGACACAAACTTATTGCTCAGAGTCTCACAATAACCGCCAGTTATTGACTTAATAATTAAATGGTTTTTAAACTTAATTTCTATTTAAACAGAAAATTCATTTCTATAGTCTATATTTGTCTGTTTGTGATTTTGTAAACTGTTTTTATTATATTAAAACATTGCAGAAACTCTTCATTATTCTTATTTCCTGAATGAAGAAAAAATTTTTTTTTGAATTTTTCTTTGTTTATGTTGAACAGCTGTTTTTTTTTTGGGAAATTTAGGAGAAATTTGTGGTATTTTATGGTGCTACCATATTTTTGCCACAATTAAATAAGAACAACTAAATACGACTGAAAAACAGAAGCTGTTTTTAATTACAATTTAAATTTATATGAAAATTAATTAAATAAATATTTAATTACTGAGTCAAAAACTGGAGGTAAGTACTCAAAAAAATATACTAAAGTATTTACTCTTAATTTTATTAACAGCGTATAGTCATAATTGTTGCACAAATAAAAGTATAAGTATGGATACATTCGTAAATTCAGTAATCTCGCAATTTCAAAGTGCTGCGTTCAGAAACTAGCACTACGGGATACTTTTCTGCGTCAAAACTTTATTTACGCAAACAATTGACAGTGCTGCCGCATATTGCTGCAACGACGCCAGCATTTTTATTACTGTTGCAATAGTTTACGGGAGCTCAATTCTGGTTTTGTGAATGAAAAAAATTTTTCATATTCGTTTTCATCATTACTTTTCACTCTATCTTTTCACAATTAGACATATTCTGATTCTCGTTTGAATTATGAAAAAATGTTTCATTAGATACGTACCTGTGAAAACTTTGGTACTATGCAGCGTTGTCAACTTCAAAAATTTTAAAAATCACTGACACCAGGATAAAAACGCTCAGTTCTTGAAAAAAGCACTAACTTAAAAATTTTTCATTTTATATAAAAATAATATTTATTTATTTATTTACTTGATATTAAAATTATATAAATATAAAATTAATATATATTGCTAGCACTGGCTGCCCAGGCCATCGGCTACAAAATAATATGTATTTGATCATTTCATAAAGTAAAAAACACAATTTTTGACATATCGCACATGCACTTGAAAAGTGACACAAATAAAAACTACTGATTTTCCAGAAAACGAGTTTTAGTTTTTAATTTACTCACGCTTTCATGGCAAAATATAAATGTATTCTCTCCTCCAGAGTTTAGTATACAAGATACATATTTTTATGATTTTTATGGAATATGAAAAGCAATATGACAATTAATATAGTACTATTAACTCTAAAAACATGGATATAGTAATAACATAAAAAAAGAACAAAATTGTTGTGATTTATGAAAATATAAAAGTAGCTATATATTTGAAACTAGAGCTTATCGAAAAGTTTTATGATAATTTTTGAATTCAACTGATGAAAATATACATATGGGCAAATCCTACGTGACGAACGCTACATTCAGGGGCCGAATTACCGCATACGTGATCGAGTAAAATTGTTCGAAAATTTTCTTTTTGGGGATACGGCATACGATAATCGAGTACATGCTGCTTAAATTGCACTCGTTAGCACCAGAGCGATCGAAAATAACATTTTCTTTTATTTGTACGTTTTGCAAAAAAGCATGGAACATTACCAATAAAGCTTATTACAGTCGTCAAATCGACTTGGTTGTTGAACAAGCTTAAAGAAACACAAAATTTATATTTAATGTATTACAAAGTCTTAGCCGATTCAACACAACCAGTGAAAAACAAACTTGGTATGTACACTTTTCGAATCCGGTAATATATCCATTCGACACGTGATGAAATTTTATTCGATGCGAAAGCCTATTCGATAACAAGTGCGGTAATTCGGCCCAGATTAAAATATAAAACTTATGCATAGTGCTTAGTAAGATTTAATTGCATAAAACATAATTTATTAGCAGCTACTTGTTGCGAAATAATTAAGCACAAAGTTTTGTTACGCAGTGCTTAGCTAGTTTTACATAATGAAGCTAGTTTTAGCTAGTTTTACATAATAAAGCACACAAAATGCATAAAAGAAAGTGGAATACAAGAGAATTGTAAAATAACTTATTTGCCTCCAAAAAATATTGTCGTTCTTATTAAAGCCGTAAATCCTTTGTGACGCACGCTATGTGATGGACGCTACATATTTTTCTTAATAGCTATATCTTTTTAACTGCACAATTTACAACAAAAATGTGTTTGGTGAAGTTGTAGATATTATTATTATCTAAAATAAAGCTTTTAATAATATTCCTTATTGTATGTATTGCTAAAAATGCCCACCAAAACGAAAAACAAAAAATAATAAGAGCTTCTGAGTGTTGGATTAAATCAGATAGGGGAAATTTCGCCTAACTAAGTTGAGTTACAATAAAATGAATGCAAGAATTTACATGAAAAAAAGACTTGTATTCTATGTCGTGCCAAAAATTAGTTATATAGCTGATGAGTTACATAGCTGATGACACGTTCTAGCGGCCTGTAGAAATCAGCAATACTGATCCGTTCTGCTAATCTGATTTGAATATTCCAACACTCCACTCTTAATAAAAATAATTTGAATTTACATTAATTCAAACATTGAATTAAGAGCAGAAATAATAAATTTCAGACATATAGTTTACGAGATAATCTAAAAAATAGTCACTCACTTATTTTCAAGATATGTGGCGTTCCTGACCACCTCCGACGTCGAAAATTCAAACTTAAGCTTACGGTCACATGTGTAACTAAACACATAAAAAATATCACCCTAAATATATAGCACATTATTCCATCAACATATATAAACAGTTTTAACAGCTCGAAAATTTTGCCATAGCTGGACCATTTCAGGGATTTGCCCATATGTATAATGATCTGCTATTTTGATCTCGAAGAATTTTAATTACTGCATATCGTAATTAAATCGACGCACAGCATAGTTTTCACAACATGAATTTTCTCCATCCATGCCGTTTTTTATGTGAAGCAAAGCGTTAGCCGCGTGTAAGAACATTCTGTTACGTATTTTGACTCATTTAAATAGATTCATCAAGCTAAGAACGCGTGCAACTTCTGCGTTTGGATAAGTCTAGGTTCACACACAGCAAGTTTTCTTGGGCAAGTTTTAATTCAGAGAAAAAAGAGTAAGGATTACAAATTGTATTTATTTCTATTTTATCTTTCACATACAAACTAAAACTTGCGCAAGAAAACTTGCTGTGTGTGAACCTAGGCTAAGGAAGAAACAAAAGTCTGATGAAATTTTTGGTTAATGACTCAAACAGACATATCGACTGAATATTTATATTTTACTTGGGCAAAACCAAATATATTTGTTTATTCTTCCACAAGGCCGCAAAAAAGTATGCTCAGCAAAGTGTCGATTAGAATTTTACACTTCAAAAAATTTAATAACAAAAGCATCGACCACTAGCTTAAACATTTTTCGCGTCAAAATGTTGAAAAAGCACAAAAAACGGCGTGAAAAGCGCCGAGTTGACAACGCTGTTACTATGTTGTCAAGTGTCAAAATCATAACGAAATATTTACAAAGAAATGCAATAAAAATATCTATTATTGTAATTATTAATATTTTATGGTTTTTATTAGAAAAAAAATGTTTTAATAGTTTTTGCGTTATTAAGAATAAAACGTAAAAATTTAAAATAATACATGTGTCTTATTTGGTTTTAATATATAACTTCTTAATATAACTTCTTGTGTATTTTATATTTAAATCATTAATTATCGTTTGGAAGATCAAAATCATCCTTTAATTAATAAATCAACTATTTATAAAACTCAAAACATATATTCCCTTGTAAGTTTGTCCTTACAATTCTCCCAATATTTATTTTTCACTTAAAAATTTTCTGTATTAAATAAATTTTCATACGAAAAGTTTTTGACAGTTATTTTCACTGCTACACAAAACAAGAATCGCAGTGATTTGTAATTGTGAAAAACTTTTGTTTCGTTCGAATGTTTTTCATATGAAAAAATATTGACATTACTTTTCATTGTTTCATTAAACGAGAATCAAAAGTACTATGAAAAGGTGAAAAATCTTTTCATTTCAACGTTTACCAGAACAAGAATTGACCCCCAGATTGCACAAATTTACTGCATTTATGAATTCACCTTATATCTGATTCCAACACACAAACGCATCTGTACTTCATTTATGCGAAAAACTGAAATACTCTACAATTATAAATAGAAACGCACATGCGTATTGGAAGTATTAAGTATCTGTCATAATTATACTTAGAGTATTTTTATACTTAGAGTATGTACATTTATTCGGATAAAATAAAAATACTTAAGAGTATTTATTCAACATACGCCCCCGTATGCGTTTGTATGTATGAAATGGATGTAGCATATGATTTGTCTGTTTGAAAACATTAATCCTTTATTTTCAATGAAAATAACTTTTATATTTAAATTACAAATTTATACATAAGAAAGATCATTTAAAATAAAATATTTTTAGACAATAAAGAAATATTAGAATTAGACTTATATTTGTTTTCTATTAACTAAAGAGTTTCTTCTTTTTGCGGCGCGTAGGTTTTTATTTTAATTCTTAAAATTTAGAAGCTAAAATTCCCCAAAAAATTATTGGTAACTTATTCTTAGACTATTTTTAAAAAAATTACAACAAAAGAAAATCATGTAAGAACTACGTACTTCTAAGAGTAATAATGTTAAATTCATACCTACACAAAACGGCAATAAAACAATTAAGTTTTCACCCGTTTGTTCTTGTAAAAAAATGCTCAATGACCTGATTTGTACAAAAATAGGTATAAATAAAAATCAAACCAAAATAAAATTGGACTTGCAAAAGACAAAATTCCAACAAAATACATAAAAGAACACTGTTTGCATTTCGCACTTATACGATTTTGTTTTCATGTCAAAACAAACATTCCGAATGACTTGACTTCTACAAAAATGGTTACTATAAAAATTAAACAACAAAATCATACATCCTGGTGATAGCGAAACTCAAAAATATACCAACACAGCAATAACACTGTTAAAATTCCTGAGAGTATTTTAATGAAAATCACCCTTTTCAACAGGTAGGGATTGCATTCAATGCTTTTGTTGTTGTCAAATTATGCTGACTTTAGACTACATGTATTTTACATCTGACTTGTCAAATTTCCCACTGCAAAAGTGATACATGCCGTGTGAAACATATGAAACATTGTCAGATGACATTTACAGAAGCAAAGTCAGATGAAAATTTTCAATTAGAGCGTGTTCTATTTTCATCTGACAAGGCATCTGACATCAGCTGTATTAAATTATCAAAAGTGTGGTTTGGCTGAAAAAACATAAAAAAGCAAAGAGCGCTTTATATATTTACGAAAATTGTGCAAAAACTCAGCTGTTTTGAACACTCAGAGGTTATGTCAGATGTAATTGCACATGTACGTGTGAAAGCAAATATTATAAACTGTCTGTAAATTAACAATTTTGACAAACATGCGAAGTTACATATGTCTCACACACCTAACAAGCCATATGTAAAAAACATGTCGGCTAAAGTCAGCATTAGCAAACAAAATTATTGATAAATAATAAGACCATCAGTTTATAATTTCTATGCAGCTGTTTGTGACTTTTTTTTGACCTGTTTTGCACAAGAAATGGGAAAAAATAATTTCCATTTACAAAAAGGAAATAAAACATGCACACTTGCTGGACAAAAAGATTAATAAATATGACGCGATGGATTTTCTCGCAATTAGTGTGTTTGAAATTAAAAGAAAAAATCTTACCTCACACATATAAATGAAGTGATCAATGTATTTCAAGCCTTGGTGCTAAAAAGATCAGTTTTAGTGTGACTGAATAAAAAGCACTGACACCAGGATAAAAACGCTCAGTTCTTGAAAAAAGCACTAACTTAAAAATTTTTCATTTTATATAAAAATAATATTTATTTATTTATTTACTTGATATTAAAATTATATAAATATAAAATTAATATATATTGCTAGCACTGGCTGCCCAGGCCATCGGCTACAAAATAATATGTATTTGATCATTTCATAAAGTAAAAAACACAATTTTTGACATATCGCACATGCACTTGAAAAGTGACACAAATAAAAACTACTGATTTTCCAGAAAACGAGTTTTAGTTTTTAATTTACTCACGCTTTCATGGCAAAATATAAATGTATTCTCTCCTCCAGAGTTTAGTATACAAGATACATATTTTTATGATTTTTATGGAATATGAAAAGCAATATGACAATTAATATAGTACTATTAACTCTAAAAACATGGATATAGTAATAACATAAAAAAAGAACAAAATTGTTGTGATTTATGAAAATATAAAAGTAGCTATATATTTGAAACTAGAGCTTATCGAAAAGTTTTATGATAATTTTTGAATTCAACTGATGAAAATATACATATGGGCAAATCCTACGTGACGAACGCTACATTCAGGGGCCGAATTACCGCATACGTGATCGAGTAAAATTGTTCGAAAATTTTCTTTTTGGGGATACGGCATACGATAATCGAGTACATGCTGCTTAAATTGCACTCGTTAGCACCAGAGCGATCGAAAATAACATTTTCTTTTATTTATACGTTTTGCAAAAAAGCATGGAACATTACCAATAAACCTTATTACAGTCGTCAAATCGACTTGGTTGTTGAACAAGCTTAAAGAAACACAAAATTTTTCTTTAATGTATTACAAAGTCTTAGCCGATTCAACACAACCAGTGAAAAACAAACTTGGTATGTACACTTTTCGAATCCGGTAATATATCCATTCGACACGTGATGAAATTTTATTCGATGCGAAAGCCTATTCGATAACAAGTGCGGTAATTCGGCCCAGATTAAAATATAAAACTTTTTTATTTTTTCAAAAGAGATACCTTCAGCTTATGCATAGTGCTTAGTAGGATTTAATTGCATAAAACATAATTTATTAGCAGCTACTTGTAGCGAAATAATTAAGCACAAAGTTTTGTTACGCAGGCTACAAAAAGTGGAAGTAACTTTGAAAGTTGAAGTGTGTTGTCGTATTTTTTAGCTAGTTTTACATAATAAAGCACACAAAATGCATAAAAGAAAGTGGAATACAAGAGAATTGTAAAATAACTTATTTGCCTCCAAAAAATATTGTCGTTCTTATTAAAGCCGTAAATCCTTTGTGACGCACGCTATGTGATGGACGCTACATATTTTTCTTAATGGCTATATCTTTTTAACTGCACAATTTACAACAAAAATGTGTTTGGTGAAGTTGTAGATATTATTATTATCTAAAATAAAGCTTTTAATAATATTCCTTATTGTATGTATTGCTAAAAATGCCCACCAAAACGAAAAACAAAAAATAATAAGAGCTTTTGAGTGTTGGATTAAATCAGATAGGGGAAATTTCGCCTAACTAAGTTGAGTTACAATAAAATGAATGCAAGAATTTACATGAAAAAAAGACTTGTATTCTATGTCGTGCCAAAAATTAGTTATATAGCTGATGAGTTATATAGCTGATGACACGTTGTAGCGGCCTGTAGAAATCAGCAATACTGATCCGTTCTGCTAATCTGATTTGAATATTCCAACACTCCACTCTTAATAAAAATAATTTGAATTTACATTAATTCAAACATTGAATTAAGAGCCGAAATAATAAATTTCAGACATATAGTTTACGAGATAATCTAAAAAATAGTCACTCACTTATTTTCAAGATATGTGGCGTTCCTGACCACCTCCGACGTCGAAAATTCAAACTTAAGCTTACGGTCACATGTGTAACTAAACACATAAAAAATATCACCCTAAATATATAGCACATTATTCCATCAACATAGATAAACAGTTTTAACAGCTCGAAAATTTTGTCATAGCTGGACCATTTCAGGGATTTGCCCATATGTATAATGATCTGCTATTTTGATCTCGAAGAATTTTAATTATTGCATATCGTAATTAAATCGACGCACAGCATAGTTTTCACAACATGAATTTTCTCCATCCATGCCGTTTTTTATGTGAAGCAAAGAGTTAGCCGCGTGTAAGAACATTCTGTTACGTATTTTGACTCATTTAAATAGATTCATCAAGCTAAGAACGCGTGCAACTTCTGCGTTTGGATAAGTCTAGGTTCACACACAGCAAGTTTTCTTGGACAAGTTTTAATTCAGAGAAAAAAAGAGTAAGGATTACAAATTTTATTTATTTCTATTTTATCTTTCACATACAAACTAAAACTTGCGCAAGAAAACTTGCTGTCTGTGAACCTAGGCTAAGGAAGAAACAAAAGTCTGATGAAATTTTTGGTTAATGACTCAAACAGACTTATATCGACTGAATATTTATATTTTACTTGGGCAAAACCAAATATATTTGTTTATTCTTCCACAAGGCCGCAAAAAAGTATGTTCAGCAAAGTGTCGATTAGAATTTTACACTTCAAAAAATTTAATAACAAAAGCATCGACCACTAGCTTAAACATTTTTCGCGTCAAAATGTTGAAAATGCACAAAAAACGGCGTGAAAAGCACCGAGTTGACAACACTGTTACTATGTTGTCAAGTGTCAAAATCATAATGAAATATTTACAAAGAAATGCAATAAAAATATCTATTATTGTAATTATTAATATTTTATGGTTTTTATTAGAAAAAAAATGTTTTAATAGTTTTTGCGTTATTAAGAATAAAACGATAAAAATTTAAAACAATACATGTGCCTTATTTGTTTTTAATATATAACTTCTTGTGTATTTTATATTTAAATCATTAATTATCGTTTGGAAGATCAAAATCATCCTTTAATTAATAAATCGACTATTTATAAAACTCAAAACATATATTCCCTTGTAAGTTTGTCCTTACTATTCTCCCAATATTTATTTTTCACTTAAAAATTTTCTGTATTAAATAAATTTTCATACGAAAAGTTTTTGACAGTTATTTTCACTGCTACACAAAACAAGAATTGCAGTGATTTGTAATTGTGAAACACTTTTGTTTCGTTCGAATGTTTTTCATATGAAAAAATATTGACATCACTTTTCACTGTTTCATTAAACGAGAATCAAAAGTACTATGAAAAGGTGAAAAATCTTTTCATTTCAACGTTTACCAGAACAAGAATTGAGCCCCAGATTGCACAAATTTACTGCATTTATGAATTCACCTTATATCTGATTCCAACACACAAACGCATCTGTACTTCATTTATGCGAAAAACTGAAATACTCTACAATTATAAATAGAAACGCACATGCGTATTGGAAGTATTAAGTATCTGTCATAATTATACTTAGAGTATTTTTATACTTAGAGTATGTACATTTATTCGGATAAAATAAAAATACTTAAGAGTATTTATTCAACATACGCCCCCGTATGCGTTTGTATGTATGAAATGGATGTAGCATATGATTTGTCTGTTTGAAAACATTAATCCTTTATTTTCAATGAAAATAACTTTTATATTTAAATTACAAATTTATACATAAGAAAGATCATTTAAAATAAAATATTTTTAGACAATAAAGAAATATTAGAACTAGACTTATATTTGTTTTCTATTAACTAAAGAGTTTCTTCTTTTTGCGGCGCGTAGGTTTTTATTTTACTTCTTAAAATTTAGAAGCTAAAATTCCCCAAAAAACTTAGACTATTTTTACAAAAATTACAACAAAAGAAAATCATGTAAGAACTACGTACTTCTAAGAGTAATAATGTTAAATTCATACCTACACAAAACGGCAATAAAACAATTAAGTTTTCACCCGTTTGTTCTTGTAAAAAAATGCTCAATGACCTGATTTGTACAAAAATAGGTATAAATAAAAATCAAACCAAAATAAAATTGGACTTGCAAAAGACAAAATTCCAACAAAATACATAAAAGAACACTGTTTGCATTTCGCACTTATGCGATTTTGTTTTCATGTCAAAACAAACATTCCGAATGACTTGACTTCTACAAAAATGGTTACTATAAAAATTAAACAACAAAATCATACATCCTGGTGATAGCGAAACTCAAAAATATACCAACACAGCAATAACACTGTTAAAATTCCTGAGAGTATTTTAATGAAAATCACCCTTTTCAACAGGTAGGGATTGCATTCAATGCTTTTGTTGTTGTCAAATTATGCTGACTTTAGACTACATGTATTTTACATCTGACTTGTCAAATTTCCCACTGCAAAAGTGATACATGCCGTGTGAAACATATGAAACATTGTCAGATGACATTTACAGAAGCAAAGTCAGATGAAAATTTTCAATTAGAGCGTGTTCTATTTTCATCTGACAAGGCATCTGACATCAGCTGTATTAAATTATCAAAAGTGTGGTTTGGCTGAAAAAACATAAAAAAGCAAAGAGCGCTTTATATATTTACGAAAATTGTGCAAAAACTCAGCTGTTTTGAACACTCAGAGGTTATGTCAGATGTAATTGCACATGTACGTGTGAAAGCAAATATTATAAACTGTCTGTAAATTAACAATTTTGACAAACATGCGAAGTTACATATGTCTCACACACCTAACAAGCCATATGTAAAAAACATGTCGGCTAAAGTCAGCATTAGCAAACAAAATTATTGATAAATAATAAGACCATCAGTTTATAATTTCTATGCAGCTGTTTGTGACTTTTTTTGACCTGTTTTGCACAAGAAATGGGAAAAAATAATTTCCATTTACAAAAAGGAAATAAAACATGCACACTTGCTGGACAAAAAGATTAATAAATATGACGCGATGGATTTTCTCGCAATTAGTGTGTTTGAAATTAAAAGAAAAAATCTTACCTCACACATATAAATGAAGTGATCAATGTATTTCAAGCCTTGGTGCTAAAAAGATCAGTTTTAGTGTGACTGAATAAAAAGCACTGACACCAGGATAAAAACGCTCAGTTCTTGAAAAAAGCACTAACTTAAAAATTTTTCATTTTATATAAAAATAATATTTATTTATTTATTTACTTGATATTAAAATTATATAAATATAAAATTAATATATATTGCTAGCACTGGCTGCCCAGGCCATCGGCTACAAAATAATATGTATTTGATCATTTCATAAAGTAAAAAACACAATTTTTGACATATCGCACATGCACTTGAAAAGTGACACAAATAAAAACTACTGATTTTCCAGAAAACGAGTTTTAGTTTTTAATTTACTCACGCTTTCATGGCAAAATATAAATGTATTCTCTCCTCCAGAGTTTAGTATACAAGATACATATTTTTATGATTTTTATGGAATATGAAAAGCAATATGACAATTAATATAGTACTATTAACTCTAAAAACATGGATATAGTAATAACATAAAAAAAGAACAAAATTGTTGTGATTTATGAAAATATAAAAGTAGCTATATACAGTGCACTCGGGATAACGTCAACTAATAAAAACCGCGAGTGTTGACGTTTACCAGATTGTTGACGTTTAAGAATGTGCAAATTTAAGATCAAAATATTATTGATACAATAGTTTAAAGCGTTGTTATCGTTTATTAATTAAAACCCAGGAAGAAACAAATAAGAAAAGGTTTTCAACCTAATTAAAAGCAACAAAAATATATTACATGAGATCATGGCATATATGTATATCTATACTTTTACATATCTTAAATTAATCTGTTGTTTTTTCTGCACATATATGTGTTACACATAGGTTTTAGTTGTTACTAAAGCTAAAAATTTGCTTTATTTAGAGTCGACGTTTTACAGCTTTGTGATTTAGTTGACGTTTTAGAGTAGACAATGTCAATGAAAAGGTGTTGACGTTTTGGGATGTTGACGAAATGGGGTGTTGACGTTATCCCGAGCGCACTGTATTTGAAACTAGAGCTTATCGAAAAGTTTTATGATAATTTTTGAATTCAACTCATGAAAATATACATATGGGCAAATCCTACGTGACGAACGCTACATTCAGGGGCCGAATTACCGCATACGTGATCGAGTAAAATTGTTCGAAAATTTTCTTTTTGGGGATACGGCATACGATAATCGAGTACATGCTGCTTAAATTGCACTCGTTAGCACCAGAGCGATCGAAAATAACATTTTCTTTTATTTGTACGTTTTGCAAAAAAGCATGGGACATTACCAATAAACCTTATTACAGTCGTCAAATAGACTTGGTTGTTGAACAAGCTTAAAGAAACACAAAATTTTTCTTTAATGTATTACAAAGTCTTAGCCGATTCAACACAACCAGTGAAAAACAAACTTGGTATGTACACTTTTCGAATCCGGTAATATATCCATTCGACACGTGATGAAATTTTATTCGATGCGAAAGCCTATTCGATAACAAGTGCGGTAATTCGGCCCAGATTAAAATATAAAACTTTTTTATTTTTTCAAAAGAGATACCTTCAGCTTATGCATAGTGCTTAGTAGGATTTAATTGCATAAAACATAATTTATTAGCAGCTACTTGTAGCGAAATAATTAAGCACAAAGTTTTGTTACGCAGGCTACAAAAAGTGGAAGTAACTTTGAAAGTTGAAGTGTGTTGTCGTATTTTTTAGCTAGTTTTACATAATAAAGCACACAAAATGCATAAAAGAAAGTGGAATACAAGAGAATTGTAAAATAACTTATTTGCCTCCAAAACATATTGTCGTTCTTATTAAAGCCGTAAATCCTTTGTGACGCACGCTATGTGATGGACGCTACACATTTTTCTTAATGGCTATATCTTTTTAACTGCACAATTTACAACAAAAATGTGTTTGGTGAAGTTGTAGATATTATTATTATCTAAAATAAAGCTTTTAATAATATTCCTTATTGTATGTATTGCTAAAAATGCCCACCAAAACGAAAAACAAAAAATAATAAGAGCTTTTGAGTGTTGGATTAAATCAGATAGGGGAAATTTCGCCTAACTAAGTTGAGTTACAATAAAATGAATGCAAGAATTTACATGAAAAAAAGACTTGTATTCTATGTCGTGCCAAAAATTAGTTATATAGCTGATGAGTTATATAGCTGATGACACGTTGTAGCGGCCTGTAGAAATCAGCAATACTGATCCGTTCTGCTAATCTGATTTGAATATTCCAACACTCCACTCTTAATAAAAATAATTTGAATTTACATTAATTCAAACATTGAATTAAGAGCCGAAATAATAAATTTCAGACATATAGTTTACGAGATAATCTAAAAAATAGTCACTCACTTATTTTCAAGATATGTGGCGTTCCTGACCACCTCCGACGTCGAAAATTCAAACTTAAGCTTACGGTCACATGTGTAACTAAACACATAAAAAATATCACCCTAAATATATAGCACATTATTCCATCAACATAGATAAACAGTTTTAACAGCTCGAAAATTTTGTCATAGCTGGACCATTTCAGGGATTTGCCCATATGTATAATGATCTGCTATTTTGATCTCGAAGAATTTTAATTATTGCATATCGTAATTAAATCGACGCACAGCATAGTTTTCACAACATGAATTTTCTCCATCCATGCCGTTTTTTATGTGAAGCAAAGCGTTAGCCGCGTGTAAGAACATTCTGTTACGTATTTTGACTCATTTAAATAGATTCATCAAGCTAAGAACGCGTGCAACTTCTGCGTTTGGATAAGTCTAGGTTCACACACAGCAAGTTTTCTTGGACAAGTTTTAATTCAGAGAAAAAAAGAGTAAGAATTACAAATTGTATTTATTTCTATTTTATCTTTCACATACAAACTAAAACTTGCGCAAGAAAACTTGCTGTGTGTGAACCTAAGCTAAGGAAGAAACAAAAGTCTGATGAAATTTTTGGTTAATGACTCAAACAGACTTATATCGACTGAATATTTATATTTTACTTGGGCAAAACCAAATATATTTGTTTATTCTTCCACAAGGCCGCAAAAAAGTATGTTCAGCAAAGTGTCGATTAGAATTTTACACTTCAAAAAATTTAATAACAAAAGCATCGACCACTAGCTTAAACATTTTTCGCGTCAAAATGTTGAAAATGCACAAAAAACGGCGTGAAAAGCACCGAGTTGACAACACTGTTACTATGTTGTCAAGTGTCAAAATCATAATGAAATATTTACAAAGAAATGCAATAAAAATATCTATTATTGTAATTATTAATATTTTATGGTTTTTATTAGAAAAAAAATGTTTTAATAGTTTTTGCGTTATTAAGAATAAAACGATAAAAATTTAAAATAATACATGTGTCTTATTTGTTTTTAATATATAACTTCTTAATATAACTTCTTGTGTATTTTATATTTAAATCATTAATTATCGTTTGGAAGATCAAAATCATCCTTTAATTAATAAATCGACTATTTATAAAACTCAAAACATATATTCCCTTGTAAGTTTGTCCTTACTATTCTCCCTATATTTATTTTTCACTTAAAAATTTTCTGTATTAAATAAATTTTCATACGAAAAGTTTTTGACAGTTATTTTCACTGCTACACAAAACAAGAATTGCAGTGATTTGTAATTGTGAAACACTTTTGTTTCGTTCGAATGTTTTTCATATGAAAAAATATTGGCATTACTTTTCACTGTTTCATTAAACGAGAATCAAAAGTACTATGAAAAGGTGAAAAATCTTTTCATTTCAACGTTTACCAGAACAAGAATTGACCCCCAGATTGCACAAATTTACTGCATTTATGAATTCACCTTATATCTGATTCCAACACACAAACGCATCTGTACTTCATTTATGCGAAAAACTGAAATACTCTACAATTATAAATAGAAACGCACATGCGTATTGGAAGTATTAAGTATCTGTCATAATTATACTTAGAGTATTTTTATACTTAGAGTATGTACATTTATTCGGATAAAATAAAAATACTTAAGAGTATTTATTCAACATACGCCCCCGTATGCGTTTGTATGTATGAAATGGATGTAGCATATGATTTGTCTGTTTGAAAACATTAATCCTTTATTTTCAATGAAAATAACTTTTATATTTAAATTACAAATTTATACATAAGAAAGATCATTTAAAATAAAATATTTTTAGACAATAAAGAAATATTAGAACTAGACTTATATTTGTTTTCTATTAACTAAAGAGTTTCTTCTTTTTGCGGCGCGTAAGTTTTTATTTTATTTCTTAAAATTTAGAAGCTAAAATTCCCCAAAAAACTTAGACTATTTTTACAAAAATTACAACAAAAGAAAATCATGTAAGAACTACGTACTTCTAAGAGTAATAATGTTAAATTCATACCTACACAAAACGGCAATAAAACAATTAAGTTTTCACCCGTTTGTTCTTGTAAAAAAATGCTCAATGACCTGATTTGTACAAAAATAGGTATAAATAAAAATCAAACCAAAATAAAATTGGACTTGCAAAAGACAAAATTCCAACAAAATACATAAAAGAACACTGTTTGCATTTCGCACTTATGCGATTTTGTTTTCATGTCAAAACAAACATTCCGAATGACTTGACTTCTACAAAAATGGTTACTATAAAAATTAAACAACAAAATCATACATCCTGGTGATAGCGAAACTCAAAAATATACCAACACAGCAATAACACTGTTAAAATTCCTGAGAGTATTTTAATGAAAATCACCCTTTTCAACAGGTAGGGATTGCATTCAATGCTTTTGTTGTTGTCAAATTATGCTGACTTTAGACTACATGTATTTTACATCTGACTTGTCAAATTTCCCACTGCAAAAGTGATACATGCCGTGTGAAACATATGAAACATTGTCAGATGACATTTACAGAAGCAAAGTCAGATGAAAATTTTCAATTAGAGCGTGTTCTATTTTCATCTGACAAGGCATCTGACATCAGCTGTATTAAATTATCAAAAGTGTGGTTTGGCTGAAAAAACATAAAAAAGCAAAGAGCGCTTTATATATTTACGAAAATTGTGCAAAAACTCAGCTGTTTTGAACACTCAGAGGTTATGTCAGATGTAATTGCACATGTACGTGTGAAAGCAAATATTATAAACTGTCTGTAAATTAACAATTTTGACAAACATGCGAAGTTACTTTATATTTTTGCCAGGTCATTTGAAAATCGTGATGCACAGATTCCATGGCCTGTTCGCTAAAAAACCCTAATCCTTTTTTGGTTTTTGCACAAAACTCAGGAACATGAAAAAATACAGCGTGGACTTTTGGGGTTACACGAATCCGAAGATCAAGATAGCTTTTTTTGAACATTTCAATCGCTTCCAAGTAGTTTGATTTGAGATCATTTGAAAAACACGATTCAACCACTTCTCTAAAATCTTGGAAACATTTGACATAATTCAAGCATTCCGGTCTACAAATTTCACGCAAAATTTCAATTTTCTCCAACAGCAGTTTGCACGAATTACCCGCAAAGGCAGGAGCCCCGTGCACAAAGTCTTGGGTAGCATTGCATCTTTTTGCCCATTTCTGACACTCGACATCGTACTCTTTTTTCATTCGATTGTACAGAGTATTCACAACACCGAGCATTAAATGCAATTCAGGCGGTGCAATGATATCAAGGATTTGTCTGGTGTCATTCGTGCCACTTGACAGAACGGGCGCATTTGAACAGTTTCTGTATTTTTTAGCAAGAGACTTTTTGAAGTTAATTTTCTCCCACTCCACATAGTTTTTTTTGGCAATTGTCTATCGTTCTTTTTTCACCGGATGTATCCAAGTTCTCTTTATCAGCAAAGCACCAGGTACATGGGAAGCTGCTTGAATGAGACATGATTCCCACTAATATATTAGCAAGTTTCAAGTCAGTCGCGATCGTTCCAGGAAAATGATTTATGTGCAAGAGGGACCATAAGTGATGAACATTTTCGTAGTTTTCTTGTGTGCCTGCAACTACAGCCAAAATAAATAACTTCTTCACGCCGGAATCCATAAACTTTTTTGCAGCTACGCCCTCTTCATATTTTTGGCGGAGATCTCTTACAACAGGACCAGGTGTTTGTACTGAAAGGCAGACTTTCAGAAACCCGCCTCCACCATCTATACCGAATTTTAAATGAGGATCGTTGAGGTTGCGGACTTCTTTAACGCGATTTATCAAACCCAGAACATCATCGCAATAGACCAATATTTCTGTTGAACTTGTTTTCCCGCCCGCTTTAGATGTTATTGTAGCACATGTTTGGAAGTCGAAAAATTCATCCAGTCTATGTCGGTATATGGATAGCTTCTCTTTTAAATGTGGTTCGAACAGATCCCTTTTTCGAGAAGCCACACGCAAGTCTCGTGCCACTCCTTGGACTATGTTGCTGGAAAGACTATAATTTGTCCCTATTCTCGAAACTTGTTCTGCAGAAATCTGTTGCGGGGATGGAGTCTGGTCGCTTGGTTTTGGGACGAGTTCAATACTAAGAGGCCCACCTCGTATCTGTGATAACTGAGCAATTTTCTTTCCTGACACTGTGCCACTTCGATCACTATTTACAAATACATCTTTTATCAAAGAACTCGCCAAATGTTCTTTTTGTTTTTTAGGGAGCGATTTGCTCACGTGTTCCTGCAAACTTGAAAATGTAATACTGCAGAAATGTTTTTTCCCCACTGAGTAGGTGTGACCACATTTTGCGCACTTGTTTCTTCTATTTTTCTTGGTATTCTCGTTAATCCGTCGAGTAAAATTATATGGACCAGGATCTCTTACCAATTTGCATAGTGTGCAGTTACACAGAGTTTCAGCCTTTGCACGAGTCTTTTTTTGAAAAATCTTGAATCCGGTGAAATCTGGTAGCGTTATTCCTTGGAAATTATTTGACTTCACTGACCGATAAACGAGAATTTTACAGGCACTGCACAGAACTTTCGGCAAACGTGCATCGTCTGCATCATATTTCACACATTTCTCGAGGTGGGTGCGCAAAATACTGCTAATTTTGACCAATTGCTTTTTCTTCTGCAGACAGAGTAAACATATACGCTCCTGATTTTCTTTGTGGGTCCCCGCATGGTCCTTCGACTTCCTGCACATTTTTTCCAAAAAAAATACCACAAATGAAAAAGAATATTGAACTTGACACTTTGGATGTCAATTGACTACTAAGGCTATTTTGCAAATAATTTTGATTGTCAATGACCTACAGGCCTGTCAAGCGAATCAAGAATTAAAACAAAACGTTATTGTTATTATGAATTATTTTATTTATTTTCATAAATAATGAATATTTCTAAATTTCTCAAATTTTGCAGAAAAACGCGTTTTTCTCAAAATCGGCTCTAAGAATTACGGTGGATTTTTTTTTCTGACCTTTTGATGGGTCCAGGAATCGAATGCCAAAACAAAATTGGAAGTGCTAAACAAATGCATTTACGCCGAGTTCAAGCCCACCGTGAGTTTTTGCGTTATTAAGAATAAAACGATAAAAATTTAAAATAATACATGTGTCTTATTTGTTTTTAATATATAACTTCTTAATATAACTCCTTGTGTATTTTATATTTAAATCATTAATTATCGTTTGGAAGATCAAAATCATCCTTTAATTAATAAATCAACTATTTATAAAACTCAAAACATATATTCCCTTGTAAGTTTGTCCTTACTATTCTCCCAATATTTATTTTTCACTTAAAAATTTTCTGTATTAAATAAATTTTCATACGAAAAGTTTTTGACAGTTATTTTCACTGCTACACAAAACAAGAATCGCAGTGATTTGTAATTGTGAAAAACTTTTGTTTCGTTCGAATGTTTTTCATATGAAAAAATATTGACATAACTTTTCACTGTTTCATTAAACGAGAATCAAAAGTACTATGAAAAGGTGAAAAATCTTTTCATTTCAACGTTTACCAGAACAAGAATTGACCCCCAGATTGCACAAATTTACTGCATTTATGAATTCACCTTATATCTGATTCCAACACACAAACGCATCTGTACTTCATTTATGCGAAAAACTGAAATACTCTACAATTATAAATAGAAACGCACATGCGTATTGGAAGTATTAAGTATCTGTCATAATTATACTTAGAGTATTTTTATACTTAGAGTATGTACATTTATTCGGATAAAATAAAAATACTTAAGAGTATTTATTCAACATACGCCCCCGTATGCGTTTGTATGTATGAAATGGATGTAGCATATGATTTGTCTGTTTGAAAACATTAATCCTTTATTTTCAATGAAAATAACTTTTATATTTAAATTACAAATTTATACATAAGAAAGATCATTTAAAATAAAATATTTTTAGACAATAAAGAAATATTAGAATTAGACTTATATTTGTTTTCTATTAACTAAAGAGTTTCTTCTTTTTGCGGCGCGTAGGTTTTTATTTTACTTCTTAAAATTTAGAAGCTAAAATTCCCCAAAAAATTATTGGTAACTTATTCTTAGACTATTTTTACAAAAATTACAACAAAAGAAAATCATGTAAGAAATACGTACTTCTAAGAGTAATAATGTTAAATTCATACCTACACAAAACGGCAATAGAACAATTAAGTTTTCACCAGTTTGTTCTTGTAAAAAAATGCTCAATGACCTGATTTGTACAAAAATAGGTATAAATAAAAATCAAACCAAAATAAAATTGGACTTGCAAAAGACAAAATTCCAACAAAATACATAAAAGAACACTGTTTGCATTTCGCACTTATGCGATTTTGTTTTCATGTCAAAACAAACATTCCGAATGACTTGACTTCTACAAAAATGGTTACTATAAAAATTAAACAACAAAATCATACATCCTGGTGATAGCGAAACTCAAAAATATACCAACACAGCAATAACACTGTTAAAATTCCTGAGAGTATTTTAATGAAAATCACCCTTTTCAACAGGTAGGGATTGCATTCAATGCTTTTGTTGCTGTCAAATTATGCTGACTTTAGACTACATGTATTTTACATCTGACTTGTCAAATTTCCCACTGCAAAAGTGATACATGCCGTGTGAAACATATGAAACATTGTCAGATGACATTTACAGAAGCAAAGTCAGATGAAAATTTTCAATTAGAGCGTGTTCTATTTTCATCTGACAAGGCATCTGACATCAGCTGTATTAAATTATCAAAAGTGTGGTATGGCTGAAAAAACATAAAAAGCAAAGAGCGCTTTATATATTTACGAAAATTGTGCAAAAACTCAGCTGTTTTGAACACTCAGAGGTTATGTCAGATGTAATTGCACATGTACGTGTGAAAGCAAATATTATAAACTGTCTGTAAATAAACAATTTTGACAAACATGCGAAGTTACATATGTCTCACACACCTAACAAGCCATATGTAAAAAACATGTCGGCTAAAGTCAGCATTAGCAAACAAAATTATTGATAAATAATAAGACCATCAGTTTATAATTTCTATGCAGCTGTTTGTGACTTTTTTTGACCTGTTTTGCACAAGAAATGGGAAAAAATAATTTCCATTTACAAAAAGGAAATAAAACATGCACACTTGCTGGACAAAAAGATTAATAAATATGACGCGATGGATTTTCTCGCAATTAGTGTGTTTGAAATTAAAAGAAAAAATCTTACCTCACACATATAAATGAAGTGATCAATGTATTTCAAGCCTTGGTGCTAAAAAGATCAGTTTTAGTGTGACTGAATAAAAAGCACTGACACCAGGATAAAAACGCTCAGTTCTTGAAAAAAGCACTAACTTAAAAATTTTTCATTTTATATAAAAATAATATTTATTTATTTATTTACTTGATATTAAAATTATATAAATATAAAAATAATGTATATTGCTAGCACTGGCTGCCCAGGCCATCGGCTACAAAATAATATGTATTTGATCATTTCATAAAGTAAAAAACACAATTTTTGACATATCGCACATGCACTTGAAAAGTGACACAAATAAAAACTACTGATTTTCCAGAAAACGAGTTTTAGTTTTTAATTTACTCACGCTTTCATGGCAAAATATAAATGTATTCTCTCCTCCAGAGTTTAGTATACAAGATACATATTTTTATGATTTTTATGGAATATGAAAAGCAATATGACAATTACTATAGTACTATTAACTCTAAAAACATGGATATAGTAATAACATAAAAAAAAAAACAAAATTGTTGTGATTTATGAAAATATAAAAGTAGCTATATATTTGAAACTAGAGCTTATCGAAAAGTTTTATGATAATTTTTGAATTCAACTCATGAAAATATACATATGGGCAAATCCTACGTGACGAACGCTACATTCAGGGGCCGAATTACCGCATACGTGATCGAGTAAAATTGTTCGAAAATTTTCTTTTTGGGGATACGGCATACGATAATCGAGTACATGCTGCTTAAATTGCACTCGTTAGCACCAGAGCGATCGAAAATAACATTTTCTTTTATTTTTACGTTTTGCAAAAAAGCATGGGACATTACCAATAAACCTTATTACAGTCGTCAAATCGACTTGGTTGTTGAACAAGCTTAAAGAAACACAAAATTTTTCTTTAATGTATTACAAAGTCTTAGCCGATTCAACACAACCAGTGAAAAACAAACTTGGTATGTACACTTTTCGAATCCGGTAATATATCCATTCGACACGTGATGAAATTTTATTCGATGAGAAAGCCTATTCGATAACAAGTGCGGTAATTCGGCCCAGATTAAAATATAAAACTTTTTTATTTTTTCAAAAGAGATACCTTCAGCTTATGCATAGTGCTTAGTAGGATTTAATTGCATAAAACATAATTTATTAGCAGCTACTTGTAGCGAAATAATTAAGCACAAAGTTTTGTTACGCAGGCTACAAAAAGTGGAAGTAACTTTGAAAGTTGAAGTGTGTTGTCGTATTTTTTAGCTAGTTTTACATAATAAAGCACACAAAATGCATAAAAGAAAGTGGAATACAAGAGAATTGTAAAATAACTTATTTGCCTCCAAAAAATATTGTCGTTCTTATTAAATTCTTTGTGACGCACGCTATGTGATGGACGCTACATATTTTTCTTAATAGCTATATCTTTTTAACTGCACAATTTACAACAAAAATGTGTTTGGTGAAGTTGTAGATATTATTATTATCTAAAATAAAGCTTTTAATAATATTCCTTATTGTATGTATTGCTAAAAATGCCCACCAAAACGAAAAACAAAAAATAATAAGAGCTTTTGAGTGTTGGATTAAATCAGATAGGGGAAATTTCGCCTAACTAAGTTGAGTTACAATAAAATGAATGCAAGAATATACATGAAAAAAAGACTTGTATTCTATGTCGTGCCAAAAATTAGTTATAGCTGATGAGTAATATAGCTGATGACACGTTGTAGCGGCCTGTAGAAGTCAGCAATACTGATCCGTTCTGCTAATCTGATTTGAATATTCCAACACTCCACTCTTAATAAAAATAATTTGAATTTACATTAATTCAAACATTGAATTAAGAGCCGAAATAATAAATTTCAGACATATAGTTTACGAGATAATCTAAAAAATAGTCACTCACTTATTTTCAAGATATGTGGCGTTCCTGAC
Organism: Panzeria rudis; assembly: GCA_956483635.1. Taxonomy (NCBI): domain Eukaryota; kingdom Metazoa; phylum Arthropoda; class Insecta; order Diptera; family Tachinidae; genus Panzeria; species Panzeria rudis. The sequence goes on from OY101449.1 coordinate 59,429,555, forward strand.
CACCTCCGACGTCGAAAATTCAAACTTAAGCTTACGGTCACATGTGTAACTAAACACATAAAAAATATCACCCTAAATATATAGCACATTATTCCATCAACATATATAAACAGTTTTAACAGCTCGAAAATTTTGCCATAGCTGGACCATTTCAGGGATTTGCCCATATGTATAATGATCTGCTATTTTGATCTCGAAGAATTTTAATTATTGCATATCGTAATTAAATCGACGCACAGCATAGTTTTCACAACATGAATTTTCTCCATCCATGCCGTTTTTTATGTGAAGCAAAGCGTTAGCCGCGTGTAAGAACATTCTGTTACGTATTTTGACTCATTTAAATAGATTCATCAAGCTAAGAACGCGTGCAACTTCTGCGTTTGGATAAGTCTAGGTTCACACACAGCAAGTTTTCTTGGGCAAGTTTTAATTCAGAGAAAAAAAGAGTAAGGATTACAAATTGTATTTATTTCTATTTTATCTTTCACATACAAACTAAAACTTGCGCAAGAAAACTTGCTGTTTGGTTAATGACTCAAACAGACTTATATCGACTGAATATTTATATTTTACTTGGGCAAAACCAAATATATTTGTTTATTCTTCCACAAGGCCGCAAAAAAGTATGTTCAGCAAAGTGTCGATTAGAATTTTACACTTCAAAAAATTTAATAACAAAAGCATCGACCACTAGCTTAAACATTTTTCGCGTCAAAATGTTGAAAAAGCACAAAAAACGGCGTGAAAAGCACCGAGTGGACAACGCTGTTACTATGTTGTCAAGTGTCAAAATCATAATGAAATATTTACAAAGAAATGCAATAAAAATATCTATTATTGTAATTATTAATATTTTATGGTTTTTATTAGGAAAAAAATGTTTTAATAGTTTTTGCGTTATTAAGAATAAAACGATAAAAATTTAAAATAATACATGTGTCTTATTTGTTTTTAATATATAACTTCTTAATATAACTCCTTGTGTATTTTATATTTAAATCATTAATTATCGTTTGGAAGATCAAAATCATCCTTTAATTAATAAATCAACTATTTATAAAACTCAAAACATATATTCCCTTGCAAGTTTGTCCTTACTATTCTCCCAATATTTATTTTTCACTTAAAAATTTTCTGTATTAAATAAATTTTCATACGAAAAGTTTTTGACAGTTATTTTCACTGCTACACAAAACAAGAATCGCAGTGATTTGTAATTGTGAAAAACTTTTGTTTCGTTCGAATGTTTTTCATATGAAAAAATATTGACATAACTTTTCACTGTTTCATTAAACGAGAATCAAAAGTACTATGAAAAGGTGAAAAATCTTTTCATTTCAACGTTTACCAGAACAAGAATTGACCCCCAGATTGCACAAATTTACTGCATTTATGAATTCACCTTATATCTGATTCCAACACACAAACGCATCTGTACTTCATTTATGCGAAAAACTGAAATACTCTACAATTATAAATAGAAACGCACATGCGTATTGGAAGTATTAAGTATCTGTCATAATTATACTTAGAGTATTTTTATACTTAGAGTATGTACATTTATTCGGATAAAATAAAAATACTTAAGAGTATTTATTCAACATACGCCCCCGTATGCGTTTGTATGTATGAAATGGATGTAGCATATGATTTGTCTGTTTGAAAACATTAATCCTTTATTTTCAATGAAAATAACTTTTATATTTAAATTACAAATTAATACATAAGAAAGATCATTTAAAATAAAATATTTTTAGACAATAAAGAAATATTAGAATTAGACTTATATTTGTTTTCTATTAACTAAAGAGTTTCTTCTTTTTGCGGCGCGTAGGTTTTTATTTTACTTCTTAAAATTTATAAGCTAAAATTCCCCAAAAAATTATTGGTAACTTATTCTTAGACTATTTTTACAAAAATTACAACAAAAGAAAATCATGTAAGAAATACGTACTTCTAAGAGTAATAATGTTAAATTCATACCTACACAAAACGGCAATAAAACAATTAAGTTTTCACCCGTTTGTTCTTGTAAAAAAATGCTCAATGACCTGATTTGTACAAAAATAGGTATAAATAAAAATCAAACCAAAATAAAATTGGACTTGCAAAAGACAAAATTCCAACAAAATACATAAAAGAACACTGTTTGCATTTCGCACTTATGCGATTTTGTTTTCATGTCAAAACAAACATTCCGAATGACTTGACTTCTTACAAAAATGGTTACTATAAAAATTAAACAACAAAATCATACATCCTGGTGATAGCGAAACTCAAAAATATACCAACACAGCAATAACACTGTTAAAATTCCTGAGAGTATTTTAATGAAAATCACCCTTTTCAACAGGTAGGGATTGCATTCAATGCTTTTGTTGTTGTCAAATTATGCTGACTTGAGACTACATGTATTTTACATCTGACTTGTCAAATTTCCCACTGCAAAAGTGATATATGCCGTGTGAAACATATGAAACATTGTCAGATGACATTTACAGAAGCAAAGTCAGATGAAAATTTTCAATTAGAGCGTGTTCTATTTTCATCTGACAAGGCATCTGACATCAGCTGTATTAAATTATCAAAAGTGTGGTTTGGCTGAAAAAACATAAAAAAAAGAGCGCTTTATATATTTACGAAAATTGTGCAAAAACTCAGCTGTTTTGAACACTCAGAGGTTATGTCAGATGTAATTGTACATGTACGTGTGAAAGCAAATATTATAAACTGTCTGTAAATTAACAATTTTGACAAACATGCGAAGTTACATATGTCTCACACACCTAACAAGCCATATGTAAAAAACATGTCGGCTAAAGTCAGCATTAGCAAACAAAATTATTGATAAATAATAAGACCATCAGTTTATAATTTCTATGCAGCTGTTTGTGACTTTTTTTGACCTGTTTTGCACAAGAAATGGGAAAAAATAATTTCCATTTACAAAAAGGAAATAAAACATGCACACTTGCTGGACAAAAAGATTAATAAATATGACGCGATGGATTTTCTCGCAATTAGTGTGTTTGAAATTAAAAGAAAAAATCTTACCTCACACATATAAATGAAGTGATCAATGTATTTCAAGCCTTGGTGCTAAAAAGATCAGTTTTAGTGTGACTGAATAATAATCCTTAAAACTAGCTTTGTTAAAATTTTTATTTAAAAATTCAATGGTGGAGTTCACGCAACATTCGGTAACTGTTTACTCGTTCAATTGATAAAATTTCCCATATATTTAGCTGTAAAAAAATTAAAAAAAAAATTTTACAGCAATAAAATGTATGGAAAATTTTACCAATTTAACGAGTAAACAGTTACCGAATGTTGCGTGAACTCCACCGATATTAATTTGTGTAATTATAGTACTAGAGAACTAATCACCCCTACCGCGAATAACTATTCCCATGAAAAACTCCAAAATTTTCTGATTTGCTATCGTGAATGTTTTATATAACAAAGCTTTTTTGAGCGAATTCACAAACTTAACAAATGTGGCATCACCAATGTTTACTCCCGTGAATAATTTTACAAAATAAGTTCACAATTGTCGATGGGAACGAGAAGGGAACTTGTGGGTTGTAATTTGTATTTAAGGTAGGACTGTATTAAATTACTTTTTTTTATTAAAAGAGCACAAGTGTTAATAAATAGCAAATTAATTGTCTGTTGGAGAAGATGTGCGCTAGCCAAAGTGCCAGCCATTTCCAGTACGGGTGGTACCGCGAACATCTTGCTGCTGGCAGGAAAGTTTTCCTCTAACGATTAATCGCGTATGTATCTTCGCTGCAATCTCTTCCAGCACCACAAAACGCAGTAAAACTTTATTAATTTCTTTAAAATGTGTATATTTTCCTTTTACAAGTAGCACACAAATTATTTATAAAGCACCGATAAATAAATCACAATAGAAACTATTACTCCCAAATAATGCACAATAGACACTTTTACTCCCAAAATATTCGCGATACTGGTTTGTTGGGAATGGGAATATAGTTTTTTCTTTAGCAGTCATGCATTATTAAATCGCACTTGCCATACTTGTCATACAATCTGTTGAGCAGCAAATAAAATTCTATAAATACTTATGTGTATCCGAATAAATACTTGAGAGTATCTTTATAGTCGTGTGTATGATTGTAGCTGATACAGAGTATAATTTTACTTATAGTCGTTTGTGCTGCGTAATTTAAATACTTATGTGTATCCGAATAAATACTTGAGAGTATCTTTATAGTTGTGTGTATGATTGTAGCTGATACAGAGTATAATTTTACTTATAGTCGTTTGTGCTGCGTAATTTAAAGAATCTGTATGCACATAATCATTGGTTGTTTGTATTTATACGCATTCAGCTTAAACTTGAAGAGTATTTTTGGGTATGAGTATAGTTTTTATTTTTAATTGTACATATTTATAGTTGTTTGACAGCCAATACTCAAAGAGTACTTAAAACGATACTTATGTCATTCTCTGATGTCGATTATGAAATAATCCCCCTTTTTCCGTAACTATTTGTCGACGTCAAGACAATACCAAAATATTGGCAGTTGCCTACTCGCTGTCGACAAAAATTTACTAATATTAACAGCCTTTTCCCATTTTCTATGCCTTAGAGAATAGGAAGTGGCTGGCAGTAATAGCAGATTGTTGTCGATGACGAGTAGAAATGTGGCAATTTTTTGTTATTGACGTGGTATTGACGTGACATCGACAAATAGTTACGGAATAAGGGGGAATAATCTTCTTCTTCAAATTCTGGGTTATATAATATATTAAGACACCACACGTTCATAAATGTAGTACTGCGCTGCAACAGTGCATTTAAATCTGTTGAAATGCATTAATAAAAATAATAACTACATAATAAATAGCATCAATAGGTTTGCGTCAACATGTTCAAACAAGTTTTATATTCTGCTGCAGCACAAGCAGTACTGCATTTAAGAACATAGAAATAGCTCTATTTTACTTCTCCTACATAGGTTAGGTTAGGTAAGGAGGGCTGTCACGACTGTAGAAGTGACTGTCCGTTGATTCGGTTCCTTTGTGTTACCCTAGAGCAGACAGGGCATGGAAATTACGACTGCCCTGCCGCCGTGTCAAACCATCCCGATTGAACTAAGTAGGAGGATAGCCTGACTAGCCCTACATTAGCCAGACTCTCTAAGTCTGGAAATATGCTAGCGACCACGATTCTCGTCCTTAAGCTGGCTAGAGCCGGACACTAACATAGAAGATGGAGAACAGTGTCCTCCTCTTCCTGATCATTACAACTTCTGCAGTAGTCGTTATGATTTAGACCCATCCTTCTGGCATGGGTCCCAATATTACAGTGCCCTGTGAGCACTGTTACTAATAGTTTCGTTCGACCTTTACCGAGCCTGAGCAGATCTCGTGTCCTGCTGAGGTCGTAGTGGGGCCACGTGGACCTAGCCACGCGGCAGGTGCCTTCGCGTTCCCAATTATATTGTGCCAGCCTGAATGATTCAAGCTGTATCAGGGATTTACAGTGTGATAGTGGGATGCCAACGAAGTAGCATATCATCGAGTTGCTCAATGTCACGCCCTGTTTGGCAATTCCGTCCGCAATATCGTTCCCGGGACAATCTGAGTGTCCCGGAGCCCAACCCTGTGTTACTCTCGAATGTCTCGCTATCTCGTTTAGAGATACCCGGCATTGGACAACCGCCATTTATAGCGGCGATGGCCGCTTTGCTGTCGGTAAAAATATAGATATCTTCCGATATCTTGCCGCCCTAGTGATAGCGGAGATTTCAGCTTGCAAGACGCTACAGCCGTCCCACGGTGGGGTATTGGACACCCAAAACGGAGATTAATTGAAAATTTGGATATCCGATTAATGTTTTATACCCGATTATTGTAGACAAAATTCTCCATCACTAGGCAAAAGAATCGTTAACTTATGTTGCTTAATGCAATTTTTGCTTTGTCTCAAAGTTTGTAATTTTTTTCGATTTTTTTGCGTCTTTACAAAAAGTGAATTTTTTGTATTTTCAAGTGCCAGTTTTTCTATTTTTGCCATAAAAAAGCCTAATATTATTATGGATCCTTCAAGTTCAGGTAATTTCGAACAAAAAAGCAGTTGCCGATCGACATTTACCTGTTAGAACTGATTTTAATCATTTATGGAAAAAAGGTCTAAATTTTAGCCATTCTTGAGAAGTATGTACAGTTTTAAAGTGGTACCGGTCAACTTCGTGTTCTGAAATGTATATATTTTTAAAGCTTAGGAACTGTACTAATATAATAAACAAAAACATCTTGCGCGTGTTTGCGCCAATTCGTTTTTTAACAAATTTTGTAAAAAAAAACTCATGTCGTCCAAAGTTATAGAAGAACCGTAGCTGTAGTTTTTGTTTTGTTTTCGCTTTCGTTATCATCATCATATATTGTTGCTATTCTTATTTATGTTTGTATATTGAAATATTTTTATGTACTCTACACAAAAATAATATGTGTGTTCTGTTCATTGTGTTGTTTGGTTTATTTAATGGGTTGGGTAAGTTTAATTTGTCTTCGCGGTGGTGTTCTTAGACAATTTTATTTAAATAACAGATAATATGTGTTAAATAAGTATGTGGTGTTACTTAACATTAACTATTATATCTATTTAATATGAATAAAATTCCATGTGAGTGATCGTGGTGGTATATTTCGGATTACAGCAATAACAACGGCAATGATGTGCTGTTATATTTTTATTAAGTGTTTATATATAGAACGTGTTGTTCGTCCTCGTTATTTTGGTAATTGATACAAGAAATATCACGCGAAGTTTCTGAATACAGTCTTTATATTTTAGGAATAAACTCAAAAAGATTAATTTCTCGGCGTAGTCTTTACAGTATTATTAAGAATGCTGAGGCTTCGCCATTAATGGAGAAGCTGAATATATTAAAGCAAGAATTGATAAGGCAAATGAATCCAGAGGATATGCAAGACTTCAATTTGAATTTTGCCCGTTTTGTCTGCGATTTTAAGGATCGATGGGCAAAATCAAGTAGACATGAGGAGCGATTTTTGAGAAAAAATCAAAATTGGTTAGATTCTTCAATAGCCTTTGTGACTACAACAACTAAAAGAGGTCGCACAGAAATTGATTTCGAGGAGTGTTCCGAAAAAACAAAAATGAAAAAATGTAAGAATTTAAGACAAAATGTTCCCTTGCCTGTTTTGAATTATGCTACCCAAATAAGTCTGCGAGCAAGTGGTCAAACAGAAGCAGCAAAAATTGTCAAGGAAATAACTGCATCACCTTCCAGAGCAGCTAAATTTAGAAAAAATGTAACTTGTGCAAAAGAAAAACAGTTGACTGCTGAAGAAGCGCTTGTGGTTTTGGTTGAAGCAAAGCTTTCACGTGAACAATATAATGTTATACGAAAAGCTGCTCCTGATAAATTCCCTGCGTACACGTTGCTTCAAAGAGCGAAAAAGAAATGTTATCCTAAGGTTGAAACTATGCAAATTTCCGAATCGTCAGCTAAGGTATCATTGCAGGGCCTTCTGGACCATACGATTGAACGCCTTGTGCTGCTTCAAAAAAAATGTTATTGACACCCTGGATAATGAAGAAATATCAAATTTAACTTTAATTACTAAGTAGGGGTTCGATGGAAGCTCTGGGCATAGCTCATATAAGCAAGCTTTTCATGGAGCAGGCCCTATCGACTCTTCTGTTTTAATAACGTCCATTGTTCCACTCAATGATAAAATTGTTTGGCAAAACCCTAGGGCGTCATCAACCCGATTTTGCAGGCCATTAAACATTGAATACACCAAAGAGACTGCAAGTATATTGGTAAGAGAAAAAGAACGAGTTGATGAGGAAGCAAATGATCTGGAAATGTCTGTTGTGCCAGTAGGAGAAAAGCTCGTAAAAGTAAGCCATAAACTAATCTTAGTAATGATTGACGGAAAAGTTTGCAATGCAATCACAGAAAGGACATCATCCCAAAGGTGTTATATTTGCAATTCCACTACTAAAGAGTTTAACTCTATTGACGAAATGATAGCAAAACCTGTTAAGACAGAAACCTTACAATTTGGTTTGTCTATATTATATGGATGGATTAGATTTTTCGAATGTATCATACACCTCTCTTACAAATTGCCTATAAAAAAGTGGAAAGCTGCATCGGATGATGATAAAAAAATTATAGATTCTAATAAAGCACGCACTCAAAATGAATTTAGAGTCAAAACCGGATTGATTATTGACCAACCAAAGCCTGGCTTCGGAAATTCTAACGATGGTAATACAGCCAGAAGATTTTTTGAAAACGCTGAAGTTTGTGCAGATATTACTAAAATCGATTTAGAACTAATCAAGAAAATGCACGTGATACTAATAACTGTTTCTTCGGGTCATGAAATACATTCTGAAAAATTCAAACATTTTGAAATTGTATCGCACGCACTTCTTCCAATCGGACAACTTTCAGAGGAAGCCCAAGAAGCTAGAAACAAGGACTTCAAATGCTATAGGGAGCACTTTTCAGATGATACAACCATTTACTTTTGATGAAATTGTTTATAAATATAAATGAAGAATTAAAATTTCAAAGTTTTATTTAAATTTGTTTATTGTTAAATTTGTTTGTAACAAGGGGGGCGTGGCACCGCCCTATTCCACCTTGGCTGTAATTCATACACTACGATCAACATATACCAAATCTCATCTTCCTACCTCTGATAGTTCATGAGATATAATCGTTCTAATTTTTAGGTTATATGGGCGGTGCCACGCCCCTTTATCCAGTCACAACCAAGTATAGTCAAGTACTATTACACGGTCAACAGTACCACATTGGGAATGTTTCATGACAATCGGTCTATTATTATGGCCTGCAGAGCGATTTTTAATAAGGGGGAGTGGCACCGCCCACTTTTCCAAAAAATTTTTATCATATGTCACTCAGGGATAACGTATCATTCTTATAGTGAAAGAATTTTTCAAATCGGATAAGTAGTTTAATTGATCTCCGTTTTGGGGGTCCAATACCCCACTGTGCGTCCTGCAGACTAAATGGGACCCTTACGTTGAAGTTTTCCACATAGAAACCTCCGCCAGTTCTGTTTGGAGCCATCCGTAAAGACTTCGATCGCTCCATCAGGGTTGAGGGATGAGAGGTCTCTGTTCCCTGCTGGGAGCAAGTGAGAGGAACAGCCCACCAAAGTAAGGTTTGAATCCTGGAGTGCCCATAATCAGCTCTTGACCATGGGCATGTAGCGTTCAGCCTGATCGCCGAGAATAAAGCTAGCTGCTTGGCCGTACCCTCCACCGGAAGCCAGTTCATCATCGTGAAGAGTGCTTTCGTTGGAGTCGACCTGAGCGCACCTGTTATCAGGGTCGCTGCCAGCCGAAATATTTTATTAATGTTCTACGATGAGAGTCTTTCTCTACCGCTTCCCACCAAACTAATACACCATAAAATAAAATGGGCTTAACTACCACTTCAAAGATCCAGTTGATCGCTCTTGGCTCTATGCCCCAGCTGCGACCAATGGCTCTTTTACACGTATAGATAGCCACGAGGGCCTTATCCGCTCTATACTGGGTGTTTAGATTCCAAGATAGTTTGCTATCTAGGATTACGCCCAAGTATTTGGCGTTATCCGAGACCGTTAATGTGATCCCGTTGAGTCTAGGAGGCACAAAGTCTTCGACTTTGTACTTTCTAGTAAAAAGCACCAATTCAGTCTTAGCTGGATTGACGCCCAGCCCACAATTGACACTCCATTCACTAATGAGTGCCAGTGCGGACTCCATACAGTGAGAGATTCTACTCGGGTGCTTGCCAGAAATGGCTACCGCCACGTCGTCAGCGTATGCGACAGTCTTAACCATCTTACCCTCGAGACTTAGCAGCAAAGAGCTAATGGTCAGATTCCACTGGAGTGGTGATATAACCCCTCCTTGTGGAGTGCCTCGATTGGCTGCCCTGTAGTCAGTAACATTTCCAATCGAGGCACTTATGACCCTATTTGTTAGCAGGTTCTTAACGAAACTGCAGATATTAGAATCAATCCCTAGTTCTATCATACTCAAGATAATGGAATCGGGTTTAACATAGTTAAAGGCACCCTCTATGTCCAAAAAGCCACCATAGTGAACTCTTTGTGTTCCAGAGATTTCTCTATGTGGCTGACCAGAGAATGTAGGGCAGTTTCCACAGACTTGCCTTTGGTATAGGCATGTTGTGAGGGAGAGAGAAGTGTCGCGGGTATAGACATTCTCAGATGTATATCAATAGCTCTTTCTAGGGTTTTGAGTAGAAAGGATGTCAGACTGATTGGTCTGAAGTCCTTAGGTTTAGTTTGGGAAGTCTTGGGATGAAGATAACCCTACACCTACTCCAGCAAGCTGGAATATAAGAGTAGCTTAAGCATTCTTTATATATTACAGAAAGCCATGGTATAACAAGGTCCATGTTCCTCTGTAGATCAGCTGGAATTATACCATCTGGTCCTGGAGATTTAATGGATCAAAGCTGTTAATCGCCCATTTTAGTCTGTCGATGTCCAGAGGGACGGTGACTGTAGAGGGCGACTCAGGGGTACGGCTTGTACCAGCCCCTGCTAAAGGGGCTGGAAGATTGCCGTGGAAGTGTGTATCAAGTAGCACGCTGAACGTTTCTTGACTACTCAACGTCCAGCTACCACATGATTTCTGTATGTAGCTAGGCACAACCGGTGAGGTTGCCAATATCTTACGCGAGCTGTTGGTTTCAGAGGAACCCTCCACTCCACTGCTGAAATTCCTCCAAGACTTCCTTTTAGCGTTCCTAACTAGATTTTTAAATCTATTCACAGAGGTCTTATAGCTCGACCAGTTGCCTGATCGTTTGGCCTCGTTGAATAGTCTACGACATTCGCTGCGCGACTGTGCAATTTCGGGCCACCACCAAGGTGGTTTACTTTTGCCTTTGCGTACGTAAGTCCTCTTCATAATGGAACACACAATTCTACTAGAATTTTGTAACTCAATGAGATCTACATAATTATTATTAGCTTCTTCTACATATAATAGCTTTCTTTAGTGTGTTTAAGTAAATTAAAAAATTTTAAATGCGAAAATATCGCACTTTTTTGCTTTTCTTCGTTTATTTGTCTTTTGAATCACATGTTCATGCTTATTGGTTTTTACTGGAAAAATTTGTACAGTAAAAAGTTGTACATACTCGAACGTAGCTATTTTGATTTTGTTTTGCACACTGACAAAATGAACAGTCATGAACAATGAGGATGACCTAGGCTTACTTACTTCATTAAAAATTAATAAAAACCGTTACAAAGTGCTATTATACACATTGGCGTAGCTTAGCGCTGCCTTACGTCCATGGTTTTCCAGGGTTGTCCTGGTCTTAGACAAATTGTCCTGGTCCACTCTTAAATTGTCCTGGTTTTTTGATACAGGTCAATGCTGATAAAAATTTTATTTCTGCTGATTTTTGTTATGAACAGAGGTTAAGCTTTCTGGTATAACGCTGTTTACATGAAGCAATTTTGTCAGCATTTCGTCACCTTATTATTGGTTTGACCCACAAACATAGGAAAAAGCATTAGAAAGCAGCAAACCAATAATAAGCTGACGATTTACTGCCTGGGGCCAGGGCCGCCAAAGGATTTTGATAAAAAATGGTTTTATTAATAAGAAAACAAAAAAATAACAATCGCCAGTAATCTCATGTGGTTTATAAACATAAATGTATAACAAAAAAATGATTTTACAAGCTTACCATGGAATATAAATGATTTTCAGAGTGAAGAAATCGCTTTTCATATGAGTACCAAAACAATTGGTTTTATGAGTTTCAAATAATCTGTGGAATAACGAATTCCTTTTAAAGTTTAATTTTCTAAGGAACATCGTAATTTAGTTTCGTTACGCACGTACAGAAGAGTGTGCTAGGCTATTAACTGGGAGGTCGAAGGTTTGATTCCTACCAAGACTGAGGTGTTTCTGCAGAAGAGCTCAAAAAGGCTTAATCAGTATGTGCGTTTGTTAAATTGACGAAGCTAAATATTTGTCCGATATTTGCAGACAAATGTGGGAGAACCATATTTTTTTTAATTTTGCTAAAACTGGAAAAGCCTTTGTGGAATCGCCTCGCTTTATTTTAGAAATTGGTTGCCAAAAATTATATAAATTAATTTCAGTCTTTTTGAGTATTTGTTCAAATGCAAGAATTTTCAATCTAGAAAATTCTGAAATTTCTAATAATATCAAAAATAGTGGTGATTTTTTTCTTCACGATATTTGGATTTATTAAACTTAGTGATTTACAGTTAGCATCAAAATAAAAGTTTTCGTACTAAAGTGAGCATTTCTAATATATAAAAATTTTTACAAAGCCTGCGGCTTACGTCTTTCAACTACTCGATGCAATAAACACAGGTCGCCTCGCCAGCCCATGTGTTTACTTTCTCCCCTCGTAAATTTAAATGAATTTTTTATTTTTGTTTATTGTTTTTTATGTAATAATTACATGTGAAGTTTTGTATCTATTGTTTAATTGTTGGACTTCAATTTGAAATATATGGTTGATACATGTATCAAAGTAGAAATTTGTTGCGTTTCATTTTTATATGATTAGTTCTTGGAATATATAAGCTTTTGTGGTACATTCGTTTGTGATATGTATTATAAATGTCCCGGTCGACGTGTTCAGACTTCTGGCAGCCCTAGCGTAGCTAGAAATTCTTCTGGTGAGGGCTAAAGCCCACATTAGTCCTTACAGTTTGCTTGTATTATCAAAATTATTTTGAATTTTAAGGGAGGGGGGCTAAAGCGGTTCTAGAGGTGGCTTAGCCCTCCCCAGAAGGCCCTAGCTATGCCAATGATTATACATCTATTTGGTTCATGAAAATCATGTACTTGTTGATACGTTATTTTAAATTTTTATTATAAAATCGTTATTTTTCAAACCATATGCATACAATTTTGTAGAGACGTGTAGTTGCACCAAAAGAATTGTAATCAATCAAAATCGCGATTTAAAATTTTTTGATGATACTTTGTTTTGCATTTTAAGTGACGATATGTAACTTTGGCCGCTACAACAACTACTGAAATTTATAAAATCCTAATGTAATATATGTATAGACAGTTGACACATTCAGAGTTAGTGTATTATTGTACAGAAATTTAAACAATATAAAGTTTAAAGGGTATTCTATCAGGTAATGTAATTTTGATGATGTAATATTGAGCTGTACCTTGGAAACCGTAAGAAACAAACTCTTGAAATGTTCACAGTTAGTGCACTATTTTAAAGGCAACAGTAACGAATGGCAAACAACAAACAAACTAAAAATTTAAGGGTATTCTATTAAATAATGTGATTTTTAAATTAAGGTGCATATTATGAACCGCAATACTCAGCCAATTGAAGCAAACAAATTTAATAATTAAAGGATATCCCTCCAAGTAATGAAACAAACAAGCCGAGAAGTAAATCGCAAAACTAATCGCTATAACGAAAAAAGTTGCCAAAACAGAACAAACGCGTAAACTAAAAAAATCGCTAAACAAAAAAAAATAAACGCAAAAACGCCAAAAAATAAAAAGATCGCCAAAACAAAAAAAAAGACCTTATTAAAAACACCAAAACCTAAAAAATAGGCAACATTAAAAATTGCCAGAATGAAAAAAGCGCTAAAAGAAAATAAGCACCAAAACGAAAAAACTGCCAAAACTAAAAATATCGTCAAAATTAAAAAATTCATCAAAACATAAAAAACGGTACAAATTAAAAAGATCGCCCAAACAAGAAGCACCTAAACGAAAAAAACACAAAAACTAAAAAAGCACTGACACAAAAACAAAACACCAAAAACCAAAAAAAACCCATAACTAAATAAACGCCAAAGTTAGAAAATCTCATAAAAGAAAAAAAAAACTAAAAAAACCACCAGAAGTAAAAAATCGCCAAAATGAAAAAAAATCGCCAGAGCCTAAAAAATAGCCAAAGGAAAAAGCGGTTAAACAAAACAAAACACAAAAAAACGCAAAATTGAAAAAGCCAACACTAAAAGATCGCCAAAACGAAAAAAGCTCCAAAACGAAAAAACCGTTAAAATTAAAAAATCACAAAAAAATCGGCGAAACAAAAAAAAAATCGGCAAAACAAAAAATCGGAATAACTACATGAATAAAAAAAAACGAAAAAAGCTAATGTGTTGTTTCCACAACGCAAACAATCATTGCTTGTCTAAAATGTATATGAAAAAAAACTATTTTTTGAGCATTTTCCATAAAATTTTTTTACTCAATTAGCTTATTTGCATTGTGGAAAAAGCACATAACTCAAAACAAACAAAGATATCCAAAACGAAAAGAGGAATTGTGCATATGCTTTTCGAACGAAAGCCATTGTGTGCGAGTCAAAATCTCACTTTACTGAATTTAATTCATTTCAGTAGGAACGCTATCCTTACCTAATTATACATAGTTGCATCATTATATATTGTGTGGCTATTTTTAAAGAGATTAAAGACGTAAAATAATTTTTCTGTGAACCTTAATGAAATTACTTATATCTAGAATACGGACGATTGTGTCGTCCGTTGGCCATACTAGTTTAAATAAAAATAAAATAACAGCGATCCATTCACAGTTAATTTTTTAAATTTATGTCCAATACCACAATACGTGTTCTATAGCTCCGAACATAAAACTGAATTCACCCGGACAAAAAATATTTTATATGTAGTTTGACTTTATCTTTTTGAGAGAGACGTCAAAGAACATAAAATAAATTTTTTCCTGACAAAAATTTTGTTCGATCAAAATGGGTGAATTCGGCTTAAGCATTTACACGTTATTCTGCCGATGTTATTGCTTATGTATGTTCGAAACCAATTATTGCGCGTGGAGACGTGCTGTTATGCGCTTATATAGTCTTTAAAGTGGCGAGTTATAATCACACATGCTAGAACCAGTGTTTTTTTTTGTTGCATAGCCTTATTTTATAAACGTATTAATATATAATAACTTACATATACAGAAGACAACCTCAGAATTAATACAGCTGAAGGACGAAGTAGACATATTAAGAGAATCTAATGAAAAACTCAAATTGTGTGAAGCACAACTAAACACGTTCAAAAAGAAAATGGAAGACTATAACGATTTAAAACAACAAATAAAATTGTTAGATGAACGCAGTGCTGAGTATTTGCAACAAAACGTACAGTTTGAAGAGGATGTTAAGAAGTGTGCGGCTCTTAAAGGGCAAGTTGAGCTTTACAAAAAAGAGGTAAACTGGTATAAAGATGCATAAATATTTTATAATATTGTATATAATTTTAGATACAAGAACTACACATCAAATTAGACAAAGAAATGGAAAAAAATATAAAACTCGTATTTGAACATAAGAACATGGAGAGCACTATAATTGCGTTAAATCGCACAAAAGATAATCTGTTAAAGGAGCGAGATAGTTTAAAGGAAGCAATAGATGAACTAAAATGTGGACAACTGTCTAAAAGTTTGGAAGGTAAAAAATATGTAATTTAAATATGTGTTTGTATGTAATTTTTCGATTTTTCTCTCCAAACATATTTTTCTTTCTATTATAATAATTATCGGTGAATCGCATTTACAATATCCTCTTTATGTCTGTAGAAAGTATAATAAAATATTTGTGCGTAAATTATAAAAGTCAGATAGAATACCTGTTTAAACATGTACAACAACAATAGCTTGATTGTTCGTAGGCAAATCTTACGCGCAAGCAAAACCAAAAATAAAATAAGAGTTGGATAATTGGAATAAATAACCAGAGGTGAAACTTCGTACCACATTAATAAAAACAAATATAGAGATACTCATATTCTATTTCGTCATAAAATTTGTTTAAATAGCTGATGTTTCCTCAACACTAGTATCCACGATAAAACGTGGTAAATGTGAACAAAGGACGCTGATGATGACAGTGTAGTGCCTGTTGAAATTAGCAGTACTAATCCGTTCTGCTAGTCTGATTTGATATTCTAATATTCCACTCTTAAAAATAATTTGAATTTACATTAATTCAATTATTGAACTTAAGTAATAATAATTTCCGACGTATAGTAAAATATTTTATGAAATCGATTTAAAATTACTTATCAAATTGACTGCTATCTCATTTGCACCTTAAGAAACCATGGTAGAATAATATCATAGGTTGCTCTGGAACGCCAGCTGATTATTTTTTTTATTTGCTTGTTTCGTGATACGAGCTGTCAAACGTTGTTTATATGTTAAATAACTACGTTGCAACCACAATACCAAACGTAGTCTTGCTGCATATGTTATACAAAGACACACTCCCTCTCACAACTCTCTATAGATGTTTGACATGTCCAAGCACATAATGTACATTTGTTTTAGTTACGCGGCTACCTGTTATATTATTCTACCGTGTAAGAAACTATAAGTTTGTTTAAAAAACGAGATAAAATTTATAACGCTTTCACAAATATACATTCATTATCATACTTTCGTATACCCCTGCGCATGTTATTTCATATTTGTGTGTTTTGATACTCATTCTAGCGTATACCCTGGTGTCGCTGGCTGCGACTGCAGCTTTGTAAAGGGCGAATTTAACAACACCAAATACAAGACGAAAAAAGATTCCAAAAAATTTAGTGAATTTATTTCTATTAAAAAATATAAAAGTATTAAAAGAATTAATCCTTTACAAACTAGATTTGGTTGTTTAAAAAATTTTTTGGACAGCCAGAAAAAATAACATGACAAATCATGTGTATAATAATGGGTTCAAATGATCACGAACTAGTTCGATTTAAGTGAAACATGCATGACTTTACATTAGCGTGTCATTGGAGATCATGTGTTTGTGAGGGAATTTAAATAAATTGGTCTCCATTAAAATTAATGAATTGAACCCATGCAAGTTCGCTGATTCACCGACCAAAAAGACACGACATGAACAGCAAGATATTTCCTACTCACTTTTGAAAGAGCACAGTCTAAAAGAGAAATAAGAAAGTATTAGTGTTCAATTTTCTTTTGTTTTTTGCATCCATTCCTAAAATTTGCAACACATATTTGGATCTCCAGTGCGCAATTTACTCTTGAGGTAAAAAGACGCGTTGATTTTCGGTCGGGCGGGGAACAAAAAAAAATATATACAAATAAATATATAATATTAAAAAAAGACAAATATTCGCAAAACTAAATATTAAATATTAACTAAATATTGTTAATATTATACTTTTTTCTTTTACTTTCGTAAAGTAAATCATAAACCTATAGCCAACTAGATATACAAATCAAAAACACAAACTGTGCACTCATATACATACATATGTACATGAGTAGCACTAGTAAAGAAAAAATAACAACGGCTAATGGCAGGAATGTGTATTTAACTGTCGTGGCTGCAGAAAGTGAAAATGTCGTAAACAAAAATTTACACTTGGCGTCAAAAAGACGAGTACGCTCAAATTCAATGTCAATGATAGACAGTGATATAAAAATACATTTTTCTAAACCCGCTTCACAGTAACAACCAAGTGCCAACAATCCGCCCCCAATTCACTTAAGGGAGAAAAACTTAAACGAGTTAATAAAAAAGCTAGTACAAATATTCGTTGAAGAGGCGTTTTACGTCATCCCGATAAAACGAGGCACGATTGAAGAAACAAAAATTCATGTTAATGAAGAAAATCCTTACCGCACAGTAGTTTCGGATTTTGAAACACAAAAAAAATTTCTACACCTACCAACTGAAAAGTGGAAAAGGCCATCGATTCATACGTGGATCCAGACGAGATAAAATTGGGTTTGATAAATAACAACTTTAAAGTGAAAATCGTTAGGAGGTAGAGGAATCACATAAACCAGCTGGGCCTATCCAATGTCACAATTGCCAAGAATATGGCCACATAAAACATATTGCAAGTTGCCCACCGTGTGTGTCGTGTGTGAAGAACTACACAGCACCGCCAATTGTGATAAACCAAAACACGACTCAAAAATTAAAAAAATGTAGCAATCGCTCTGAAAACCACACCGCAAACTGCGGAGGCTGCTCTGCCTATGTATATGTCAAGTAGTCTTTATCTAAAGGACGTAATCATACTTATGCTCAACCTATTACTTTTGACAACACTAATTATTCCCAGTTGCGCCAACCAGCTTCATACGCCAACGTTTTTAAGGCTAACCAGGCCACAGCACGAAATATACCTAACAGCCAGTTCTCATACGCAAACGCATTAAAGCCTAACCAGCCCACAGTTCAAAAACGGCCTCTCGCCGACGATAACAATTTTTAAAGAATTCAGGCTCCAATAGATAATTTAATTCAAACAGTAAATTTTTTTACAACCAACATTACCTGCATGATGCAGGAAATGTTGAAAATGTAATCTACATTATTGCAGGCTGCTTTAAACAAACCATGAACTTAAAAATTTGTTTCTGGAACGCAAACGGCATCCGCCAACATAAAAATGAGCTCGAATACTTCATGATGGATAAACAAATTGATGTTATGCTTATCGCGGGGACACACTTGAGGGCTAGAAGCTTTTTTAAAATCAGCGGATATACTCTGTACGACACAAAGTACCCCCAAGGTAGAGCATATAAAATTTTCATCATTGATTTCATCAATTTATTCTCCTCCCAGGTATTCTATTACAGAAAATCAATATAGTACATTTTTTAATTCACTATTCCCACGTTTTTTGGCCGCAACACATTGGACCATTTCGCGAGAATGCGGTCAAAAATCTATAAGTTTTGACTGGATTGGAATTTTTATACGCAGTTATTTTTTGTTTACTAGGTGAGACTGTAGGCTTTAAGTTTAAGACATAAAACTTTAAAATCGACCGGCCAGAACAATAGGTTAAAATGGATTTAAATGCATTTTAAGTTTTAGCTGATGGTACAAAAGTGAAGTATTAAAACTTGTTAAAGAAATTTGTTTTACACTAAGTCCTATATTTTGAGTCACGCTTACAACTTATACTTATTAAAAACTTAAATTTTGTTAGAAAGTGCCAAACTTTTGCCCCCGTGAATTTTTTAGTACGAAGGGCCAAAGGTTGGTTTTTTTGAAGCAGCTTGAGTTAAAAATTATACAAATACAAACATTGTTTCAAATTTACTTTAGGGGTTTTAAAGAAGAAGAAGTAGGTTTCTATTTAAGTCCAAAATAGCCATTATAAATATTATATGCAAACTTTTATTATAAATATGTAAATTTAAAATTGATTAATGTACATAAAATGTTAAAACGATAAAATAACGATACCTAAATAGCCCTGATTTTCATCTTTTAGAAGTAGCTTAGCTTCTACGTCTAATCCAATAGAGCTAGTTTTCCATTTTTGTCGGATATTGGACATATAGGGATCTGATGTGCATAATAAAATAGTAATTAGGTCTTCATTAGTACAACATCTGGAAAATTTTCTTGTGTTGTGCTCGCGAAAGAACCTGTAGTCTTTGTTTCTTTTTTCTTGTGCTTCTTCAGATAGATCTTGTGTTGAATATTGTGTTGAATTATTTGTTCCCCATGGTTCAACATTTTATGAACTGTGGATGGCATATATCTCCAAGAGTATCTTTCGCTATAAAGTATAGCTGTTTTTTTGGCGTACTCGCCAAATTTTTTTGCATTTATCTTTTTGCTGTATGTAATATAATGTTGAATCTCCTTATTAGTTCCCAATCTACACCTGTGATAGATGCTGCAGTTTTTGGATCTGAAAGAAATCTCCTTGCAGTATTTCCATCATTTGTGTTTCCTTCTCCTTGCTTTGGCTGATCGATCATTAGGCCGAATTCTAAATATTTTTCTTGAATTTGTTTTTTTTGCTTTCTTTTTTCTTCATTTTCCTTATTTTTTCTCACTGTTTCGCCTAACGGACCAAAATTCAAATCATAACCTAACTTAGGAATATGCTCCATAAAACGTATTCTAGCATGAAGAGGGGGTAATCCAAATGCATATGCTGCCTTAAAGCTATCATCTTCTGGAATCGGATGGCTTAATTGACTTGATATCTTTTGGCATATAATGCAGCTTGACGATGCTTTTGTATCAGTTAAAGCTTGTGCCACTTTTCCATCAATCATTGTCAGACACATTTTCAATTTTACTTCGATTTCGTGGCCATCAACTGTAAATATTTGCAGGTCGCTTATGATATTGTATTTTTTAATAACTTTTAAACTATATGTTCACAAAAGTATTTCGCTTACTCAGAAGTTTCTTATTACGCGCAGTTGTGAATAT
>OY101449.1:59451293-59676293 GCA_956483635.1 Panzeria rudis
ATTACGTATTATTTATTTCACTCTTAAGCTCACGTTAGGAATTCAAAATATTGTGACGCTGAATGAAAAATGTAACAAATAAACCGAAGATATTATATCAAAAAAAGAACATTCCATTGGTAAAAAAAAAGTTTTCTTACGGCACCTTATACAATGAGTTAACGTAGACTTTAGCGACAAGTTTTGTATTTCGAACTTGCCGTTCCAGTTCACTTTAACTTTTAATCGTACATTATGAAAGGGCCGATAACTAATTAAACTTAAAAAAACACTTAAAAAATCTTACTATTTATTATTAATAACGAGTTGTTAAAAAAATGGTCAACTATATACCGGCATTACTTTTTTTAAACTTATAAAATCTTCTTATTTTCCTTTTTAATGCCAATGGAGCTTTTGTAAAGTGAATGCAACGTTAAATTGAGACCAACATAATTTTACGGTTTGTATGGGAGCTACTCTAAGGAGTACAGATAGCGCTTTGAATCCTCTGAAATAAATGTTGGTTATATCAAATAATTGGGGTCGGTCTTAGAAATTAACCCTCTATGGGCACGCGTTAACCCCTTAGGGTCCGAAAACGAACTTCAGCTCAAACGGCTTTTTGTACGGCAGCCATGTTTACATATCGAGATAAAGCTTTCGCATACAGAAAAAAGCTGTATTTTATTAAAATAATGGGGGGTTCGAGGAACATTTGAGCCTGAAGCCGCACCAAGAATGCTCCGATTGGCCTGAAACTTTCCAGATTTTTTTTTATCTCAAAAACAAAGAATTTGGTGGGTGAGACTTAAATATTTCCAGCTTTTAATATAAAAAGAATTCTATTTTTCATGCAAATGTCATTTTGTATGGCGCTTACGAGGTTTTCGAAATGGCTTTAATTTCTTTTTTTTCATAAAAACCAAAAAAGTCAATTTCGAAAAAATGGAGCTACGTGGTTTAAGAAGAAACGCGATATGTTCATTATGCGAGGTTGACGACTTAGGTGATCACTACACTTACATATATCTAAATAAGAATTAATAGTTATATTAATATTAAATTAAATAACTGAAAAAATATTATAAAAATTGTAAAATCTAACGCATTGTTACAAAGTTAATTTAAACTTATAGGGCATTTACACTGTCTCGAAATCTAGTACTTACGAGATTTCGAGCTAAATCTAGTTGTTTTTTTTTATAAATTTCCCATACAAAACGAAATCTACTTTGTCAGTAAATTTGGACGAAATCTACTCAAAGTGATACTACACTTTTTTCTTTTTACTACCCTGTATAACATTTTTATATAAACGGCGAGTGAATTAGCTACGCTCTACAAACATTTTCTACTAAAAGTGTGTGCATTAGCTAAGGTGGGCACTTGTTGGGTTAGAGTTTAGGATAAATTTCAGTCAAAGTATTTATTCTTGGATACGAAATCTAGAAAAATGTCAATAAAGGTTATTGTAAACGATATAGATTTCGAAAAAGATTTCAAATCAAATCTATTAGATTTCGAGACAGTGTAAATGCCCTATTAGTGTTGTACAATGTGGCTGTTCGCATTTACTTAAAATTTGTTTACATATTCCAAAATAAGTAGTTTCTTCCATTTTACATAGATATAAATTCTTTCCGGGTTATTTTATCTAAATTGAACTCGTGTTAAAATTTGATTAGGGTTCGGTTTCTTTTATTTTCTTATTTTATCATAGGTTAAAATTTTTTCCGAAAAGAAAATTATTATATATTGTTAGGCATATTTAGCAATTAGGTTTTACCCTCGCAGGTTAAGGGGAAGAAATGAAAGTCAAAATCTTGAAGAGATCGGTATTTTTGTACTTTTGAGGACAAGTTTATTGTACTGACTGTAGGCAAGATAACACTTCGATTTGATTAGTTTTTAAAGTTTTTAATTGTAGAGGAAGTATAATAGGAAGTATGTATATAGGTATATTTCTTACTTCTGTGTACATAGAATTGAGGTTAAGCCATGTGGCTTGCGCTTGCCTGCCCCACAAATAGAAAAATATATACTTTGCGCCAACACAATGCGAGGTTATGTTTGATTAGGTTATATCAAAATCGCGGTTTTATTTCCGGTTGAACTTTTTCGGTTTTACTAGGTTTTTAACGAATATCTGGGTGTATTATATTATTAAGCTGCTATTATATTTTCTGAGTTTTCGTCTGATTTCAATACGTAAAACTGATATATCGTGTCTAATATACAATTTTTAATTTTTCGTCTGAGCTCTGTTGAAAATAGAACTTATTCTATTTCCATCTAATATAAAATATGAGTTTTAAATATCATATTCTTAAAGTTAGATTTTGAAATCAGATGAAAACTCAGACAGTGTAAATACGGCATTACGATTGGTTTAACTTATCCCGCAGGTGACGAAATATCCGTAGACCGTAGTTATAATACTTGATTCTCGCAATGTGTTGTCCGCTGATTATCCCCCTGAGTATAGTTTCATCCAGAAACTGTTTTCTTAGCAAGCGGGCTCCTAAGTCCGTATATTTTCACGGCTATTGTTCCATCCAAACACTTGGTGGCCCCAGTTGTACTGGACCTCTCAGGTAATGCAACCACTTTTTTAGCTTACAAAAGCACCCAAAATCTTCCCTTTGGCGGTTTCAATGCACTTAGGACGAACCTTTTGTTTTTTAAGGCTGGGTTCCTTTATAATATTTTATTTTCTCTTTCTTTTTGTTTTATTTTAGAAAAATTTTGGTTCTTTGCTTAATTGATGTTGATTCAATGACGATCACTTTGCAAAAACTCATCACCCTTCGTAAAAACTCATGAGAGCAAAGAAAAAAAATTAATTTTTTGCAGATATCATCGACAAACCAATGAAATAATAATACGTCGCCTGATCGAGTAAAGCTTTGAGTTAGTAATCACGATTCTTGTATCAATTCTCTTATAAATATGTTAACCTTTAACTAAACTTAAAAAAGTATTACAAAATGATGTTGGAACGTAGGTATATATCTACCGAAATTCTGCAAAGTTTTTATACGGGAGAATATATTCTCTACTTGAATTTACATTCGTAGAATAGTACTTAACAATCTAAAGCAATAAGCTTTTTATTCAATTCAAGCCGTTATTAGGGTAGTACAACTTTGAATCTTCAGGTATTGTAATTAAAACTATAGAAATATACATCTTATTAATAGAACAAAATGTACTCAATTGTTAGTACTTTAGAGAAATAAAAATAGTCTCCTATAACATGAATAAGTCTCTGAATGAAAATGTATTAATTTTGTTGCCAATTTTTCTTTGAGGATAAAAAAACGGTTCACGTCGACCAAGTTGTTCACTACAGCGATGCGCTTGGTAGACTGCTTTATGTAATAGTGAAATACAAGAAATTTAAGAGTGATGCGTCTTTCACTGTTGCGGGTGAAATTCTTGACATCTGGCGAAGTATTCGTAAAGATTCAAATTTGGACAGTAAAAATTATGTTTCAAGAAAGCTAAAAACATTGCATATAGCTTACACAAAAGTAAAAGCCAGCCTAAATCGGAAAAATGATAAGGGGGCGAAACGTAAACTGGATTTATAAAGCAGTTAGATTCTAATTTTGTCATATTAAAGACCAAAAGTGTGTTACTAGCTAATGGGACTGTTAATAAAAAAGGCTAAAAAGCAGCGTAGACCATGCAGGGTTGAGCAGTTCTAATGCGGCAAATGTAATTTTGTCGACTGCTCACTATTTAGATATAGATCCAAAAGATGTTGCGGTTTCACGAACAAAACTTTGGCCGATACGTTCTTTGTTTTGCATTGGGATGCGAAAATTCTACCAAAATGGGATGGCGTCGATGGTAAAATTGATAAGCTTGCAATGGTACTTACAAATGCATCTGGCGACAAACGTTCATTAGGTTTGATATCTGCAATGTCGATAGTAACAGGTCGCTGTAAGGGAACTGGATGAGGTTTCGATTGAACGACCTTATGAATTTTTCTTTCTTTATAGGTGGAGTATAGCTTAACTATGATGATGGCTACTAAAATGATTGGAGAAATTAAAAGTGCAGTGTAGCTTAGTGCATGGTGATGTTGGCTTTGGGACCTGATTAGCTCTGGTAATCGTACAATAATTGACTCATCAAGTTATTTTTGCATGTGATTCAGTTGATTTGGATGGTTTTCAAACTGGTTGTTAGTATTATTAAGAATTCTTTTGATCTCTTGTGGAGTGCTAATTTGATCAATGTGTCTGAATTGGACGTACGAAGTATGCAAGCTATTTGATGCATCAAAGTGGCCTTAAATAGTGAGAAAGTCGTTTTTAATTATGCAATTTGGTTCTATTTGCATTATTCTAGTGCCTCTTATTAGCTGTTGGGAGACTTCAGTGCCGCAAACAGTTGAAATTTCTATTTTTGTTGTCGTAGCAAAGATCCATTTATTCGGATTTTTCAATTGCGTCCATGTTGTGTTATCTACCAGCCGGGTAAGGTTATAATCGGCTGTGTTTAGGCTGTTGAGGATATTAATTTCACAGGAATTTATATTCTTTTTAAATCTAAGCTGCTTATTTTGGCATATATATGTATCAATTTTTGCTATAGTGCAGCTTGACAAATCGTCGGTTGTAAATGAAATAAATTCATCTCTGTGGATTCACTGCTAGAAAAGGTACATTTGTTTTGATGGATATTAGAGCATTATTTCTTATTGTTGGGACCGGGGTTATCTTCAGGAGTTCTAGGAATTGTTGATCGATCAGTGGCACCCTAATTTCGAAGAGGACTTCGTCTTCTGTCACTGCTCCATTTGTCTTCATTAGCTTGTATAGTTGCACCAAACTATCGTCTTCAATTGGAAGCGTACGTTATACTGGTAGATGTGCTTTTATTGTGGTTAATTCAGTCAGCCGAGGTGATAATAAAAGTGAACTAAGTTGTTCATGGTGAACATCAGTTAGTACGTCGATAATCTGCTTTTCTACCCTTTGCAAGTTCAGTGCTGTTAATGTTAATTGTTTGGCAAGTAGTGATCTCAGTTGTGTTTGGCTGACTTCTGAAAATTACTTAGCAAGTGCATTAGCTTCACTGTTTATTCTTGCAACAATTTCCGTTAGATGTTTTTGTGTGCTGACTTCGTCTTGTTTAATTATATTAATAGTGGAATCAATAATTGATGTTTGGTTTTTAAATTATTTAAAAATATAGTCTGTTTCGACCTTCGCCTTTTTAATGGTGTCTGACATTTCATTGGCATAGTCTGAGTCCAGCACTCCAAACAATGAACTTGCTACATATCCTACAATATTGAATGCACCCCTTTTCACTCTACCAGTGGCGAATAGTTCCTTCTCCTCCAGCAACTCTTCTTTTACTTGATTGAAATTATTTATCAAAATATTACATGTTGACTGATGTGTGATGGTTGAACATAAGTGCTGCAAAGTGACTAATCCAGACTGAAAAGTTTTTAGCTCAGACAAGAAAGATGCTAGATCATAGTATACCATGAGTTTCCATTCAGATGTTGCCAGTTTTATGGTTCCAATACCTTCAAAGTACAGCCATGGGTCAGAATGAAAGTTGTTTATCTTTCCGTGACTGGTCATAATGGCTGGAATGATAAATGTGGCTACGATTATGGTTAGTACGATTGAGTTAGTAATAGTCTTTGATTTTTTGGTGGGTGGAGTATCTTCTTTGTCAACATGTTTTGGAAGAATAGGGTTGGATAGTTCATTTGCAGGTAATTCGTCTTCGTGAAGTAGTGGAGCTAATCTATGGATAGGTCTTCTTTTTATTCCTGAAGCTGTTTTGCCCTCGTGTGTTTGAAAGATTCTTCCAAGTGCCCAGCTCATAACCGGCAAATTTTCCTCTTTTATAATAACCATCTGTCCTTTCACGTTTTCAGATGATGATTTCCACTTCTGTCTTTTCTGCGATTGGTGTATTTACTCGGCTGACCAACGTCTCCAGAACTCATGTTTGAGTTGGGAGACGAGTTTCCATCTTGTGGCGAGAGTACTATTTGGTTGCACTGCTCTACTGTCCACTTGGGCTGTGAGTGGTTATCCAATTAAGAAGTGTCCTGGAGTTTTCAGATGATGATTTCCACTTCTGTCTTTTCTGCAATTGGTGTAGATACTCGGCTGACCAACGTCTCCAGAACTCATGTTTGATTTGGGAGACGAGTTTCCATCTTGTGGCGAGAGTACTATTTGGTTGCACTGCTCTACTGTCCACTTGGGCTGTGAGTGGTTATCCAATTAAGAAGTGTCCTGGAGTCAGTGCAGTTAGATCATTTGGATTAGGCGACATCGGAGTTATCGGACGGGAATTTAATATGGCTTCTATTTCTATGATTACTGTTTCAAGCTCTTCGTGCGTTAGTGACGCTGTTGAAATACTTCGTAGTAAAAGTTGCTTAGCGGATTTTACTGCTGACTCCCACAAGCCTCCAAAGTGAGGGACTCGAGGTGGAATAAATTTGAATTCAATGCCTTCTTTACTGCATGACTGTAAGATTTTTTCTTGTGAGCTATTATCAAAGATTGCTTGATTTACTTCTTCTAGCTGATTCCGTGTCCCTATGAAGTTTGTAGCATTGTCTGAATATATGATCTGGCATCGCCCTCGGCGTGATAAGAATCTTTTGAGGGCTCCAATGAATGCATCTGTTGTTAATTTAGTTACAACTTCCAGGTGTACAGCCTTCGTTGAGAAACAGACAAAAACAGCTATGTAAACTTTATGAGGTTTTTCACCCCTTATCTTATAATGAACCCAAAACGGTCCGCAGTAGTCGCTACAAGATTTAATAATTGGGCGTGATGGGGCGACCCTGCTTGCTGGTAGATCCCTCATTATTTGAGAAAATAATCTGGGTTTTGCTCTTGTACATCGCACACAATTTTGGACATTTCTTGCCATTGATTTACCCTTTATGATCCAGTATTGTTGTCTGGACATAGCCAATAATGATTGTGGGCCACAATGATAGTTTTTTTCATGCAACATTGTGAGTATAAGTTTTGAAATAAAGTCGTTATAGGGTAGAATTATGGGATGTTTTGCGTCATATGATATATTAGAGGCTTCCAATCTTTCTCTTACCCATAAAATGTTATTTTCATCTAGGAATGGAGATAAGCTATTAATTGTGCTGGACTTCTCCACTTGGTTTTTTTATTTAATTCAGATATCTCCAGTAGTAGGGAACAGTATGTCTGGGACCAATTAAAATGTTTAAAATTTAGATAACTAAAATTTGAAGTTTTAAAATTTTAATTGTTAAAAAAACAAATCTGTAATTTGATATGCTTGGGAAAAAAAAGATGAAAGTGCCCTGTAGGCAAAATGTTGTTAAAAAAATTGTGATGAATTATTATTGAGTTAATGATGAGTGTTAGTGTGAAATTATATTAAAGATAATGTTTTGTGTTATATGAATTTCGGATATGGGTGTCTCTGTGGGTGAGTGGTAGCGATGTTAGCCTGTCAGTAGAGAGGTCGTGGGGTTCGATTCCTACCATAGACCCTGGATGTTTTCCGTTGCTTCGTGGGTTGTGTTGAGATAGTGACCTAGGAACAATTGATTGAGTATAGACTAGATGGTTCTAATGGGGATTATATTGAGACATTGGAGATTGCACTAGAGAGGGTGTCAAAAACTTCTCTGTCCATTATAGGTAGAATAAAGAGTGTAGACAATTTGTTGACAACGTCACCAAACTTGTAGATAAAAAAGTCGACTTGGGTTCGTACGGGGCTTATTGTGTGGCTATTATTATTTTTTTGTTCTTGATAATTTTTTGTGGTGCTTGTGTTTACATTTAAAATGTAGTTGTATTTATTTAAGCATGTCCGTCCACCAATTGACTGGTTGAGGGTTTGTATATTTTCAGAATGGGGTTATGGAAGTGTTGGAAGGGGGGTGTTAAGAATGTGGTTATGGAAGTGTTAGAGAGGGGGTGTTAAGTTCCAATTAATATGTATGCATATACATACGTACATACAATAAGCGTTTGCTTTTTGTTTATAATATTTTTTGTCAAGTGGGGGTATTTTTTTGCATCAAATAATCGCATGATCATTTGGATTTGTAGTTGTGTTGCTTAGTATGACAGATGGTCTGAAATGTTTGTTTACGTTAAATATGCATGCTTAATCTTGTTGGTTTTTTTGTTTATTCAGGTGGATGTGTTGGAAAATGAGTCATCATCCTAATTTTTGTTTGTTGATGGGGTGTTGGTTAGAGGTTGTGTTTACATAAAGAGTCTGTACATGTGGATTGATGTCTGTCTGTCTGTCCATATTATAATATTGCTTAATCTTGTTTATTGCTTTGTTTATTCAGGTGGATATGTGAGTCATCATTTGATACCATAATTTCATTAGTCATCATTTATATAAAATATTACACAATGTTATGTTCTAGTTGTTGCTGTTGCTATGTATACATATGAATTTCATCTTATCTCGTAATATCAATAAAAAATTAGACTTGATGACTACTACGCGATTCTCTTAGGATGTATATTAGTAGCAGAAATAATGTAGATATTCATCGGTATACTCTGATATCTCAACAAGTGCTGTTGAAAGCAAAATATTTATTAATAAACAAGTTCATAATGTTTTTAAAAAGAGGTAAATAAATTAAATAAAATAATTAAACAAAGTTAATTGTTGCCAATTAAATAAATAGTTTGAAAACAAAAAATTTATTAATAAAGAAGTTTATAGTGTTTTTGAAAAAAGGACTAAATAAATAAAATAATTAAATAAATTTGATTGTTGCTAATTAATGAATTATATATTAAATGAATTATATATAAAATGAATTATATATTATTTGAAAGGCTACTAAACAACGCGTCAAATAGTGGTTCTGGTCGAATAAAAGGCGACCAAGTTAGAGCGGATAAAAGTTTAAATTCTTTGAAGTTTTTAAAGTTCATCACCAGTTGTTGCCTTTTAGGAAGCTGTTTTGTACCACAAAAAATAAAAAATACATAGATTTATAATATCATTGAATAGTCCATTCGATTATAAAAATGTTAAGCCATAATGGACCAAAATGCTAAAAAAAATCTTATATTTTGTGTTTTATTATTTAGGCTATTTATGATCAGATTTTTTCTTTACTTTAGATGCAAATAAGACAATTTATTCCATTTTTGTTCCCAATGTTTCATCGGCTTTTTTCCGACGTCTTTAGAAGAATCTGATAATCGACTTCGGATGGTGCTTTAAAGAGAAGTAAATATATTTTTTATATATTTTTTTATGTAGGTATTCTTCAAAAGAAAATTCTCAACATACACGGCAGAACAGAACAACGTTGTTTTTTGGAAAAATTTCCCTGATTCCATAGAATAATAATGCTATCTAATTCTTTCTGAATATCACATTACGGACTTTCGCGCAATAAAATCGTTTGGACTCAAATGCAAATTAGTTCGTAATAATCACACCAAAATATAAAATTCTGATTCAAATAGAGAATTGCAAAATTGAAATTGATGAGCACTCATCGCGAAAGTTTTGACTTGTCGCGAAATTAGCTTTGACTAACTTCATTATGAAAAACATGTGTGATGAAGCAAAAACTCGTATCCAAACAAGCATACGTTATCTTAAAAGTAATTCAATAAAACATAAATCATTTCATATACATAGATCAAAGCAAATAGTATTATTTACTTAATGGGCCGTGTGAATAAAAAGTAGCGAAAGCAAATTTGAAGTTTAAAATTTTAATTGTTGAATAAACAAATGTGTAATTTGATATGCATGGGGGAAAAAGAAGATGAAAGTGCCCTGTACGCAAAATGTGTATAGTGAAGATTGTGAAAAATTATAGTGTGGGTAATGCTTTTTGGTGTTATAGACATTTAGGGTGTGGTTCTTATGGGGTGATATTGAGAGATTGGGTAGTGAGTTTGGAGCTTGAAAGTATTGGCTTAGTATAGACAGTGTGGTTCTTATGGGGTGATATTGAGACATTGGGTAGTGAGTTTGGAGCTTGAAAGTATTGGCTTAGTATAGACAATGTGGTTCTTATGGGGTGATATTGAGAGATTGGGTAGTGTTTTAGATTATATGTGGAAATAAAGAGTGTAGACAAGTTTGGTGACAACGTCACCAAACTTGTGTTTACATTTAAAATCAAGTTGTGTTTATATAAGCATGTCCGTCCACCAATTGACTGGTGGAGGGTTTGTATATTTTCAGAATGTGGTTATGGAAGTGTTAGAGGGGGGCTGTTAAGTTCCAATTAATATGTATGCATATACATACGTACATACAATAAGCGTTTGCTTTTTGTTTATAATATTTTTTTATTTTTTGTCAAGTGGGGGTATTTTTTTTTTGCATCAAATAATCGCATGATCGTTTGGATTTGTAGCTGTGTTGCTTAGTATGAGAGATGGTCTGAAATGTTTGTTTACGTTAAATATGCATGCTTAATCTTGTTGATGTTTTTGTTTATTCAGGTGGCTGTGTTGGAGAATGAGTCATCATCCTAATTTTTGTTTGTTTATTGGTGGGGGTTCGTTAGAGGTTGTGTTTACATCAAGAGTCTGTACATATGGATTGATGTCTGTCTGTCCATATTAAAATCTTGCTTAATCTTGTTTATTGCGTTGTTTATTCAGCTGGATATGTTTTGAGAATGAGTCATCATTTGATAGCATAATTTCATTAGTCATCATTTATATAAAATATTACACAATGTTATGTTCTAGTTCTTGCTGTTGCTATGTATACATATGAATTTCATCATATCTCGTAATATCAATAAAAAATTAGACTTGATGACTACTACGCGATTCTCATAGATGTATATAAGTAGAAGAAATAATGTAGATATTCATCGGTATACTCTGATATCTCAACAAGTGCTGTTGAAAGCAAAAAATTTATTAATAAACAAGTTCATAGTGTTTTTAAAAAAGAACTAAATAAATTAAATAAAATAATTAAATAAAGTTAATTGTTGCTAATTAAATAAATAGTTTGAAAACAAACAAAAAATTTAATAATAAAGAAATTTATAGTGTTTTTGAAAAAAGGATTAAATAAATTAAATAAAATAATTAAATAAATTTGATTGTTGTTTTTGATAAAAAGGATTAAATAAATTAAATAAAATAATTAAATAAATTTGATTGTTGCTAATTAAAAAATAAATAAATAAAAATGAGTTCTTCAAGCTATGTTTGTGAAATATGTCAAAAGGAATTTGCTCAACTACAACATGTGCAGATGCCAGTGTCATGTGATGTACATCCTCCAATGCCTTTATATAACCCTATTCCTTGGAACAATATGCAACAACAATATCCGGTGTCCTTTCAAGAGCTTCCAAGGACTTCGTACTATCCTACGGGGTTGAACAATCAGTTTTCAGTACCCATACAAATTCCACATCATATTCCTATTCTTCAAAAAAAAAATATTGCAACATACGGAATTTTCAACAAAAAAGATGATCTTCTGTTTGAAGACTTCGTTCTGGAAAATAAACCTATTTTCAAGGAAAGACTTGAAAAAAGTTTAGGTAAACATAATATTTTAAAATTCTGTGTAACTCTTATTGGAGAGAATATAAAAATTGTTGGTGAAGAAATTGACTTGTGTCGAATTTCACACAGAGCAAAAATGGATTTATTGTGCCTGGGAAGTAATGTAGATGAGCTAATTGAAAAACAATTCCAGGACATTCATAATAAAATGTCAGAATTCCAGGAAAGAGACTCTGGGTGGACTTTAATCAGAATTATTCGTCTAGAAATTAACATAAACAAAAGTTCACTAGTAAAAGGATCTCATTGGATAAGCACACCATTAAAACTGGCTAAAAAGCAGACCTGTATCAACATTGAAAACAATGATGATTACTGTTTAGTTGCCGCATTGGATACCTCAATAATAGAGCATAAGCAACGTTGCAGCTCATATAACATCGAAGATATTAGTGCTGATGTCATTTGCCTACAAAATGGAATTGTGGCTGATTTTACAAATTTAAAGTTCCCATTGGCATTTAAAAAACATCAAAGTATTTGAGGATAGGAATGGTGGTATAAGTGTGAACGTGTTTGGGTACGATAATGAAAAGGATGAAACAATTGGACCATTCTACAATACACAAAAAGAAAAAATAAAGCATGTCAATTTAATACTGCTGGAAGCTGGAGACATTCATCATTATATATTTATTCAAAACATATCAAGGTAAGTAAATACATATTTATGTTTGAATAACTATATACATATATAAATTTATTCCTTTTACAGACTTTTGAAAGCTCAGACAACGAAGCGCTGTAACAGACTTTTATTCTGTAATACCTGCCTACAATATCCACATAATGAATGGACTATGGACCAACACAAAACGGAATGTGGGAAAATTGTTGCTGCGTTGCCTTCTCCCGAAGATAGTATTTTGAAGTTTAAAAGATCACCAGCGGCAGATGGATTTGCCATTCGTTATATATGCAGATTTTGAATGCATACTAGAAGATATCCAAACTACTGTAAGTGACAAAACTCAAGTTATAAAGAAGCACATTCCTTGTGCCTTTATTTATTATATAAAATGTAGAGGTAATAATAGTTTAGATAAATTTAAGATATATACTGGTGAGGACGCATCTGTAAAATTTGTTGACTGGTTAATTGACGCTTGTGAAGATATTTACAATCAGTTCCTCACCAGTACGACAAAAATGAACTGCTTGACCCTTTCGGAAATATACAGTTTTCAAAATTCAATAAATTGTCACATATGTGACAAATTTCTCGGTAAAGATCGCGTAAGAGATCATTGTCATATAAGTGGTAAATATCGAGCTGCAGCTCACAATATTTGCAACTTAAAGTACCAAATTCCGAAGTTCATACCCATATATTTTCATAATTATTTATCTTATGACTCGCACCCCTTTGTTAAAGAATTAAGTAAAAAGTCGGACAATATAAAAGTCCTACCACTGAACAAAGAACTGTACTTTTCACTATCTACATTTACAAAAATGACTGACAATTGCAATCTTGAACTCCGATTTTTAGATACTATTCGTTTTATGGCTGATAGCTTAGAATCCTTAACAAATAACCTTACGGACAATGACTTTCATACGGTTAGGGCACACTTTAACAGAAAGACAGAATTTGACCTTGTACGAAGAAAGGGTGTTTTCCCTTATGAATATCTTGATTCGTTTGAAAAATTGGATGATGATCAGCTTCCATCAAGAGAAGATTTTTTTAACAAATTAAATAACAAGGAATGCTCAATTGAAGATTATGAGCATGCAATAAAGATTTGGCATACCTTTAATTGCAAAAGCCTGCGAGATTATATGGAATTATATCTCAAAACAGATGTGCGTTTGTTAGCAGACATATTCGAAAATTTTCGAAAAGTCTGTAAGGGAATTTTTAATCTAGATCCGTGTCAGTACTATACTGCTCCAGGACTATCATGGGATGCCATGTTAAAACACACGCAAATAGAATTAGAGTTGTTAACAGACATTGACATGTATAATTTCTTTAAAAAGGGAATACGCGGTGGAATGGTACAGTGCAGTAAACGATGTTCCAAAGCAAATAATAAATATTTAGATGACTTTGATGAAGACAAGCCTTCAGAATTTCTAATATATTTAGACGCAAATAACTTTTACGGTTTGGCGATGTCTGAGTATCTTCCTTATGGAGGATTCCGATGGCTGACAAATGATAAGCTGAATCTGGTTGCGAAAAGCATAGATAATAACTCACAAGATGGTTATGTATATGAGGTCACTTTGGAATATCCTTCACATCTGCATGACTCTCACAATGACCTTCCCTTCTGTGTTGAAAACAATAAAACTTTAGAATCAAACCATAAGAAATTAATTGCGGATTTTTCGCCAAAAAAACTCTTATGTAATACATTACAGAGTTCTTAAGCAATGTTTGGAATATGGTTTGATTTTAAAGAAAACGCATCGTATTCCAGCATTTAAACAATCTCCATGGTTAAAAGGTTATATTGACTTAAATACCAAACACAGAGCCACTGCTAAAAATGCTTTTGAGAAAAATTTTTTCAAATTACTCAATAATGCGTGTATGGCAAAACAATGGAGAATGTGGACAAGAGGAGAGATGTGAAAATTGTAACCAACTGGAACAGAACAAACTGTAACCATTTGGGGGCTCAAGATTGGATATTTAAATCCAATTTTCATAGTTTATCTATATTTTCTGAAGATATGGTAGCTATAGAAATGAATAGAGTCAAAACATATTACAACAAGCCCATATACTTGGGATTTTGCCTCTTGGAGCTTTCTAAATGGAAAATGTATAATTTCCATTATGGATTCATGCAGCCCAAGTTTAAAGCAAATGTATCTTTAAATTACATGGACACCGACTCATTTATATATACAATAAAAACTGACGACTTTTATGCCGACATAAAATCTGACATAGAACAAGAATTTGACATTTCTGATTACCAACAAGATAACGTATATGGTATTCCTCTTTTTTTTAACAAAAAGGTGCTGGGTATGACGAAGGATGAGAATTGTGGGAAAGTGGCAAAAGACTCCAACAAATTCTTTCGTCTAAATTCTTCTGTCTAAAATGTATTCTTTTAGCGTGCAATATGAAAATGATGGTAAAAAATCGAAGGGGGTTAAGAAATGTGTTCTTGATAAATATAATTTGGATGCGTATAGAAATTGTTTATTTAATAAGTCTATTGTTTATGATGATATGTTAACATTTAAGTCAAAAATTCATCAAATTTATACCAACCAACTAAATAAGGTTGTATTAAGTTATCAAAATGATAAAAATACTATGTGATAGTATAAATACATATGCATGGTATAATTATCGAATTGAGAAAACAAATCCAGATTATGAACTGGATATGTTGCTAATGGAAATTGATAAGCTTCAAGAAGAATGATGGATTTTTGACTTAAATGTAACTTGTTTCTGTTTATATGTAAATATTTAGTTATTAATGTTTAGTTATTAATTTTTAGTTATTAATTTTTAGTTATTAAGAAAATTTTATTTGTTATTAAAAAATTCTAATAATAAAAAATTATATAATATTATTAGTTGTTAAGCAAATTTTATTTGTTATTTAAAAACTCTAATATTGAAAAAAATTAAATAATAATAATAAAAAAATTATATTAACAACAAAAAACTAATACAATATTTGTTTTATTTTTTTCCAATTTATTCTCTATTGTTAAACATGAACCATCAAAGTTTGTTTTGCACCAAAAAAATATCTAAAAAACTACATTAAAAGAGGAGTGTCTATAGGCAGACCTGACGTCATCGAATAGAAAAAAACGCTGACGTTGTCTGAGCATGAGCAACTGCTCTGCTAGCAGAGAAAA
Source organism: Panzeria rudis (assembly GCA_956483635.1). Lineage (NCBI taxonomy): Eukaryota > Metazoa > Arthropoda > Insecta > Diptera > Tachinidae > Panzeria > Panzeria rudis. Next base: position 59,466,716 of record OY101449.1, read on the forward strand.
CAATTCTTGTTGGATCAGAACCATTCTTCTCAAGTTTTTTGCTTACTTGCAAATTTTTGTTTGTTTATAAGTTTAACTGTACTGTTAGATCCTGCATAATCTTTATTTTATTTGTGTATTTCTTGAATTTGAATTTCCCATCATTATGAAATTATATTAAGTTTTTTCTTTAAACATTTTACAAAGTCAAACAAGTTTTGATAATCTGATAAGTTATTCAATAAATTTTTAACTCAGAAATTTCTGTTATATTCCAAGGAAAAGATGATTCCTAATTATCCTTTAGAAAAAATAATACAAGACAATGAATATTTTATTTTTTTATTTTATTTATTAAATATCCTGTTCAAAATATAACACGGGTAACATCAAAATATGGACCAACACTAAAAGTTGAGATGGAAAAAAATATAATGTTTCTGCCTAAAAGATATAATACTCTGACAGATGATGAAATTAAGGACCTCTCGAATTGAAAATTTCAACTACGTCGAGAAGGTAATCAAAACTTAATCATTGAGAGTGAGCTGGAGGAATTTTTGATTCAAAATGCACAATATCCTATTTGGGAATAAATTAATTCTGTATAGCAAATTATAAATTATAAACTGATGTGTTTAGGTCTCGTGAGAGACGGACGTGTGTAATAAAGGCTCCTGCATTTAACTTAAAATTCTGGCGTAAATAAATTGTTTTTAGCCTGTTAAAAGTGAAACAGCATAATTAATATGTTTAATCTGTGCATAAATTAAATAAACAAACATTCACGTTAAAATGTATTTAATAAACTGCCAATTATATTTATTAACAAATAAATAAAAATAACATATACCTACACGCACAAATAATGAAAAGAAAGAAAATAAAAGTAACAGCAAAAAAACACTAATCATTGCCTTAACTAAGAATAACAAAAAAGAGTCATTATCTACAGCAACTACAACACAAAATTCATAATAAATACAGGAAAAAAGTTTAACAAAAACAACCAATTTAACAAAACAAATACAACATAGCATTAAAAAAAATACAGAAAAATTTAATTTAAACAAAAGTATTACAGTAAATCTGAATATTTAAATAATAAATAATATAAAATAAATGGAATCCCCCTCTATTAAACGTTCTGCTTCAAGTTCTTTTAAAAGTCAATTACCCTCCCCCGCGCTAAAATCACTAAAGGTTGATGATGGTACTGTGACTAAAATCGCTGTTACATGAAATGAAGAGCATGGCAGTTAGAATGCAATTGCATGCTAATCAATGTTTTACCCGTTTAAGTAATGAGTTAACTATAACTGAAACTAAACTTAAATAAAATCGAAAACGAAGTAAAACTTATACAAGAAAGAGCAAATGATATTGAGGACCGAATAGCATCGATTGAAAGTAAAATGTGTGTTGTTGACAAGCTAAAAAACGAAATAGATATTTTGAGAAGTGAAATAAAAGATATAAAAATAAAAGCAAAAGAAACTACAGTGCAGGACAATTCCTCAGATGCAGTAATATTTGGGTTAGGTTTTGAACAGTCAGAAAACTTAAAAAGTAAATTTAACCAAGTCTGCAGACACATTGATTTTCTTTCCCCGCAAATACGTGACATATTTAGAGTGCGATCCAAGAATACACCGGAAAATAACTCCACTGTGATAGTCAAGTTCTATACGCCGTTTGATAGAAATCGTACATTCAAAGCTTTTTCTGACAATCGCAGGCAATATAAATGTTCCGTCTCTTTGCGAGCAGCTGGTCTGGAAAGTGATAAAACGTTCCGCATATATGAAAGTCTAACAATTGAAAATAGAAAACTCCTTCAATTAGCTGTCAAAGAAAAACGTCAGGGCAAATTGCATAGTGCATTTACGTACAGAGGTCAAGTGTGTGTTCGAACCAGTAAGGGATCTGAGGCTGTGTCCATCGCCAGTATAAATCAACTAGAAGAACTATTACATTAACTTTTATTTGCTTTGGTTGTATTTTTGAAAAAACTTTATACATATATTAAATAAGTAATAACTATTAAAGAAACCAAATATTTAAACATATAAAAATTAATAATAAAATTGCGATAATTTCTTAAACCGTTTATTCATTTATTTTTTTGCCTTTTTATCTTTAACTTTACTCTATTCACTATACCTCAACAATTTGTAATTTAACATAGTAAGGCTGTTTTTTCCTTGATTTATTATGAGCTTCCCTAATGGTAGATTTGGTGTCGTCGAAAATCAATCTGCAGTGATAAATATTTTGTGTAAACAACACTCTGGTCTACATATTGTCCATTTCAATGCAAGAAGTTTGAACAGTTTAAAACTTGATCATGTCAGAAATATTTTCGAGAATTCCAGAATTGATATAATCTGTGTAACTGAAACTTGGTTTAAGAATAATATATCTGAAGTTTACTATAATATAAATGGCTATAAATTGTTGCAAGTTAGCAGAGAGAATAAAAAAGGTGGCGGTGTTGCCATATATTATAAAAGCTATCTTAAAGCTAAAATTCTTAATGTGTCTGATATTGAATGTGAGTCCAATATTGAGTTTATTAACGTTGAAATTTCTGACAATATTAACAAGATTCTTCTCTCTTGCGTTTATAATCCTAGTAACACAATTAGCGTGGAACCATTTTTTGATACGTTGAAACAATATGCCATAGACTACAACTTTTATTTTGTTTGTGGTGATTTTAATATAAACTTACTCAACAGAGATAAAACCAGCGATGATCTATTTGATTTAGTCAGCTCTGTAGGATTAGAGATTGTCAATCAACAAATGCCTACACGTTTTTCTCCTAACAATGCTCCAAGTTTACTTGATTTGTTTCTCCTATCTGACTCAAATCTTTTACTTTTATATGACCAAATCTCTTTTATCTCTGATCATGACGTAACTTTCTGTACATTAAACATAAATGTGAATAGAGTTGATACATCTCATTTTATAACATATAGGGACTATAATTCTGTTGACTATCCATCTTTATATTCTGAACTTTCTTTAGTTGATTGGACAGAGATCTGGTATCATCCATCAGTTGATGGTAAGCTTGATATTTTCTTATCTAAGATGAATGGTGCTTTTGAAAGACATATTCCATTGCGAACAGTTTTTGTCAAGAATAGATCGTGTCCTTGGTATACTCAAGCAGTGGAGCAGTCATTTCGCGATCGTAACCGAATGTATAATGCTTGGAAACGCAAACCCACATCTCTTAACAGAATAGCCCTTACTAGATCCAGAAATCGCGCCAATCTCTTAGTCAGGCAGGCAAAAAAATTATATTTTGGCCGGAGATTAAACGTATCATTACCAACACAAGAGCTATGGAAAAATATCAGGAAGTTAGGTGTCCATTCTCGTCCTGCCTGTCACCAGTACAAACTGTGTCTTTGCCTTTTCTGCTGTTTCTGAAACTGATACGCTCAATGCGATTACGAATATCCGTTCTAATGCCAGTGGCGAAGATGGTTTAGCCTTGAAATTCTTGAAGATTGTCCTACCTTTTATTGTTGGATCACTCACTCACATATTTAATCATATCATAGCTACATCTACATTTCCACATGCCACTTGCCCTAATGATTATTGGCCAATCAGTATTTTACCTGTTCTTGCTAAAGCTTTCGAGTCCCTTATATCAAAACAGATCACTGCTTACCTAGAGACTAATTCACTTTTATCTCCGTTGCAGTGAGGATTTCGTGTAGCACATAGTTGTACTACTGCAGCGTTAAAAGTTATGGATGATATTAGACCTGATTATGATGCTAATAATCTCTCGCTCATGTGTTTTCTTGATTTTTCTAAAGCCTTTGACAAAGTAGATCACTCAATACTCTGTTTTAAGCTTAAACATTATTTTGGATTTAACAGTTCTGCGTTAACCCTTTTGCAAAATTACCTTCTGGAACGGTCCCAGAAAGTCGTCATTGGTGGAAAAGTGTCAGGTCCTAGGAGAATTACCTCAGGCGTTCCTCAAGGATCTGTTCTTGGCCCCCTTATGTTCAGCATCTTTGTTAATAATATTTTTAGTGTTGTAAAATATGTTAAAATACATGCGTATGCTAATGACATTCAGCTGTACATATCTAATCTTGTTCGCCTTCTTGAGGATATGGTTTTAGGTAAAGTGCTTTCCAACAGCTATAGATTCCATCGCTTTATTATGTCGAATTGCTTCATCAAGCTGATTTTTTGCATTCTTTGTCGCATTTACAGCCTTAGCTATAGTAGCACCTCCAGTCGTTAGACTACCAATTGCACCCAGTGCAGTTAAAATCGGTATTAGAGGTAAAAAACCACCAATTTTTGGTACATTTATTATGCGTGGTATTATGACATGTGATTTTCTTCCTTTTAATGTTTTGTTGATAGCTTTACGTGCTATTTTAATAGCATTGTTAATATCTAAAGGTTTTTTCTCCTTTAATATTTTTGTTGCATTTAATTTAGGTTTCTTAACATTTTTCTTTTTCTTCACACCAATGCCAAATTTTTTTTTGGTTTTCATAGCGTTATTAAGCATATATGCAAATGATTTTTCTGCAAGACTACTATCTTTTGATAAAACTCGATCCGAAGCTGAATTTTCAAGAATTTTATCAGCTTGATGTCTGATATTTAAATCTTTATTTTTAGAATAAGCTATGTCGTGATTTTTACAGGCAGAGTCCAATAAATTGATTCCTTTATCACCTCGATTTAAACGTTTTTGTAGTTTAGTTCCAGGTCCACAGTATTGATATCCAGGAAGATGAAGTTCAACAGGAAGAGAGTTTATTATTTTATCTAGTAAACCTGCTCCAACGAAGGTGTTTTTATGACTAAATGACTTTTGATAATGTATAACCATCTTATTTATATATTTTTTCTATAACAAAAGGTAACAACATGAATTGCATTTAGTTATAAAAATGCAGTTAATAAAACAACATAAAAATATTTTAGTTCGAAACATTGATGAATCATCGAACATCAGTTCAAAAATAAAACACAATTCACTCTTACCAAATTCTATTCGTGCTCTACTAGTGGGACCATCAAATTGTGGAAAGACTAATGTTATGATTGGCTTACTAAAAAGTCCTAATGGACTAAAGTTTGAAAACATCTATTTATACTCAAAATCACTATATCAGCCGAAATATGAATACTTGAAGAGATTAATTACACCTATTAAAGGAATGGGATATTACACATTCACCGAAAATGAATAAGTTATTCCCCCTGACAAAGCTAAAATTAATTCATTTATGATATTTCATGATGTTGCATGTGAGAAGCAGAATAATATACGAGCTTATTTTTGTATGGGACGACATAGGGATGTTGATTCATTGTACTTGTGCCAAACTTATACCAGAATTCCCAAGCATTTAATAAGAGACAATGCGAATATGATTATAATGTTTAAACAAGATGAGACATGTTTATAGGGATCATGTTGCCAGCGATATGAGTTATGCAAGGTTTCATGAAATTTGTCGATTGTGCTGGAAGGATAAATATGGATTTTTGATGATAAGAAAAGATAATGATTTAAACAATGGGCGCTACAGAAAATTATTCGATTATTTCATAACAATATAAATTGCTCTACATAAAAGAAAAACTTTAGTACATAATCTGGTTTTAACCATAATACATCTACATAGCTCTTGAAATATCAACTATACCTGATATAATTATCTACCTACTAAGCTGATCTGATCTGATACCTAATAAGCTGATCTGATACCTAATAATCTGATCTGATAACCTGATCAGGTACCTAATAAGCTGATCTGATAACCTGATCAGATACCTAATAAGCTAATCTGATACCTAACAGGCTGATCTGATAACCTGATCTGATACCTAATAACCTGATCAGATACCTAATAAGCTGATCTGATAGCTGGAAAATAGATGAACAAATTTTTAAAGATTAGGTTGCGACAAGAAGTGTCCTGAAGAAAAAGCTTCGTAGTATAAAAACGGGCGAAATAGACACACGTGAACAACTAAAAGATACATTTAAACCTATAACAGCTCCTTTAAACAAATTTATAAATAATTCTAATAATATCAATGGAATTATCGAAAAAGAAAAGAATGAGATGAAAACAGCAATTGAACATAATAACAGCTCTAATCATCTTAAGAAACCATCAATTAAGTTGGAGACAAGTACACCAAAGAAACTTGTAGAAGAATCAATATTTGATAGAAGCAACTCACTTGCTGATCCTAATGGTGAAAGTACTATTGATAATAATGATGATGATAATGACGATTTTTACTCTCAAAATTCAAATGCTGAAGAGAGTTACACTGACTTATCTGTTTTGGAAGGAAGAAATGAATTAGATACTAACTATGGTCCACATAAAGATTTCAATAATGAATGGAAATTTGGTGATAGTAAGCTCAAATTAAATGAAAACAAAATACGTGTTGGTAGTCAAATATGGGCTCTAACACCAGGACTATTTTCTCTAATGTTTCATAAAATACCAAAAAAACTATGATAAATATGAACTAGAACTCTACAAAAAAAATTTTAATTAATACAAATGCGTACAGATGAGACTATAAACCTGATGGACAAATCAAGGGAACGAAAGCCTATAAATATAAACATATTATTAAAAAGATGTTTAAAGATAAAAAGCAACAGACTTTATCAAAATTAATACCAAATAAGACAATATCTAATAAATAAATAAATAAAATAAGTATGTCTGTTGATAAGTTTGGACATTATCTAAACGATACAAGCAATATAATTTCATTGAAAAATGCCCCTAAAATGTTGGGGCTGTTTATGGATGCGAACAACAACATCGATGTCCAAAACAAAAGAATCAAAAATGTGACAAAAGCTGTGGAAGAAAACGATGTTATCAATAAATTGTTTCTGCAAACTCAAATCGAAGAAATAGAACACAAGCTATTAAAATACTTTAAGGAAGATAACAACAATATTCATGATACTCTAAGAACTCAAATCGAAATGCTACAACATGCAATAATATTACAGTTGGAAGAGAATAAGAAAATGCAAGAAACAATTTTAAAATCAAAAAATTTTTGGAAGACGGATATCTACAAAAATTTGTTGAAAGTATACAAAAGAAAAGTTAATGAGAAGATTTATAGATTTGAAAATTACATGTTTGTGTCAATAGCTAAAAGTGTATCAAATAGATCACAACACATCGAAAATAATTCTTAATACTAAAAAATTACTTCAAAAAGAATTTTAGTAAATGAACTCCATAAACGAGCTCGAAAATCTTTTTTACGTCGTAGAGTTGTGATGAAAGCAATATATGATCTTTGGCAAGCTGATTTAGTTGAAATGGGATATTATTCTATGGACAATAAAAATTATAGATTTTTGTTAACTGTAATTGACACATTCTCCAAATTTGCATGGGCAGTACCACTTAAAACCAAAACTGCACTTGAAACAACCCAAGCCATGTCAGATATTTTTCAATTGGGACGAGTACCAAAAAACCTACAAACAGAAGATGGTAAAGAATTTTTCAATAAAGACTTTGGAAAATTGATGGATAAATACAACATTGATGACTATTCAACGTATAGCAGAATGAAAGCATCAATAGTAGAACGATTTAATGGAACATTAAAAGGGATGATGTGGAAAGAATTTAGTTTTAATGGTACATACAATTGGCTTGATATCTACAAAGATCTATAAGAAGCATATAACAGAAAAGTTCATCGTACCATTAAAATGGCTCCAATTAAAGTCAACTCTTCAAATGAGAAAAAATTATTGAATACAGTATACAGTCATTTGAAAATGTATAAAATATCGAAATTTAATGTTGGTGATCATGTGCGCATAAGCAAATATAAGCATATTTTTGAAAAAGGTTATACTCCAAATTGGACAACAGAAATTTTCACAATTAAATCTATTCAAAATACATATCCCACAACATACATATTAAAAGATTATCGTGGAAATCCTATTAAAAGTGGATTTTATGATGAAGAACTTTTAAAAACAAGATTTCCTAATACATATCTAGTTGAAAAGATTATTAAAACCAGAGGAGCCGAAGCATTTGTTAAATGGTTAGGATTTAGTAACGATCACAATTCATGGATAAGTAAAGATGAAATATTATTGTTGAAACATTATCAGCAATTATTATACATACATACTTAATAATGTTGGGGTTCTTTATGGATGCGAACAACAACTGCGATGTCCAAAACAAAAGAATCAAAAAAGTGGCAAAAGCTGTGGAAGAAAGCGTTGTTATCAATAAATTGTTTCTGCAAACTCAAATCGAAGAAATAGAACTCAAGCTATTAAAATACTTTAAGGAAGATAACAACAATATTCATGATACTCTAAGAACTCAAATCGAAATGCTACAACATGCAATAATATTACAGTTGGAAGAGAATAAGAAAATGCAAGAAACTATTTCCAAAATCAAACAATTTTTGGAAGACGGATATCTACAAAAATTTGTTGAAAGTATACAAAAGAAAAGTTAATGCGAAGATTTATAGATTTGAAAATTACATGTTTGTGTCAGTAGCTAAAAGTGTATCAAATAGATCACAACACATCGAAAATAATTCTTAATACTAAAAAATAACTTCAAAAAGAATTTTAGTAAATGAACTCCATAAACAAGCTCGAAAATCTTTTTTACGTCGTAGAGTTGTGATGAAAGGAATAGATGATCTTTGGCAAGCTGATTTAGTTGAAATGGGAAATTATTCTATGGACAATAAATGTTATAGATTTTTGTTACCTGTAATTGACACATTCTCCGAATTTGCACGGGCAGTACCACATAAAACAAAAACTGCACTTGAAACAACCCAAGCCATGTCAGATATTTTTCAATTGGGACGAGTACCAAAAAACCTACAAACAGATGATGGTAAAGAATTTTTCAATAAACACTTTGGAAAATTGATGGATAAGTATAACATTAATCACTATTCAACGTATAGCAGAATGGAAGCATCAATAGTAGAACGATTTAATAGAACATTAAAAGGGATGATGTGGAAAGAATTTAGTTTTAATGGTACATACAATTGGCTTGATATCTACAAAGATCTATAAGAAGCATATAACAGAAAAGTTCATCGTACCATTAAAATGGCTCCAATTAAAGTCAACTCTTCAAATGAGAAAAAATTATTGAATACAGTATACAGTCATTTGAAAATGTATAAAATATCGAAATTTAATGTTGGTGATCATGTGCGCATAAGCAAATATAAGCATATTTTTGAAAAAGGTTATACTCCAAATTGGACAACAGAAATTTTCACAATTAAATCTATTCAAAATACATATCCCACAACATACATATTAAAAGATTATCGTGGAAATCCTATTAAAGGTGGATTTTATGATGAAGAACTTTTAAAAACAAGATTTCCTAATACATATCTAGTTGAAAAGATTATTAAAACCAGAGGAGCCAAAGCAATTCTTGGATAAGTAAAGATGAAATATTATAGTTTAAACAATATCAGCAATTATTATACGTACTTAGTACTTAAGATTATAATGTAAATTTAAAATTAAAAAGATGAAATAAATATGTAAATCCTTTTTATAAAAAATTGTGTGTTAAACTTTATTTATTCGTAATCAGACAGTCATAATGTCGATAACACTTACTCTAAGCTCCAACTCATCAGAGTTATCTGCTAATTACTTCCCACCTATTCATTTAAATGGGGCATATGAATGTGCTCTAACTGATTTTCATTCATATAATAGCATACACTGAAAATAATCCATGCAACATTTTACGAAAAAAACTTCCGTAGTGACTTTTTTCGTAAAATATACGAAACTTTCGTATATATTACGAAAAAACATTTAGGCAATAATTTTTTAAATTTACGAAAGTAACGAATACCTTTCGTAAACATTTTTCCTTGTTAAAAAATATATTTGAAATAAGAAAAATATCAAAATATTTTTTTATAAATTGACGTATTTTTCAGATGTAAGTAAATAAAACTAATTTTTAGCTCTAATAAAAAAAGTAGAAAGTGGCTCAGTGGGTAGAGTACATGACTTGAAATATGAAAATTGCGAGTTCGTGCCCCGGTTGAGCCATACTTTTTTTCACTTTTATTTTTTGATTATTTTCGTACATAGCGTATATTTTACGAAAGAATTTCGTGGTGCGAAACTACGAAATATTTCGTAATACATACGAGCAGTTTCGTGCATATGTTGCATGGAATTTTTTTGTACCGAATGTTGATGTCTATAACAATTTGTAGGTGAAAATGTTATTGAAATACCAATTGGATCTTATGAATTGAATGATATAGTTGATTATATAGAGGAACAATATAAACGCTACAATCCAGAAAGTAGAATTTTAGTAGAAGCCAATAACAATACAATGCAACTTAAAGTCAACAGCTCTAAGGATGCAATATATTTTAATAAAGAAAATACAATTGGAAAACTCTTGGGATACAATAGTAAAATCCTAACTCCAAACGTAGATCATTATTCTGATCTTCCAGTTAATATTTTCAAGGTGTATGTGTTGCGAATTGAAAGTAGTATCGCTGTTAATACATATATGAATAATTCCAAGGCGCATACACTACATGAATTTCCGATTAATGTGCCTCCAGGCTATAAAATAGATGAGATACCTGGAAATCTCATCTATTTACCGGTGAACTCCAGAGAGATATTTGGAACGATTTTCCGTCATCCCACGTCAAATTTGGTTTGTAAACAGACCGGTTTCGGCTATGTGCCATCTTCAGTGTTCCATTGAATACTCAATAGAACACTGAAGATGGCACATAGCCGAAACCGGTCTGATTACAAACCAAATTTGACGTGGGATGACGGAAAATCGTTCCAAATTCAAAAAAACCCCGTCGGAAGAAAAACACAACACTCCAGAGAGATAAGTTCACTAGCTCTACGAGTAGTTGATCAGCACGGCGATTTAATTAATTTCCGAGGAGAGGAAATAACAATACGAATTCATTTAAGACCAACTAAATAATGCTAATATTCAAATCGAGTATATCACAGAATATAGCAACAACAACACCATCAGCATATGAACCTAAAATATTATTACGACCTAAACCACAATTAAAGAGGTCAATTCATCAAAAAACTCTAACGACAGCAAACAAAAATTTTCTCAAGTCATTGAATTTTAAATTGAAGGCAAAATGAGTTCAATAATAAATGTCTTAGATAAACCCTTATCTGATGAAAATGTAATCAAAAAGGACTATCATACAAATGTGCCATACCTACAATCCTACAACAATAATGATGAAATTCGCATTTCAATTCAAAATCAAGATTTGTATGTATTACCTACTGAAAGTTATATATATGTTGAGGGATCTGTTGTAGATGAGAAAACCTCCACATCTACAGACAACTTTAAATTAAAACACAACTTTGTTGCATATCTCTTTGATGAAATTCGTTATGAACTTAATGGTATTGAAATTGATCATACAAGATATTTAGGAGGTACCAGTACCATAAAAAATTTGATTTCTTTATCACCAACGGAAAGCACTGGAATGCAGAATGCTGGCTGGAATAAAATTGATGATTTAAAACTTGTTAATGGATATTTTAACTTTTATGTACCCTTAAAAATGCGTTTGGGTTTCGCTGAAGACTACAATAAAGTCATACTAAATGGAAAACATGAATTGATACTCTTGCGTAATAAGAACGATGAAGATCTGGTACACTCGAGCGTTTCCACGGAAAAAGCAAAACTTTCAATTTCACTCGTCTCATGGAGAATTCCACCTGTACAATTATCTGATTTTAGCAAGTTGAATATGATAAAAATTATTAACAATAGTGCTTCTATACCGATGGCATTCCGTAGTTGGGATTGTCATGTTAATCCACAACTTAATACAGGAACAAGTCATATCTGGAATGTTAAATTAGCTGCAAGTAGAGAACGACCCCGTTTTGTATTGATCGCTTTTCAGCAAGAAAATAAGTTTGTTCATTGTGACCTGACAAATTTAGAAGTACATTTAAATTCAGTATCATATCCATATGCTGACCTAAGTATCAAATTTAAGAATGAACGCTATGCAATTCTATATGATATGTATCTAAGATTTCAACAGAGCTATTACATGAGAGAATCTCAACCGCTTCTAACTGCTCAAGAATTTAAAAATAATGCACCGATTATTGTAGTAGATGTCAGCCATCAAAACTAATCGCTCAATAACGGACCAATTGATATAAAAATTGAATTTGAAACAGCTACAAATATTGCATCAAAGACATCAGCTTACTACATTCTTATTGATGATCGCATAATTGAATATGTACCCATAAAAGGACAAGTCCGAAAAGTCTTATAAATTAAACAATATGGATGATAATATAGTTTGTATAGATATGCAAGGATTCAAAAGCGATTCTAATGATTTCATCGCAAAAGAAGTAGCGATCGTTTTCAACAACAACAACAATGAAGCCATAAATTGTGTTTACATTTAAAATGTAGTTGTGGTTTTTTAAGCATGTCCGTCCACCAATTGACTGGTGGAGGGTTTGTATATTTCCAGAATGTGGTTATGGAAGTGTGAGAGGGGGGGTGTGTTAAGTTTCAATTAATATGTATGCATATACATACGTACATACAATAAGCGTTTGCTTTTTGTTTATATTTTTTTATTTTTGTCAAGTGGGGGTATTTTTTTTTGAATCAAATAATCGCATGATCGTTTGGATTTGTAGTTGTGTTGCTTAGTATGACAGATGGTCTGAAATGTTTGTTTACGTTAAATATGCCTGCTTAATCTTGTTGGTGTTTTGGTTTATTCAGATGGATGTGTTGGAGAATGAGTCATCATCCTAATTTTAGTTTGTTGGTGGGGATTGGTTAGAGGTTCTGTTTACATGTGGATTGAGGTCTGTCCGTGAGAATATAAATTTTGTGTATGTCATATGTTCGTAGCTTGATGTTTTTTCAATTTGTTAGTGTGAGTATGGGGGGGCGTGAGAATTTCTGTCTGTGGGAATTTCTATATGTCTGAATGTGTGAATTTGAGGCTGTCCATGATTTGGAGGTATGTTGTTAAAATAGTTTGAATTGTTTTTGTAGGTGACATGTGATGTACATATGTAGTATAAAATTTTCTCATGTATGTGACCTTCCCTATTTTTTATATGTTTATACTAAAATCCGTTTGATTATATCTGTGTTTTATAATACTGTGGTCGACGAAATTTTTTTATTTTGTCCAGCTTATCTTTGTTCTATGTATGTTAAATTCAATTTGTTTATATTTAAAGTTTTAAAATGTTTTGTTTCTATTTTATTAAGCATGTCCGTCCATTTTTGACTCAACGTCAGTCGGTTGGTGAACGGTGTGTATATTTTCATTATGTGGTTATGGAAGTGTGAGATGGGAGGAGGAGCTGTGTTAAGTTCTACTAATTATTAAGTTCTACTAATTATTCTGAGAAATTTGACAATATGTGTACATACATACAAATAAGTGTTTGCTCTATGTTTGTATTAATTTTTTTCAAGTGAGAACTTTTGTTTTTTTGTTGCAAAATATTCGCATGATCGTTTGGATTTTTAGTTGTGTGTAGCTAATAAATATGCTGATATATTTTAATTATATTTCAAATTATTGTGATTTTTATATTGTCTTATCAAAGTACAGATCAGTTGATCAATAGGTATAAAGCAGTAAGGGACAAAATAGTCAAGATGAAAGCATCTATAACCTTTTTAATCCGTTGCCGAAATACAGGTATAATCCCAAATTTTATTAGGAATAATACTATAAATATTTTTAATCTTTTTGAGCAAAATGGAGTCCCGATAATTTAGCGAACACTATCAAGATACTTTGAGTTTTTGCGCAACAAAATCTTAAACTTGGCAATTAAACAGAAGCATGAACTATTGAAGCAATTGTCAAAAGAAATAAAATGGATTAAAACTTATTTAAGATATTATTTTTCAAGAGACGAGTTTATCACATTTATTGAGCATCAAGATAGATTATCGACAATTCTACACTTAAAGGTAAGAGAGATACATAAGAAAAAGTTCAATTGTCTTGTTAGAGTGCAGAACAGAGATCTAGATATAAAAAAAACAAGAGGTGGTTTATAAATAAATCAAATATTAACATACCCACTGAGGTACAATGGGTTCTATCTTTAGGGCAAAAACATGCACTTCCGGTCAGGAAGGATGATATCCCGGTTATGAAAATAATAGCTGATGATGAAAATTGTATACAGACTTTGACAGATAAGGAAGAACAGGAAATAGCAAGGAATAAGTTTATGGACATTATTAGTGGTAATTTGATTAGAGAACGATTGACTAATAGGGATAAATTTATGTTAGATAAAGTAGATATAACTAACAGATTTTTAAGAAATAATAGCAACTTACTTATTTTAAATGCTGACAAGGGGAATACCACTGTGGCAATCAATAAGTGTGATTATGTTTCTAGAATGGATAATATAGTGGGTGATATTGCCACATATAAATTATTGAATAGAGACCCAACAACAAAATTACAGACGATGAATAATAGTGTGGTTGACGAGCTTTTCAGATCTAAAATTATTACTTTTTTAGAAAAGAACAGACTGAAAACTAAAATATCTTTAGCACCTAGATTATATGGAGTACCGAAACAATATCCTCTGAGACCAATATGTTCATTTGTAAATTACCCATCGTATGAACTTTGTAAGTATATGACTAACATTCTTAAAAGAATAATTGAAAACTCTAAATATAATGTAAAGGATTGTTTACAATTTAGAGAAAGGATAAAAAACTTAAAGATAAAAAATGATGAAAAGTTAATTTCTTTTGACGTTGTATCTCTGTTTCCGAGTATACCAATAGATATTGCTCTAAATATTGTTGAATATAAATGGGATATAATAAAAACATATACTAGAATTGAAAAGAATCTTTTTATGCGTATTCTAAATGTTTGTATAACAGATAATAGGTATTTTAAATATGATAAAAGTATCTACATGCAACAAAAGGGACTTCCATTGGGATCTCCAGCTTCACCGATTATGGCAGATATTGTTGTGGAAAAATTATTAGATTGTTCTATTGAAAAATTAACTGTTAAGCCAAAAATTATCACAAAATATGTTGATGATCTTTTTTGCATTGCCTCAGATAATTCAATTAATAGTATTTTGACAACTTTTAATTCATTCCATAATTATATAGAATTTACAATTGAAAAAGAATGTAATTCTATGATTCCTTACTTGGATACGTTAATAATAGGAAGAGATAATAGTTTATTGGTAAATTGGTATCAGAAACCAACATCTTCTGGTCGTCTTATTAATTATTATTCAAAATACCCAAAAAGAATTATAATTAATACGGCTAAGAATTTAATAGAGAGAATATTAAAAGTTAGTGATAGGGAATATAGAAAGAATAAAAAATATTTTAAGTAATAATAATTATCCAAATCAACTGATCTGTACTTTGATAAGAGAATATAAAAATCACAATATTTTGAATACAAGAACAATTCCTGAACCTTAAATATACAAATCACTAACTTATGTACCTCTTATATCTGAGAGATTAGAAAAGTAAAAAATTTATGATCATAAGAAATATGTAATGGCACATAAAATGTATAACACATTAGGTACATTATTTAGTAACACAAAAGATAGGATAGATAAACAAGAAATGTCTAACTTAGTTTATAAAATACCATGTGGTGGAAACGACAACGAGAATTGTAATAAAGTATATGTAGGTACAACTAAAAACAAACTGAAGAGTAGAATTTCAGGACATAAATCAGACTATAAATATAGAAACACTACATCAACACAAAAAACAGCTTTATCAGAACATTGCGCAAATACTAATCATTGTCCTGATTTTAAAAATACAGAGATTTAATGTACAGAAAATAATTATAAACGCAGATTAATGCTAGAAATGTTACAAATTAGCAAAGTAAAAACTACACAACGGATTAACTATAAAATAGATACAGCAAATGTAGCACACAATTAAAGATATTTAGTAACAGAAGCAGGAAATAAGATAATTTTGTACGATATGTTATGTTATATGTTGTATATTTTATTGTTATGTTATTTTCTTTACTTTACATAATGAAAGAACTATTATTTATTTTGACGCCTTAAAGTATGTTTTAAAAAATTTTTCATTTTAAAATACTATTTGTAGCAGAAAATATTTTTTCAAAACAACTTTTAATTATTATTTAAATATTATATCCCTGAAGAAGCTAACCATTGTTGTCAGCGAAATATTGGATTTAATAAAACTATTATTGCTTTTTACAAAATAATTGGATCTTAAGCTTGGATAAATCAGACTAAATAAAATATAAATGTATAGAAAAATAAAAATAGACAACTGTTTTTTATTTCAAATGCACTACAACTAAATGCTGAGTAATGAAATTATGTTATCAAATGATGACTCGTTCTCAAAACATATCCAGCTGAATAACCAAAGCAATAAACAAGATTAAGCAAGATTTTAATATGGACAGACAGACAGACATCAATCCACATGTACAGACTCTTTATGTAAACACAAACCTCTAACCAACCCCCACCAACAAACAAATATTAGGATGATGACTCACTCTCCAACACATCCACCTAAATTTTTTTTCGGTTATATGTATTTATTTATTGTATCTTAAATAAAATTGAACTAACAATAAGTAATCAAATCTTAACTCTAAAATTTTAATTTTTAAGTCCAGCCAATGCCAGACAAAAATATTTGTTTCAGCGGTTGGTTGTTTGGTTGTTTACGTCTCTCGTGTTCGGCTGAGAGCAAGAGTGTCCCTCCTTCTCAGCCGAGTGTGGCCTTTAAAGTTAATGATGTTTCGGGCTAGGGGATTTGGGTGCAACTCAAGTCTTTTTATGTTTCTTGTCACGTGTTTAGAAAACACTGTTTTAACCGGCGGCACATCTAGGTCTTTATGAATTCGCTTGTTTCTGACATACCATGGGGCTGCTATAATCGTACGGAGTATTTTATTTTGTTGCCTTTGAATTTTTTTCAACATTTGATGCCGAGGCAGTGCCCCATAACTGGATTCAATGGGTTGCGGAGGGCTTTGAAAATTACCTTCTTTAACAACAAATTTTCGCTCATCTAAGTAGCTTTCTAAAAGTTTAAGGATGTTTTCGGGTAGGTTTTGCTTTAGTTTATGTATTAAACCTGCGTGCCATACTTTATCAAATGCCTGAGAAACATCGATGAAGAGCGCAGAACAATATTTCTTTTCTTCGAAGGGGTTTCTAACCACGTTCACGAGTCTATGTGTTTGTTAAATCGTTCTATGTTGTTTCCTAAGACCGAATTGGTGGTCTGGAATGCATCCAGTACGATTCAGTGTGGGTGTTAGCTTACTCATAAGTAGCTTTTCAAATAGTTTTGACATGTTAGACAACAGGCTCATAGGCCTATAGGACTCCACCTTCGTATGATCTTTGCCTGGTTTAGGTATCCTGGTAATCAGTGAAACCTTACATTCTGCGGGATAGCATTTGAGGCGCAAAATACTGTTAAAAATAAATAGAATTATCCGTTTTGCAGTATAGGGTAGCTCTAAGAGCATTTTATTGCTTATTTTATCAGCGCCTGGGGCTTTTTTCGAGTTTAAGCCCGCAATATAGTGTTCAATCTCACGAATGTTGAACATTAAAGTAACATCTGGTATAGCGAGGACTGGTGGCAGCTCAACTATAGCATGAGACTTATTTGGAGTAAATACTTTCTGCAAGTGGTTTACAAACAGACTACCTTTTTCAGCGTCAGTTCTTGCCCAGTCTCCATTCGAAGCTCGCAATAGACGCTTATATATCACTGGTCTTTTGAGGCCTCCGGCTGCTCTCCATAGCGAATAGTCTGTTTGAGGTGTTGCGTCGAGCCCATTTAGAAAGTTTTGAAGAGAAGCGGTTTTTTGATATTCTAGTAGAGTTTTCAGCTGTTTAGTACATTCCTTCAGCCTAGATTTTAGCTGAGGGGATCTGTAGCGTTGCCATTCTCTACGAGCTCTTCTTTTTTCGGATAAAAGCTGTTCTACATCTGCTGAAAATTTTTTATTATATCTCACCTGAAGATTTGTAGTAGTAGCATTTAGAGCAGCTTGTTTAAGGTTTGCCTCAAACATTCTAATAGAGTCATCTATGTCTGCAGGCGTTTTGAATGGAATATTTTCTGGGCAATGAGCACTCAAATATTTTTTGTATTTCAACCAATTTATACGTGTGGTTGTCATCGTTAAATTACAAGTGTGTGAATATGTTGTATGTGAATATATAGTGACAATAGTTGGTGAGTGATCTGAAGACAAATCTAAAGATGCTTCAACTTGGATCATTTCGCTGGGCACACCCTTTACTACTCCAAAATCAATAATATCAGGTATTTTTCGGCGATCTGTTGGCCAGTAAGTTGGCTGCCCACTTGATATAACATTTAACCGCATTTTTGAAATTGTGTCAAACAAAACGCGACCCTTTGGCGTGATGAGGCGAGATCCCCAGAATGTGTGCTTAGCGCTGTAATCACCGGCGGCCAAAAAGCGTGGGCCTAGTGAATTAAAAAATCTACTATACTGATTTTCTGTAATAGAGTACCTGGGAGGAAAATAAATTGATGAAATCACCAGGTTTTGATGAAAAACTTCAATGCTGATGTTAGTTGCTTGAAGATAGTCTTCACAATGATCACTTATTAAGTAGTGTTTTAATCACGATTTTATTAGTATACCCGAGCCACGACAAGCTCTACCTTGGGGGTCCTTTGTGTCGTAGAGAGTATATCCGTTGATTTTAAAAAAACTTCTAGCAGTCAAGTGCGTCTCAGAGATAAGCATAACATCAATTTATTTATCCATCATGAAGTATTCTAGTTCGTTTTTATGTTGGCGGATGCCGTTTGCGTTCCAGAAACAGATTTTAAAGTTCATGGTTTGTTTAATGCAGCCTGCAATAATGTAGACTGCATGTTCAACACTTCCTGCATCATGCAGGTCATGTGGGTTGTAAAAAAATTTACGGTTTGTATTAAATTTTCTATTGAAGCCTCAAGTCGATCAAAATTGAAACCACTGTTTTCGTTGGCAAGAGGCCGTTTTTGAGCTGTGGGCTGGTTAGACTTCAAAGCATTAGCGTAGGATAACTGGCTGTTTGGTATGTTTTGCGCTATGGGCTGGTTAGCCTTAAAAATGTTGGCGTATGAAGGCCGGTTTGTAGCTGGTTGGCGTAACT
Source organism: Panzeria rudis (assembly GCA_956483635.1). NCBI lineage: Eukaryota > Metazoa > Arthropoda > Insecta > Diptera > Tachinidae > Panzeria > Panzeria rudis. Next base: position 59,486,073 of record OY101449.1, read on the forward strand.
GGGGATAGTTTGTATTGTCGAAAGTATTAGGTTGAGCATAGGTGTGATTACGTCTGTTAGACAAAGACTGCTTAACATATACATAGACAGGGCAGCCCCTGTAGTTTGCAATTGCTACACTTTTTAATTTTGGTAACTCGTCGGTGCAGCAAATATCTTAAGCTGTAAATGGGGTGTACTTCATTCTTTTTTAATTTCATATCACCTGGTTCCATTTCCACACGAAATAGTGGTTGGGGAACTCGCTCTCTATTTTTAATATTAGTAAAATTTTTTACTTTAAAATTATTATTTAGTAGACCCGCTTTTACCTCTTCTGGATCCACGTATGAATCGATGCCTTTTATCACTACCTGGAGGCCTTTTGCACTTTTTAATTATTAGGTGTAAACATTTTTATTTTTTGTTTCAAACTCCGAAACTACTGAGCGGTATTGATTTTCTTCATTTATTTGAATTTTTGTTTCATTAATCGCTCCGCATTTTATCGGGATCACGTAAAACGCCTCTTCACCGATTAATTGTACTAGCCTTTTAATTAGCTCATTTCAGTTTTTCTCTCTTAAGTATATTGGGGGCGGCTTGCTTGACCTGACAATGGTGATTTCGTCTTCGTCGTTTTGTAGAAGTGAAAACCGGTTTTCAGAGAGCGCCGCAGTTTCTAGGGGGACACTTTCTGTCGTTTTTTCTTTTTCAGCTTGATGTTGGCTAATGTTGTTGGCACTTGTGCTTTGCTGTGAAGCTGGTATCAAAAAATTTACTTTTATATTATGGTCCGTCATAGACATTGAATTTGAGCGTACCCGTGTACGCAAGTGTAAATTTTTGTTTACTGGGTTATCACATTCTGCAGCAACAACAGTAACGTAAGCATTTCTGTTGTTTGTTGTTGTATTCGTACTCATTTGGTACGAATACCAAATATATTTGTTGTTTGTGTGCCTACTTGCTTATAATTATAATTTACTTTACAAAAAGAAATGAAAAATGTATAGGTACGTAAAATATTAAACGAAACGGTGTTTGTTAATACTTTGTTGGTGCGAATATTTGTCTTTTTTTTTAAGTATTATATGTGAATTTTTATATTGTTTATTTTGTTCACCGACGGCAAATTAATGCTTGTTTCTACTTCGAGAGTAAGTTGTGAACTAATCCACCTGAATAAACAAAAAAAAAGCAACTAGATTAAGCATGCATATTTAACGTACACAAACATTTCAGACCATCTGTCATACTAAGCAACACAACTAAAAATCCAAACGATCATGCGATTATTTGATGCAAAAAAAATACCCCCACTTGACAAAAAATATTATAAACAAAAAGCAAAGGCTTATTGTATGTACGTATGTATATGCATACATATTAATTGGAACTTAACACCCCCCTCTAACACTTCCATAACCATATTCGTAACACCCCCCTCTAACACATAACCACATTCTGAAAATATACAAACCCTCCACCAGTCAATTGGTGGACGGACATGCTTAAATAAACACAACTACATTTTAAATGTAAACACAAGCACCACAAAAAATTATCAAGAACAAAAAAATAATAATAGCCACACAATAAACCCCGTAGGAACCCAAGTCGACTTTTTTATCTACATGTTTGGTGACGTTGTCAACAAATTGTCCACACTCTTTATTCTACCTATAATGGACAGAGAAGTTTTTGACAGCCTCTCTAGTGCGACCTCCAATGTCTCAATATATATTAGAACCATCTAGTTTATACTCAATCACTTGTTCCTAGGTCACTATCTCAACACAACCCACGAAGCAACGGAAAACATCCAGGGTCTATGGTAGGAATCGAACCCCACGACCTCTCTACTGACAGGCTAACATCGCTACCACTCACCCACAGAGACACCCATATCCGAAATTCATATAACACAAAACATTATCTATAATATAATTTCACACTAACACTCATCATTAACTCAATAATAATTCATCACAATTCTTTTAACAACATTTTGCCTACAGGGCACTTTCATCTTTTTTTCCCACGCATGTCAAATTACACATTTGTTTATTTAATAATTAAAATTTCAAATTTTAATTACCCAAATTTTAAAATTTTAATTGGTCCCAGACGTACTGTTCCCTACTACTATCTCCTTTTTGAAGTCGGAGAACTGAATCATCCAGTTCTTTAGGACTCAGCGAAATGTGTTTGGGTCGAAATTCATTTTGCGTTTTTGTATTATTTATGAATCTGAGTACGTAACCCAAAACCTTCTGTAAAGTTTTAAAGGAATTTTTGTGGTGAATTCCGTATATAAGGCTACTGTCGTTTAATACCATAGTTATAGTAACAGGAACCTCCTCCTTTTTCTCAATGTCATTGGCAATTTTTTTTTTCGGTTACATGTATTTATTTGTAGTATCTTCAATAAAATTGAACTAACAATAAGTAATTAAATCTTAATTCTAAAATTTTAATTTTTAAGTCCAGCCAGTGCCAGACAAAAATATTTGTTTCAGCGGTTGGTTGTTTGGTTATTTACGTCTCTCGTGTTCGGCTGAGAGCAAGAGTGTCCCTCCTTCTCAGCCGAGTGTGGCCTCTAAAGTTAATGATGTTTCGGGCTAGGGGATTTGGGTGCAACTCAAGTCTTTTTATGTTTCTTGTCACGTGTTTAGAAAACACTGTCTTAACCGGCGGCACATCTAGGTCTTTATGAATTCGCTTGTTTCTGACATACCATAGGGCTGCTGTAATCGTACGGAGTATTTTATTTTGTTGCCTTTGCATTTTTTCTACATTTGATGCCGAGGCAGTGCCCCATAACTGGATTCCGTAGGACCAAGATGAACACCGAGATATTTTACTTCAATGTGTTGAGGTATAGTTTGGTTATTTATTTGTATAGGTGGACAGGTTTCTTTGCACAATGTAAAAGTAATGTGTAGACATTTTTGTTCGTTAATTTTTATCCGCCATTGTTTTAGCCATTGTTCCAACTGGGGTATATAATCTAGCAAATTGCGGGTGGCTTCTTGATGGCTTTTGTGAACACTTAGAAAAGCTGTATCATCAGCGAATGTTGATATGTGTATGTTCCTGCTTACCGGCAAGTCAGAGGCATATATCAGATATAAGACAGGACCGAGGATGCTGCCTTGAGGAACTCCGGCTTCAATGGGTTGCGGAGGGCTTTGAAAATTACCTTCTTTAACAACAAATTTTCGCTCAGTTAAGTAGCTTTCTAAAAGTTTAAGGATGTTTTCAGGTAGGTTTTGCTTTAGTTTCTGTATTAAACCTGCGTGCCATACTTTATCAAATGCCTGAGAAACATCGATGAAGAGCGCAGAACAATATTTCTTTTCTTCGAAGGTTTTTCTAACCACGTTCACGAGTCTATGTGTTTGTTCAATCGTACTATGTTGTCTCCTAAAACCGAATTGGTGGTCTGGAATGCATCCAGTACGATTCAGTATGGGTGTTAGCTTACTCATAAGTAGCTTTTCAAATAGTTTTGACATGTTAGACAACAGGCTTATAGGCCTATAGGACTCCACCTTCGTATGATCTTTGCCTGGTTTAGGTATCATGGTAATCAGCGAAACCTTCCATTCTGCGGGATAGCATTTGAGGCGCAAAATACTGTTAAAAATGAATAGAATTATCCGTTTTGCAGTATAGGGTAGCTCTAAGAGCATTTTATTGCTTATTTTACCAGCGCCTGGAGCTTTTTTCGAGTTTAAGCCCACAATACAGTGTTCGATCTCACAAATATTGAACCTCAAAGTAACATCTGGTATAGCGAGGACTGGTGGCAGCTCAACTATAGTATCAGACGTATTTGGAGTAAATACTTTCTGCAAGTGGTTTGCAAACAGAGTACCTTTTTCAGCGTCAGTTCTTGGCCAGTCTCCATTCGAAGCTCGCAACGGAGGCTTATATATCACTGGTCTTTTGAGGCCTCGGGCTGCTCTCCATAGCGAATAGTCTGTTTGAGGTGTTCCGTCGAGCCCATTTAGAAAGTTTTGAAGAGAAGCGCTTTTTTGATATTCTAGTAGAGTTTTCAGCTGTTTAGTACATTCCTTGAGCCTAGATTTTAGCTGAGGGCATCGGTAGCGTTGCCATTCTCTACGAACTCTTCTTTTTTCAGATAAAATCCGTTCTACATCTGCTGAATAAATTTTATTATATCTCACCTGAAGATTTGTAGTAGTAGCATTTAGAGCAGCTTGCTTAAGGTTTGCCTCAAACATTCTAATAGAGTCATTTATGTCAGCAGGCGTTTTTAATGGAATATTTTCTGGGCAATGAGCACTCAAATATTTTTTGTATTTCAACCAATTTATACGTGTGGTTGTCATCGTTAAATCACAAGTGGGTGAACAAGATGTATGTGAATATATAGTGACAATAGTTGGCGATTGATTTGAAGACAAATCTAAATATGCTTCAACTTGGATCATTTCGCTGGGCACACCCTTTACCACTCCAAAATCAATAACATCATGTATTTTTTGGCGATCTGTTGGCCAGTAAGTTGGCTGCCCACTTGATATAACATTCAAACGCATTTTTGAAATTGTGTCAAATACAACTCGACCCTTTGGCGTGATGAGGCGAGATCCCCAGAACGTGTGCTTAGTGTTGTAATCACCGGCGGCCAAAAAGCGTGGGCCTAGTGAATTAAAAAATTTACTATATTGATTTTCTGTAATTGAGTACCTGGGAGGAGAGTAAATTGATGAAATCACCAGGTTTTTATGAAAAGCTTCAATGCAGATGTTAGTTGCTTGAAGATAGTCTTCACAATGATCACCAATTAAGTAGTGTTTTAATCGCGATGTTATTAGTATTCGTTGGCAAGAGGCCGTTTTTGAGCTGTGGGCTGGTTAGACTTCAAAGCATTAGCGTAGGATAACTGGCTGTTTGGTATGTTTTGTGCTATGAGCTGGTTTGGCTTAAAAATGTTGGCGTGTGAAGGCCGGCTGGTAGCTGGTTGGCGCAACTGGGGATAATTTTTATTGTCGAAAGTAATAGGTTGAGCATAGGTGTGATTTCGTCTGTTAGGCAAAGACTGCTTAACATGTACATAGACAGGGCATCCCCTGTAGTTAGCAGTGTGATTTTCATGGCAATTGCAACACGTTTTAATTTTGGAATCATCTTTTGGCTTATCACAATTAGCAGTGCTTTGTAGTTCACCGCAGACGACACAAACAGTGCGCAACTTGCAATATGTTTTGGTATGGCCATATTCTTGGCAATTCAGGCATTGAATGGGCCCTGCTCGTTTGTGAGGTTCCTCTACGGTAACTCGTCGGTGCAGCAAATATTTAGCTATAAATGGGGTGAACTTCATCCTTTTTTAATTTCATGTCACATGGTTCCAGTTCCACACGAAATAGTTAATAATAGTTAAAGTTAATAATGTTTCGGGTTAGGGGATTTGGGTGCAACTCAAGTTTTTTTATGTATCTTGTCACGTGTTTAGAAAACACTGTCTTAACAAGCGGCACATCTAGATCTTTATGAACTCGCTTGTTTCTGACATACCATGGGGCTACTGTAATCGTACGGAGTATTTTATTTGGTTGCCTTTGAATTCTTTCTACATTTGATGCCGAGGCAGTGCCTCATAACTGGATTCCGTAGGACCATATTGGTTTTAGAATGGAGTTGTATAGAAGAAGCTTACAATCTAAGCTCAGAGTAGAGTTCCTTTCAATCAGCCAATTCATTTGAGCTGCTTTTAATTTCATTTGGGTCACCTTTGCATTTATGTGTGACTTCCATGTTAGACGACGATCAAGATGAACAGATGGTTATTTATTTGTATAGGAGGGCAGGTTTCTTTGCACAATGTAAAAGTAATGTGTATACATTGTTCCAACTGGGGTATATAATCTTGCAGTTTGCGGGAACCTTCTTGATGTCTTTTGTGAACACTTAGAAAAGCTGTATCATCAGCGAATGTTGATATGTGTATGTTACTGCTTACCGGCACGTCAGAGGCATATATCAGATATAATACAGGACCGGTGATGCTGCCTTGAGGAACTCCGGCTTCAATGGGTTGCGGAGGGCTTAGAAAATTACCTTCTTTAACAAAAAATTTTCGCTCAGTTAAGTTGCTTTCTAAAAGTTTAAGGATGTTTTCTGGTAGGCTTTGCTTTAGCTTATGTATTAAACCTTCGTGCCATACTTTATCAAATGCCTGAGAAACGTCGATGAAGAGCACAGAACAATATTTCTTTTCTTCGAAGGTTTTTCTAACCACGTTCACTAGTTTATGTGTTTGTTCAATCGTGCTATGCTGTCTCCTAAAACCGAATTAGTGGTCTGGAATGCATCCAGTACGATTCAGTAAGGGTGCTAGCTTACTCAGAAGTAGATTTTCAAATAGTTTTCACATGTTAGACAATAGGCTTATAGGTCTATAAGACTCCACCTTCGTATGATCTTTGCCTGGCTTAGGTATCATGGTAATCAGCAAAACCTTCCATTCTGCGGGATAGCATTTGAGGCGCAAAATACTGTTAAAAATAAATAGAATTATCCGTTTTGCAGTATAGGGTAGCTCTAAGAGCATTTTATTGCTTATTTTACCAGCGCCTGGAGCTTTTTTCGAGTTTAAGCCCACAATACAGTGTTCGATCTCACAAATATTGAACCTCAAAGTAACATCTGGTATAGCGAGGACTGGTGGCAGCTCAACTATAGTATCAGACGTATTTGGAGTAAATACTTTCTGCAAGTGGTTTGCAAACAGAGTACCTTTTTCAGCGTCAGTTCTTGCCCAGTCTCCATTCGAAGCTCGCAACGGAGGCTTATATATCACTGGTCTTTTGAGGCCTCGGGCTGCTCTCCATAGCGAATAGTCTGTTTGAGGTGTTCCGTCGAGCCCATTTAGAAAGTTTTGAAGAGAAGCGCTTTTTTGATATTCTAGTAGAGTTTTCAGCTGTTTAGTACATTCCTTGAGCCTAGATTTTAGCTGAGGGCATCGGTAGCGTTGCCATTCTCTACGAACTCTTCTTTTTTCAGATAAAATCCGTTCTACATCTGCTGAATAAATTTTATTATATCTCACCTGAAGATTTGTAGTAGTAGCATTTAGAGCAGCTTGCTTAAGGTTTGCCTCAAACATTCTAATAGAGTCATCTATGTCAGCAGGCGTTTTTAATGGAATATTTTCTGGGCAATGAGCACTCAAATATTTTTTGTATTTCAACCAATTTATACGTGTGGTTGTCATCGTTAAATCACAAGTGGGTGAATATGTTGTATGTGAATATATAGTGACAATAGTTGGTGAGTGATCTGAAGACAAATCTAAAGATGCTTCAACTTGGATCATTTCGCTGGGCACACCCTTTACTACTCCAAAATCAATAATATCAGGTATTTTTCGGCGATCTGTTGGCCAGTAAGTTGGCTGCCCACTTGATATAACATTTAACCGCATTTTTGAAATTGTGTCAAACAAAACGCGACCCTTTGGCGTGATGAGGCGAGATCCCCAGAATGTGTGCTTAGCGCTGTAATCACCGGCGGCCAAAAAGCGTGGGCCTAGTGAATTAAAAAATCTACTATACTGATTTTCTGTAATAGAGTACCTGGGAGGAGAGTAAATTGATGAAATCACCAGGTTTTGATGAAAAGCTTCAATGCAGATGTTAGTTGCTTGAAGATAGTCTTCACAATAATCACTCATTAAGTAATGCTTTAATCGCGATTTTATTAGTATACCCGAGCCACCACAAGCTCTACCTTGGGGGTCCTTAGTGTCGTAGAGAGTATATCCGTTGATTTTAAAAAAACTTCTAGCAGTCAAGTGCGTCTCAGAGATAAGCATAACATCAATTTGTTTATCCATCATGAAGTATTCTAGTTCGTTTTTATGTTGGCGGATGCCGTTTGCGTTCCAGAAACAGATTTTTAAGTTCATGGTTTGTTTAATGCAGCCTGCAATAATGTACACTGCATTTTCAACACTTCCTGCATCATGCAGGTCATGTTGGTTGTAAAAAACTTACGGTTTGTATTAAATTTTCTATTGAAGCCTCAAGTCGATCAAAATTGAAACCACTGTTTTCGTTGGAAAGAGGCCGTTTTTGAGCTGGGGGCTGGTTAGACTTCAATGCATTAGCGTACGAGAACTGGCTGTTTGGTATGTTTTGCGCTATGGGCTGGTTGGCCTTAAAAATGTTGGCGTATGAAGGCCGGCTGGTAGCTGGTTGGCGCAACTGGGGATAATTTGTAAGTAATTTGTAAGATATTGTAAGTATGAGGTAAGTATTTCGATGGCCATGATTCCTCTCTTCCATTGGTCCATATAGCCATAAGTTACATGCTGGCAGATCTACTAGACTAAGTCCTCTGGATAGTATATCGGCTGGGTTGTGTTTTGATCGTACATGGCGCCATTGTTCGGCTAGAGTTAGTGTTTGAATTGTTGATACTCTGTTGGCGACAAAGGTTTTGTATGAAGATGATTGTGCGTATATCCATGATAATATGATTTCTGAATCAGTCCATAGAAATGTAGCTTGGTTTTGAAACTGCACGTCAATCTTTAGTCTGTGAGAAAGCTGTGCTGCTGCACATAACTCTAGTCGAGGTAATGTCTGCTGTTTTAATGGTGCAACTCTTGATTTTGCACAGAGCATTCGAAAGATTACCTGCCCATTCTTAAGAATTGCGCAAATGTATGCAACTATACCAAAGGCCTTCTCAGATGCGTCTGGAAATACGTGTAGTTGTGTTTTTACTAGGGCTTCGCCCTGGAAGATGTGTCGTGGTATCGTAAAATTTTTAAGATTTTCTAGATCGTTTCTAAATGTGCTCCAAGATGCACACATATCACTAGTCAACGGTTCATCCCAATGTAATTCATAATGCCAAAGGTGTTGAATAAATATTTTGGTCTTAACAATCACAGGAGCTAACAGACCGAGAGGATCAAACAGTTTTGCGATATCAGAAGTTACTGTTCGTGTCGAGATTTCCTGGTGTTGCGTTAATTTGACTTTAACGAAAAAGTGATGGGTTTTAGGTAACCAATATAATCTTAAGGTTTTTATTGAATTAGTACTCCTATTATCGAAATCTAAGTTAACCTCTTGGTCACCATTTGGAATATTTTTGAGCAACTGTGGATAGGTTAGGTTAGGTTGCACAGGCTGCCGGTTTCTAACAACCGGCCCACTTGGGTCCTTTGGTCCCTTTGTGTTGCTTGAGATGGATAGTAGGGAAATTCAGAGAGGTTTCCGTCCTATCCCAGAGGTTGGGTCGGTGTTAAACCAACCCGAGTATCGTATGAGTGAATCTATTCCCCTAATGTCGGATTCCCCCAGGTCTGCTAGTTCGGGTAGTGACGGATTTCCCAAGTATGACGCCCTATTTCTATATAGTGCTGGACATCGACAGAGGAGGTGCTTGACAGTTTCTTCCTCCTCGTTTTGACAACTTTTACAGAAATCATTAAAAGGAAGATTTAATCTTCTGGCATGGACACCAATGAGACAGTGCCCTGTTATGACCGCTACGAGTATACGCAGCTGCTGACGAGGGAGCCCCAGTATGATTGCAGATCCTGCGAAGTTATACTGGGGCCAGATGGATCTCGAAACCTCTCAGGTGATTTCATTTGTCCATCTGGTTTGCGCTTCTCTAAATAGTTGGTGCTGAATTTGTATTTTACAGCTTTTTAGTGGGACACCTACTAACCAGTCGATGTCATTTTAATGTAGGTGGGCACCAGCCTTGGCTGGACCGTCCGCGATGGTGTTACCGAGAACCCCCGCATGACCCGGTGCCCAGAAGAGCCCTAGGTTCGCATGTCTCGCCATCTCATTCAGAGATGCCCGGCATTCGTTAACCAATGCCGATGTTGTGTAAACACCAGATAGAGCATTTAGTGTCGCCTTACTGTCGGTACAAATTCGGATATCCTGATCGAATATCCTGTAGTACCTTAACCAGTTGGCTTCCCTTTTCATTGCCGATATTTCAGCCTGAGTGATGCTACATTGGTTTGGTAGCCTAAAGTTTATCCTACGTTGCATTTGTGTGATGTAGAAACCCCCGCCTACTCCGATGCCCGACTTTGACCCATCGGTGTAGATCTCGAGCCATCCTCATATTGGTGTATGTAGTTTGTCTCAGACGATGCGCCCGAGAAGTCTACCATGAATCTCTTGGCGGGCATCAGAGTAGGTGAGCAATAGTCAGTGTGGTCGGGAAGATCTAAGATTTGCCCTAATATCGTCGCATGTCCTACGTTACCCCGCTTCCATGCACCTGAGGCATTTAGTCTAACCGCCGAGTTCATGGCCAGTTGTTTGATCATGAGTTCAGCAGGAAGCCAATGCATATGGTGAACAGTGCTTTGGATGGAGTAGTGCGAGGTGCACCCGTGATCAGCAAAGCATTTGTTCGAAGAACCTTTTCTATTATTTTAGAGTATGTCGCTTTATTTAGGGAAGTCCACCAGACGACAGACCCATACATTAGTATGGGCCTTACCACCATTTCAAAAAGCCAATTGAAGTTTTTGGGACTTACGCCCCACCTGTTACCGATCGCCCTTTTGCAGGTGTATAGAGCAACAGCAGCCTTGGCTGCCCTAGCTTGAACGTTGGGGTGCCATGAAAGGTTAGAGTCCACTATAATACCGATATGCTTCACGCTGTCTGATAACCTAAGGGTGACTCCGTTGAGAGTCGGTAACGTGAAAGTCGGTGTCTTGTATTTTCTTGTAAAGAGAACAAGGTCCGTCTTTTAAGGGTTAGCATTAAGACCACTTTCAACGCTAGAAATTTACCAGATATTGCTAATGCTACGTCATCCGCGTAGGCAATTGATTTAAACCTCACTTCGGCGGACTATGGGAGGCTGCAGTCAAATCCTCAAAAAAGTTACTTGTTAAAGAAATGGCAAACGCGTCTCTGACCTATGAAGAAATGGAAACCGTGATCATAGAAGTCGAAGCAATCCTTAATTCGAGACCGATTGCACCGTTGCCGAATAATCCAAATGATGAGGCTGCATTGACACCAGGCCACTTTTTGATTGGTGAACCTCTTACAGCACAAGTGGATGCAACTGCCAGGTCAACTTCAACAACTCTTACAAAACGATGGGAGCTAGTATCACAAATAAAACATCAATTTTGGGAACGATGGTCGCAGGAATACCTCAGTGAACTCCAGCAGCGAAACAAGTGGCAAACCAAGGCTCAAAATTTGCAACGGGGTACCATAGTTATAATTAAGGACAACACACCAGTTATGAAATGGCGTCTGGGAAAAGTAACTGATATATACCCCGGTCCAGACGAACTCGTCAGAGCAGCTGATGTAAAAACATCTGGTGGTATCGTTAAGCGAGCAATTCACTTGCTGGCTCCTCTTCCTGTGGAGCCACCAGAAACAAATGTTAGCGATGAAGCAACAGATGTGAAACCAACACGAAAAAGAGACAGTTTACCCAAGAGCAAAACCTTAAATGAACCATCCTCAAAACGTTGTACTCTAACCGCAACAGGTCTGCTAATACTCGTAGCATCACTTCTCCCTCTAATCCTATGTCTTCAAGTGACGTACACCCAAATAACCAGCAACCCTGGATTACATTTCGAAAATATTGGCCAAGTTAAACCTGTCATCGCTGAATGGAAGCTCCTTATTTATTTTGAACTGACACCGTTCTATAACGAATTAGAGCTTCTAATGAATGGTACATCTGCGCTGAACAGGGCCTGCAATTACTCATCCCTTAATCATCAATGCAACGGACTTCTATCCCATTTTCAAGATCTCAGAGATGAAATGGATCATGGTTTAGAAAATTTCATAAGAAGGAAGCGACGCGGAGCAATAGACATCGTTGGAAATATAGCAAGCTCCTTGTTTGGCGTTCTAGACTCCAAATATGCAGCAGAAATGACCGATACTATTAATAGTATAAAAACCAACGAAGCCCACTTGCAGAGCCTGCTGCGGAATCAAACATCGTTTCTCGACTCAACCCTCAATCTCATGAAGCAGTCTGAACAACGCACGCAAGATAACTTCGAAAAAAATGAACGATAAAATAAACAAACTACTCTACCTCACAAACAACGACAGCTGCCATCGATCGGAAATCATTTTATCACTGAGTGTCCAGTTACTTACAATTGCTAATAATCTGCAAAAAATGCATACATCTATGATCACGTTGTTAGCGGACACTTACCATGGTCGAATTAGTCCGGTTCTACTAACCCCACAACAATTTTCGGGTGAAGTCGATAACATAAAGGCGAACCTTCCCACAGATCTAACACTACCAGTTGCAGATATTATTCATTTATATGGTGTAGTCACCGCTCACGCAGCAATCTCAACTAAGCACATTATTTGCACCTTGTTCGTTCCTCTAGCCCATCAAGTGCAATATGACCTATTTTATATTACTCCAGTAACACAGCTAATGAACGACACTTTAGTGGCTATCATACCAACAACTAAAATGATAGCTCTCAACGCTCATCGTGATGAATATTTCCCTCTAGATGATTCGAAGCTAAGTAACTGCAATAGACTTGAGCATAACATTTTCTTATGCCCACACATTCAAGCTGCATATCATCGAGGCTCTCAAATTTGTCGCTGTGAGATACATTTATTCAACAATGAATCCGACTCAAGCGGCAACATAGTTGATAAGCAGCAACAACGTATGGTACCAACTTTATAACAAGAACCAGTGGCTGCTCGCAACTCAACAGCAACTAAAACTAAGCACAGTATGCAAGGGTGAAAGCCGTTCTCAATTTCTGGAAGGTACTGGATTGCTCACGCTTCCAGCAGGATGTGCAATGAAAAATGATGTTATGACCATATACGGGCATCGAACCATCTCATCAAACTTGCATACATCATATACAAGCAATGTGATGACATTCCTTCATCTCCAAGAAAATGTAAACAATGTGACACAACCCCTGTCATATACTTCGACAATTGAAAAAATAGCCCACCTGCAGAAAGAGGTCAGGGCACAACGACAAGAATTTCCACTAGCAAAAACCCATAAAGTACATAGCTTAACAATTAGCTATATTGGACTGGCCTTGATTTTAGCAGTAATAGTTGTCCTGATAGCAAAACAAAGATTGACGAGAAGACGTGACCCACTCCCGAAGCACCACAACCGTCTCCACGATCCAACTGGAATGTTTCGTTGGAACCAACACCTTAACCCACTTCAAACTAAATTGCCGGAGATCGCTCATTCGCACTTTCCAACCCCTATGGGGCCGCAATATGTTAATTCCTTTGAGTTTTTTTATCTTGTATTAAAAATAAAAACAACTCAATAAAATTAAGAATACTTGAACAAAATCCGTACTTCTTTTTTACGTTCTTCTTTTTTCCCACATTTTGACGTGAGAATTACCGCGTCTGCAAAATTCGTAGCTAAATTAAAACAAAATATTTATTCACACATGCTAAATCAAATAGCTCGTCAGACGAAATTTAATACCTGTTTGGCTTTTACGGTCAGTGGGAAAATAATTTGAAATCCAATATTTGTTTTCTGCTAATGATGGGAAAATAATTAGTGCAGCAGAAGATTGAACGGTTTCCGGCCTGCTAAAAATTCTTCATATTATTTTACGTTTTGCAACTTTTCTTATTATTAATTATGAAACCATTTTTTTGCTTTTTATTTATATTTGTAAATTTCGTATTCTTTTATATTATTTTTAATTTTTTTTTCTTTAAATACCATAAATTTTTCAATAAAATGCATGATTGAACCTTTATCATTCATCAAGCCAACATCGTGTCTTTAATTTTCAACAAGTCAGTGTCCGTTGTTCTTGTGTACCACTTGAACAACTGAATTGAACAGCTTGAATTATCCTTGTGAACTACTCGGATAATAAACCCCCAAATATCTCAATAACTTGGTGAACCACCAAGTTATCCCAGTATTATCAAGTTGGGCAAGGCAAACGAGCGGATGCTGTTTTAGAGTGGTGAAGGTTACCCTGAGTGACCCTCACCGCCATGGTGTAACGGCTTGATGGTGACGTTGATGTCCTCCTGGTCAGAGTCCAGAAGGTCATCCTCGTCAACTGCCTCGTCTAGCTGGTCAAAGAATTCCCAACCCAACCTGAGTTGGAGTTGGTGTCCTCCTGAGAAGCTAGACTAGCAGTGTCATCGACCGACATTGCGTCTGGATCCGGTTAATCACCTTCCTGAGCAACTTTGTCCCTTTTGTCGCCCTTGAAGATACTAAGGAAGATGGCCTCAAAACCATAGAACATCTTCCCTTGTTTCTGCTCGAGCGGCAAAATAGACTCGTTGTCCAAAAAGATGACAACCCGTCTGTATGCTCCTACAGGCTCTGAAACAGAGACAACCTTCCAATTTTTGGTCGGTATGTCACTGTTGCAGGCCTGCAAAAGCGCCAGTATATCCTCTGGTTTCGATGGTTCATCGGGGATTCGAGCAGTGGCTCTAGGTCGACGTGGAACCTCATCTAGAGGGACCACATCGAGTCTACCTCCTTCCCATAGACCTTCCAGAAGAGCAAACGCCTGCTTTATTCGCTTCCCACGAGCCCATCCGGCATCTTTCGGCGGAGCGCCGTCTCGCGAAGGCCATGTGCTTTTGGGTCGTTATGTTGCCTTGAGAGGCTGGAGTCACAGCTCGGAGACCCGACTTCGTGGTCGCAGTCTCCTTACTGGAGGGGGGATGTGGTACTGAGGAACCCGACTTCGAGGTCGCAGTTCCCTTTTTCACAATAGGCACTGAGGTGACTGCCGCTTGTTTTTTGACAGCACCCAAACAGGGTTTTTTAGCTACCGCGGTGGTAGCAAGGACCTTGGCAGTTTTTGAAGTGCTTGGTTTTGAATCCAGGGGCACCCCACTGCTGTTTGTTTTACATCCTTTGGATGGGTGTTTGAGATTATGCTTAGCAGATACCGACAGTGCGCACTTGGAAGGCTCAGGTTTCTCCATGCCCCCTCCTGCGTGAGTGTTGCAACCAGTAGCTTGCTGATTAGTCCGGCCTGCTGCATGCACCGTACTAATCCGGAACCCAGTAGCACTCGACTCCCCATGGCCTGAGGTCGCCACCAGGGGAGCAGGGTCTCCGGAGATTATTAGGCCCTCAACCGGATACTCGGGGCACTGGTATCTATTTGACATTATTATGTTTTGTGGGGGGGGGGGTTGTATTTTATACTTGCTGCCAAGTGAGAAAGCTGTCAAACAGACAGACCACCAAGCCGCCCAATATGGAACAGACGCTTGGTGGATTTTAACGGAGACGTGTGGGGGACGTAGATCCGAGAGGATCCAGCGGACGTATTCTGGAGAAGAGCCCAATCTCAATGAAAGGGGAAACTCTCCACCCAGAAACGGTCTGAAGCCGCCCCTTCTAGGAGTAACAGACGCTTCAGACACTGGGATGGGTAGTTCTTAGTTCATGCTCGCCATGAGCCCATTTGGCAAGGTTGCACCTACCAGCACGGCCTACATGGGTCATCACACTTAAGCCCCCGCATCGCGACAAGATGACTACCCGTTCGCGGGGGAGCAAGTGTGGATGGTTTGCGCACTATTTTTACAAACTAAATCCATATTTTTCAACATAATGAGCTCTTTTGCGTTTCCACTGCTATGTTGAGGTTGTCTGAACCTCCAAGGCAGTCATTATCTTTCAGCATCTGAGAACCATACGGAAACTTAGAGAATTCTTATTAGCTATTTTTTGTAGACATCTCGTGGCCAGATAAGGGGCCATATGTTATTTTGTTGAGTTTGTAATAGGCAAGTGGCGATGGTGGACCTTCTCTCCACATAATAAGTTAATATTGATGGTCGTTTGTGTTGATTAGTATTTGCCTGTATATTTTCTCAATATCGGTTGTAAAAACGAACCTTGGCAATCGAAAACGAATTAAAATGGAAAATAGTTCACTTTGCATCACTGGACTAGTATACATCAAGTCATTTAATGAATAACCGGTTGCTGATGCGTCAAACACTACCCGACGCTTTGTTGTGGTGTTATCACGTGGTGTGGAATAAAAGATCTAGGATGTGATACGTTATCTGGGCTTATCCTTTGCATGTGCCCTAGTTGCTTATATTCTCTCATGAATTGCGTGTACTGAATTCGGATATTTTCATTCTTTTGGAGTCGTCGCTCGAAACTAACAAATCTGTTGTAAGCCATGTCTTGCGAATCACCCAATGATGTTGGGTTTTTCTGAAATGGAAGGCTGACCATAAAGCGACTATTTGTGTTAGTTTTGGTATGATGAATAAAATGAGCTTCACATTGGGCATCTGCAGGGGACAGAATCCTTTCATTTTGTTCTACTTCATCAAGTTTCCATAGTCTCTTGACCGCTTGTTCTAGTGAAGACTCGTCACCAACTAATGCACATGTAAGTGTTGCTGATGAGCTATGAGCAATGGTTTCTCGTATCGAGCCGCCCGCGATCCAGCCAAGTAACGTGTTTTGTAGCGTTGGACTGCCGTTAGTCAATTTTATTAGGCTGCATAAGATTAAAATAGAATTCTGCGCCAAGTAGAACATCGATTTTCCCTTGCTGATAGAATCTGGGGTCTGCTAAAGAGATATTACTTGGAATGTTCCAGGTTGAAACATCAAAGTTTTGATTTGGTTGTGCCGGAATGATAGTTGGTGGGACAATCGCTTCCAAGTTTTTTGAAAAATCATTATTTGTAGAGAACATCTCAACATTCACGCGGTGCTCGGCTCGTTTTTTAATTCTCCCCACAGCATCAATGCATAAGGACGCTTCCGTTGGAGAAAGGGATAGTTTCTTTGTGGCCTTGATAGCTACCTTTGCGGTAGCCTGTTGTTGGCTTCATAGATGTGGTTGAGACTGTAATCATCTCTCCTCTTTTGTTTGTGGGTTGCATATGCGGAACTGATGTCTTCTGCTTGTTTTGTATGTTTTGTTGTAAATGTAATAATGAATTATGCTTTTTGTTGCATTTCCTACATCCACTGGAAGTATAAACTTTGTTACGTGATCATCTCTGAGACAGTTAACACAAAGTCTTTGTTGCTGTGCCCACCTTAACTTGTCTGATTCCGTCAAATAATGTTGAACTTAGTCGTCCAGATTGTGGTATTCATTCTGATCAAGTTCCAATCTTGTAGGATCTTGCACTTCATGCCGTAATTCATCATAAAATTCTTAAATTTGATCCCACAATTTTTTTATGGTTTCACCTTTAATCTGATAAAATTGTGGCGGATAAACTTCTTCCAACGATAAACCCTTTAATAAACGTGTTAAGGCCGTCATTCGAGCTTTTAGTCTCCTAGCTAGTCCTTTACCTTGAGGTGACAATACCTCATGATCATATGGATTAGTTGGTAGGCATTCATTCTAATGTCTCTTTTCTGATTGCTGGTAATGGTTTGACGCTAAATCTGTTAATCTGAGACGTAAGATACTCAACTGTCTCACTGCAGTTTTCACCTATGGATTTGTGCAGGGTTTGGACAATATATGGATCGCTGGCTGATAGCGTATTATCTCTTCTAACCGCGATTTCTGTTTTTTCAAAGGCCTGCCACAATGCAACACAGAAATAACTATAATTCGTATTCTATTACTAAATTCATAAATTCAAATATTTTTTTTACGGAAATGGGACCTGTTACAAAATTCGTAATATTAAAAACTAAAATTCGTAAATATTTAATGAGAAAAAATCGCATTTTTTTTTCTATTAAAATTTTCTATTGGAATATTTAAAAATTGTACAAATATATAATAAAATTTAAAAACAAATTCAAACACATGCGTGTTAAAAAAAGTTATGATAATTTTTTCTGTGAACTAGTTCTTCGTTTTTACCTCTGTAGAAGTCTAGCGTTCGCCGGTCATGTGGGGCCTTCTTGATGTTTGAAATAAGTTTTTCTATCTCAGTTGCTATCTCTTGCTGCTGAGACATAAGACTCTCTAAGTTTGCCATGTTAGATTGCCTTTTTGCTTCTTAGAGTTTTGTTTTTTGTTAAAGAAATATTCAATACAAATGTGAAGAGATGTGAGAGGATTTGACTAAAAACTGCTGTGGTTTATAGCCTTTAGCACCAGAAATAGGTAATGCAACCTGTTGAATTGTTGTGTAAGGACTGGCTGTTCTGGTAAATTGTTGTATATGGACTGGCTATCCTGGTAAATTGTTGCGTGTTTTTTTTATAATTTTTAAAGTTCCTTACCACTGGTCGGGGGATACTTTGTAAATTATGAAAATCTAGGGGTCACCAAAAATGGACGATAAGGCGATAATTTAATTCAATTCAGACACATAAATCTGAACTCAGACTATTTTTGCCTTATTTGTTCTTACAAGCACTTGAACCTGAAGAACGCGAATCAATTAAATAAAAACACCTTCAATGTCTTAAAAAATTATTGATTACTTTCTTTATTTTTCATTCTTATATATTAAAATAGTTTTACAATAAATTGATTTTAATTGCTTAGTAAGTAGAATAAACAACGTTTGCATAATTCCCTTTTTTTAATTACAAAGTGAAAAATATTAATTTTTGTTTTGTCAACAACAATGGTTAATGAACTTGATACAAAATTAGGTCATCAAATAAAATGTTTAAAACAGAAATAATAAGCAGAACAATATGTTTAGTCAACAATAATGGTTAATGAACTTAAAAACAAAATTAGGTCATAAAATAAAATGCTTAAGACAGAAATAATAAGTAGAATAAAACGTTTAGTCAACAATAATGGTTAATGTTTTTTAATAATGATAACTAAATAAATAAAAATAAAAATTTTGTTTATGTAAGTATCAACAGCATCGAATACAAAAATATTGGGCGTTGCTGAAATTAAAAAGGGCACTGGAGAAGAGCAATTTCAGGCAATTACAAAAACTATTGATGATTGGGAAATTGAACCTTTTATTCAAGGAATATGCTTTGACACAAAAAGTGTTAATACAGCCGAAAAGTCAGGAACGTGCAAAGAGTTTCGTGATATGTTCGGAGGGAAATACTGACCCTTGCTTGCAGACATCACATTCAAGAGGTGTTATTGTCAGGCGTATATTGCTCGGCAATGAAAGGAAAAAGCACGTCACCAGACATAAGTCTCTTAGTAAAATTTAAATCGCAATGGAACTCGCTAGATCGTTCAAAAATTGAGCCTGGCATCAGCAATTCAAGAATAGCCTCTTGCATCGATAAAGAAAGTCAAGCACAGCTCCAAAGTATTTTTTTTTCGGTTATATTTATTTAATGTATCTTCAATAAAATTGAACCAACAATAAGTAATCAAATCTTAACTCTAAAATTTTAATTTTTAAGTCCAGCTGAGAGCAAGAGTGTCCCACCTTCTGGTGAGTGTGGCCTCTAAAGTTAATAATGTTTCGGGTTAGGGGATTTGGGTGCAACTCAAGTTTTTTTATGTATCTTGTCACGTGTTTAGAAAACACTGTCTTAACAAGCGGCACATCTAGATCTTTATGAACTCGCTTGTTTCTGACATACCATGGGGCTACTGTAATCGTACGGAGTATTTTATTTGGTTGCCTTTGAATTCTTTCTACATTTGATGCCGAGGCAGTGCCTCATAACTGGATTCCGTAGGACCATATTGGTTTTAGAATGGAGTTGTATAGAAGAAGCTTACAATCTAAGCTCAGAGTAGAGTTCCTTTCAATCAGCCAATTCATTTGAGCTGCTTTTAATTTCATTTGGGTCACCTTTGCATTTATGTGTGACTTCCATGTTAGACGACGATCAAGATGAACAGATGGTTATTTATTTGTATAGGAGGGCAGGTTTCTTTGCACAATGTAAAAGTAATGTGTATACATTGTTCCAACTGGGGTATATAATCTTGCAGTTTGCGGGAACCTTCTTGATGTCTTTTGTGAACACTTAGAAAAGCTGTATCATCAGCGAATGTTGATATGTGTATGTTACTGCTTACCGGCACGTCAGAGGCATATATCAGATATAATACAGGACCGGTGATGCTGCCTTGAGGAACTCCGGCTTCAATGGGTTGCGGAGGGCTTAGAAAATTACCTTCTTTAACAAAAAATTTTCGCTCAGTTAAGTTGCTTTCTAAAAGTTTAAGGATGTTTTCTGGTAGGCTTTGCTTTAGCTTATGTATTAAACCTTCGTGCCATACTTTATCAAATGCCTGAGAAACGTCGATGAAGAGCACAGAACAATATTTCTTTTCTTCGAAGGTTTTTCTAACCACGTTCACTAGTTTATGTGTTTGTTCAATCGTGCTATGCTGTCTCCTAAAACCGAATTAGTGGTCTGGAATGCATCCAGTACGATTCAGTAAGGGTGCTAGCTTACTCAGAAGTAGATTTTCAAATAGTTTTCACATGTTAGACAATAGGCTTATAGGTCTATAAGACTCCACCTTCGTATGATCTTTGCCTGGCTTAGGTATCATGGCAATCAGCAAAACCTTCCATTCTGCGGGATAGCATTTGAGGCGCAAAATACTGTTAAAAATAAATAGAATTATCCGTTTTGCAGTATAGGGTAGCTCTAAGAGCATTTTATTGCTTATTTTACCAGCGCCTGGAGCTTTTTTCGAGTTTAAGCCCACAATACAGTGTTCGATCTCACAAATATTGAACCTCAAAGTAACATCTGGTATAGCGAGGACTGGTGGCAGCTCAACTATAGTATCAGACGTATTTGGAGTAAATACTGTCTGCAAGTGGTTTGCAAACAGGGTACCTTTTTCAGCGTCAGTTCTTGCCCAGTCTCCATTCGAAGCTCGCAACGGAGGCTTATATATCACTGGTCTTTTGAGGCCTCGGGCTGCTCTCCATAGCGAATAGTCTGTTTGAGGTGTTCCGTCGAGCCCATTTAGAAAGTTTTGAAGAGAAGCGCTTTTTTGATATTCTAGTAGAGTTTTCAGCTGTTTAGTACATTCCTTGAGCCTAGATTTTAGCTGAGGGCATCGGTAGCGTTGCCATTCTCTACGAACTCTTCTTTTTTCAGATAAAATCCGTTCTACATCTGCTGAATAAATTTTATTATATCTCACCTGAAGATTTGTAGTAGTAGCATTTAGAGCAGCTTGCTTAAGGTTTGCCTCAAACATTCTAATAGAGTCATCTATGTCAGCAGGCGTTTTTAATGGAATATTTTCTGGGCAATGAGCACTCAAATATTTTTTGTATTTCAACCAATTTATACGTGTGGTTGTCATCGTTAAATCACAAGTGGGTGAACAAGATGTATGTGAATATATAGTGACAATAGTTGGCGATTGATTTGAAGACAAATCTAAATATGCTTCAACTTGGATCATTTCGCTGGGCACACCCTTTACCACTCCAAAATCAATAACATCATGTATTTTTTGGCGATCTGTTGGCCAGTAAGTTGGCTGCCCACTTGATATAACATTCAAACGCATTTTTGAAATTGTGTCAAACACAACTCGACCCTTTGGCGTGATGAGGCGAGATCCCCAGAACGTGTGCTTAGTGTTGTAATCACCGGCGGCCAAAAAGCGTGGGCCTAGTGAATTAAAAAATTTACTATATTGATTTTCTGTAATTGAGTACCTGGGAGGAGAGTAAATTGATGAAATCACCAGGTTTTTATGAAAAGCTTCAATGCAGATGTTAGTTGCTTGAAGATAGTCTTCACAATGATCACCAATTAAGTAGTGTTTTAATCGCGATGTTATTAGTATACCCGAGCCACCACATGCTCTGCCTTGGGGGTCCTTTGTGTCGTAGAGAGTATATCCGTTGATTTTAAAAAGCTTCTAGCCGTCAAATGCGTCTCAGAGATAAGCATAACATCAATTTGTTTATCCATCATGAAGTACTCTAATTCGTTTTTATGTTAGCGGATGCCGTTTGCGTTCCAGAAACAGATTTTTAGGTTCACGGTTTGTTTAATGCAGCCTGCAATAATGTAGACTGCATTTTCAAAACTTCCTGCATCATGCAGGTCATGTGGGTTGTAAAAAAAATTACGGTTTGTATTAAATTTTCTATTGAAGCCTCAAGTCGATCAAAATTGAAACCACTGTTTTCGTTGGCAAGAGGCCGTTTTTGAGCTGTGGGCTGGTTAGACTTCAAAGCATTAGCGTAGGATAACTGGCTGTTTGGTATGTTTTGCGCTATGAGCTGGTTTGGCTTAAAAATGTTGGCGTGTGAAGGCCGGCTGGTAGCTGGTTGGCGCAACTGGGGATAATTTTTATTGTCGAAAGTAATAGGTTGAGCATAGGTGTGATTTCGTCTTTTAGGCAAAGACTGCTTAACATGTACATAGACAGGGCATCCCCTGTAGTTAGCAGTGTGATTTTCATGGCAATTGCAACACGTTTTAATTGTGGAATCATCTTTTGGCTTATCACAATTAGCAGTGCTTTATAGTTCACCGCAGACGACACAAACAGTGCGCAACTTGCAATATGTTTTGGTATGGCCATATTCTTGGCAATTCAGGCATTGAATGGGCCCTGCTCGTTTGTGAGGTTCCTCTACGGTAACTCGTCGGTGCAGCAAATATTTAGCTATAAATGGGGTGAACTTCATCCTTTTTTAATTTCATGTCACATGGTTCCAGTTCCACACGAAATAGTGGTTGGAGGACTCGCTCTCTATTTTTAATGTTAGTAACTTTTTTCACTTTAAAATTATTGTTTAGTAGACCCGCTTTTACCCCTTCTTGTTCCACGTATGAATCGATGCCTTTTATAACTACCTGGAGGACTTTTGCACTTTTCAATTGGTAGGTGTAACAATTTTTGTTTTGTGTTTCAAACTCAGAAACTACTGAGCGGTAATGTTTTTCTTCAGTTACTTGGATTTTTGTCTCATTAATCGCGCCGCGTTTTATCGAGATTACGTAAAACGCCTCTTCACCGATTAATTGTACTAGCATTTTAATTAACTCATTTGAGTTTTTCTCTCTTAAGTATATTGGTGGCGGCTTGCTTGACCTGACAATGGTGATTTCGTCTTCATCGTTTTGTAGAAGTGAAAAGCGATTTTCAGAAAGCGTCGCATCAGATTTACCATCTTTGGCCATTGTCGCCAATGGAGCAAGGTTTTTCGATCTTGGACTTCTTTGTCTTTTTTTATTATTTACCACTTTAAAATAACGATCAATACCCATTTGGATTTTTGGATTTTCTGAATCATTTTCTATGGGGCCACTTTCTGTCGTTTTTTTCTTGGCCTTGATGTTGGCTCATATTGTTGGCACATGTGTTTTGCTTTGAAGCTGGTTTCAAAAATTTACTTTTATATTACGATCTGTCATAGACATTGAATTTGAGCGTACCCGTGTACGCAAGTGTAAATTTTTGTTTACTGGGTTATCACATTCTGCAGCAACAACAGTATCGTAGGCATTTCTGTTGTTTGTTGTTGTTTTGGTACTCATTTGGTACGAGTACCAAATATGTTTGTTGTTTGTGTGCTTACTTGCTTATGAGTTTATAATTTACTTTACAAAAAGAAATGAAAAATGTATAGCTACGTAAAATATTAAACAAAATGGTGTTTGTTAATACTTTGTTGTTGCGAATATTTGTATTTTTTTTAATATTATATATTTTTATATTGTTTATTTTGTTCACCGACGGCAAATTAATGCTTGTTTCTTCTTCGAAAGTAAGTTGCGATCAAGCTCCAAAGTATGATAAAAAACCAACTTTCTATTCAAAAGTCAGCAAGGAAAGATAATACATAGCTGTTGGTTCTGAGTCTAATATTTTTAGGTGAAACAACTTTTAAAAATAAACCAATCAAATTTCGCCGTCCTGGAGCATTGCACCGTGCTCGATTTACGTCCCGCGGCATTTACAGCCTCAAAAATTTTGCATTTCGAAGCCAACTTAAACTGACGGGCATATTAAAAATATTTTACAAGCATCGAAAATAAAATTAAAGTTTTAATTTTTTTAATTTATATCGGTGGTTTTCAACCTTTTTGAAGCCGCGGCCCCAAAATGATTTTCAAAAAATCTGGCGACCCCTTAACTTTTGTGCTCTCAAAGTTTGATTCTTCAATTCTACAATTTGATTCTTGCTTCTTTGCTTTGCAAGTATTGCAACAGAAATTTCATACGATGTATTGGTGATCGATTTTATTCCTACAATGATAGAAGCGCCGCAAAATTTAAAAAAGGAACTATACCGCTATTTTCCAAAAGAGCTGCAAGAAGATAACGGTGATTGCTGGGTATTAAATTCATTCATAACTAATTGCGTTGAGTTCGCCGATCTTGCCAATGATTTGAAAGAAAATTTATGTGAGCTGGCAGCGGGCAGTATGCTCAAAATGGAATACATGTATATCTCAAAATAATTCTACATTTTGGCTAAAGCACTTAAAATATTAATTCAATTTTCAACATCTTATCTGTGCGAAATGATTTTTTCAAAAATGGTGAACATTAAAACAAAAAAAAGAAATAAACTAAATTTCGAAAATGATTTGATTGTTTGCGTGTCACAATTGCAACCACGTTCTTCGCATTTAATAAAAAATAAGCAAGCCCAGCGTTAGAATTAATATAAGTACTTTTATGTTTTTGAATTAAATTTTTTTATGTTTTTGAATTTAAAAAATTAAATATTTAAAAAAAATCAATAAGGATCCTCATGAAAACGTTTAAAACCCTCGCAAACTGCACAAACTGTGCATGTTTCCACTCTCGTACATGAATTGTCAAAAAAATTTTGAAAATTCATTTGCACAACTAATAAAAATATACGAGATAGCTCAGGCTCGCAAACTTGCACAGAGTATATTGAAAAATAGAAATAAACATAATAAAAATGTTAAACAGTATTTATCGCTTATATGCATTCCAAATTTTGCTCGACTTTTTGTGCTTATAAGCGAGAAATGCATTTATA
This sequence comes from Panzeria rudis, assembly GCA_956483635.1. Classification (NCBI taxonomy): domain Eukaryota; kingdom Metazoa; phylum Arthropoda; class Insecta; order Diptera; family Tachinidae; genus Panzeria; species Panzeria rudis. Next base: position 59,510,996 of record OY101449.1, read on the forward strand.
AAAACTCTCTTATATGCATCGGCAGTGCTTATAAAAAAAATCGCTTATATGCTTCAGCGGTGCTTGTATAAAACTAAATTACAATGAGTAAATAAAACACCGAATTTTATTTTCAAAATAATTGATTAATATTTTCACAAGTTTTGCTACAGCAGCCTGATATTAGCTTTCTTGATTGAATGAAGCAGCTGGTTTTACACAGACATGTAAAATTAAAGTAAATTGAGATTGAACTTTTTGCCTCGCAAGTTTGCGCAATTGCACAAAAGTAAATTTCTTTCGCTTTCATGAAAACCCTTAATGTATTTTATTTAGACTTGCTCGCGACCCCTGAGAAAGGTCGGTTGAAAACCACTGAATTAGATGATGAGTTGCGTGGTCTCACTGAGTTTAATATTTTTCTGGTCAAAATTTACGATAAGCATTCGTTTAAGTGCACGTTAGCAACACATGCCGCTTCAAACGATATTTTTTTAATACAACAAATCTAGCAATATAGCAAAATAAATTTTTCTGTGGCGGAGGCTGCTTTGGAAATAATGTCACGCCACTTATGGTATTTAAGTGAAATGGCGATTGGCTTATCTTTTTTTTGATCCAAGACATTCAATAATTACGTTGGACGACATGGCATCTGCTTTAAATAGTCCAAGGAACCAGCAAAATTTGTTGCTTTATAAGTGTTTTTTCAAAGAAGCTAACCTCAAAATCGTTAACCTGGTGTCAGAGAACACAAAAATGTTTTTTAATATTATTGGAATGAATCATGACTTTATTCAAAGTCCATCTTGCTGTTATCGCGAAAATGAAAATTGCTGAGCGCGCGATTGGCCTTCTAAAAACTGTCAACAGCATACTAGTGATGGAATTCAGTGAGCCATTTGATTTGATTCAAGTCATCGAGCATTTTCACAAAACGCATCCAAACTCCAACAAAAGTCTAATTTTAGCTAATTTGAAAAAATAAAAAACCAACATCAATCTCTTCTTACTTTATATTAATGTTTTTATGAAATTAAAGCAAATAAACAATTTTAGTAATATCGGAATTTCGTCTAAAACTGCAGTTTTTAAAGAGAATGCTGCTGTTATTTACACTAATATCTTTATCTTAAAATTTCCTACCATAGTGCATGTACAGAATATAAGAATTTGTAATGCTATGAATAAAAAACCATCGAATAAAATGGCAATGTTGCTTTAAGAAACATTTAGGAAGTTTAATAAGCTTTCTAATGCATGTAATTAGGCTCAAATCCGTTAAGAACTGCTTCAGTTAGAGGTAAATTACCAAAGCAAGTTCTTTTAAATTTTTTTGTTGGAAAAAAGGCATTTTCCCTAAAAAAAACAACAAAAAACGATTTGAGTGCCCACTTCCCGTTCACTAATATTTTAGTGTTATACATAACCTGACCAGACATCCCGCTTTTGGCGGCAGTGTTCTGCTTTTTTAAGGTCGATCCCGCTTAAAGTTTTATCTCGCTTTTTCAGTTTTAAGACTCCAACATATGAAATGTTTATAGTAAAAGCGGGATAAACTTTTTAAGCGGGATTTACCTTAAAAAAGCATAATAATCCAACCAAAAGCGGGTTATCTGGTTAGGTTAGTTATACACAAAAATTTTTGGGTTTTTAGAGTAGATTAAGAAAATCGATGTTTATGAAGGAATTTCGAAAAAAGTATAAAAACTCAGACAGTCTAATGTACATCCCTTTGCTAGGTGCCTTTAGAGTTTAACAATTAAGTTATGATTTTAGTCGAACTGTATGAGTTTATATTTACGCACACTAGTACTTGTAATTATCAATAATAAATCATACTAGAATAGAGAAATAATAAAAGAAGATTAACCTAAGACAAAGAAAAAAGAAATACCGCTCTAAAAGTGACAGTATGAATTGATTAAAAGTAGATGATATTCAACATTTGATTGAAAATCACCGACTTTGGTCGAGTGGTCAAGCGGAAAAGAATTCTTAAGAGATTAGCGAGAGCTATCGAAACGTCAGTTCAACCCTCCGTGCAGTCAAAAATTTTCTTTGTCTATATGTTTCACATTTATCTCTAAATAAAAATATAATTTGATTGAAAAAATAAACTAAAACCGAACTCAAGCCAAAATAATTAAATTAACTTGTTGTTTAATGACCAATTGTAATTAATTAATGTTCTTATAGTAGGAGTTACCTTCGGGCTAGTGATGGTCAAACCAAAAATAAATAAAACTAATTCATTTTATTTTAAACACCCAACGTTTTGTTTGTTTGCTTCAAACTTCTTCAGGGGTATATTTTATTCCTAAAATCTAGCAACAAAACAATAGCTTAATAAATTTAAAATTCAACAATTGTTTAGCAATTAATTTTCAACTTACAAATTCTTGTTTTACATGTTAATATTTATCACTCATTACTTATAAATAAAAAACTGGACTTCACGACACAGAATTTGTATAAATAAAAATAAATAATTAAATAAAAACAATACTACACAAAATTTTATTTGTCAACCTTAACGCTAATATCACAGAACTTGAACTAAATTAAACTATTGCAGCAGAATACTGAAGTTTAGTGTTATCTTTATCATCCTTTGTATTCATTGTCCTTTGTATTTTTTGTTGTATCCTTAAACTTTCGAGAGTGTAACGTTTATTTGCTTTCTTCTCTTTGTCCAATATTTTTATATTTTCTAAATCAACTATATGTTTACATTGTTTTGCGTGAAGGGATAACGCTGTCGCCTCTTTTCCCTTCCTTATATCAGCTTTGTGTTCATTTACTCTCGTCCCTAGCTTTCTTTTTGTTGTCCCAATGTAAACTAAATCACAGCGTTCTCTCTCATTTCCATTGCATTTGATTTCCTACACAACATTGTTTATCTTTAATTTGTCAAGTTTTGTTTTATTATTTGTGAATAGGTTTCTTAAAGTTCTGTTTGATCTGTGTGCTATTCTTGTTGTTGGATCTTCGATTATATTATGTAGTGCTTTTGTTTCTGTAAGGTTTGGAATGTATGGTACACTGTAAAATTTCTTATTTGTTTTTGTTTGTTGATTTGTGGAAGCTTTATTTTCGTTTTTAAGAATTTTATTAATTAAATTATTTATTATGTAGGATGGGTAGTTATTTTTTCCTAATGTTTCCCATATCGTGTTTATATTTTGTCTTTTGTATCTTTTGTCACTTAATTGTAAGACTTTTTTGATGAAATTGTTGGCCGTATTCAGTTTCATTTGTAGCGGCTGTGTTGAGTGATAATTCATTATTCTTCCTGAAGAAGTAGGCTTTTTGTACCAATTTGTAATAATTCTACCATTGTCGTTAATTATATAAATGTCTAAGTAAGGTATTGCTCTATTTTTCTCATTTTCTATCGTAAATTGTATATTATTATGGTACGCGTTTTGTGTTTTTAATATAATTAATTCGTCAGATTTATTTATGACAGCAAAAATGTCATCCACATATTTCGTCAAAAACTTAATTTTAATATTTTTTGATTTTAATTCTTCGATTGCATCGTCCAAAAGGATGTCCAGTACAATATCCGCTATAGTTGGGGATAAAGGATTTCCCATAGGCATACCATACGTCTGTTGATAAAATTTTCAAAATTGAAATAATTGTTTTCATTTAAACAGAACTGTAGTATTTTTAGGAATAATTTCTTCTCTATTGCTGTGTGTTCTTTTAGTTGTTGCCATTTTTCCAGTATGTTCTTAATTGCTAGGTGAATCGGTATATTGGTAAACAATGATACCACGTCGAAGGAAACCATTACTTCGTTGTCATCTATTTTTATTTTCTCTAATTTTTGTTTCAATTCAAATGAGTTCTTTATGTTGTAAGTAGGCGATATAATAGTTTTTAAAATATTTCCTACGTATTTTGATAGATGGTAGCACGGCAAATTCACTGATGATGAGGTAGGTCTGAGGGGTATATTTTCTTTGTAGATTTTCGGTAAACCATATAATTGTAGAGAAGCTGCTGCATGTGTTGTCATTTTATATTTTTCAAATTTGTTTATAATGTTCTTTTTGTATAATTCCGTTATTATGCTGTTATTTCGTGTTTGGAGTTTTTCAGTGGGATCTGTTTCTATTGGTTTATAGGTTTTTTTTGTCATTTAGCATCGATTTCATTTTGTTTTTGTAATCATTTTTGTACATTATTACCGTTTTATTGCCTTTATCTGCTGTCGTTATTGTTATTACATTTTCATATTGCTTTATGTATTTCCTAGTCTCTTCATATGTGCTAAGAATAAATTTCTCCTTTTCACTATTTTTTAATTTTCTTCTATAACTTGCGATTCTATTGGCGATCCTTGAGCGTGTAATTTCTTTTTGTGTCTCATCTTTTATATTTTGTACCCACTGCTCAATGCCTGCAATCAGTGGGATTGGAGCGAAATTCCTCCTGTCTACAGACAAAGAGATTTGTTCCCTAGCGATAATATCCACTTGTTCTCTAGATCAAAATTTATGTCTGTAAGGTTGACAAATCATTCCTCGTTGAATATAATATTGTATTGTTTAAATTTTTGTTTTTTTAGTTTGTCTATTTTTAATACGTGTATTTGTTTAATTTTCGTTCTTACATTGTAGAATTTTTTCCATTGTTCTTTTTTATATTTCTCCCATTCTATTTCTCTCAGTGTATCTTTGATCTTTGTTTCTGTTTTCTTAATTTGTTCTTGAATATGTGCCGTATTAGTATGTGTCTCTTTTATTTCTATATTTAATCATTTTGTATGTAAGTTTGTTTCTATTTTTGATAATTCAATTTGTGTTGTTCTTGTTCTGAATAAAAGGCTTAGTCTATGTGTGCTGTCTTTTACATGGGTTGGTGTAATTTTCATTCGTCTACATTTTTGTAAATATTGTTGTGTTGTAAGTTTCCCTTATTTTTTGGAAAAAGCTTTTGTTATATGTTTTTTCATAGCTAGATCTTAAATTTTCTTCTTCCTTCCTTTTTCGGCTGGCCCTCCGAGTGTATTAAATTAACTTGTTGTTTAATGACTAATTGTAATTAATTAATGTTCTTATAGTAGGAGTTACCTTCGGGCTAGTGATGGTCAAACCAAAAATAAATAAAACTAATTCATTTTATTTTAAACACCCAACGTTTTGTTTGTTTGCTTCAAACTTCTTCTGGGGTATATTTTATTCATAAAATCTAGCAACAAAACAATAGCTTAATAAATTTAAAATTCAACAATTGTTTAGCAATTAATTTTCAACTTACAAATTCTTGTTTTACATGTTAATATTTATCACTCATTAATTATACATAAAAACTGGACTTCACGACACAGAATTTGTATAAATAATTAAATAAAAACAATACTACACAAAATTTTATTTGTCAACCTTAACGCTAATATCACAGAACTTGAACTAAATTAAACTATTGCAGCAGAATACTGTAGTTTAGTGTTATCTTTATCCTCCTTTGTATTCATTGTCCTTTGTATTTTTTGTTGTATCCTTAAACTTTCGAGAGTGTAACGTTTATTTGCTTTCTTCTCTTTGTCCAATATTTTTATATTTTCTAAATCAACTATATGTTTACATTTGCTTTGTGTTCATTTACTCTCGTCCCTAGCTTTCTTTTTGTTGTCCCAATGTAAACTAAATCACAGCGTTCTCTCTCATTTCCATTGCATTTGATTTCCTACACAACATTGTTTATCTTTAATTTGTCAAGTTTTGTTTTATTATTTGTGAATAGGTTTCTTAAAGTTCTGTTTGATCTGTGTGCTATTCTTGTTGTTGGATCTTCGATTATATTATGTAGTGCTTTTGTTTCTGTAAGGTTTGGAATGTATGGTACACTGTAAAATTTCTTATTTGTTTTTGTTTGTTGATTTGTGGAAGCTTTATTTTCGTTTTTAAGAATTTTATTAATTAAATTATTTATTATGTAGGATGGGTAGTTATTTTTTGCTAATGTTTCCCATATCGTGTTTATATTTTGTCTTTTGTATCTTTTGTCACTTAATTGTAAGACTTTTTTGATGAAATTGTTGGCCGTATTCAGTTTCATTTGTAGCGGCTGTGTTGAGTGATAATTCATTATTCTTCCTGAAGAAGTAGGCTTTTTGTACCAATTTGTAATAATTCTACCATTGTCGTTAATTATATAAATGTCTAAGTAAGGTATTGCACTATTTTTCTCATTTTCTATCGTAAATTGTATATTATTATGGTACGCGTTTTGTGTTTTTAATATAATTAATTCGTCAGATTTATTTATGACAGCAAAAATGTCATCCACATATTTCGTCAAAAACTTAATTTTAATATTTTTTGATTTTAATTCTTCGATTGCATCGTCCAAAAGGATGTCCAGTACAATATCCGCTATAGTTGGGGATAAAGGATTTCCCATAGGCATACCATACGTCTGTTGATAAAATTTATTGTCAAAATTGAAATAATTGTTTTCATTTAAACAGACCTGTAGTATTTTTAGGAATAATTTCTTCTCTATTGCTGTGTGTTCTTTTAGTTGCTAGGTGAATCGGTATATTGGTAAACAATGATACCACGTCGAAGGAAACCATTACTTCGTTGTCATCTATTTTTATTTTCTCTAATTTTTGTTTCAATTCAAATGAGTTCTTTATGTTGTAAGTAGGCGATATAATAGTTTTTAAAATATTTCCTACGTATTTTGATAGATGGTAGCACGGCAAATTCACTGATGATGAGGTAGGTCTGAGGGGTATATTTTCTTTGTAGATTTTCGGTAAACCATATAATTGTAGAGAAGCTGCTGCATGTGTTGTCATTTTATATTTTTCAAATTTTGTTATAATGTTCTTTTTGTATAATTCCGTTATTATGCTGTTATTTCGTGTTTGGAGTTTTTCAGTGGGATCTGTTTCTATTGGTTTATAGGTTTTTTTTGTCATTTAGCATCGATTTCATTTTATTTTTGTAATCATTTTTGTACATTATTACCGTTTTATTGCCTTTATCTGCTGTCGTTATTGTTATTACATTTTCATATTGCTTTATGTATTTCCTAGTCTCTTCATATGTGCTAAGAATAAATTTCTCCTTTTCACTATTTCTTTATTTTCTTCTATAACTTGCGATTCTATTGGCGATCCTTGAGCGTGTAATTTCTTTTTGTGTCTCATCTTTTATATTTTGTACCCACTGCTCAATGCCTGCAATCAGTGGGATTGGAGCGAAATTCCTCCTGTCTACAGACAAAGAGATTTGTTCCCTAGCGATAATATCCACTTGTTCTCTAGATCAAAATTTATGTCTGTAAGGTTGACAAATCATTCCTCGTTGAATATAATATTGTATTGTTTAAATTTTTGTTTTTTTAGTTTGTCTATTTTTAATACGTGTTGTAAAGAAAAATGCATTAGTTTCCTTTTTGAGTACAATTTTAATACTAAATTCTAAATAGCATACTGAGGTATTTAAATACTACGTTAAAACTAAACGAATTCAGGTTTTGCATCTAATAGTGTTCTTTATCGCTTATTATCTATTCAGAACGGATCCTAAATAAACACACCACCGTCTACATGTGTTACCACTTCTTTGTTATCGAACACACAGGAGACAACGGCTACAGATAAATGTATTAATTGTCATTAACTAGTCGCCGGCATTCCTATATTTTATCTACAAAAATATAAGAAAACACTTGTGTTTATTTAGGACCGTTTTGCTTATCAATTTTCCCATGTTCTTTTGAACATTCTCCAGAGGGCATTAATTTTAGATTAGTGGACTGTATCAGTGTTATATGAAATATTATTAATTCATGATAATTCTTAACATTTTAATGTGCAAAATTTAACGCTCTCAATCTTCTTGTTTCTATTAATTTTCTTAATGATAAAATAATAAGTACAAAACAAATAATTAAAACTATGATTAACGATAAATGTCCGCTGGTATGATGAAAGTTTAAGCCGCGAAGTTCTATATTTTCCTTCTTAATGTCTTCTAGCTGGTTCATCAGTTCCTCAATCTGGTTGGAATGATTCATCATCATCGTACCCAAGGGCATTATGTTTAGCTCTGACATCTGAGTGACGTCAGTTGTTAGCATTGATACTACCTCTTCATTTCTTCTCGATTCCATCATGTATGGAGCGTTCATTGTAGCTCCCAGCACTCTGATAGTACAACCAGGATCCAGAAGCACTGTACCCTGCAATGGTAATTCGAACACTTCCTGCCGACCAGGCTGACAGAGAATATGAGCTGAGGTTTTATTAAACAGTTTAAATAACCACTTATTAGCTTGATGCAATTTTTTCCAAAGATATTCTATCTTTATTTCCTGAAACTGGCAGTGAGGTTTTATTTGTGGCTTCAGTGCTGAAACTTCGCATGATTGGTCGTTTGCATCAATCCATGGCCAACCTCCGTCGCACACGAACTCGTCTTTGAGGATTTTTTGACAATTGTTAAGTTCTGATTGCATCATTATATGATATGTATCCATATTAAAATTATATATCAGATAGTGCCCTCTAGGTTGTATAATCATTTTGCTTCCCATTATATCGATTGGTATAGGTACAATGCGATGAATTTGGGAAACATGATCATTAAATAGAGGTATTGTAGCAGATATTACTAGCTGGTTTTCTATGATTGTTGCTTTAGCTGTCATCAGCTTATAAATTGTCTGCAATTGATTATGCTTGTTTCCGGGTAATTTCAGATCTTCAGGAACTCGATCTTTTATTTTCATAACTTCTTCTTGCAGTTGTACTGGAGTTATGAGCGCTGGATTCAATTTTCCATGATTAATGTCTATCAGCATTTCTATCATTGTGGTTTGCACTTTATCGTTTTCTTCAATAACCATCTGCAGCTCTTTAGTAACCATGAAAAACTTTATTGATTCTCGATAAACAAAGTATACTTCTTTCATTGTCTCTGAGATGTTATTCACGCGGTCAGCAATGCTACTGAATTTACTACTAATCTCTTCTGTCGTTCGTCGAAGTATATTTAATGTAGAATCAATGACAGAAGTTTGTTTTTTTATCAGAAACTTTAAGTCGTATTGATTGTCCAATATATTTTTCATATTATTCTCTAACTCTCTTCGGTCCTCTGCATCCATTGTACCGAAAAGTACATGCTGCATTGATCCAATAAATTCAAAGGGTGCTCTCTTCCTTCTTTTGCTTCCGGAGGGGAACATATATTGATTGGTGGTTTTCATACTATGTAATTGACGTTTCATTGCATCAAGGAAGTGATTACATTGATCTTCAAAACCTCTTAGCTTACTGCAAGTTGTCGTCATAGTACCCATTACCTCCTCTGATTTATTTATAACCTCGAAAAAAGATTCCATATTGAAATATACGACTAAATTCCAATACGAAGACGTAACATGGACAAAACCTATGTTGTCCAAATATACAGTACTGGGCTTGAGCTCGTTTATTGTGCATCCAGTTTTCGTCGGTTGTGTTGAAACCGTTGCTATTATAGCTAGTATAACTGTCAACATATATACCATATTATAGGCTGCTTTCGGCTTATTTCTCACAACATTTACTGCTGTAGCATTTGGCTGACTTTCTTCTCTATCGGCGTTTTCAAGAGGACATATTTTTGTAATTGGCCTTTTTATTATGTTATTTTCTGTTTTTAGCGTTACTGTTCTTACTAGACCATCTTTACCGGGGTGCACCTCTGTAATTCTACCAAGCGGCCATCTTGCAGGGCATGTGTCTTCATTTTTTACGATGACAATTTGGCCCTCCTTTAAATTTTCTTGAACTGTCTTCCATTTATACCTTTGTTGCAAAGATGTTAAATAATCCGCCGTCCACTGCTTCCAGAAGTGACGTTTTAGTTTTTGAATCAGCTTCCATCTATCTAAACATCCGACTCTGCTATCATCACATGGTTCTGGACATTCTATCAAAGGACGACCGATCAAAAAATGACCAGGAGTGAGATGATCAATGTCGTTTTCACCCAATGCTTGTAACGGCCTTGAGTTCAATATTGCTTCAATTTGAGCTAGCAAAGTACTTAGCTCTTCAAAGGTTAGCTTTGTGTCACCAATTACTCGTCTTAAATGATGCTTCATTGATTTTACTGCCGCTTCCCATATCCCTCCAAAGTGAGGGCTTGCCGCCGGAATAAAATGCCATTTAATTTTCTGTTCCTCCAGGAATGGTGCCAGAGTTGAATGTTGTTGTATGGCTTTTACGAAGTCTTTATCTAACAGTCTTGAAGCTCCGATAAAATTAGTGCCATTATCGGAGTACATATGACTGCTTTTACCTCTTCTGGCAAAAAATCTTTTCAACGCGGTCAGAAATGATTCTGATGTTAGAATGCTAACTGCTTCTAAATGCACAGCTTTTGTCGTCATACAAATAAATACTGCTACGTAACCTTTGTACGCCCTCTGTCCTTTTCCGTTTGAAAACTTTATCTGTATGGGTCCTGCGTAATCAACTCCACAGTGATCAAAAGGAGCAGAAAGATTTACACGACATTCTGGAAAACTACCCATCAATTGTTGTCTTGTTTTTTGTTTATATCGAATACAGATCGCGCAGCTTCTGATGAACTTCTTTATACAAACTTTAGCATTTACTATCCAGAACTTTCTCTTGATCGTACTTTCGACAAGACGGTTCCCACCATGCAGAGTTTCTTTATGAGCATCGTTAATGATTTGGTATGCCAATGATGACTTTTGTATCAATACAGGATGTTTTTGATTTTGGGTTAAATTTGAAAAATGAAGTCGTCCTCCCACTCTCATAATACCATCTTAATCAATATATGGATGCAACGGTGCTAATTTATGGCGATGATTAAGTTGTTTTTTATGTTGTAGTTCTGTTAACTCCATAAGCCATTCTTTTGTTTGATGCATTTTTATTATTAATATTTCTGCATTTTGGATTTCTTCTTTTGTCAAATATTCTGGAAGATTTTTTATACCTTTGAGTTTTGTGATAAACCGGAGAACATAAGCCAATACTCTTCTTAGTTTTCTAAACGATGAATATTTTTTCAGAATTTCCAGCATCTGGTTTTCTTGTATTGTATTTACAGTCGCTGTCGTAACTATTACACTTGGCTCTTTTGGCCATTGATTCTTTGGGTTTTGTAGCCATACTGGACCATTCCACCAAAGAGTTGTTTTGCAAAGTTTTTCTATTGGAATACCTCTAGAGCCTAAATCAGCTGGATTCTCTTTTGATGTAACGTATCGCCATTCTGCATTTGGAATTGTTGCTGTTATTTCAGTCACTCTTGTTCGGACGAATTTATCTTTGTTTTTGTTATTTTTTATCCAAGCAAGCACTATCATTGAGTCGCTCCATAGATTAACTTCTGCGTCGGTGTTGATTATTTCTTTAATTTTCCTGCAAAGCCTTACTAAAAGTTGAGCAGCACATAGTTCTAATTTTGGAAGTGTTTTCCTGTTTTTTATTGGGTTCACTTTCGATTTAGCAGTTAAAAGTGATATTTTATCGGAAGATTTTATATATATCACCGCTGCATACGCTTTTTCTGATGCATCTGCGAATCCCAGAAGTTGAACTTTATTTAGAGATATTGTATTAACCCATCTCGAAATTTTTATTTCTTCCACCGCATACAGATTGTCGATGAGCTTGTTCCATTCTGTTTGTAAATTATTATTAAGTTCCTCGTCCCAATTTATCTTCATCATCCATAATTGCTGAATGAATAATTTAGCAGTGACTGTTATAGGTGTTAAAATTCCAATCGGGTCAAATATTTTTGCTAAATATGATAACGCCATTCTCTTTGTTACTTTTACCTTATTTTTGGAGTTGATTTTGAAAGAAAATGCATCCTTTGAGGGATTCCAATACATTCCGAGTGTTTTTATTTTGTCACTTTCTTGATTCTTTATTATTTCATTTTCTCCTGTACATTGTTGCTGTTCTACAATTTGTTTGCTATTGGAGCACCATTTACGAAGATGGAAACCATATTTTTTCAATTGTTTTGAAATATTTTCTTTTATGTTTCGGCACTCTTGTATTGTGTCCGCTCCTGTTAGTAACTCGTCCATATAAAAATCTTGTCTTATAATATTGCTCAAATTTTCGTTGGTACATTCATTGGCAATTTCAAATAATGATCGAACCGCTAAGAATGGGGCTACAGCAGTCCCATAAGTAACTGTAGTTAATTTATATTCTTCGATAGGTTCTTTCTTTGATTTTCTCCATATAATATGTTGATATTTTTGGTCTTCCTCATGTAATTTAATTTGCCGATACATTTTTTCTACGTCAGCTATTATTGTAAATTTATGGAACCTGAATTTAATCAATATATCGAAAACATCCTTTTGAAGTCTCGGTCCTACATATAGAATATCATTTAGGCTTTTGCTGTTTGATGTTTTCGATGAAGCATCGAAGACAACTCTTAATTTAGTTGTGGTGCTTGACTCTCTTATTACTGGCTGATGTGGAAGATAGTATTTAGCGTTTTTATTATTCGGCACCTTAATCATGTGTCCGAGGGATATATATTCATTCATAAACTTCACATATTCTTCTTTCAGACCCTGATTTGCATCAAGTCTTTTTTCCAACCCCATAAAACGCGCCATTGCCTTTTTGTAGGAATCTCCAAGCGCTTTTTCATTTTTAAATGGCAGTCTAACGACAAATCTGTTCTCATCGTCTTTTGTTGTAGTATTCTTAAAATATTTCATGCATATCTCGTCTTCGTGAAGTAAAGTGTCGTCGTTATATGGAACTTCCTCAATTTCCCAAAAACGCTCAATACTAGTTGCCATATTTACAATTGTTTTATTTTTTGGTTTCTTAAATTGCAACTGGCCTGATAAGATTAAACCGAGCTTAGTTTTTTGTCCAAGTAATCCATTCTTTTTGTAAATGCCATTTTGTAGAATTTCAGCAAACAAATCTCCACCTATTGCGATGTCTATTCTTTCTGCTTTATCGAAATTTGGATCAGCTAACTTATATTTAGACCATTCCTTAATTTGGAAATTTAGTGAAGGATCTGGATTAACATACGACAGAGTTGGTAAAATCAATGCTTCAACTTTAAATTTCTCATTACTTTTAAATCTAGGACATATTTCTATTTCCATTTTGGTTTTAGCTACGCCAAGTAAAATGTTTCCAATTCCGTGTAGCTCAGTATTTATTTTCATTCTTTTTAGCTGCAAAGTTTGTGCAGCTTCTTCACTAATGAAGGTTGTTTGTGAACCTTGATCAATAAGTGCTTTTAATACGACACTTTCTCCATTTGCACTTTTTACTTGCACTTGTGCTGTTGCTAATAACACATTTTTAGTTGCTCTTGTAACACATGATTTTGTTGATGATGTTAAATGTAATATTGTGTGATGAGCCATTCCGCAAGTGGTACATCTTAGTTTACTTTCACATTTTGAAGCAAATGTGTGTTTAAGACATTTGAAACATACCTTTTCAGTTCTAGCCCAGGCATGTCGTTCTTTTACTTCAAGTGCTAGAAATTGCCTACAAATATCTGTAGTATGTCCTGATTTCTTACAATACAAGCAAAAATTTTTTTCCGTTAAAAAATTAATAGCTTTTGATTGTTGTTTTCTTTCGATATGATTGTGGTTATAGTTGAAACTGTACGATTTTTTGTTTTTCGACGCTTCTAGGCTTTGGTACTGTTGTTCTAAAAATTCGAGCACATCAGTAAGCGCTTGTATCTCTTTTGATTTTCTTGTATGTTGTTCGTACAGCATTAACCCTTCTTTATCTAATTTTCGAGTCACTATACAAGCAATAACTGCATCTGCATCTTCTATATTGTAGCCCATTGCTTTTAATCCTTGAACACACTCATTGGTGGTGTCGTGTAATGATTTAATCATCGATGCGCTGTTACTGTTTATATTTGGTTGATCCAATATTTTGTACATAAAAGATTGGAATAATACTCGTTTGTTATTAAATCTTTGGTTCAATATATCCCATGCTGCTTCGTAATTTGTTTCAGATACTGCTAAATGTTTAATAATTTTAAATGCCTCATTTTTAACTAAAGATTTGAGGTGACACATCTTTTCCACGTTCGAGATTGTCTCGTCTTCATGTATTAATTTTGTATACATGTCATGAAAACAAGACCATTCCTCAATATTTCCATTAAAATGTGGAATTTTAATATCATTTAATTTTACCACCTTCTTCTCTGCAGACAATATGTTCAACTTTTGCAGTACTTTAAGTTTAGCTGATCTGTACTGGCTTTTTATAATTCTATAGGCATCGATTACTTCTTTATTTGAGACAGTATGATCAACGAGAAGTTTCATATACATGTCACTAACGTGATCTAGTTCTTCTTTCCAGGATACCAAAACTTCTTCCAGCAATAATTTTGTGCTAATGAAATCAGCTTCTTCTAAATTAGTTTTCAGTTCTTGCACACATCTGAAAAATTCTGACATCAGCGATCTTGTCTGCTTACTTACATCATTTAATATTATTGACTCTGGAAATTTAAGTGGTTGTGTTGTCTCTAACTGCTGTTTAGCAATAGCATCTGAGTCCATCGCTTCTGAACTTAACAACCACTTTATTTTTTTTGATATATTATCTACCATGACTTGTATATTTTCATATGTTTTGTATTTGAAATATTCGTCATCTTTTACCCCATGCTCCTTTAAAATTTTTTGGTGATTGCTGTCGAAATCTTTCCATAAGCTCTCCAACCTTTCCAAATTTGGTTTTAGTTGACAGTGTCTAGTGGTTTCAATACCAGCCTCAATACTTTCAATCGCAGATTTTAAATCACTCTGCTTTGTGTAATATTTGATTCTGCTGGTCGACATGATTTTTTTTAATATGTCGCTGTTAGTTACGACAACGCTTTCATTAATTTTAGAAAATTTTCACAATTTGCCGCTGTTTAGCCACGACAACGCTTGTATTATTTTTGAAAAATTTTCACAACTTGCCGCTGTTTAGCCACGACAACGCTTTTATTAATTAATAATTATTATATATATATATTTTTTTAATGGCTCGATTGACCAATGTAAAGAAAAATGCATTAGTTTCCTTTTTGAGTACAATTTTAATACTAAATTCTAAATAGCATACTGAGGTATTTAAATACTACGTTAAAACTAAACGAATTCAGGTTTTGCATCTAATAGTGTTCTTTATCGCTTATTATCTATTCAGAACGGATCCTAAATAAACACACCACCGTCTACATGTGTTACCACTTCTTTGTTATCGAACACACAGGAGACAACGGCTACAGATAAATGTATTAATTGTCATTAACTAGTCGCCGGCATTCCTATATTTTATCTACAAAAATATAAGAAAACACTTGTGTTTATTTAGGACCGTTTTGCTTATCAATTTTCCCATGTTCTTTTGAACACGTGTATTTGTTTAATTTTCGTTCTTACATTGTAGAATTTTTTCCATTGTTCTTTTTTATATTTCTCCCATTCTATTTCTCTCAGTGTATCTTTGATCTTTGTTTCTGTTTTCTTAATTTGTTCTTGAATATGTGCCGTATTAGTATGTGTCTCTTTTATTTCTATATTTAATAATTTTGTATGTAAGTTTGTTTCTATTTTTGATAATTCAATTTGTGTTGTTCTTGTTCTGAATAAAAAGCTTAGTCTATGTGTGCTGTCTTTTACATGGGTTGGTGTAATTTTCATTCGTCTACATTTTTGTAAATATTGTTGTGTTGTAAGTTTCCCTTATTTTTTGGAAAAAGCTTTTGTTATATGTTTTTTCATAGCTAGATCTTAAATTTTCTTCTTCCTTCCTTTTTCGGCTGGCCCTCCGAGTGTATTAAATTAACTTGTTGTTTAATGACTAATTGTAATTAATTAATGTTCTTATAGTAGGAGTTACCTTCGGGCTAGTGATGGTCAAACCAAAAATAAATAAAACTAATTCATTTTATTTTAAACACCCAACGTTTTGTTTGTTTGCTTCAAACTTCTTCTGGGGTATATTTTATTCATAAAATCTAGCAACAAAACAATAGCTTAATAAATTTAAAATTCAACAATTGTTTAGCAATTAATTTTCAACTTACAAATTCTTGTTTTACATGTTAATATTTATCACTCATTAATTATACATAAAAACTGGACTTCACGACACAGAATTTGTATAAATAATTAAATAAAAACAATACTACACAAAATTTTATTTGTCAACCTTAACGCTAATATCACAGAACTTGAACTAAATTAAACTATTGCAGCAGAATACTGTAGTTTAGTGTTATCTTTATCCTCCTTTGTATTCATTGTCCTTTGTATTTTTTGTTGTATCCTTAAACTTTCGAGAGTGTAACGTTTATTTGCTTTCTTCTCTTTGTCCAATATTTTTATATTTTCTAAATCAACTATATGTTTACATTGTTCTGCGTGAAGGGATAACGCTGTCGCCTCTTTTCCCTTCCTTATATCAGCTTTGTGTTCATTTACTCTCGTCCCTAGCTTTCTTTTTGTTGTCCCAATGTAAACTAAATCACAGCGTTCTCTCTCATTTCCATTGCATTTGATTTCCTACACAACATTGTTTATCTTTAATTTGTCAAGTTTTGTTTTATTATTTGTGAATAGGTTTCTTAAAGTTCTGTTTGATCTGTGTGCTATTCTTGTTGTTGGATCTTCGATTATATTATGTAGTGCTTTTGTTTCTGTAAGGTTTGGAATGTATGGTACACTGTAAAATTTCTTATTTGTTTTTGTTTGTTGATTTGTGGAAGCTTTATTTTCGTTTTTAAGATTTTATTAATTAAATTATTTATTATGTAGGATGGGTAGTTATTTTTTCCTAATGTTTCCCATATCGTGTTTATATTTTGTCTTTTGTATCTTTTGTCACTTAATTGTAAGACTTTTTTGATGAAATTGTTGGCCGTATTCAGTTTCATTTGTAGCGGCTGTGTTGAGTGATAATTCATTATTCTTCCTGAAGAAGTAGGCTTTTTGTACCAATTTGTAATAATTCTACCATTGTCGTTAATTATATAAATGTCTAAGTAAGGTATTGCACTATTTTTCTCATTTTCTATCGTAAATTGTATATTATTATGGTACGCGTTTTGTGTTTTTAATATAATTAATTCGTCAGATTTATTTATGACAGCAAAAATGTCATCCACATATTTCGTCAAAAACTTAATTTTAATATTTTTTGATTTTAATTCTTCGATTGCATCGTCCAAAAGGATGTCCAGTACAATATCCGCTATAGTTGGGGATAAAGGATTTCCCATAGGCATACCATACGTCTGTTGATAAAATTTATTGTCAAAATTGAAATAATTGTTTTCATTTAAACAGACCTGTAGTATTTTTAGGAATAATTTCTTCTCTATTGCTGTGTGTTCTTTTAGTTGCTAGGTGAATCGGTATATTGGTAAACAATGATACCACGTCGAAGGAAACCATTACTTCGTTGTCATCTATTTTTATTTTCTCTAATTTTTGTTTCAATTCAAATGAGTTCTTTATGTTGTAAGTAGGCGATATAATAGTTTTTAAAATATTTCCTACGTATTTTGATAGATGGTAGCACGGCAAATTCACTGATGATGAGGTAGGTCTGAGGGGTATATTTTCTTTGTAGATTTTCGGTAAACCATATAATTGTAGAGAAGCTGCTGCATGTGTTGTCATTTTATATTTTTCAAATTTTGTTATAATGTTCTTTTTGTATAATTCCGTTATTATGCTGTTATTTCGTGTTTGGAGTTTTTCAGTGGGATCTGTTTCTATTGGTTTATAGGTTTTTTTTGTCATTTAGCATCGATTTCATTTTGTTTTTGTAATCATTTTTGTACATTATTACCGTTTTATTGCCTTTATCTGCTGTCGTTATTGTTATTACATTTTCATATTGCCTTATGTATTTCCTAGTCTCTTCATATGTGCTAAGAATAAATTTCTCCTTTTCACTATTTTTTAATTTTCTTCTATAACTTGCGATTCTATTGGCGATCCTTGAGCGTGTAATTTCTTTTTGTGTCTCATCTTTTATATTTTGTACCCACTGCTCAATGCCTGCAATCAGGGGGATTGGAGCGAAATTCCTCCTGTCTACAGACAAAGAGATTTGTTCCCTAGCGATAATATCCTCTTGTTCTCTAGATCAAAATTTATGTCTGTAAGGTTGACAAATCATTCCTCGTTGAATATAATATTGTATTGTTTAAATTTTTGTTTTTTTAGTTTGTCTATTTTTAATACGTGTATTTGTTTAATTTTCGTTCTTACATTGTAGAATTTTTTCCATTGTTCTTTTTTATATTTCTCCCATTCTATTTCTCTCAATGTATCTTTGATCTTTGTTTCTGTTTTCTTAATTTGTTCTTGAATATGTGCCGTATTAGTATGTGTCTCTTTTATTTCTATATTTAATAATTTTGTATGTAAGTTTGTTTCTATTTTTGATAATTCAATTTGTGTTGTTCTTGTTCTGAATAAAAGGCTTAGTCTATGTGTGCTGTCTTTTACATGGGTTGGTGTAATTTTCATTCGTCTACATTTTTGTAAATATGTTGCTCTTTCAATAAATTTTGCCAATCTCTCAACATCTCTACTGTATTCTTTCAATAACTTACATGTTGTTGTGTTGTAAGTTTCCCTTATTTTTTGGAAAAAGCTTTTGTTATATGTTTTTTCATAGCTAGATCTTAAATTTTCTTCTTCCTTCCTTTTTCGGCTGGCCCTCCGAGTGTATTAAATTAACTTGTTGTTTAATGACCAATTGTAATTAATTAATGTTCTTATAGTAGGAGTTACCTTCGGGCTAGTGATGGTCAAACCAAAAATAAATAAAACTAATTCATTTTATTTTAAACACCCAACGTTTTGTTTGTTTGCTTCAAACTTCTTCTGGGGTATATTTTATTCATAAAATCTAGCAACAAAACAATAGCTTAATAAATTTAAAATTTAACAATTGCTTAGCAATTAATTTTCAACTTACAAATTCTTGTTTTACATGTTCATATTTATCACTCATTAATTATACATAAAAACTGGACTTCACGACACAGAATTTGTATAAATAATTAAATAAAAACAATACTACACAAAATTTTATTTGTCAACCTTAACGCTAATATCACAGAACTTGAACTAAATTAAACTATTGCAGCAGAATACTGTAGTTTAGTGTTATCTTTATCCTCCTTTGTATTCATTGTCCTTTGTATTTTTTGTTGTATCCTTAAACTTTCGAGAGTGTAACGTTTATTTTCTTTCTTCTCTTTGTCCAATATTTTTATATTTTCTAAATCAACTATATGTTTACATTGTTTTGCGTGAAGGGATAACGCTTTCGCCTCTTTTCCCTTCCTTATATCAGCTTTGTGTTCATTTACTCTCGTCCCTAGCTTTCTTTTTGTTGTCCCAATGTAAACTAAATCACAGCTTTCTCTCTCATTTCCATTGCATTTGATTTCCTACACAACATTGTTTATCTTTAATTTGTCAAGTTTTGTTTTATTATTTGTGAATAGGTTTCTTAAAGTTCTGTTTGATCTGTGTGCTATTCTTGTTGTTGGATCTTCGATTATATTATGTAGTGCTTTTGTTTCTGCAAGGTTTGGAATGTATGGTACACTGTAAAATTTCATATTTGTTTTTGTTTGTTGGTTTGTGGAAGTTTTATTTTCGTTTTTAAGAATTTTATTAATTAAATTATTTATTATGTAGGATGGGTAGTTATTTTTTCCTAATGTTTCCCATATCGTGTTTATATTTTGTCTTTTGTATCTTTTGTCACTTAATTGTAAGACTTTTTTAATGAAATTGTTGGCCGTACTCAGTTTCATTTGTAGCGGCTGTATTGAGTGATAATTCATTATTCTTCCTGAAGAAGTAGGCTTTTTGTACCAATTTGTAATAATTCTACCATTGTCGTTAATTATATAAATGTCTAAGTAAGGTATTGCACTATTTTTCTCATTTTCTATCGTAAATTGTATATTATTATGGTACGCGTTTTGTGTTTTTAATATAATTAATTCGTCAGATTTATTTATGACAGCAAAAATGTCATCCACATATGTCGTCAAAAACTTAATTTTAATATTTTTTGATTTTAATTCTTCGATTGCATCGTCCAAAAGGATGTCCAGTACAATATCCGCTATAGTTGGGGATAAAGGATTTCCCATAGGCATACCATACGTCTGTTGATAAAATTTATTGTCAAAATTGAAATAATTGTTTTCATTTAAACAGAACTGTAGTATTTTTAGGAATAATTTCTTCTCTATTGCTGTGTGTTCTTTTAGTTGTTGCCATTTTTCCAGTATGTTCTTAATTGCTAGGTGAATCGGTATATTGGTAAACAATGATACCACGTCGAAGGAAACCATTACTTCGTTGTCATCTATTTTTATTTTCTCTAATTTTTGTTTCAATTCAAATGAGTTCTTTATGTTGTAAGTAGGCGATATAATAGTTTTTAAAATATTTCCTACGTATTTTGATAGATGGTAGCACGGCAAATTCACTGATGATGAGGTAGGTCTGAGGGGTATATTTTCATTGTAGATTTTCGGTAAACCATATAATTGTAGAGAAGCTGCTGCATGTGTTGTCATTTTATATTTTTCAAATTTGTTTATAATGTTCTTTTTGTATAATTCCGTTATTATGCTGTTATTTCGTGTTTGGAGTTTTTCAGTGGGATCTGTTTCTATTGGTTTATAGGTTTTTTTTGTCATTTAGCATCGATTTCATTTTGTTTTTGTAATCATTTTTGTACATTATTACCGTTTTATTGCCTTTATCTGCTGTCGTTATTGTTATTACATTTTCATATTGCTTTATGTATTTCCTAGTCTCTTCATATGTGCTAAGAATAAATTTCTCCTTTTCACTATTTTTTAATTTTCTTCTATAACTTGCGATTCTATTGGCGATCCTTGAGCGTGTAATTTCTTTTTGTGTCTCATCTTTTATATTTTGTACCCACTGCTCAATGCCTGCAATCAGTGGGATTGGAGCGAAATTCCTCCTGTCTACAGACAAAGAGATTTGTTCCCTAGCGATAATATCCACTTGTTCTCTAGATCAAAATTTATGTCTGTAAGGTTGACAAATCATTCCTCGTTGAATAGAATATTGTATTGTTTAAATTTTTGTTTTTTTAGTTTGTCTATTTTTAATACGTGTATTTGTTTAATTTTCGTTCTTACATTGTAGAATTTTTTCCATTGTTCTTTTTTATATTTCTCCCATTCTATTTCTCTCAGTGTATCTTTGATCTTTGTTTCTGTTTTCTTAATTTGTTCTTGAATATGTGCCGTATTAGTATGTGTCTCTTTTATTTCTATATTTAATCATTTTTTATGTAAGTTTGTTTCTATTTTTGATAATTCAATTTGTGTTGTTCTTGTTCTGAATAAAAGGCTTAGTCTATGTGTGCTGTCTTTTACATGGGTTGGTGTAATTTTCATTCGTCTACATTTTTGTAAATATGTTGCTCTTTCAATAAATTTTGCCAATCTCTCAACATCTCTACTGTATTCTTTCAATAACTTACATGTTGTTGTGTTGTAAGTTTCCCTTATTTTTTGGAAAAAGCTTTTGTTATATGTTTTTTCATAGCTAGATCTTAAATTTTCTTCTTCCTTCCTTTTTCGGCTGGCCCTCCGAGTGTATTAAATTAACTTGTTGTTTAATGACCAATTGTAATTAATTAATGTTCTTATAGTAGGAGTTACCTTCGGGCTAGTGATGGTCAAACCAAAAATAAATAAAACTAATTCATTTTATTTTAAACACCCAACGTTTTGTTTGTTTGCTTCAAACTTCTTCTGGGGTATATTTTATTCATAAAATCTAGCAACAAAACAATAGCTTAATAAATTTAAAATTCAACAATTGCTTAGCAATTAATTTTCAACTTACAAATTCTTGTTTTACATGTTAATATTTATCACTCATTAATTATACATAAAAACTGGACTTCACGACACAGAATTTGTATAAATAATTAAATAAAAACAATACTACACAAAATTTTATTTGTCAACCTTAACGCTAATATCACAGAACTTGAACTAAATTAAACTATTGCAGCAGAATACTGTAGTTTAGTGTTATCTTTATCCTCCTTTGTATACATTGTCCTTTGTATTTTTTGTTGTATCCTTAAACTTTCGAGAGTGTAACGTTTATTTTCTTTCTTCTCTTTGTCCAATATTTTTATATTTTCTAAATCAACTATATGTTTACATTGTTTTGCGTGAAGGGATAACGCTTTCGCCTCTTTTCCCTTCCTTATATCAGCTTTGTGTTCATTTACTCTCGTCCCTAGCTTTCTTTTTGTTGTCCCAATGTAAACTAAATCACAGCTTTCTCTCTCATTTCCATTGCATTTGATTTCCTACACAACATTGTTTATCTTTAATTTGTCAAGTTTTGTTTTATTATTTGTGAATAGGTTTCTTAAAGTTCTGTTTGATCTGTGTGCTATTCTTGTTGTTGGATCTTCGATTATATTATGTAGTGCTTTTGTTTCTGTAAGGTTTGGAATGTATGGTACACTGTAAAATTTCATATTTGTTTTTGTTTGTTGGTATGTGGAAGTTTTATTTTCGTTTTTAAGAATTTTATTAATTAAATTATTTATTATGTAGGATGGGTAGTTATTTTTTCCTAATGTTTCCCATATCGTGTTTATATTTTGTCTTTTGTATCTTTTGTCACTTAATTGTAAGACTTTTTTAATGAAATTGTTGGCCGTACTCAGTTTCATTTGTAGCGGCTGTATTGAGTGATAATTCATTATTCTTCCTGAAGAAGTAGGCTTTTTGTACCAATTTGTAATAATTCTACCATTGTCGTTAATTATATAAATGTCTAAGTAAGGTATTGCACTATTTTTCTCATTTTCTATCGTAAATTGTATTTAATTATGGTACGCGTTTTGTGTTTTTAATATAATTAATTCGTCAGATTTATTTATGACAGCAAAAATGTCATTTCGTCAAAAACTTAATTTTAATATTTTTTGATTTTAATTCTTCGATTGCATCGTCCAAAAGGGTGTCCAGTACAATATCTGCTATAGTTGGGGATAAAGGATTTCCCATAGGCATACCATACGTCTGTTGATAAAATTTATTGTCAAAATTTAAATAATTGTTTTCATTTAAACAGAACTGTAGTATTTTTAGGAATAATTTCTTCTCTATTGCTGTGTGTTCTTTTAGTTGTTGCCATTTTTCCAGTATGTTCTTAATTGCTAGGTGAATCGGTATATTGGTAAACAATGATACCACGTCGAAGGAAACCATTACTTCGTTGTCATCTATTTTTATTTTCTCTAATTTTTGTTTCAATTCAAATGAGTTCTTTATGTTGTAAGTAGGCGATATAATAGTTTTTAAAATATTTCCTGCGTGGAAGTTTTATTTTCGTTTTTAAGAATTTTATTAATTAAATTATTTATTATGTAGGATGGGTAGTTATTTTTTCCTAATGTTTCCCATATCGTGTTTATATTTTGTCTTTTGTATCTTTTGTCACTTAATTGTAAGACTTTTTTGATGAAATTGTTGGCCGTATTCAGTTTCATTTGTAGCGGCTGTGTTGAGTGATAATTCATTATTCTTCCTGAAGTAGTAGGCTTTTTGTACCAATTTGTAATAATTCTACCATTGTCGTTAATTATATAAATGTCTAAGTAAGATATTGCACTATTTTTCTCATTTTCTATCGTAAATTGTATTTAATTATGGTACGCGTTTTGTGTTTTTAATATAATTAATTCGTCAGATTTATTTATGACAGCAAAAATGTCATTTCGTCAAAAACTTAATTTTAATATTTTTTGATTTTAATTCTTCGATTGCATCGTCCAAAAGGGTGTCCAGTACAATATCTGCTATAGTTGGGGATAAAGGATTTCCCATAGGCATACCATACGTCTGTTGATAAAATTTATTGTCAAAATTGAAATAATTGTTTTCATTTAAACAGAACTGTAGTATTTTTAGGAATAATTTCTTCTCTATTGCTGTGTGTTCTTTTAGTTGTTGCCATTTTTCCAGTATGTTCTTAATTGCTAGGTGAATCGGTATATTGGTAAACAATCATACCACGTCGAAGGAAACCATTACTTCGTTGTCATCTATTTTTATTTTCTCTAATTTTTGTTTCAATTCAAATGAGTTCTTTATGTTGTAAGTAGGCGATATAATAGTTTTTAAAATATTTCCTGCGTGGAAGTTTTATTTTCGTTTTTAAGAATTTTATTAATTAAATTATTTATTATGTAGGATGGGTAGTTATTTTTTCCTAATGTTTCCCATATCGTGTTTATATTTTGTCTTTTGTATCTTTTGTCACTTAATTGTAAGACTTTTTTGATGAAATTGTTGGCCGTATTCAGTTTCATTTGTAGCGGCTGTGTTGAGTGATAATTCATTATTCTTCCTGAAGTAGTAGGCTTTTTGTACCAATTTGTAATAATTCTACCATTGTCGTTAATTTTATAAATGTCTAAGTAAGATATTGCACTATTTTTCTCATTTTCTATCGTAAATTGTATTTAATTATGGTACGCGTTTTGTGTTTTTAATATAATTAATTCGTCAGATTTATTTATGACAGCAAAAATGTCATTTCGTCAAAAACTTAATTTTAATATTTTTTGATTTTAATTCTTCGATTGCATCGTCCAAAAGGGTGTCCAGTACAATATCTGCTATAGTTGGGGATAAAGGATTTCCCATAGGCATACCATACGTCTGTTGATAAAATTTATTGTCAAAATTGAAATAATTGTTTTCATTTAAACAGAACTGTAGTATTTTTAGGAATAATTTCTTCTCTATTGCTGTGTGTTCTTTTAGTTGTTGCCATTTTTCCAGTATGTTCTTAATTGCTAGGTGAATCGGTATATTGGTAAACAATGGTACCACGTCGAAGGAAACCATTACTTCGTTGTCATCTATTTTTATTTTCTCTAATTTTTGTTTCAATTCAAATGAGTTCTTTATGTTGTAAGTAGGCGATATAATAGTTTTTAAAATATTTCCTGCGTATTTTGATAGATGGTAGCACGGCAAATTCACTGATGATGAGATAGGTCTGAGGGGTATATTTTCTTTGTGGATTTTCGGTAAACCATATAAGATCCAACAACAAGAATAGCACACAGATCAAACAGAACTTTAAGAAACCTATTCACAAATAATAAAACAAAACTTGACAAATTAAAGATAAACAATGTTGTGTAGGAAATCAAATGCAATGGAAATGAGAGAGAAAGCTGTGATTTAGTTTACATTGGGACAACAAAAAGAAAGCTAGGGACGAGAGTAAATGAACACAAAGCTGATATAAGGAAGGGAAAAGAGGCGACAGCGTTATCCCTTCACGCAAAACAATGTAAACATATAGTTGATTTAGAAAATATAAAAATATTGGACAAAGAGAAGAAAGCAAATAAACGTTACACTCTCGAAAGTTTAAGGATACAACAAAAAATACAAAGGACAATGAATACAAAGGAAGATAAAGATAACACCAAACTACAGTATTCTGCTGCAATAGTTTAATTTAGTTCAAGTTCTGTGATATTAGCGTTAAGGTTGACAAATAAAATTTTGTGTAGTATTGTTTTTATTTAATTATTTATTTTTATTTATACAAATTCTGTGTCGTGAAGTCCAGTTTTTTAATTATAAGTAATGAGTGATAAATATTAACATGTAAAACAGGAATTTGTAAGTTGAAAATTAATTGCTAAACAGTTGTTGAATTTTAAATTTATTAAGCTATTGTTTTGTTGCTAGATTTTATAAATAAAATATACCCCTGAAGAAGTTTGAAGCAAACAAACGAAACGTTGGGTGTTTAAAATAAAATGAATTAGTTTTATTTATTTTTGGTTTGACCATCACTAGCCCGAAGGTAACTCGTACTATAAGAACAAAATAATTAAATTTCTTTGGATATAAACTCATACAGTTCGACTAAACTCAAACTTAATTGTTAAACTCTAAAGGCACCTAGCACAAGGATGTACATGTCCAAATAAACATTCACACACACTAGTACTTGTAATTACCAATGGTAATTCATACTAAAATAGAGAAATAATAAAAGAAGCTTAACACAAGACAAAGAAAAAAGTGAATATCAATAGCTACGAGTATCAAATGAAATATAGCTTTAAAAGTGACAGTATGAATTAATTAAAATTATATGATATTCAACTCTTGACTGTGAATTACCGACTTTGATCGAGTGGTCAAGAAGAAAAAGAGTTCCGAAGAGATTAGCTTGAGCTATCGAAACGTAAGACACTTAGCTAAAACATGAATGTGTATTGTTCCAAAAACTTGGGCAAAAATATACATTGAAAAAATCCCAGCATTGAGAATATCGATGCTATTCCACGCTGGTTAGACTGAAATGAAAAAGCTTAGAATAGTTGAACATTCCAAGAAGAGGCAGTTAGTGAAGTTCCGAACATTTAGAATAAGATTATTAATAGTTGCGACTCGCCACTAGATGGCGACAGTCTGTTAATTGAGCTTACTAAAATTAGTAGGATTTGCGCTACAGTGTTGTTGCCACTGTCAGTGGTAGTGTAGGTAAAGGACTCTGACGAGTAGACTTGGTAGTCACGAAACAGCTGTCAGTTTAACCCTCCGTACATCCAAATTCTTTGAATGTTCAATATTCACATGCTTCAGAACTTCTTTCTTAAATAAAAAATAATATGATCGAAAGATTAAATTAAAAATGAACTTAAATTAAGCTAATTAAATAACTTTGGATAAAAAATCATACAGTACGACTAAAAATTCATAAATTAATAATTATCAATTAAGTTATGAAGCTAATAAGTTAATAATTATCATTATAATAATAATATTAGTTAGTAATTGTCATTATAATTATAATATATGTATTTTGTTTATATTTTTAAGTCGTTTATGGAAATACTATGTGCAAGGAATTGCAGCCATCAGCGTTAAATGAAAAAATAGAAAGCCTAGAGTTGGAAAATAAGGCACTGCGAGAAGGTCAAGGAGGCCAAACAGCTTTAATGGTAAGAATTTTTATCTTGTATAATTTGCCTGAAGAAATATGCGACGATTGCATGTTATGTAGTGCGATCAGTGTGTCCATGTTAGTTTTTTCGAGCAAAATTTAGCTTTATATTTTCCTATATAGCTTGAAATATCTCATTTAGCTTTTAGCTCTTTTTTTAAAAAAGAATTAAGCTTTTTTCTAGCATTCTTATAGGTTTCAATTGCATGAAACTAATTTTTTTTTGTAATAAAATATTTTCCGTCATCAATTTATTTACGGAACTATGTATATCAAGTACATAGTAAAGCCTAGCAAGAGTAAATTAATTTGTTTGGCTGCACACAAAGAAAGCAGCATTTAGTAAAATAGTAAACGCTCAATGAGAACGAATAGAGTAAATGTTACTAAAATACAACAGTGAATGAAATGCCTGGAAAGCATGTCTGCTTTGTATGTGTATAAAATTGATTTGAAAATAATAAACCATAGCAATGTACGGTCGCTGTTATATTCAAACACAAAACACTCAAATATTATTTGAGTTTTTAATGAATGAACGGGTGACTCCATACTTTCAGTAGAAGCAAATCTGTTTTTGTTATGTGTTAATTTCCTATAAAACCACACATGCATACACACATACATACATACATATCAGCATATATACTTACATACATACACTAAAAAGCACGAAATTCTTATGTTCATTTTGCAAAACCAAAAACAAAAACGAACACAGAAATTACTAGTAGCAGTTTAATTAAATCACTTATTTGAGAAAACATGCAAATAATTTTATACTCTGGTTATATTATAGTATGTGCTCATTTCACTCTGTTATGTTTATTTGAATTATGCAGTATTTTTTATTTTCGGTTGAATTGACTGTTGGTTCTCTTTCATCTTGTGTACACATTCATTTGATTTTTCAACATTGAACGAAATCCATTGCCTAGTTGAAAACATGTGAATGTTTTTAAATGCCTTTTAACAGTTAAAAGTTTTTATTTGTACATAAAGGTGATAATCAAGCTTTTAATCTATCACTATTAGTTGGACAACGTACTAACATTATTAATATGGACCGCAAATAATGATTATTTATTTGTTCAAGTTTCCACATAAAATAACCATGAAAGTGGAATGCTACAAGCTTAAGGGCCATTATTACAACTCGGCTTTAGTTATAATTAGCATTTTATCGGACGGATAAACAGTTTATTGCAAATTTACTTCAACCTAAAAGTGTGGGATAACTTACTGGCAAGTTCATTCTTCAAACAAATGTGTGGTATTGTGTGTGCAACGTAGTTATTTCACAAATACAAAACTCTTCACATTTCGTACCATGAAAAGGCAAATAAAAAAACAATCAGCTGGCGTTCCAGGGCTACCTTGTATATTATTCTACCATGATCGGCACACATTTTCATAGGCTGCCATACTTGCTTTTTTATCAAGTAAACACCAAGACATATCTAACAGGTGAACTAACTAGAACAGCTGACCTTACTCGGCAAACTTAGTGAAGTGATGATATTATCATAACATCATCACTATATGGAGCTTCCCTTCCATACGGTACTGGACATTTCCTTATAGAGCTACCTGCGCTGATAATTCCACCCATCTTTCAAAAATTTTTGGCAGCTGTAGTGTAGTTTCGACAACAAATTTATTCTTGTTGTAGACTTGTATGTACCTGTTATCTGTGCCATGGTAAATACATATGTATGACGTTGCCACTGGCTATTTAAATGCTCTGATGTAGCCATTCTTTGAAAAAGATAATTTTTATTTTACAGGCTCGTCGTAATCAAGGTGAATTAATTTTATCAGGTGGTGTTGATTCTAAAACAACTACAACATTACAATAACATTTGACATCTCAGCCCCATGTCAATGTATAAAAATTTTGACATACGAGCATCTAATTTGCGGAAAAAAGTAGAACAGCTGTGCTTATAATATCACCTGTATAAATCCACCTTGGTCGTAATAATGAAAAATTGTTGCAGGTCAGTTTATCGATCACTTTTGCTAATCGTGCCAGTAACTATATTATACTTTACTGCTGAGTTGTAAACACAACACAATTCTAGTTTTGGCTACATTCATTTTTTTTTTTGAGTTTTATTATAAATATTAATTTCAAAAATAGTTTTGAGCTATATTTTTACCTTGGAAGTACACATGATACAATAAATACAGGTACAACTTTCCCTACAACAATTAAAACAATACAAAAACAACGCATTTTGTTAATGTAAAATGTTTCCTAAGTGTCAAAAACAGAGAAACAAGTGGATTATTTAAAGTCTACCGCCGCCGTAGTTTTTGAAAATTCGAACCGCCACAAAAAACATCGGCTTGTTACGATTCTTAAATGTAGTTAGGCTGTGAAAAATGTATTGTTGATTTTAATTTACTTAATGTGATATAAAACTTTTCTGTACAGCAGAGAACTTTATGTTTCATATACAAATATTCATATAAAAATGTATTCATAATAGGCGGCTTGTATTAAATTTTTTTGTTTAGCCGCCGCCGTAAATTTTTCATAGGCATGTTTCTCTGATAAAGCGAGTTTGATATTTAAGAAATATACGGGTATGTTCTGTATTTCATGTGGAATTAAGATGTTCGGAATTATCAAAGCATTGTTGTTATAAATATTAATTTGCAACAACAATGCTTTGATTATTCCGCACATTTTCATTCCACATGAAATACAGAATATACTCAATAAACTCACAACTACAGGCAGAGAAGCAAGTCGTATCGGCGTGGTTGTGCGCGCAAGCCGCGCTGCCGATTAATGTTCATAAGTCAAGCCGCCGCCGAATCCATCGGCGTTTCAGCGGCTTATTTGCAAGCTGATTTTATAGGCTCCGATGATATAATTTTTTTCCGAAAGAACTGCAGTAATCCAGACATGTACTGGTTACTAAGTCAATGTTCAGATGATGCAAGTCTTATTGATCAGCTTCTTATTCAGCTGTGCGAAATACAGAAATTTGTATTAATTTCTCTGATCGTCTGAACGTTGACTAAGTACTTTAATATTGATTGAGTGCTGAAATGCTTACTGGGGGCAGGGTTGTCATATGTGGCGATTTCTCGCCAAGCTTGGCGATTTTAAATCTTGTTTGGCGTCTTAGTTTTCGATTTGGCGACATGGCGATATTTTGGCGATTTATAAAGTAGTTGGCGATTTTGTTGTGTATTTTTGATGGGACATTTATTTTTAATTATTTTATTTTTTGAGAAAGTCAGTATGAAAACATAGCATTATTTCTATTCTGGTAGTTTTATGTATGAAATTTATACATTTATATATATGTATGCGAACAAGATATATTGAAAGAATACTTTCAATACATACATACATATGTATGTTATTAACTCCACTAAAAGTCATCTGCGAAATACAGCGCAATATGAAGTTCAGGAAGCGTTATTACGAGTTGTAAAATAAATGAATGTTTATAACACTTTGTTGCACTTCTTCTGTACCTTCTCGGGAAATGCTGAACCAATTTAATTACCCTAATCTTGAGGAAGAAGTGTATGTTATTCTTGATATGTAACAAAACTGTTACACGTTATATCCAAATTTTCTGGAGTTTACTCCATAAGAATCGATTTTACATTGGGAAAATGTAATCAAAATTTGTTTATAGGCTAGGAATTGCGTATAAACCACGGAAAATTAAGAAAGGAGAAATTTTCCTCCTAACAGATTGAAATTTGGTTTATAGGCTACAAATTGCATATTACACAGGCAAAAAGGATGAATATTTTGTAAAAACCAAAGTTATTAAATTAGTTTGGCTTAAGTTCATTTTTAATTTAATCTTTCGATCAAATTATTTTTTATTTAAGAAAGAAATTCTAAAGCATGTAAATATTGAACATTCAAAGAAAATTTTGGCTGTACGGAAGGTTGAACTGACAGCTGTTTCGTGACCACAAAGTCTACTCATCAGAGTCCTTTACCCACACTACCACTGACAGTGGCAACAACACTGTAGCGAAAATCCTACTAATATTAGTAAGCTCAATTAACACACTGTCGCCATCTTGTGACGAGTCGCACCTTATTGAACTTTTTCTAAATGTTCGGAACTTTACTAACTGTCTTTTCTTAGCATGTTCAACTATTTTAAGCTTTTTTCCATTTCAGTCTTACCAGCGTGGAATATCGTCGATATTCTCAATGCTGGGATTTTATTAAATGTTTATTTTGCCCAAGTTTTTGGAACAGTACACATTCGTGTTTAGCTAAAAACTTTATATAAAAAGCGTACTTCATAAAATCTTAGATAACTGAACTTTAGTATGCAGCAGAGCTGTAAAAAATTTCAATCAATTTTTATTGCAATCTAAATGATTTCAACTAAATTGATTTCATTCTTTGATTTCAAAATGTTTTCAGATTTCAAACTGAAATCATGTCAGGTTTGCAATATTTTATGATTGCAATCATTTTGAAATCATTTTTCTTAAATCAATGATTGAAATCAACGTGATTGCTATCAAATTTTGTTGAAATCATGCGATTTCAATCAATTTTCCTGAAATCACTACTATGGTGTAAGTCCAACAAAATAGTATAAAAAACGTACCAAAACGTAGGTTTTTTAGCCATTTCATGTAGTTTTTTTTTTATCAGAGTACGGTTTATTTCTAGAAGAATGAGTATCATTTGAAGAGAACGATGATTTTGATTCTGATTTAATTGTGATTGCAATCACTGGATTTGATTGCAATAAATTAATATACAAATTAATTTAAAAAAATTGATTGCAATCATTTCTATTGAAATGATTTCATGATTGCAATCAAAAACTAGCAATCATTAACATAAAATCATGTGATTGCAATTAAATTGATTGCAATCTTTCACAGCTCTGGTACGCAGGATAAAAATTCCCACTAAGTACATAAAAATTAAGAGACCGGACCGCTATAATACTCCTATTAGGTGCTGCAATTATGGCAAACTTCTCTTAGATATCTGCTGATATCGAAATTTCGCCCCCACCAACCCTCTAGAAGGGGTGTATATCTATCTGTTCATTCTTTTAGTATTACAGTCGTGCGTCGGAGCTGACAAGCTCAATTTTTTATTCCTTTAAGTTAACTATAAGCTAGTTTATAGTAAATATTGTAAATTTTTTTGTTCACTAATCATTTTTGCATTGTTTCAAAAAAACATTAATTAATTACATTACATTTTGGCTACTTTTTAAATTTTTGGCGAATTTTGTCGATTCGGACTAAATTTATTTGTTATTATTTATTAAAAATATTTTTGAAATTAAAAAGAATTATATTTTGTGGCAAAAACTAACGAAATCCCATATTGGCGATTTAGGCGATTTTTGACATTGAATTTGGCGAAAAAGGTCAAAATCAATCTGACAACCCTGGCTGGGGGTCCCCACTCGCAATAAATTTGGAAATAATTATGTTCTCAACTGTCAAATTCTATTTCCAACACCATATGTTCACGTGTAACCTCCAGAAACATATATTTGCAAATTTAAATAAATTAGTTTTAAATAAAATACCACAATACCTGTTCTAATAGCGCAGAACATAAACCTGCACACAAACATTTTTGTACTGTTATTCTGCGGAAGTTCGGAAATAAATGTTGCGTGCGGTTATCTCCCTTAGTAGATTTCATGTTTATGAAATAAATGATACATATGTATTACGTAGCGACTTTGCTTAAGTCCTTATGACACTTGCTTTTATCTGTCTTTGCTTAATCTAACTTTGAAAGAAATTAGAAATTACTCAGGTTTGAGAAATTACGTACATATACTAGGGTATTCATTTTAATCGACTTTTCAATTGTTCGATTAGGTTTTTAAATTACTCGAACAATTGAGTAAAACGTTTATTTCGTTCGAGTTATTCGAGTAAGCTTTACCGATAAAAATTATTCGAGTTAATCGGAAAATTTTTTAATTACTCGGTTTTTTGTAAATTTTTGTGGACAAAAATAAAACAAA
The DNA here is from genome assembly GCA_956483635.1 of Panzeria rudis. Classification (NCBI taxonomy): domain Eukaryota; kingdom Metazoa; phylum Arthropoda; class Insecta; order Diptera; family Tachinidae; genus Panzeria; species Panzeria rudis. Next base: position 59,544,121 of record OY101449.1, read on the forward strand.
TCAAGTTTTTTCGCGTTTTATATACTTTAATAATAAAAACAAGAGAAAAAACAATATTTCTACATAAATTAGATCATAAACTGTTCATTTAAAATTGTTCTTTTTTTACTATTCAAATGTTTCAATGCGGAATAAAAATGGTATAAATATTAACTTGTAACAACAAAGCTTTTATGATTCCGAACATTTTCATATCACATGGAGAACAGAACAGGATAATTCATGAAATATTCAAACAATATCAATACATTTAATCCTAAAAATAATAGTTCTTTTTATTAATTTCATAGATATTTTTTCGATTGAACATTTCTCACTAATCGTTGATGCTGGAGAAGTTGAGGAAAGTGAATTAAAAAGCATTTCCAACTTATCGAATCAATTCTTTGTTTTTAATAGATCCATACAGTAATATTTTATATGACAAAAGTAATTTTTTTTCTCTTTGATTTTGTGAATGTTTTTAATTTTTCATTGAATTTCGTCATTAGATTACATTCGATATTTGAATATGAAATATATATTTATTGCTCTCGAAATATCTTCTTTACTTAGAATAATTTTTGTTTGATGGTTATATATCCTAATTTTTTTACAAGATATGTATTTGAGGTGGGTTCCTTTCTCCATGTTATTGTTACTGCATTATTTACTTAATTCTTTGATCACGTGGTCTATTAGTATGAAAACCGTTCATGCTGTTTTGTTGACAAAATTTTTAAATAAATAAGTCACAAAGTTTCAGCAAAATAGTATCAACTCAAACAATAGGGTTTTTTTTTGCAATAATTGAACAAAATTAAAAGAAAAACAAGCTAAATATATTTTATAATGGAATTTGTTTACCATGATGTTGTTGTGAATCAACAATCAAGTACGAATACACAAGCAAATATATTATAATGTAATAAATGTTCTTAAGAAAATAGACTACTCTACAATTAAGTGAAAACCATATTAGTTTTGAACATTAAGTGAATACATTAATGTAGTTTGTGTTTTTGGTATCTCCAATTACAGTATTTATCGGTTATATGCATTTCAAATTTTACACGACTTTTGGTGCTTATAAGCGAGAAATGCATTTATAAAAACTCGCGTATATGCATCGGCAGTGCTTATAAAAAAGCTCGCTTATATGCTTCAATGGTGTATGTATAAAAAACTACAATGAGTAAACAAAATCCCAAATTTACTTTTCAAAGCCTAGTACGCAGTCCGGCCTAAATTTAAGTTTCGAAATTTTGCATTTACTTCTATCCAAATTCATTTAAATTTCTTAATTATATATGTAAAACACAAAAATTTATTTACAAGGCGATACAATTTGTCAATAATTCCTCTAAAAACCAATTGTCATTGATTTTGCTTCAGTTGACAGAAAAGCATTTCCGCTAACCCTACGTCTCCGCGTAGCAATTTTTATTGCTGCCAATTGACAAATTCTATATAGAAAAGTATACTATTTTTAGTGTATATTTTTTAAATGATGCTTGACAATTGCAGCAATAAAAATTGCTACGTGGAGACGAATGCTAATATACATAGGTCTGTTCAATAATTGAAAGTTGTTACTAGTTGTTACTGGAAAGTGTTCACGTACTCGAAAAAATAGCAACGAGAGAGTGAAAAAAGAGCATAAAAAGTTGAGAGAAAAAAATTTATTGCAAGTTTTTGCTAGTAAAATTTTTACTAGAGGGAATTAGCCAAACAGCTGTTTAGATCTTTTGTTTAAAAAATAAATGTTGGAAAAATTCATGAAAAAGTAAACTTTTTTAATTTTAATGAATTATTAAGAAATTAATACTTTTTAAGAAGTCAAAAATATTAAATACGGTAAGATTGGATATTTTTCTTTAATTTGACTACAACAGTGGCTGTTAAAAGAGTTTAAAACGCCTGAATTGGGTAGCAGAAAATTTTCCACCTTAAGGCTAATCATAAAGGTTACACTCGAAATATTATGTGAGTGAAATATAAGAAAAAGACCTGGCAAGTTCCTGCAAAGAACAAATTCAACTGAAATAATAAAAAAAATTCCACAATTGCATTGAAACTAACTTTATTTCTTCTGTTTACAGATATTTTAACTAAAAAATCCTTTTGTATAAGCAGTTGTAGTTTTTATTTCTGCTATTTAAATACTTTACACATAAAGCTTTATTTACGGACAGTTAAAAAGTAACCAAATTTATCCCAAGTTGTGTTCATCTACCTTAAAATAATAAAATTTTTATATATTTTTTACGATATGTCTAACTTTTCATACAAATTACTAACAGCTAATGTAAAGTTTTTTGGGTGTATAAACTGTTTATTGTGTTACTTGCAAATTTTTGCTTGTAAAGCGTTCATTTACTTTTTCATATCTGGGAGAGTAATTTTACAAATTTCTGCTTTACTCTCTCGTTGCTAGTTTCTGCTAGGAAAGTAAATGAACAGACCTTATGATATCCCTGTATTAGACAAACATTTTTGGTGATTTTTCACTTCAAGCGTGGTACGGACTTCTTATGGAAATTCACATTTGGAAATTTACATTTATTTGTACACGGAAAAATAATCGTGTAGCCTTCTGTAGAGAATAATGTTTGCATACACATAAATTCATTTATTTTTTAATTTATAACACACAATCACAATCATATTCCTCTAATAGACAATAACGGCCAAAAATTCCGTGTACTTTTCTTTCGGAACTCCGTACTTGCAAACGGAAATTTCTTTCAGGAATGTACCAACGAGAATTCCCGAAAGTTTTTTTACACACAGTTCTTATGGGAATGTGAGTTTCCTTAACTCTACGTCTTGAAGTTATGAATGCGTTGTTAAAACAATTATGTTATAACTTGAAAAAAGCATTAACTGGAATAGTCTACACTTAGCATTAACTTGAAGTTAATGTTAAAGTTAGTCATATTATGTTAGGTGTATACCGCAAATAAGAACTCCGTACGACGCATCAAATGCGTACTACCAAAAGGAATATTACCTAAAAATTTTCACAAATAATTTCAGTTTGTTACTTTACACGTACTTCATATTAACTGGAGAAAGAACTTTATGTTTGCTGTAGAAAAATTAGTGCACAAATTTTAATTTTTAAAAAATGTACTTAACATTTAGCGTGCATGTATGAGTGTTTTTTTTAATACATTTTTAAAAGATTTGCATTTCTATATGGTGCATAAAAGCGAGAAATGCAAATAAGCAAAATGTAAATACGAAAAATATGTATGGTTTTTTTTAATACCAATAGAAAATTGCTCATGTTTGGATGCATATAAACGTAATGCAAATAACCGACGTGCATATAAGCGGTAAATACTGTACACCTCACTGTTATTGGTTGACTAAACATACATTTTATGTTTATTATTAGTAAAATCAGCACATTTATTAATTATTGTTTTAATGAACTATTTTGATTGGTTAATACAGCAAAACCTTTGTATGAAAGTATAATTAAGCAGTCAGCATACTGTTAGTATATAAGCTACTATTTTTATAATAAAGTTCAGAATTTATTTGACTATCATAAATGATTGTTTGATTTATTCTCAATAATTATTCTTCCGCTATAACCAAGTTTAAGTGCTTGCGTTATACAAACGAACATTTGCTCTGGTGATACTGCCTGGACATACAAAACAAACATCCCAGAAAAAAAATTTTCATGTTTTTTGAAGCACTAAAGAAATAATGCGCATCATAATTCGCTTTACAATATGAGCTTGTTCAGAAGCTGATTTCATAGTGCCCCAAGAATGTAGGTTAAGCGACAAAGTTAGCAAATGTACACACATCTAATGGGTAGTGTGAATAAAAAAAGTATTTGCTTTTTACTTATATAAAAGCTTCGTACACAAGTTATACAAACAAGCTGATTTTATAGTGCTGATTCAATGCAGGTTTTTAAGCGAGAAAGAAGATTAAGTTTATTGGAGTTTCTTGGTGCCGTTTTTCAACAGTGTTTTTGGCATACTGGTTGGTACGTTGGACTTCAAACCTTAGTTCGATACTAGTTGAAGTTAAAATAATAAACATTGAGTAAAAATATGAAATTAATAAAAATAAATAAAGCTACGAAATAATATAAATTCAAAATGGCCTTAACACCGCCAATCCACATCGAACCATTTTTTTCATTTATTTTCAGTTTTAGTGCTGAAAATGTTGATGATTTTCAGCGCTTCAAAAGCGGTTTTATAAGTAAAAATGTAGTACTCCAAACTGGGAACTCGCCATACAAAAATCAGCAGCGATATCAGCAGGTTTGTCAGCGCTACTTTTACTCCATAATAGTAGAAACCTGCTTTATTATAAGCAATTTTTTTACTGGGATTTGTCCTGGTGACATACAGAACAAACAACGAAAACAGTTTATCTAAACATCTGGGACTTAATAAATACTAAAAGCCACCAAATCCTTTAGAATCCATTTTTTTAAAATAAGATTATCATAGTTGGGGTCCCAATCGACCGGACACCCAACATTTTTGGCGCTGTCGGTAAGTGCTCTTTACGGCTATCACCCAAACTATGATAATCTTAGTTTTGAAAAAAGGATGGAACCTAAAGAAATTAATGTCTTAAGTGTTTTTTTAATGTTTCATTAGTAGGAATCAATTCAAACATACATTTAAACTTAAAAATACTTTCATAAAAAATGTTGGTTGTATTAACCAATCAGAGTAATATTGCTTATTTAATAAAATAATAATTAATAAATGTGCTGATTTTACTAATAATAAATATAAAATTTATGGTTAATCAACCAATAACAGTGAGGTGTAATTGGAGATACCAAAAACACAAACTACATTAATGTATTCACTTAGTGTTCAAAACTAATATTGTTATTCACTTAAGTAAAGTAGTATATTTTCTAAAGAGTATTTATTACATTATAATATATATTCTGCTGTATTCGTATTTGAATGTTGACTCACAACAATGTACAGAGATTTTTAAATTCACTTGAAATAAAACGACAAACAGTTTTTGATCTGTACTGAAAATTTTTAAATTTCGAATTACTACCCACATGTTGATAAGAAGATATATGTATAAGCAAAAGCAAATTGAATTTGCTCTGAATGTTAATTATAAAATAAACTTTAATAATAGCTGCGTTTGTGTACTCGACAGATTATAGCGACATTTACAAACATAAAAATTTTACTTATACAAATCTTACTGGATTGCTTTGATTCAATTTTAAATGTAAACGATTTTTTACAATATATCTAAGTTACTGGCTGACTACTACTGGAAAAGTACTCAACACTTCTAATAAAAATTATATTATATGTATGTTTTTCGTAATATAAAACTAAATTGTATTCTTAAATAAAAACTTTATTGCTTATAAAAATAATTTCGGATTTTAGTTTTAATTTCTGATCTACCTGATTTAAATATTAATACATCAATATGCACATAACTGTGAACTTTTGACAAAACAAATTTATTACCAAAAATTTCAGGAAAAAATATTAGTGCAGAAATAGCTTTTCGTCCGGAAGAAAATTTATGACAATTTTTAAAAATTAATATTTATGTATGTCAACAATGAACGCTATGTCAATTCCGAACATTTTCATTCCGAAAGCAATGCAGAACAGGGGCTCAATTCTGGTTCTGTGATAATGGGAAATGAAAAAAAAACTTTTCATATTCGTTTTCATCCATACGTACATAAGAAAACTTTGGTACTATGCAGCGTTGTAATTTTTTAAATTTCAAAAAGCACTAAAACGCGATAAAAACGCTTAATTCTGGAAAAAACGCATTATATTAAAAATTTTTCATTTTATTTTAAAATAATATGTATTTTATCATTTCATAAAGTAAAATACACAATTTTTGATGTATTAAAGGACATATCGCACATGCACTTGAAAAGTGACAGAACTCAAAAATACAGATTTTACAGAAAACGAGTTTTAGTTTTTAATTTACTCACACTTTCATGGAAAAATATAAATGTATCCTCTCCTCAAGAGTTTAGTATACAAGATACATATTTGTATGATTTTTATGCAATATGACAATTAATATTGTACTAGTGACTCTAAAAACGCACTCCTTGAATTGTACAAATTTTGAAGTGCATGGGCGATATAATGGAGTAATAACATAAATAAAAAAGAACAAAATTGTTGTAATTTATGAAAATATAAAAGTATATATTTGAAACTAGAGCTTATCGAAAAGTTTTATGGTCATTTCTAAATTCAGCGGATAAAAATATACATATGGGCAAATCCTACGTGACGAACGCTACATTCAGGGGCCGAATTACCGCATGCGTGATCGAGTATAATAGCGATCGAAAATAATATTTTCTTTTTGTACGTAATTATTATTTGAAAATGTGTATAAGTCGGAAGTTATTATTATTTGGCTTAAGTTCACAATAATTGAATAATGTAAATTCAAATTATTTTTAAGAGTGGAATATTAGAATATCTAATCGGACTAGCTGAACGGATTAGTACTACTAATTACAACAGCCGCCACGCTTTTACCACGTTTGATCGTGGATACCAGCATCAATGAAACGTCAGCTATTTAACCAAATTTTATGAGGAAATAGAATATGAGCCATATTCCTTTTATTAATATGGTGAGCCGAACAAATTTTACCTTCTGATTCTTTGTTGCAATTTTCCAACTCTATTTTTTATTGGTTTTTGCTTGCACGTAAGTTCCGCCTACGATAAATCAAGCTATTGTTTCATAAAATTTGGTTAAATAGCTGATAACATACAACAATATACAATATACAACAAATATACAACAAAAATGTGTTTAGTTTAGTCGTAGATAATATTATTATTTAAAATAAAGCTTTTAATAATATTCATTATTGTAGGCATTGATAAAAATGCCCATCAAAACGAAATACAAAAAATTATAAGAGCTTGTGAGTTTTTTTTTTGGTCATATTTATTTATTGTATCTTCAATAAAATTGAACTAAGCATAAGTAATAAAATCTTAGCTCTAAAACTTTAATTTTTAAGTCCAGCCAATGCCAGACAAAAATATTTGTTTCAGCGGTTGGTTCTGTGGCTGTCTACGTCTCTCGTGTTCGGCTCAGAGCAAGAGTGTCCCTCCTTCTCAGCCGAGTGTGGCCACTAAAGTTAATGATGTTTCGGGCTAGGGGTTTTGGGTGCAACTCAAGTTTTTTGATGTATGTTTTCACGTGCTTAGAAAACACTGTCTTTACCAGCGCCATATCTAAATCTTTATGAATTCGATTTTTCCTGACATACCATGGGGCTGCTGTAACCGTACGGAGTATTTTATTTTGTCGCTTTTGAAGTTTTTCTACATTTGATGCCGAGGCAGTGCCCCATAACTGGAGTTGTATAGAAGAACTTTACAATCTGAGCTTAAGTAGAGTTCCTGCTAATGAGCCAATTCATTTGAGCTGCTTTAATTTCATTTGGGTCACCTTTGCATTTATGGGGAACTTCCATGTTAGACGACGATCAAGATGAACACCGAGATATTTTACTTCAGTGTGTTGAGGTATAGTTTGGTTATTTATTTGTATAGCTGGGCAGGTTTCTCTTCACAATGTAAAAGTAATGTGTAGACATTTTTGTTTTTTAATTTTTATCCGCCATTGTTTTAGCCATTGTTCTAACTGGGCTATATAATCTTGCAGTTTGCGGGAAGCTTCTTAATGACTTTTGTGAACACTTAGAAAAGCTGTATCATTAGCGAATGTTGATACGTGTATGTTACTGCTTACCGGCAAGTCAGAGGCATATATCAGATATAATACAGGACGGAGGATGCGCCCTTGTCGAACTCCTGCTTCAACCGGTTGCGGAGGGCTGAGAAAATTAACTTCTTTAACAACGAAGTTTCGCTGAGTTAAGTAGCTTTTTAAAAGCTTAAGAGTGTTTTCGTAGGTTTTGCTTTAGTTTATGTATTAAACCTTCTTGCCATACTTTAGCAAATGCCTGAGAAACATCGCTGAAGAGCGCAGAACAATATATCTATTCTTCGAAGGTTTTTCTAACCACGTTCACGAGTCTATGTCTTTGTTCAATCGTGCTGTGTTGTCTCCTAAAACCGAATTGCTGGTCTGGAATGCATTCTGTACGATTCAGTATGGGTGTTAGCTTACTCATAAGTAGCTTTTCAAATAGCTTTGACATGTTAGACAATAGGCTTATAGGCCTATATGATTCCACCTTCATATGATCTTTTCCTGGTTTAGGTATCATGGTAATCAGCAAAACCTTCCATTCTGCGGGATAACATTTGAGACGCAAAATACTGTTAAAGATAAATAGAATTATATTTAGGGTAAATACTTTCTGCAAGTGGTTAACTAAGTTGAGTTACAATAAAAATTAATGCAAGGATTTACATGAAAAAAGTCTTGTATTCTATTTCGTGACAAAAATTAGCTATATAACTGATGTTTCCTTGTAAAAAGTCTCAACCTTCATAAGTGGTAAAAGTGAATAAGAACGCTGATGAGACGGTGTAGCGGCCTGTAGAATTCAGTAGTACTGATCCGTTCTGCTAATCTGATTTGAATATTCAACTTTCCACTCTTAATAAAAATAATTTGAATTTACATTAATTCAAATATTGAACTAAGAGCGGAAATAATTACCCCTATCGCGAATAACAAGTGAAATTTATGTTCCCATGAAATTTTCATTTCTCTTCGAGGGAAAGTTTCTATCGAGAAGTTCCCGGTAACATTTTTTTCCGCTATCAGTTCTTAGTGAATGTAAATAAGGAAGAAGCTTAGGTTAGGTTAGGTTGAACAGGCTGCCGGTTTCTAACAATCGGCCCACTTGAATCGATTGGTCCCTTTGTGATGCCTGGGATGGATAGTAGGGAAATTCAGAGAGGTGCCCCACCAATCCCAGAGGTTGGGTCGGTGTTAAACCAACCCGAGTATCGTATGAGTGAATTTATTCCCCTAATGTCGCATTCCCCCAGGTCTGCTAGTTCGGGTAGTGACGGATTTCCTAAGTATGACGCCCTATTTCTATATAGTGCTGGACATCGACAGAGGAGGTGCTTGACAGATTCTTCCTCCTCGTTTTGACAACTTCTACAGAAATCATTAAAAGGAAGATCTAATCTTCTGGCATGGACACCTGTTATGACCGCTACGAGTATACGCAGCTGTTGACGAGGGAGCCCCAGTATGATTGCAGATCTTGCGAAGATATACTGGGGCCAGATGAATCTGGAAACCTCACAAGTGATTTCATTTGTCCATCTGGTTTGCGCTTCTCTAAATAGTTGGTGCTGAATTTGTATTTTGCAGCTTTTTAGTGGGACACCTACTAACCAGTTGATGTCATTTTCATGTAGGCGGGCAGCAGCCTTGGCTAGACCGTCCGCGATAGTGTTACCGAGAACCCCCGCATGACCCGGTACCCAGAAGAGCCCTAGGTTCGCATGTCTTGCCATCTCATTCAGAGATCCCCGGCATTCGTTAACCAATTCCGATGTTGTGTAAACACCAGATAGAGCATTTAGTGCCGCCTTACTGTCGGTACAAATTCGGATATCCTGATCGAATATCCTGTAGTACTTTAACCAGTTGGCTTCCCTTTTGATTGCCGACATTTCAGCCTGAGTGATGCTACATTGGTTTGGTAGCCTAAAGTTTATCCTACGTTGCATTTGTGTGATGTAGAAACCCCCGCCTACTCCGATGCCCGACTTTGACCCATCGGTGTAGATCTCGAGCACATCCTCATATTGGTGTATGTAATTTGTCTCAGACGATGCGCTTGAGAAGTCTACCATGAATCCTTTGGCAGGCATCAAAGTAGGTGAGCAATAGTCAGTGTGGTCGGGAAGATCTAAGATTTGCCCTAATATTGTCGCATGTCCTACGTTACCCCGCTTCCATGCACCTGAGGCATTTAGTCTAACCGCCGAGTTCATGGCCAGTTGTTTGATCATGAGTTCAGTAGGAAGCCAATGCAGTATGGTGAACAGTGCTTTGGATGGAGTAGTGCGAGGTGCACCCGTGATCAGCAAAGCATTTGTTCGAAGAACCTTTTCTATTATTTTAGAATATGTGGCTTTATTTAAGGAAGTCCACCAGACGACAGACCCATACATTAGTATGGGCCTTACCACCATTTCAAAAAGCCAATTGACGTTTTTGGGACTTACGCCCCACCTGTTACCGATCGCCCTTTTGCAGGTGTAAAGAGCAACAGCAGCCTTGGCTGCCCTAGCTTGAACGTTGGGGTACCATGAAAGCTTAGAGTCCACTATAATACCGATATGCTTCACGCTGTCTGATAACCTAAGGGTGACTCCGTTGAGAGTCGGTAACGCGAAAGTCGGTGTCTTGTATTTTCTCGTAAAGAGAACAAGGTCCGTCTTTTAAGGGTTAGCATTAAGACCACTTTCAATGCTAGAAATTTACCAGATATTGCTACTGCTACGTCATCCGCGTAGGCTACTGATTTAAACCTCATAGTGTCTAGTTCCACCAGTACCGAATTTATGGCGATATTCCATAGGATAGGTGACAGAACACCTCCCTGGGGAGTACCTCGCCTAACCGTTTTTTGAATAGTCGTGTGCCCCATCGTGGAGGAAATTACCCTATTTGTTAAGAGTCCTCGTATGAAGCTAATTGTTGACCGATCAATGTTCAGTCTTTCTAGTTCCATAATGATGGATTCAGGTCGTACATTGTTAAAGGCACCCTCTATATCAAGAAAGGCCACGAATGTATATTCTTTGTTTGCCAGGGATTTTTCAATGAATCCTACAAGCGAGTGAAGAGCCGTCTCAACTCATTTGCCCTTCGTATAGGAATGTTGGGAGGTTGATATGAGGTTCGGAGAAATTGTTGATCTAAGGTGTAGATCAATTATCTGTGCCAGAGTTTTAAGGAGAAAAGATGGTAGGCTGATGGGTCTAAAATCTTTCGGGCTTTCGTGTGTAGTTTTACCTCCTTTGGGAATAAAGACCACGGAACATTTGGTCCATGCTATCGGAATATACGACCAAGTTAGGCAGGCCGAGTATATCCGAATGAGCCATGGAGTGATCACGTCTGCATTACGCTGTAGGTCAGCTGGAATAATGCCGTCGGGACCCGGTGATTTAAACGAGTCAAAGCTGTTGATGGCCCACATTATTTTTTCCCTATTTAGGGTAATCGTGGCCATGTTAGAATGTATTGATTTTATGGCTGCAATTTCTCCCGTGTAAGGAGTGCAACCAGGAAAGTGTGTGTTCATTAGTACCTCTAGGGTCTCCTGACTACTGGTGGTCCATCCTGGACAAATTGGGGACAGTATAAAGAGTAGCCAAGATTTTGCGAAGGCGACTAGTCTCAGAGGCTCCCTCAACATTGCTGCAGAAGGACCTCCTTGACGTTCGTTTCGCATCCCTGACAGAGGCTTTGTAGGCTGACCAGTTACCCAGTCTTTTTGCCTCATTGAATAGTCTGCGACTCTCCTTGCGAGCAGTATACAAGGTCTGCATGATTCGGCCGTCGCTAAGTTGAAAGCATTTGTTAGATTGTCAACCGCGATGTCAATGTCGTGCCTTTCGTTTATGATTGGCGATTGTGTAAGAAAGTCAGAGAGAATAAGCTTTTGCTCTTCCCAATTTGTTTTCTTCCTATTTATTATGGGCTTAGCCCGATCAGTCAGAATCCCTATAGTGAATTCAATATAGGGATGATCAGAGAAAGAACAGTCATTTGATACCTTCCATTCCCTAATCATATCAGTATGCGTAAAACTAACTAGCGTGATATCTAGAACCTCCTTCCTATTTGATATGACGAAAGTGGGTTCTGACCCGACATTTGATATGTCTAAGTTGTTACAAAGAATAAAATCAAATAAAGACTCACCCCTTGTATTAGTGTCAGAGCTTCCCCATACGACATGATGTGCGTTTGCGTCTGCTCCGAAAAAGACTGGCAAGTTACGTTGGTTTGCCATTTTAATTGCGTCGCGTACCTTTGCGGGCGGGGATTCACATTCGTGCGCCATGACTATTATCGAGATGACTATTATCGTGCCCATAGTCGTCTCCCAGGCTGCTATGGTGGTATCTTCGTCACCGAAATCAGATAACAAAAAGATATTTCGGTTGCCCCTGGCTACTATGCATGCTCTGATCCTACCTATCTCATTCGCATGCAATAGCCTGAAGCCTTTCGTACCTAGTCCGCAAACCCTGCCTTTGTGAAGCCAGGGTTCTTGGACTAATGCGAAGCTTAATAAAAAATAAAGTAAAAATCAAAGAAATATTCCATTAGGAATCGAAACAAAATCGAATTGTTCGTCCAGGATTTCTAGATTCATCCAATGTCTTGGAGTACCCGAGCCGTTGCAGGCAGCCAAATTCAATAAAATAGTCTTTTGGTATTAAATTAAAATTTCTCAAGAGTAAGTAAAACTGGATTTTTGTATATTTTGGATGCGATGAATGATTCTCTACAGACGCGGAAAAATCAATTGCTATTCCATCATCGCGAAGGTGTTGCATGGAGGCATTGTTAAGATAAATGTGTTAGTATTAAGATACATGAGCACTATTTACTGAATTTGTCCTGAAAATAAATATTTATAAGCTTTAATAATTAATTGGAAGGATAAATTACATGATATATTTATCCATTCCGCCAACTACACTAAAGTTAACAAAAACAGGGAATAGGGAAAAATCCACGTGAAAAAACATTAATGATAAGGGGAATTTTCGATTTTTTATTCACGATTCCAAAAGAAGGGAAAGGGAAAACATTTCGAGGGAAAAATTATTCACGATAGGGGTGATTAATAAATTTCAGACATATTCCTTATAGTTTACGAGATAATCTAAGAAATAGTCACTCACTTATTTTCAAGATACATAGGTGGCGTTCCTGACCATCTCCGACTTTGCAAATTCAAACTTTAGCTTACGGTCACATGTGTAACTAAACACATAAAAAATATCATCCTAAATATATAGCACATTATTAGTTTTCACAACATGAATTTTCTCCTTTCATACCGTTTTTTATGTGAAGCAAAGCGTTAACCGCCTGTAAGAACATTCTGATACGTCTTTAAAACTCATTTAAATAGATTCATCAAGCTAAGAACGAGTGCAACTTCTGCGTTTGAATAAGTTTAGGTTCACACACAGCAAGTTTTCTTGGGCAATATTTAATTCAGAGAAAAAAAGAGAAAGGATTACAAATTGTATTCATTTTTATTTCATCTTTCACATGCAAATTAATAACTTGTGCAAGAAAACTTGCTGTTTGTGAACCTAGACTAAGGAAGAGACAAAAGTTTGATGAAATTTTTTTGCTAATGACTCAAACAGGCTTATATCGACTGAATATTTATATTTTGCTTGGGCAAAACCAAATGTATTTGTTTATTCTTCTACAAGGCTGCAAAAAAGTATGTTCAGCAAAGTGTCGCATTAGAAATTTACACTTGAAAAACAATTTTTTTAGATAAATAAACTTATTTTTGAATTTTATGTTTAGTGCAACCTTCCCAAATAAAAAGCACAAAAAATAACATAAAAAAAGCATTGAAATGTTGATAAAGCACTAAAAACGGTGTGAAAGCGCCGAGTTGACAACGCTGGTACATGTCATCAAGTGTCAAAATCAAAATGAAATATTTACAAACAAATGAAATAGAAATGTACATATATTATTGTAATTATTCATATTTTATAGTTTTTATTTACAAAATAATGTTTTAATAATAGTTTTTGCGTTATTTATAATAAAACAATGAAAATTTAAAAGAATACATGTGTATTATATTTTTTTAACCCCTGACAGAGCGTTTGCAGTGTGAGTTGTGTACATGTGTGTGTCTGTCCGTGTGCGGAAATATAACCTTGTGTATTTTATATTTAAATCATTAATTATCGTTTGGAAGATCCAAACCATCCTTTAATAAATAAATAAACGGATTATAAAATTCAAACATTTATTCCCTTGTAAGTTTGACCATACTATTCTCCAAATGTTTATTTTTTACTTATAAATTTTCAGATGAAAAGTTTTTGACAGCTATTTTCACTGCTACACAAAACAAGAATCGCAGTAATGTGTAATTGTGAAAAACTTTTGTTTCGTTCCAATGTTTTTCATATGAAAAAATATTGACATTACTTTTCATTGTTTCATTAAACGAGAATCAAAACTACTATGAAAAGGTGAAAAATCGTTTAATTTCGCCGTTTCACAGAACAAAAATTGACCCCCAGACCTGATAATTAAGCGAGTTATAAAAACGAGCTATCTGTTTGATCACATCTGAACGTTAGGTGTGGGCAAGTTATAATAATGGCCCTTAAGGCTATTATTACAACTTGGTAATAGTTAAAAGCACGATTTTGTCGAAAACAGTCTATCGTTATTAAAATTCAATAACTAAGTGTTCCATAGTTGTTTCGTTCCGGAACGAGCTAGTTCCATGAAACGATTACCTAAATGGAACGGTACGGACCGATCCAAACGTTCCTTTTTTATCGTTCCTTGTGCAAATCGTCATGAGGAGTAGTTAATTTGCTTTGACAAACGTTCTAGACAACACATTTGTTTCGATCACTTATTTGTGTACACTTTTTTGTATAGATTTTGTATTTATTTATTTATGTTTATGATAGATATTGTTATTTTCAAAAATTTATTGATTTTGTGGGCTATTGTTTTTGTTACTATTATGTTTTACGTTTTATTGCTATTATGTCAGAAAATGAAAATAAACAATGAAAAATGTTTGTTGACGTTTTTAGGAGCGACAGAGACATTCTCTCGTACCTCGAAAGTATTTCGGATCGGTCGGAACGATTCCACAAAAGGAACGATTTTGCCCAACTCTAAAGTTATCGCTTAGTTTCAGTAAAGTTGCAATAAAGATAAACTGTTTTAACGTCCGACAAAATCCTCCCTTTACCTATTACAAAGTTGTAATAATGGCCCTTAGAGTATTTTTTGCTAAACAACAATAGAGGAAAATAAATTTGACACTTTTTCTTCGGCGAAGCCGGTGAAAATTTGAACTGTTCAGCCGCCGCCGACAAGAATTTGACGCCTTGCTTCTCTGACTACGGGTGCGCTGATAGTTTTACCTTGTACTACTGTATCACGGAAGTACATAAATAGTTATTTTCTCGCTTGGTTTTTTTTCTTTTTTTTGCGATTTTGTCGTTTTTTTTAGCGGTTTTTCGGTTTTTGAAGATATTTTTAGTTTCGCCGATTTTCTTTTTGGGTTTGGCGATTTTTGTTAGTTTTGGCGATTTTTTCTTTTTGGCGATATTTCCGTTTTTTTACGATATTTTTAGTTCCGGCGATTTTATTTCGTTTTAGCAATTTTATTGTTTTTTTGACGATTTTTTCGTTTTGACAATTTTCTTTCGGTTTTTGACGATATTTTTAGTTTTGGCGAATTTTTCGGTTTTTGGCGATGTTTTTTGTTCTGGTGATTTTTTTTAGTTTTGACAACATTTTAGTTTTGTTTGGGCGATTTATTTGGTTTTGTGGTTTTTTGTTTTAACGTCTTTTTTCGCTTTTTGGCGTTATTTTTAGTTTTAGCGTTTTATTAAAATTTTTGCCGCTTATTTCAGTTTTGGCGCTTTTTTCGGTTTTGGGTGTTTTTGGTTTTTGGTGATTTCTTTTAGTTTTAGTAATTTTTTTTGTTTTACCGATTTTTCGGCTTTTGGCGATTTGTTTAGTTTTGGCGATTTTTTTTTTGTTAAGGCGCATTTTTCGTTTTGGTGATTTTTTCCATTTTTGGCGTTTTTTTTTCAATTCCGATATATTTAGTTTTAGCGATTTTTAAGGCTCTTTTTCGTATTGATGACTTTTTCTGTTTTTTTTGCGTTCTTTTTTGTTTTGGTTAGTTTTTGCGTTTTGGCGATTTTTTTCATTTTGGTGCTTTTTTAAACGCGTTTTTCATTTGAGCGATTTTTCGTTTTGACACTTTTTTTTGGAATTTGTTAGCTTTTTTGAAAATTTCAAGAGTTTACCTCTTACGGTTTTCAAGATACAGCAGATGGTCTAAATTACATAGTAAAATTACATTAACTGATAGAACACCCTTTAATTTTTATTGTTTTAAATATCAGTGTTAATTGGTGTAGTCTATTCTACAGACTACACTAATTAACACGAACTTTGAAAATTTAAAGTGTCTATATATATAAGTGTCTGCTTAATACATTAGTATTTACACATTTTTCGTTGCTCGCTTTACAACATCCTTTAATTTTTAGCTGTCATATATTTGTTGTTGTAGCGGCCAAAGTTCTACATATTCTGTGAAAATACATATTCTGTAAAAATTTCAAAATGACCTGAATTGCTTTCACTCACATTATGATAAAAGCAACAGTTTTCTAACCACGTTCACGAGTCTATGTCTTTGTTCAATCGTGCTGTGTTGTCTCCTAAAACCGAATTGCTGGTCTGGAATGCATTCTGTACGATTCAGTATGGGTGTTAGCTTACTCATAAGTAGCTTTTCAAATACCTTTGACATGTTAGACAATAGGCTTATAGGCCTATAAAATTCCACCTTCGTATGAAACTTTCCTGGTTTAGGTATCATGGTAATCAGCAAAACCTTCCATTCTGCGGGATAGCATTTGAGACGCAAAATACTGTTAAAGATAAATAGAATTATCCGTTTTGCAGTATAGGGTAGCTCTAAGAGCATTTTATTGGTTATTTTATCAGCGCCTGGAGGTTTTTTCGAATTTAAGTCTGCAATACATTGTTCAATTTCACGAATATTGCACCTCAAAGTAACATCTGGTATAGCGGCGACTGGTAGCAGCTCAACTATGGTATCAGACGTATTTAGGGTAAATACTTTCTGCAAGTGGTTAACTAAGTTGAGTTACAATAAAAATTAATGCAAGGATTTACATGAAAAAAGTATTGTATTCTATTTCGTGACAAAAATTAGCTATATAACTGATGTTTCCTTGTAAAAAGTCTCAACCTTCATAAGTGGTAAAAGTGAATAAGAACGCTGATGAGACGGTGTAGCGGCCTGTAGAATTCAGTAGTACTGATCCGTTCTGCTAATCTGATTTGAATATTCAACTTTCCACTCTTAATAAAAATAATTTGAATTTACATTAATTCAAATATTGAACTAAGAGCGGAAATAATTACCCCTATCGCGAATAACAAGTGAAATTTATGTTCCCATGAAATTTTCATTTCCCTTCGAGGGAAAATTGCTATCGTGAGGTTCCCGTGAACATTTTTTTCCGCTATCAGTTCTTAATGAATGTAAATAAGGAAGAAGCTTAGGTTAGGTTAGGTTGAACAGGTTGCCGGTTTCTAACGACCTGCCCACTTTGGTCCATTGGTCCCTTTGTGATGCCTGGGATAGATAGTAGGGAAATTCAGAGAGGTGCCCCACCTATCCCAGAGGTTGGGTTGGTGTTAAACCAACCCGAGTATCGTATGAGTGAATTTATTCCCCTAATGTCGCATTCCCCCAGGTCTGCTAGTTCGGGTAGTGACGGATTTCCCAAGTATGACGCCCTATTTCTATATAGTGCTGGACATCAACAGAGGAGATGCTTGACAGTTTCTTCCTCCTCGTTTTGACAACTTCTATAGTAATCGTTGAAAGGAAGATTTAATCTTCTGGCATGGACACCAATGAGACAGTGTCCTGTTATGACCGCTACGAGTATACGCAGCTGTTGACGAGGGAGCCCCAGTATGATTGCAGATCTTGCGAAGTTATACTGGGGCTAGATGGATCTGGAAACCTCACAAGTGATTTCATTTGTCCATCTGGTTTGCGCTTCTCTAAATAGTTGGTGCTGAATTTGTATTTTACAGCTTTTTAGTGGGACACCTACTAACCAGTCGATGTCATTTTCATGTAGGCGGGCACCAGCCTTAGCTGGACCGTCCGCGATAGTGTTACCGAGAACCCCCGCATAACCCGGTACCCAGAAGAGCCCTAGGTTCGCATGTCACGCCAACTCATTCAGAGATGCCCGGCATTCGTTAACCAATTCCAATGTTGTGTAAACACCAGATAGAGCATTTAGTTTCGCCTTACTGTCGGTACAAATTCGGATATCCTGATCGAATATCCTGTAGTGCCTTAACCAGTTGGCTTCCCTTTTGATTGCCGATATTTCAGCCTGAGTGATGCTACATTGGTTTGGTAGCCTAAAGTTTATCCTACGTTGCATTTGTGTGATGTAGAAACCCCCGTCTACTCCCATGCCCGACTTTGAAGCATCGGTGTAGATCTCGAGCACATCCTCATATTGGTGTATGTAATTTGTCTCAGACGATGCGCTTGAGAAGTCTACCATGAATCTCTTGGCAGGCATCAAAGTAGGTGAGCAATAGTCAGTGTGGTCGGGAAGATCTAAGATTTGCCCTAATATCGTCGCATGTCCTACGTTACCCCCCTTCCATGCACCTGAGGCATTTAGTCTAACCGCCGAGTTCATGGCCAGTTGTTTGATCATGAGTTCAGTAGGAAGCCAATGCAGTATGGTGAACAGTGCTTTGGATGGAGTAGTGCGAGGTGCACCCGTGATCAGCAAAGCATTTGTTCGAAGAACCTTATCTATTATTTTAGAGTATGTGGCTTTATTTAAGGAAGTCCACCAGACGACAGACCCATACATTACCACCATTTCAAAAAGCCAATTGACGTTTTTGGGACTTACGCTCCACCTGTTACCGATCGCCCTTTTGCAGGTGTATAGAGCAACAGCAGCCTTGGCTGCCCTAGCTTGAACGTTGGGGTACCATGAAAGCTTAGAGTCCACTATAATACCGATATGCTTCACGCTGTCTGATAACCTAAGGGTGACTCCGTTGAGAGTCGGTAACGCGAAAGTCGGTGTCTTGTATTTTCTCGTAAAGAGAACAAGGTCCGTCTTTTAAGGGTTAGCATTAAGACCACTTTCAATGCTAGAAATTTACCAGATATTGCTACTGCTACGTCATCCGCGTAGGCTACTGATTTAAACCTCATAGTGTCTAGTTCCACCAGTACCGAATTTATGGCGATATTCCATAGGATAGGTGACAGAACACCTCCCTGGGGAGTACCTCGCCTAACCGTTTTTTGAATAGTCGTGTGCCCCATCGTGGAGGAAATTACCCTATTTGTTAAGAGTCCTCGTATGAAGCTAATTGTTGACCGATCAATGTTCAGTCTTTCTAGTTCCATAATGATGGATTCAGGTCGTACATTGTTAAAGGCACCCTCTATATCAAGAAAGGCCACGAATGTATATTCTTTGTTTGCCAGGGATTTTTCAATGAATCCTACAAGCGAGTGATAGGAGGTTGATAGGAGGTTCGGAGAAATTGTTGATCTAAGGTGTAGATCAATTATCTGTTCCAGAGTTTTAAGGAGAAAAGATGATAGGCTGATGGGTCTAAACTCTTTCGGGCTTTCGTGTGTAGTTTTACCCCCTTTGGGAATAAAGACCACGGAACATTTGGTCCATGCTATCGGAATATACGACCCTAGTTAGGCAGGCCGAGTATATCCGAATGAGCCATGGAGTGATCATGTCTGCATTACGCTGTACGTCAGCTGGAACAATGCCGTCGGGACCCGGTGATTTGAACGGGTCAAAGCTGTTGATGGCCCACATTATTTTTTCCCTATTTAGGGTAATCGTGGCCATGTTAGAAAGTATTGATTTAATGGCTGCAGGGAGTGCAACCAGGAAAGTGCGTGTTCATTAGTACCTCTAGGGCCTCCTGACTACTGGTGGTCCATCCTGGACAAATTGGGGACAGTATGAAGAGTAGCCAAGATTTTGCGAAGGCGACTAGTCTCAGAGGCTCCCTCAACATTGCTGCAGAAGGACCTCCATGACGTTCGTTTCGCATCCCTGACGAGGTTCTTTGTTTACAGAGGCTTTGTAGGCTGACCAGTTACCCAGTCTTTTTGCCTTTTTGAGTCTGCGACTCTCCTTGCGAGCAGTATACAAGGTCTGCATGATTCGGCCGTCGCTAAGTTGAAAGCATTTGTTAGATTTTCAACCGCGATGTCAATGTCGTGCCTTTCGTTTATGATTGGCGATTGTGTAAGAAAGTCAGAGAGAATAAGCTTTTGCTCTTCCCAATTTGTTTTCTTCCTATTTATTATGGGCTTAGCCCGATCAGTCAGAATCCCTATAGTGAATTCAATATAGAGATGATCAGAGAAAGAACAGTCATTTGATACCTTCCATTCCCTAATCATATCAGTATGCGTAAAACTAACTAGCGTGATATCTAGAACCTCCTTCCTATTTGATATGACGAAAGTGGGTTCTGATCCGACATTTGATATGTCTAAGTTGTTACAAAGAATAAAATCAAATAAAGACTCACCCCTTGTATTAGTGACAGAGCTTCCCCATACGACATGATGTGCGTTTGCATCTGCTCCGAAAAAGACTGGCAAGCTACGTTGGTTAGCGATTTTAATTGCGTCGCGTACCTTTGCGAGCGGGGATTCACATTCGCGCGCCATGATTATTATCGAGATGACTATTATCGTGCCCATAGTCGTCTCCCAGGCTGCTATGGTGGTATCTTCGTCACCGAAATCAGATAACAAAAAGATATTTCGGTTGCCCCTGTCTACTATGCATGCTCTGATCCTACCTATCTCATTCGCATGCAATAGCCTGAAGCCTTTCGTACCTAGTCCGCAAACCCTGCTTTTGTGAAGCCAGGGTTCATGGACTAAAATAAAGTAAAAATCAAAGAAATATTCCATGAGGAATCGAAACAAAATCGAATTGTTCGTCCAGGATTGCTAGATTCATCCAATGTCTTGGAGTACCCGAGCCGTTGCAGGCAGCCAAATTCAATAAAATAGTCTTTTGGTATTAAATTAAAATTTCTCAAGAGTAAGTAAAACTGGATTTTTGTATATTTTGGATGCGATGAATGATTCTCTACAGACGCGGAAAAATCAATTGCTATTCCATCATCGCGAAGGTGTTGCATGGAGGCATTGTTAAAATAAATGTGTTAGTATTAAGATAAATGAGCACTATTTACTATATTTGTCCTGAAAATAAATATTTATAAGCTTTAATAATTAATTGAAAGGATAAAATAGCAATTACATGATATATTTATCCATTCCGCCAACTAAACTAACGTTAACAAACAGGGAATAGGGAAAAATCCACGTGAAAAAAAACATTAATGATAAGAGGAATTTTCGATTTTTTATCCACGATTCCAAAAGAAGGGAAAAGGAAAACATTTCGAGGGAAAAATTATTCACGATAGGGGTGATTAATAAATTTCAGACATATTCCTTATAGTTTACGAGATAATCTAAGAAATAGTCACTCACTTATTTTTAAGATACATAGGTGGCGTTCCTGACCATCTCCGACTTTGCAAATTCAAACTTTAGCTTACGGTCACATAAAAAATGTTATCCTAAATATATAGCACATTATTAGTTTTCACAACATGAATTTTCTCCTTTCATACCGTTTTTTATGTGAAGCAAAGCGTTAACCGCCTGTAAGAACATTCTGATACGTCTTTAAAACTCATTTAAATAGATTCATCACGCTAAGAACGAGTGCAACTTCTGCGTTTGAATAAGTTTAGGTTCACACACAGCAAGCTTTCTTGGGCAAGATTTAATTCAGAGAAAAAAAGAGAAAGGATTACAAATTGTATTTATTTTTATTTCATCTTTCACATGCAAATTAATAACTTGTGCTAGAAAACTTGCTGTTTGTGAACCTAGACTAAGGAAGAGACAAAAGTTTGATGAAAATTTTCGCTAATGACTCAAACAGGCTTATATCGACTGAATATTTATATTTTGCTTGGGCAAAACCAAATGTATTTGTTTATTCTTCTACAAGGCTGCAAAAAAGTATGTTCAGCAAAGTGTTGCATTAGAAATTTACACTTGAAAACCAATTTTTTTAGATAAATAAACTTATTTTTAAATTTTATGTTAAGTGCAAATAAAAAGCACAAAAATTTACATAAAAAAAGCATTGAAATGTTGAAAAAACACTAAAAACGGTGTGAAAGCGCCGAGTTGACAACGCTGGTACTATGTCATCAAGTGTCAAAATCAAAATGAAATATTTACAAACAAATGAAATAGAAATGTACATATATTATTGTAATTATTCATATTTTATAGTTTTTATTAAAAAAATTATGTTTTAATAATAGTTTTTGCGTTATTTACAATAAAACAATGAAAATTTAAAAGAATACATGTGTATTATATTTTTTTAACCCCCGACAGAGCGTTTGCAGTGTGAGTTGTGTACATGTGTGTGTCTGTCCGTGTGCGGAAATATAACCTTGTGTATTTTATATTTAAATCATTAATTATCGTTTGAAAGATCCAAACCATCTTTTAATAAATAAATAAACGGATTATTAAATTCAAACATTTATTCCCTTGTAAGTTTGACCATACTATTCTCCAAATGTTTATTTTTTACTTATAAATTTTCTATGTAAAATAAATTTTCATATAAAAAGTTTTTGACAGCTATTTTCACTGCTACACAAAACAAGAATCGCAGTAATGTGTAATTGTGAAAAACTTTTGTTTCGTTCCAATGTTTTTCATATGAAAAAATATTGACATTACTTTTCATTGTTTCATTAAACGAGAATCAAAACTACTATGAAATGGTGAAAAATCGTTTAATTTCGCCGTTTCACAGAACAAAAATTGACCCCCAGACCTGATAATTAAGCGAGTTATAAAAACGAGTTATCTGTTTGATCACATCTGAACGTTAGGTATAGGCAAGTTATAATAATGGCCCTTAAGGCTATTATTACAACTTGGTAATAGTTAAAAGCACGATTTTGTCGGAAACAGTCTATCGTTATTAAAATTCAATAACTAAGTGTTCCAGAGTTGTGTCGTTCCGGAACGAGCTAGTTCCATGGAACGATTCCCTAAATGGAACGGTACGGACCGATCCAAACCTTCCTTTTTTATCGTTCCTTGTGCAAATCGTTCTGAGGAGTAATTAATTTGCTTTGACTAACGTTCTAGACAACACATTTGTTTCGATCACTTATTTGTGTACACTTTTTTGTATAGATTTTGTATTTATTTATTTATGTTTATGATAGATTTTGTTATTTTCAAAAATTTATTGATTTTGTGGGCTATTGTTTTTGTTACAAATATTTTACGAAAACAAAGAATTATTTTATTGCTATTATGTCAGAAAATGAAAATAAACAATGAAAAATGTTTGTTGACGTTTTTAGGAGCGACAGAGACATTCTCTGGTACCTCGTTCATTCAGTGTTCAAACAAAAAAACCGGAACGATGAACGAAAGTATTTCGGATCGGTCGGAACGATTCCACAAAAGGAACGATTTTGCCCAACTCTAAAGTTATCGCTTAGTTTCAGTAAAGTTGCAATAAAGATAAACTGTTTCAACGTCCGACAAAATCCTCCCTTTACCTATTACAAAGTTGTAATAATGGCCCTTAGAGAATTTTTTGCTAAACAACAATAGATATGTAAGTGCAAGGAAAATAAATTTGATACTTTTTCTTCGGCGAAGCCGGTGAAAATTTGAACTGTTCAGCCGCCGCACTGTGGCTGAAAATCGTTTTTCATTGGCCAAAAGTCAATTTTTTTTGTCGCCGATTTTTAAAATTTTTACGCCTTTTTATAGCTAATATATCCAGATTAAGGTAGCCAAAAAATTAGGTTAAACTATTGATATTTGTGGGCGTGGCATGCTTTCAAACTCAACTGTTTTTTTAATTTCAGGAAAAGGTGTTTTTCTTTTGTTTTTTATCAAAAATAAATGTTTACTACTCGCAAGCTATCATCGATAATGGCCTGCGGTCTTTTTATAATGTTGGTAAGATTATAGTCTTTAGTTGTTGTTAGTGGTCACAGCTCTAGCGTTTAATATTAAGGGCGTTATGAAATATTTATGAAACTACTATATTTTTCTCAAATTTAAATTTTAGTGGAATAGAACTTCTAGGGAACAAAAGGGAACAAGAAACGTATACCACCAGGAGAAAGGTGAAAGTGTCTCTTTAACGCTATATATACTTTTGCGCCCGTGACGAGCCGTGGGTAGAACACTTTTTTCATTTTAATGAAATTACTATAAAAAAAATTCAAATTAATTTAAACAGCCCTATAAGTACTCGTATACAATGGTGTATTAAATTTTCATTTTTTTGCCTAAAAGTTTATGTTTTTTTTTTACTTTAGACTACGTAAAACTAAAAAAATTAAATATAATACCTGCGAAAGGGTTTGACCTCTTCAGACCTGTACATGAACCGATTGAGTTAAAAGTTTTTTTTTATTATTTTTTATCTTAGAAGGTGTAATTAAAATATTTGTTTATAAAATTTTTTTAATTTTTTTATTTGAAGTGATAGAAAAAGGAGGTGCACATATGTGTACTTCAGGTTTAAATTACTGATTATTGAGGAACGATATCCCTAATAGTATGGTAGTTTTCAAAGCAGTTATTTTTTAAAATACAAAAAATATACATTGCATTTTACACATATAGTACGGCAGCGTGAAGAGAACGTTGGGTGGAGACATTTTGAAGCAGAGGTGCTGTCTACAAAGAGCGGTAGGTGACCAAAAATGTCAAGCCTTACTTCTGGCTGTGGCAAAACCGAACGGTGCTTCTTTGAAGGAGGCTCGCTTAGACAATCTCGACTGTGGCTGTGAGATTCAAACTGGATCTTGCAGATTCGCTGGTGTTGGGACGAGATATAGAGCCACAATGCATGAAATTTGGTTCGACCATCCCTCCATCATATTTCATCATAGTTTTGGTCAGGTTCAGCCTGTATTCGAGCAAGCCCAGCTCATCCTTCCGTTTGAGCTTTTCGTGTACACAACAACGCGTCTACATCACCCAGCAATTGAAAACCAGGCGAGGTTGCTTTCTGAAAAGTGGAGATAATTTATGACCTAAAAAAACCTGTCGCGGCTGATGCTTCTCTAACAATTGGCAAACAAAGATCTCGATTCCAATAAAGCTTCCCTTGAGGGTATTTGGGGATACCCATCATCAGCTGCACACCAGCAAAATGTATCATCTAATTGTGTTGTTGTTAGTTGATTTTATCTCCCACTTTTGTGTCGAATATATATTGCTTTGTTCTGCCACTAATTCCCTAAAGTCTAGCCCCAAATATTCGAAAAATGAATAAAGGATGTTCATGTTAGAGCTACCCTGTGTAGTTAGAATATCATGCTTTATATCTGTTTCAGATTCAGCCATTTCTTTGGTAAGTCAAAAGACGCGTGGTGAGCTTCCAACTTCATCTTCAGTATTTCCCTCATTTTACCTATCTTCTTCCTCTCCCACCCAATCCTCGGATGACATCTGGAGGCAAGTACTCGTCATCATCATCGTCTCCCGAGAAATCCAAATCGCTATCATCGAGCATATCCGCAATCTATTGTTCATCCATATCCAAGTTGAGAAATAGCCAATGTTCAGATAAAACATGGTTTTAATCCTGAGGTACACATATGTGCACCAAGAAAACAAAGTAACATTGCATTGCTAAAAAACACAAAAAATAAACAACTTACCTTTTTACACGTTTACCCAACTAAATCACTGTAGAAAACTGCAAACAGTATAAACGAAACTGAAGAACTAAATTTTTTATAAACTTTTTAAAATTTTCACCAAGGCCTACAAGAAACTTTTTCAAACTGTCAAATTCAAATGCAAAAATAATTTCTACAACTTCACAGAAATGCCATCTATTGCTATTTTTTGAAGCCCATTAGTCCAAACTAAGTAAAACACTATTGTCAGTCATCACAAGATGCCGCCAGTGTTTAAAACTTGTAAAAACTTAAGGTACACATATGTGTACCCAGGGTCTGAAGAGGTTAATGGCTTTGTTTTGATCAGCAAAAAATAAGTCATAAAATTATCACAATAGGTTCTACAGTAAACATATGATCTCTTTCTAAATTTACCTGTTATCAAATGTTAGGGTCAACCAAAGTCATAACCAATTTTATAACGAGATACTAATCAGTTTAACCTGATATTAAGGTCTGGATAACATGTGCAGTTTTGTTCAATTTAAGCACTACCTGCTATGAAATTAAAGATCAATGTGTGAATAACATGTATCTAAAAATGTATAAAACTACGGATTCGATAAGGGACTACTCAGTAATAAGTTAATCCTTTAAGTGTACGGATAAAACATAACAGACACAAATAAATATATTCAGAAAAATATGGAGAGCTTCAGTTATAAAGAACTGGTCGAAGAGTATTTTAGAAACAAAAACCAGGAAGATGTTCTTAGCTACGTTAAAATAAACTTAAATTCGTGTAGCACCGAAATGCAAGAGCAATTATCTAATTTCGTCAAAGCACTAAAAAAACGCTACAAAGAAGTTAGGTACAGTAAACAAAACTTTTATATAAAAAGTGCAAACTGGTTAGAAGGCCAACTTACTGTCGCTGCAGAAACAGCAAAGCAAGAAAAGGCTGGAAGACCACGCAAATCATTAATGGGCAACTGCAGCGATAGATCTAAGAGGCGGAAACTTAAAGATATTAACGATGCAATTGGTTGTACAAATATAAAATAATCTTTCCTACATCAATTACGATCACAGAACCAATTAACAAAAGTGGATATCATTGAAAAAGTTTTTAAAGCTAGTCCAGTGAGAACAAAACGGATTCTTAAAAGTATACCAACTCCGAGTGATGCAATACAGTACACAAATGAGGAGGCATTAGCATTATTTCTGGATTTGAAATTAACAAAACAGCAATATATTAAGCTCAGACTGCGTGCGATTGAAAAAGGCTCAAATATGTATCCAGCATATCATCACATAACCGCTGCTAAAATGAACTGTTTGCCATCAAAGGACACTATTACAATCACACCAATTTCGGCAGAGGTACAACTACAATCTCTACTTGATCACACAGCCGAACGCTTGCTACAATCAATAACAGGAAATGAGTTAAAGAAATATGGAAACACAAAGTTAATTCTTTTTTGTAAATGGGGATGTGATGGTTCTTCGGGACAAAAACAATACAAACAAGCTGTATGTGAAAATATATCGGACTCAGATATGTTCATGGTATCATTTGTACCATTGCGATGGAAAAAGATTTTGGAAGATTCAGAGCCTTCGACTAGTACAACGCAAACAATGGATATATGGAAAAATGAGACACCATCTTCTACGAAATACTGCAGGCCAATCAAATTTGAGATCAAAAAAGAAACTCATGATGCCATTAACAAAGAAGTTAGTGATATCAAGACCCAGATTGCAACACTACAGCCATTATAATTACAGTTAGATGGGCAGCAAATTGAAGTAAGCTACCAATTAGTGCTGACAATGATAGATGGAAAAGTAGGTCAGGCTTTGACTAGCACGAAGGCTGCATCCAGCTGCATTATATGCCAAGCAACATCAACCCAATTAAACCAAGTCCCGACAAAATCATTAGATAATACCGATGCATATGAATTTGGATTATCACCACTACATGCAAGAATACGACTTATGGAACACATACTAAAAATCAGTTATGATTTGGATTTCGGGTCTTCAGGATCAATAAGAAACAACGAAACCAACAAAGAGTTAAGAAGTTCAAAAGAGAAACATGTTCAAGATGAATATCGCAAATTTGGATTGATTATAGATCAGCCAAAACAAGGGTCAGGCAATACAAATGATGGCAATACCGCAAGAAGATTCTTTTCAGATCCAGAAACAGCATCTGAAATAACAGGAGTGGACTTAAACCTTATTTTCAGATTTAAAATAATGCTAGAAGTACTTGCGTGCAATGAAGAAATTGACTCTAGAAAATTTGGAGATTATGCTAAGGAAACTGCAAAAATATATACAACCAACTACCCATGGAGAAATATGTCTGCAACAATTCACAAAATCCTTTATCATGGAGAAGATGTCATTAAATATCATTTGGTGCCACTTGGTGATCTATCAGAGGAGGCTCAGGAAAAAAGGGACAAGGATTACTGATTTTATAGAGAACACAATACTAGAAAAATTTCAAGAAATTCAACAAATGATCTATTTAATATATTATTGGCAACGTCAGATCCGTTCATCTCCAGTATTCGAAATCAATGGAAAGTGGAACATCGGGATTTAGATGAAGAAGCCAAAAAAATACTAAAGAACAGAAATAGCACAGAACAAAATATGGAATATTTGCAATCAATATTTGAGTCAAATGAATAATAATTATAATTGCCTTTCATTGTTATTTAAGTACGAAAAACATAGTATTAGTAAAAAATAATAATAAACAGAACCTACCATTGTTACAAATGCTATTAAAATTTATTACAGTTTTTATTTTTAATATGTTTTTTAAAATGATCAAATTTGACAGCAAAAAATAATAAATTTTTCTGTAGTAATAGCAATATTTTTAGATAATATTATTAACGTGGTTCTAAGTGTAACTATTCTTTGATTGTAAACAAATTTGCAAATTAGACAGCAAAAAATTTTTAATTTTTCTGTAATAATAGCAAAATCTCCAGTTGATTTTACTATTTTTTTTAGTGTAAAAATTTTTTTTAGTGTAACATTAAAAAAATTTCATTATAACAAAAAATATTTATAATTATTATTAATTTCCATATATTAAATTTTTTAATAAATAAAAAAATAATAAACCCATATTTCACTCTAAAAGTTAAAAAAATTCAAAAGTTCAACTTTGACCTAGAATTCCTTAAAAAGTCCTCAATCAATTTTAATGTAATTAAAACTGATTCAAGCTGAACTAAATATCTATCCATTAAAATAAAAATTACTTCAATATTTTGATCGGTTCAAAAGTTACAGAATTTTGGCCAATGAAAAACGATTTTCAGCCACTGTGCGCCGCAGACAAGAATTTGACACCTTGCTTCTCTGACTACGGGTGCGCTGATAGTTTTACCTTGTACTACTGTATCACGGAAGTACATAAATAGTTATTTTCTCGCTTGGTGGTTTTTTCCTCTTTTTGCGATTTTTTCGTTTTTTTTTGGCGGTTTTTCGGTTTTTGAAGATATTTTTAGTTTCGCCGATTTTCTTTTAGGTTTTGGCGATTTTTGTTAGTTTTGGCGATTTTTTTTAGCGATTTTATTGTTTTTTTTTTTGCGATTTTTTCGCTTTGACAATTTTCTTTCGGTTTTTGACGATATTTTTAGTTTTTGGCGAATTTTTCGGTTTTTGGCGATGTTTTTTGTTCTGGTGATTTTTTTTAGTTTTGACAACATTTTAGTTTTGGCGGTTTTGTCGAATTTCGGCGATTTATTTGGTTTTGGGGTTTTTTGTTTTAAGGTCTTCTTTCGCTTTTTGGCGTTATTTTTAGTTTTAGCGTTTTATTTAAATTTTTGCCGCTTATTTCAGTTTTGGCGCTTTTTTCAGTTTTGGGTTTTTTGGTTTTTGGTGATTTCTTTTAGTTTTAGTATTTTTTTTTTGTTTTTGCGATTTTTCGGCTTTTCGGCGATTTGTTTAGTTTTGGCGATTTTTTTTGTTAAGGCGCATTTTTCGTTTTGGTGATTTTTTCCATTTTTGGCGTTTTTTTTAAATTTCGATATATTTAGTTTTTGCGATTTTTAAGGCTCTTTTTCGTATTGATGACTTTTTCGGTTTTTTTGCGTTCTTTTTTGTTTTGGTGAGTTTTTGCGTTTTGACGATTTTTTCATTTTGGTGCTTTTTTAAGCGCTTTTTTCATATGAGCGATTTTTCGTTTTGACACTTTTTTGGAATTTTTTAGCTTTTTTGAAAATTTCAAAAGTTTACCTCTTACGGTTTTCAAGATACAGCAGATGGTCTAAATTACATAGTAAAATTACATTAACTGATAGAACACCTTTTAATTTTTATTGTTTTAAATATCAGTGTTAATTGGTGTGGTCTATTCTACAGACTACACTAATTAACACGAACTTTGAAAATTTAAAGTGTCTATATATAAGTGTCTGCATATTACATTAGTATTTACACATTTTTCGTTGCTCGCTTTAGAACATCCTTTAATTTTTAGCTGTCATATATTTGTTGTTGTAGCGGCAAAGTTCTACATATTCTGTGAAAATACATATTCTGTAAAAATTTCAAAATGACCAGAAATGCTTTCACTCACAGTATGATAAAAGCAACAGTTTGTTCAGTATTCACATTTTTATTCAATGTTGGGCTTTAGTAAACAAACATTTCGGTAGTTTCATGGATGGACTTGTTCATGCTACTCTTTAGTACCTGAGTACGAGAAGTGAATTTTATTTATTTTAATTTTGAAAGCTGTGGCAGCCCTAAAGCATTGAAAGAAGTTTCAGAAATCCATAACTTTTGTTCCATATAATCCATATATTAATTTGTTCCAGATAATCAAGATTTTTTTCGGTATAGGAGGAATTTATAAATGCTTTGTTTTAAGATTTTTTCATTTATATATTAATGTTTAACATTTTTTTAAATAAAAAATAAAATTAATTGAGCTATGAATATGAAGTCGAACTGTATGGTTTTTATCCAAAATTATTTTAATTAGTTTGGCGTAAGTTCATTTTCAATTTAATCCTTCGATCAGATTATTTTTTATTTAAAAAAGAAATTCTAAAGCATGTAAATATTAAACATTCAAAGAAAAATTTGGATGTACGGAAGGTTTTTCTACACTACTAGCGACGGTAGCAACAACACCCTAGCGAAAATCCTACTATTTTTAGTAAGCTCAATTAACAGACTGTCGCCACCTCGCAGCGAGTCGCACCTATTAATGAACTTTTTCTAAATGTTCGGAACTTTACTAACTGTGGAATATCATCGATATTTTCAATGCTGGGATTTTTGAATGTTTATTTAGCCCAAGTTTTTTTGGAACAGCACACATTCATGTTTTAGATAAGTGCCTTTAGAGTTTTAATAATTGACTTATGAATTTTTAGTCGACCTGTATGGTTTTTATCCAAAGTTATTTTAATTAGTTTGGCTTAAGCTCATTTTCAATTTAATCTTTCGTTCAAATTATTTTTTATTTAAGAAAGAAATTCTAAAGCATGTAAATATTGAACAATCAAAGAAAAATTTTGATGTACGGAAGGTTGAACTGACAGCTGTTTCGACACTACCACAGTTTATTCATCAGAGCCCTTTACCTACACTACCAGCGACGGTAGGATTTTCCCTAGGGTGTTCTTGCTAACCCTAGCGAAAATCCTACTAATTTTGGTAAGCTCAATTAACCAAAGTTATTTTAATTAGTTTGGCTTAAGTTCATTTTCAATTAAATAAAGCACGTAGCGTTTTGGCTTTCATTAAAAGGTGGTCGAAGGAATTCAAGGACCCTATTATCACCAAACAACTACTTACATCACTCGTAAGGCCAATTTTAGAATATGGTTCAATCATTTGGGACCCGAACTACAAAGTACATATTGACCGCATTGAGTCTGTTCAAAAACAGTTCCTTCTCTTCTGTTTAAGAAATATTTATCGTGACCATGTCGGACTTCCATCATACTCAACAAGATTAGCAGAGGTTAACTTACCAACTTTAAAAAGCCGAAGAATAATGCTCAATGTTTCCTTTATGTTTAATCTTATAAATGGCAGCATCTGCTGTGAATTTTCACTGAGCAACTTAACTTTTAACATTCCACAACGCTCATTACGTTCTTTTAACCCTTTATATGTTCAAACTTTTCGTACTAACTTTGCTACGTCTGATCCGCTAAGAAAATTATGCTGTTGCTTTAATGAAATGTATAATTTTGTTGATTTTTCTTTGAGTGTTCATACAACGGAAATTCATTAAACGGAATATCATTTTATATTTAAATAATAAAATTTTTATGTATGTTTACTTATTTGTATTATTCTATGTATAGTCTTGCAAGGATTGATTCCATAGACTAAATTAAATTAAATTAAATTAAATTAAATTAAATTAAATTAAATTAAATTAAATTAAAAAAAAATAAAAATAATCTTTCGATCAAATTATTGGAACGTAAGTTCCTTATGCACATCAATGCTTTGAATAAACAAAAATCAATGCTGTGGGGGTAAAACAAAAATTTTTTTAATATGAAAAAATACTGGCGAGAATACTGCTTAGAAATCAGAGTTCGGATTTGCGCAAACCTTTTGCTCATTACGCATTGCGCATTTCTTACAAGTGTATTAAAAATGCGCACAAGCGCAAGGAGCGGAGCGAAAAAAAAGGAGCAATTGGTTAGCGCAGCGCAAGCGCATTAGATTTATTAGCGCCGCTCTGCGCAATGCGCATTTATTATTTTTGTCTAGCGCCTTACGCTGCGCATTGCGCATATTGAGCGGCGCATTGCGCTTGCTCTTTTTTATGCCAACAGTGGTTAGTTTGAGTTTATTCAGTGCTGCAAAATACATACATCTTTCGTAGTGACGTAATTTTGAGACATTTGGATTTGAAGCATTATATCGTTCTTCTTTCATTTTTATTCTTGATCCCTTACAAATCTGGTGCCCTTAGATGGGTCAAACTACCACACCGGAACCGGAAATTTGAACCGCACTACCGACCCAACTTCCGGTCCATCACCTAAACCGGAAGTGTGAACTGCACTACCGACCCAACTTCCGGTCCAGACCGGAACCGGAAATATGAACTGTACTACTGGCCCAACTTCTGGTCTAGTCCATGAACCGGAAGTGTAAATTGCACTACCGACCCAACTTCCGGTCCAGGCCGGAACCGGAAATATGAACTGCACTACAGACCCAACATCCGGTCTAGTACCAAAACCGGAAGTGTGAACTGCACTACCGACCCAACTTCCGGTCCAGGCCGGAACCGGAAATATGAACTGCTCTACCGACCTAATTCCCGGTCCAGCCCCTAAACCGGAAGTGCCATACGGTGATCTAAAAAAATACGATGGCATGTAATAACATCCATGGAAATATCTCCCGTTGCTTTTTTAAAATTTTATACTACAAGACAATACAAAAATAAAAAAAAAAAATATTTGAAAAACAAAATAAAAGTCTAAAATTTAAAATCAATGTATACAGCGAAATTAAGAAGCCAAAACAAAAATATTAACAAATCTAAAAAAACAACAAACAACGACGAAAAGCAGTTTCAAGTATGGATAAACGAAACTCACCCGCGCTAAAACGATTAAGAGAAGTCAACCAAAATTGTGTAGGTGAAAATACACCAACAATGCGCCGTTGTACAGACCGCGAATCTCTCTATTTAACTAATAATAATTCTCCGTTCAGGTTTATACAAGTGATGGATAAACGTTTTGATAAGTTAAGCGAACAATTTCAAACAAATATACAAGCTATGTTTCGTGAATATGAAGAACGGCTCTTAAGTGAGATTGATAAGAGACTAAAGATAACAATGAGTGAGTTAAACAATCTAACTGAAAGAGTATTAACTCTTGAAACAGCGGTGGCAGAAATAAAAAATACAGTGTCAGACAAAATAATAGCACAAGCTAATGAAAGTAAAACTTTAGAAAACGAGATCGAGTTATTAAAACAATATGTTAGGAAACAAGAAAACTCTAAAGTTTCACATGACTTACGCATAAATGGAATTCCTCAAAGTAATAATGAAAATCTTTTCGAAATCTACAAGCTGTTATGTGAGACGGTTTAAATCAATCCTCCCATCGTTAGCCAAATTTATCGAGTAAGAATCAACAAAAACAATAATTACATAAATAAAAAAACGGACGTTGTTAAAACGTATGATCCGTATGATCGGAATTATGTTCTTACATCCATAAAAAGTTATTTGAAGGAGAAAAAAGACAATCTTCGTTTAAAATTAATTGGCTTCAATAGCTCAATACCATTCTATGTTAACGAAAACCTAACTCCAGAAAATCATAAAATTTTTGTACGTGCCCACCGACTAAAAAAGGATAAGGCGATATCATCAGCGTTCACTCACCGAGGAATCGTTTATGTAAAAACCTTTGAAAGTGATGATCCGGTGCGGATTGATGAATATGATACATTAAACCAGTTTTTTCGTCTACACAATAATGCATCAAATATTTTACAATAATTCAATGTGTCTGTTACTTAAGATTTCAATTTTGCTGCTAAAGATAAAATATTTTTACATTTGTTTGTTACTAAATTTAAAGATTATCTCTAGAATAAATATATTTGTCCTTATTTGTTTCTATCTTCTTAACGAAACTTATATTGTGCTTCTTAAAAACTTAATATTCGCTTGCATTGTTAAAACAACTTTTTTATATAATGATAATAAATTCTAACAATACGAGGGATGGCTCTAGAGAAAATTTAAGTACCATGATAAGAATTCTCTCAAAAAGTGGTTCTGGACTTAAGATATGCCATATTAATGCTCAGAGTGTAAACAATAAAATGGACGAATTTCATCTCCTATTTGAAAACTCTAACATTGATATAATTTGCGTTTCTGAGACGTGGTTCTTTCCGGATGTTAATAGTAATATATACAATCTAAACGTCTCTTTCGTTCCGACAGAATAACGAATGGTGGTGGTGTTGCTACATACATAAAATCAAATGTTACCTGCAAAGAGAAACGCAAAAATGAAGTCGGTGAGAACGTTGAGTACATTTTGGTGGAAATTTTTAATAACAGCGAAACTCTGTTAGTTGGAACCATATATAGACCTAACAGAAGTATCAATATGGACACCATGCTAGAAAAGTTAAGTATTCATACTCTTGAATACGACCATATAATCTTAACTGGGGACTTTAACGCTAATATACTTGAAGATAATAGTTTAGTAGAAGAAATGAGTGCCATTGGGTTGAACTTGATCAACTATATATTTCCAACACATTTTGCGTCCACTTCCAGCACTTTACTTGATCTCTGCTTCGTTAACAATAAGACTCATCTGCTTCTCTTCGATCAGCTATCTGCACCCATGTTTTCACGTCATGATTTGTTATTTATATCATACGATTTTAAACTTGTAAAAAGCGCGCAAAAACAAACTTTCCAATATAGAGACTTCAAAAATATAGACTATCAGTCCCTTGCTGCCGAATTATCATCCCTAAATTGGAACCATGTGTTTTCTACTTCAGCTGTTGATGAACAAATTAACTTTGTCGATCGCAATCTGAGTTATCTATATGATAAATATGTTCTTATAAAATCTAGAGTTCTGCAGAATGACAAGCCATGGTTCTCTTCTGAAATAAAATCTCTAATTGACATTAGAAATCGTGCATACGCTAGGTGGAAGCGCTTTAGAACACCAGAGCTTTATGAAGACTTCAAATACGCTAGAGCTGCTGCTAACACAAACATAAGAAATGCCAAAATAATGTTTTATCAAAATAAATTCCAGTTAATCGTAACAATCCTGATACAGAAGTAATAGACGTAAACCAGTTAAATCAAGAATTTGCAAATATACCTATGCCACAAATGAACATTAATTTTTACAACAACGTCGTTTTGAATCAGCAACAAACACCTGAATTCAATTTTGTGCCCTTTACGCAGGAGGATGTACTAGAGTCATTTCTTAATATTAAATCTAATGCTGTTGGATTCGATGGAGTGCATCCAAAATTTATCAAGCTTACACTTCCTTACATGCCAAAATTTTACGAGTGTTAAAATCTGATAAATGCTTTCGACCTATTGCGATCTTACCATACCTATCAAAGGTATTTGAAAAATTAGTACACTCTCAAATAAGCCGTCATTTGCACACTAATGCGTTGTTAAGTGAAAGACAATCTGGATTTAGGCCAAAGCATAGCTGCCTCACTACTTTGATTAGCGTGTCTGAGGAAATAAGGTGCCAAATTGATAAACGACAATTGTCATTTCTTATATTGCTTGACCATTCCAAGGCATTTGACACGGTACATCATACAATTCTCTGCCATAAATTAAAACATTTGTGTAGTTTTTCCTCAACTGCGATAAAGCTTTTATCTTCGTACCTTAGTGATAGAAGCCAAAGTGTTTGCCATGATTCAATGATCTCCTGCAGCTATTCAATGCCAAGAGGTGTACCACAGGGCTCGACACTTGGCCCACTATTGTATTCGATATATGCTAACGACCTTCCATTGCATGTAAAACATTGTCAAATACAAATGTATGCTGATGATGTACAACTGTATATTAGTTGCAGTGTTGATGACGCAGCTAATTGTGTACGGTTGATAAACCAGGATCTGCATCAAATTTACTTATGGGCATCTGCAAATGGATCAAGTTTAAATCCCAAAAAATCAGCTGCTTTAGCCGTGGGAATTCCTAAAAACTTCGCAATGTGTCTCCCACCAATACATATTAATAATACGACCATAAGCTTTGTAGAATCTGCTAAAAACCTCTGTGATATATTTAATAAAGAACTCAATTGGTCAGATCACATTAAAATAAACTGTGGGAAAACCTTTGCTATGCTTCGGAATCTTTGGATGACACAATATTTCACACCGATTCATATCCGGATGCTATTAGCCAAAACTTATTTATTGCCAACTCTTATGTATGGTTGTGAGCTGTTTGCTAGTTGCGATGCTGTAAGTAGGCGAAGGCTAAATGTAACATATAACACCATTGCTAGATATGTATTTGCTATCAAAAGGAACAGAATCATATCACAATTTGCAAAACAAATCTATAGTATAACGTTTGATAATTTGCTAAAGTGCCGAACACTACTGTTTTTACATAAAATTGTACATAACCAGCAACCAACCTACCTGTTTCGAAAAATAACCTTTTCTAGATCGAATAGAGGAAACAGGATAAATAGCATAAAATATACTAAAGCCATCTCTGCGCAACATTTCTCCGTTAATTCAATTCGTCTTTGGAGCCAGCTACCCCCTCAAATACAAGTCATAAACAATGCAAGTCAATTTAAATCTGCCATATTTAAGCACTTTTCGTAGTAATATTCTACTATTTAATTGTAACGTTTATTATTATTTATTTTTAAAAACTATTTCTTATTTATTCATGTAATTTATTCTAAATATTGTTCTTTTTTATTTTTTTTATTTTTAAATTAAATTTGTGAACATGTTAATACATATGCCAAATACTAACCAATACTATAATATAAGACAAGTTCTTGTTGTATTGGAATTACCTTATAATTAAATAAATAAATAAATAAATGCGCAATGCACATATCATGCTTTTTTTGGCTCTTTTTGCGCATTGCGCAAAAAAAAAGCGCAGCACAAAAAAAGCGCAAAGGAAAATGCTCCTTTTTGCGCTTGCCCCTTTTATGCGCAGCGCGAAAATATTGGCGCGTAAAACGCAAAAAGGAGCAAAAAGAGCGGCGCTGCGCTGCGTTTTTTCATACTCTGTTAGAAATATACTAGCATAAAATGGTGTTGCATACTTTTAGGATTTCAGATTGAAATTTTTTTATTATTTCGGCTTTCTAGTTTAATAATTGAATTAATGTAAATTCAAATTATTTTTATTAAGAGTGGAGTGCTGGAATATTCAAATCAGATCTTTGTGACTTGGATAAGTGGTTCGTGGCAGTGATAGCTGAAGGTGTTTCTGCTAACTAATATTTATCTATATACATATATAAAAGTGAATATCTGTTTGTTTGTTTGTATTTATTTATGTTTGTTTGTTTGTATATTTGAAATCTATGGACTCATAAGCCATAGGTCGTCTCCCAGGCTGCTATGGTGGTATCTTCGTCACCGAAATCAGATAACAAAAAGATATTTCGGTTGCCCCTAGCTACTATGCATGCTCTGATCCTACCTATCTCATTCGCATGCAATAGCCTGAAGCCTTTCGTACCTAGTCCGCAAACCCTGCCTTTGTGAAGCCAGGGTTCTTGGACTAATGCGAAGCTTAATAAAATAAAGTAAATATCAAAGAAATATTCCATGAGGAATCGAAACAAAATCGAATTGTTCGTCCAGGATTGCTAGATTCATCCAATGTCTTGGAGTACCCGAGCCGTTGCAGGCAGCCAAATTCAATAAAATAGTCTTTTGGTATTAAATTAAAATTTCTCAAGAGTAAGTTAAACTGGATTTTTGTATATTTTGGACGCGATGAATGATTCTCTACAGACACGGAAAAATCAATAGCTATTCCATCATCGCGAAGGTGTTGCATGGAGGCATTGTTAAGATAAATGTGTTAGTATTAAGATAAATGAGCACTATTTACTGAATTTGTCCTGAAAATAAATATTTATAAGCTTTAATAATTAATTGGAAGGATACAATAGCAATTACATGATATATTTATCCATTCCGCCAACTAAACTAAAGTTAACAAACAGGGAATAGGGAAAAATCCACGTGAAAAAAAACATTAATGATAAGGGGAATTTTCGATTTTTTATTCACGATTCCAAAAGAAGGGAAAGGGAAAACATTTCGAGGGAAAAATTATTCACGATAGGGGTGATTAATAAATTTCAGACATATTCCTTATAGTTTACGAGATAATCTAAGAAATAGTCACTCACTTATTTTCAAGATACATAGGTGGCGTTCCTGACCATCTCCGACTTTGCAAATTCAAACTTTAGCTTACGGTCACATGTGTAACTAAACACATAAAAAATATCATCCTAAATATATAGCACATTATTAGTTTTCACAACATGAATTTTCTCCTTTCATACCGTTTTTTATGTGAAGAAAAGCGTTAACCGCCTGTAAGAACATTCTGATACGTCTTTAAAACTCATTTAAATAGATTCATCAAGCTAAGAACGAGTGCAACTTCTGCGTTTGAATAAGTTTAGGTTCACACACAGCAAGTTTTCTTGGGCAAGATTTATTTCAGAGAAAAAAAGAGAAAGCATTACAAATTGTATTTATTTTTATTTCATCTTTCACATGCAAATTAATAACTTGTGCAAGAAAACTTGCTGTTTGTGAACCTAGACTAAGGAAGAGACAAAAGTTTGATGAAAATTTTTGCTAATGACTCAAACAGGCTTATATCGACTGAATATTTATATTTTGCTTGGGCAAAACCAAATGTATTTGTTTATTCTTCTACAAGGCTGCAAAAAAGTATGTTCAGCAAAGTGTTGCATTAGAAATTTACACTTGAAAAACAATTTTTTTAGATAAATAAACTTATTTTTGAATTTTATGTTTAGTGCAACCTTCCCAAATAAAAAGCACAAAAAATAACATAAAAAAGCATTGAAATGTTGAAAAAGCACTAAAAACGGTGTGAAAGCGCCAAGTTGACAACGCTGGTACTATGTCAT
Source organism: Panzeria rudis (assembly GCA_956483635.1). Taxonomy (NCBI): domain Eukaryota; kingdom Metazoa; phylum Arthropoda; class Insecta; order Diptera; family Tachinidae; genus Panzeria; species Panzeria rudis. Next base: position 59,583,441 of record OY101449.1, read on the forward strand.
CAAGTGTCAAAATCAAAATGAAATATTTACAAACAAATGAAATAGAAATGTACATATATTATTGTAATTATTCATATTTTATAGTTTTTATTTAAAAAATTATGTTTTAATAATAGTTTTTGCGTTGCACTCCCTATACGGGAGAGATTGCAGCCATGCTTTCAATACATTCTAACATGGCCACGATCACCCTAAATAGGGAAAAAATAATGTGGGCCATCAACAGCTTTGACCCGTTCAAATCACCGGGTCCCGATGGCATTATTCCAGCTGACCTACAGCGTAATGCAGACGTTATCACTCCATGGCTCATTCGGATATACTCGGCCTGTCTAACTTGGTCCTATATTCCGATAGCATGGACCAAATGTTCCGTGGTCTTTATTCCCAAAGGGGGTAAAACTACACACGTAAACCCGAAAGATTTTAGACCCATCAGCCTATCATCTTTTCTCCTTAAAACTCTGGAACGCATAATTGATCTACACCTTAGATCAACAATTTCTCCGAACCTCCTATCAACCTCCCAACATGCCTATACGAAGGGCAAATCAGTTGAGACGGCACTTCACTCGCTTGTAGGATTCATTGAAAAATCCCTGGCAAACAAAGAATATACATTCGTGGCCTTTCTTGATATAGAGGGTGCCTTTAACAATGTACGACCTGAATCCATCATTATGGAACTAGAAAGACTGAACATTGATCGGTCAACAATTAGCTTCATACGAGGACTCTTAACAAATAGGGTAATTTCCGCCACGATGGGGCAAACGACTATTCAAAAAACGGTTAGGCGAGGTACTACCCAGGGAGGTGTTCTGTCACCTATCCTATGGAATATCGCCATAAACTCGGTACTGGTGGAACTAGACTCTATGAGGTTTAAATCAGTAGCCTACGCGGATGACGTAGCAGTAGCAATATCTGGTAAATTTCTAGATACTCTATCTCAACGTCTTCAATCGGCATTAGGTATCATAAGTAAATGGAGCGTTGAAAGTGGTCTTACTGCTAACCCTTAAAAGACGGACCTTGTTCTCTTTACGAGAAAATACAAGACACCGACTTTCAGGTTACCGACTCTCAACGGAGTCACCCTTAGGTTATCAGACAGCGTGAAGCATATCGGTATTATAGTGGACTCTAACCTTTCATGGCACCCCAACGTTCAAGCTAGGGCAGCCAAGGCTGCTGTTGCTCTATACACCTGCAAAAGGGCGATCGGTAACAGGTGGGGCGTAAGTCCCAAAAACTTCAATTGGCTTTTTGAAATGGTGGTAAGGCCCATACTAATGTATGGGTCTGTCGTCTGGTGGACTTCCTTAAATAAAGCCACATACTCTAAAATAATAGCCACATACTCTAAAATAATAGAAAAGGTACTTCGAACATCTGCTTTGTTGATTACGGGTGCACCTCGCACTACTCCATCCAAAGCACTGTTTACCATGCTGCATTGGCTTCCTGCTGAACTCATGATCAAACAACTGGCCATGAACTCGGCGGTTAGACTAGATGCCTCAGGTGCATGGAAGCGGGGTAACGTAGGCCATGCGACGATATTAGGGCAAATCTCAGATCTTCCCGACCACACTGACTACTGCTCGCCTACTCTGATGCCCGACAAAAGATTCCTGGTGGACTTCTCGGGCACATCTTCTGAGACAAACCACATACACCAATATGAGGATGTGCTCGAGATCTACACTGATGGGTCAAGGTCGGGCATCGGAGTGGGCGAGGGTTTCTATATCCCACAAATGCAACGTAGGATAAACTTTAGGCTACCAAACCAATGTAGCATCACTCAGGCTGAAATATCAGCAATCAAAAGGACAGCCAACTGGTTAAGGTACTACAGGATATTCGATCAGGACATCCGAATTTGTACCGACAGTAAGGCGGCACTACATGCGCTATCTGGTGTTTACACAACATCGGAATTGGTTAAAGAATGCCGGGCATCTCTGAATGAGATGGCGAGACATGCGAACCTAGGGCTCTTCTGGCTACCGGGTCACGCGGGGGTGCCCGGTAACACTATTGCGGATGGTCTAGCCAAGGCCGGTGCCCGCCTACATGAAAATGACATCGACTGGTTAGTAGGTGTCCCACTAAAAAGCTGTAAAATACAAATTCAGCGCCAACTATTTAGAGAGGCGCAAACCAGATGGACAAATGAAATCACTTGTGAGGTTTCCAGATCCATCTGGCCCCAGTATAACTTCGCAAGATCTGCAACCATACTGGGGCTCCCTCGTCAACAGCTGCGTATACTCGTAGCGGTCATAACAGGGCACTGTCTTATTGGTGTCCATGCCAGAAGATTAAATCTTCCTTTTAATGATTTCTGTAGAAGCTGTCAGAATGAGGAGGAGGAAGAAACTGTCAAACACCTCCTCTGTCGATGTCCAGCACTATATAGAAATAGGGCGTCATACTTGGGAAATCCGTCACTACCCGAACTAGCAGACCTGGGGGAATGCGACGTTAGGGGAATAAATTCTTTCATAAGATACTCGGGTTGGTTTAACACCGACCCGACCTCTGGGATAGGAGGGACACCTCTCTGAACTTCCCTACTATCCATCCCAGGCATCACAAAGGGACCAAAGGACCCAAGTGGGCCGGTTGTTAGAAACCGGCAGCCTGTTCAACCTAACCTAACGTAACCTTTTGCGTTATTTACAATAAAACAATGAAAATTTAAAAGAATACATGTGTATTAGTTTTTTTTAACCCCCCTGCAGGAAATGTCGATAGTAAAATTGTACTGTTTCACTATTGACTTTGTCACCAGTACTACTGACTAATTGTAACCAGGCAATGTTCTGTGCTATAGACATTTAACATGTGCTTGTCATTGAGATTCCACTACTGACCTCGGAACTGTTGAGTTACTATAGACTAGGTGGTTCTTATGGGACCATATGGAAACACTGGTACCAGAGATTCAGTAGTGCATTTTAATGATTCTAGTCAACACATATGAAACGTTTTACCAGCTAAGACAAATAAATTAAGTTTTTTATGAAAATTTTTAGTTTTCCGTTCAGCCGCATATATTTTCAACATATCAAAATGAGACCATAAAAAATCGTTTTCTAGCTGTTAAAAACGTCTCTTCTCATTAAAGCTAAAATAAAAAGTGTAGACGATTCGTTGACAACGTCACAAAAAAGTCACCAAACTTATCGACAAAAGTGGTGACTTGGAGACACTTGGCTGCTGGTTTACTTCAGGGCCCCGACAGAGCGTTTGCAGTGTGAGTTTTGTACATGTGTGTGGCTGTCCGTGTGCGGAAATATAACCTTGTGTATTTTATATTTAAATCATTAATTATCGTTTGGAAGATCCAAACTATCCTTTAATAAATAAATAAACGGATTATAAAATTCAAACATTTATTCCCTTGTAAGTTTGACCATACTATTCTCCAAATGTTTATTTTTTACTTATAAATTTTCTATGTAAAATAAATTTTCATATGAAAAGTTTTTGACAGCTATTTTCACTGCTACACAAAACAAGATTCGCAGTAATGTGTAATTGTGAAAAACTTTTGTTTCGTTCCAATGTTTTTCATATGAAAAAATATTGACATTACTTTTCATTGTTTCATTAAACGAGAATCAAAACTACTATGAAAAGGTGAAAAATCGTTTACTTTCGCCGTTTCACAGAACAAAAATTGACCCCCAGACCTGATAATTAAGCGAGGTATAAAAACGAGTTATCTGTTTGATCACATCTGAACGTTAGGTATGGGCAAGTTATAATAATGGCCCTTAAGGCTATTATTACAACTTGGTAATAGTTAAAAGCACGATTTTGTCGGAAACAGTCTATCGTTATTAAAATTCAATAACTAAGTGTTCCAGAGTTGTGTCGTTCCGGAACGAGCTAGTTCCATGGAACGATTCCCTAAATGGAACGGTACGGACCGATCCAAACGTTCCTTTTTTATCGTTCCTTGTGCAAATCGTCCTGAGGAGTAATTAATTTGCTTTGACAAACGTTCTAGACAACACATTTGTTTCGATCACTTATTTGTGTACACTTTTTTGTATAGATTTTGTATTTATTTATTTATGTTTATGATAGATTTTTTTATTTTCAAAAATTTATTGATTTTGTGGGCTATTGTTTTTGTTGCAAATATTTTACGAAAACAAAGAATTATTTTATTGCTATTCTGCCTGGCTCACGATGTCGACAAGTCGAGTTCGTTCTCATATTTATATTGAAAACAAAAACAAATTTAATTTTATTATTATTGTTCTCAATATAAATATGAGAACGAATTCGATTTGTCGACATGGTGAGCCAGGCAGATTATGTCAGAAAATGAAAATAAACAATGAAAAATGTTTGTTGAGACATTATCTCGTACCTCGTTCATTCAGTGTTCAAACAAAAAAACCGGAACGATGAACGAAAGTATTTCGGATCGGTCGGAACGATTCCACAAAAGGAACGATTTTGCCCAACTCTAAAGTTATCGCTTAGTTTCAGTAAAGTTGCAATAAAGATAAACTGTTTCAACGTCCGACAAAATCCTCCCTTTACCTATTACAAAGTTGTAATAATGGCCGTTAGAGTATTTTTTGCTAAACAACAATAGATATGTAAGTGCAAGGAAAATAAATTTGACACTTTTTCTTCGGCGAAGCCGGTGAAAATTTGAACTGTTCAGCCGCCGCCAACAAGAATTTGACGCCTTGCTTCTCTGAGTACGGGTGCGCTGATAATTTTACCTTGTACTACTGTATCACGGAAGTACATAAATAGTTATTTTCTCGCTTGGTGGTTTTTTCCTCTTTTTGCGATTTTGTCGTTTTTTAGCGGTTTTTCGGTTTTTGAAGATATTTTTAGTTTCGCCGATTTTCTTTTAGGTTTTGGCGATTTTTTTCTTTTTGGCGATCTTTCCGTTTTTTACGATATTTTTAGTTCCGGCGATTTTATTTCGTTTTAGCGATTTTATTTTTTTTTGCGATTTTTTCGTTTTGACAATTTTCTTTCGGTTTTTGACGATATTTTTAGTTTTGGCGAATTTTTCGGTTTTTGGCGATGTTTTTTGTTCTGGTGATTTTTTTTAGTTTTGACAACATTTTAGTTTTGGCGGTTTTGTCGAATTTCGGCGATTTATTTGGTTTTGGGGTTTTTTGTTTTAAGGTATTCTTTCGCTTTTTGGCGTTATTTTTAGTTTTAGCGTTTTATTTAAATTTTTGCCGCTTATTTCAGTTTTGGCGCTTTTTTCAGTTTTGGGTTTTTTTTGGTTTTTGGTGATTTCTTTTAGTTTTAGTAATTTTTTTTTGTTTTTGCGATTTTTCGGCTTTTCGGCGATTTGTTTAGTTTTGGCGATTTTTTTTTTGTTAAGGCGCATTTTTCGTTTTGGTGATTTTTTCCATTTTTGGCATTTTTTTTCAATTTCGATATATTTAGTTTTAGCGATTTTTAAGGCTTTTTTTCGTATTGATGACTTTTTCGGTTTTTTTGTTTTTTGCGTTCTTTTTTGTTTTGTAAGTTTTTGCGTTTTGGCGATTTTTTTCATTTTGGTGCTTTTTTAAGCGCTTTTTTCATTTTAGCGATTTTTCGTTTTGACATTTTTTTTGGAATTTTTAAGCTTTCTTGAAAATTTCAAGAGTTTACCTCTTACGGTTTTCAAGATACCGCAGATGGTCTAAATTACATAGTAAAATTACATTAACTGATAGAACACCTTTTAATTTTTATTGTTTTAAATATCAGTGTTAATCGGTGTAGTCTATTCTACAGACTACACTAATTAACACGAACTTTGAAAATTTAAAGTGTCTATATATAAATGTCTGCATATTGCATTAGTATTTACACATTTTTCGTTGCTCGCTTTAGAACATCCTTTAATTTTTAGCTGTCATATATTTGTTGTTGTAGCGGCAAAGTTCTACATATTCTGTGAAAATACATATTCTGTAAAAATTTCAAAATGACCAGAAATGCTTTCACTCACAGTATGATAAAAGCAACAGTTTGTTCAGTATTCACATTTTTATTCGATGTTGGGCTTTAGTAAACAAACATTTCGTTAGTTTCATGGATGGACTTGTTCATGCTACTCTTTAGTACCTAATTACGAGAAGTGAATTTTATTTATTTTAATTTTGAAAGCTGTGGCAGCCCTAAAGCATTGAAAGAAGTTTCAGAAATCCATAACTTTTGTTCCATATAATCCATATATTAATTTGTTCCAGATAATCAAGATTTTTTTCGGTATAGGAGGAATTTATAAATGCTTTGTCTTAAGATTTTTTCATTTATATATTAATATTTAGCATTTTTTTAAATAAAAAATAAAATTAATTGAGTTATGAATATGAAGTCGAACTGTATGGCTTTTATCCAAAATTATTTTAATTAGTTTGGCGTAAGTTCATTTTCAAGTTAATCCTTCGATCAAATTATTTTTTATTTAACAAAGAAATTCTAAAGCATGTAAATATTAAACATTCAAAGAAAAATTTGGATGTACGGAAGGTTTTTCTACACTACTAGCGACGGTAGCAACAACACCCTAGCGAAAATCCTACTATTTTTAGTAACCTCAATTAACCAAAGTTATTTTAATTAGTTTGGCTTAAGTTCATTTTCAATTAAATAAAGCGCGTAGCGTTTTGGCTTTCATTAAAAGGTGGTCGAAGGAATTCAAGGACCCTATTATCACCAAACAACTACTTACATCACTCGTAAGGCCAATTTTAGAATATGGTTCAATCATTTGGGACCCGAACTACAAAGTACATATTGACCGCATTGAGTCTGTTCAAAAACAGTTCCTTCTCTTCTGTTTAAGAAATATTTATCGTGACCATGTCGGACTTCCATCATACTCAACAAGATTAGCAGAGGTCAACTTACCAACTTTAAAAAGCCGAAGAATAATGCTCAATGTTTCCTTTATGTTTAATCTTATAAATGGTAGCATCTGCTGTGAATTTTCACTTAGCAACTTAACTTTTAACATTCCACAACGCTCATTACGTTCTTTTAACCCTTTATATGTTCACACTTTTCGTACTAACTTTGCTACGTCTGATCCGCTAAGAAAATTATGCTGTTGCTTTAATGAAATGTATAATTTTGTTGATTTTTCTTTGAGTGTTCATACAACGGAAATTCATTAAACGGAATATCATTTTATATTTAAATAATAAAATTTTTATGTATGTCTACTTATTTGTATTATTCTATGTATATTCTTGCAAGGATTGATTCCATAGACTAAATCAAATTAAATTAATTTGAGTATATGAAGAATTATTCAAGCTAATCAGGCCTAACGTATTTAATGTTAATAAAACAAATTTATTACATTTTGTACCCAACGTTTCATCAATTTTTTGTTGACTTCTTCAGGGGCTTTCGTCTATTTAAATTTCAAAAACATTACATTATTACAAAATTAATCAGATTTTACACAATTTTACTTACAATACTGATAGTAGCTTGTTCAGTATATATATGGTTCCTTTAGTTCTTTCATGCAATAAAGAGAATCCAACACCATCATCAACCAGATATTGCAGACCAATCAAGTTTGAATATGCTAAGGAGACTGGAGAGTATACAAAGCAACAGGACGATCTCATGAAAGAACAAATAAATAGTATACACGAAACGATTATCAACATAAGCGGATTACAATTTAAAGTAGAACATAAACTGGAGGAAACAATGGTTGATGGAAAAGTCTGTAATTCTTTATCTGATAACAAGTCTGCAGCAACGTGTTACATTTGCCACGCAAAGCCCAGTCAAATGAATCAGTTGGACAGAATTGTTAAAAGGACACCCAATAAGAAAGCTTATAGATTTGGATTATCAACATTACATTGTAGAATAAGATTTATGGAAACCCTACTGAACATTGCTTATCAAATCACTGTGCGCAAGGCAGGGGAAACAAAGAGAACTAAGCTCAGTGAAGATGAGAATATTATTAGAGATCAAAGAAAAAAGGAAGTTCAACAAAATCTGAAAGATCAGCTCCAAATAACTATTGATGTTGTGAAACAAGGAAGTGGAACAACTAATGATGGTAACACAGCAAGGAAATTCTTTAGTGATCCTGAGAAAACCGCTCTGGCCACAGGAGTAGATACCGAACTTATAAGAAGGTTTTCTAGTATTCTTCAAGCTATAACTTCTGGATATAAGATAGACTGCGATAAGTTCTCGAAGTACGGAAAAGAAACTGCTGGTCTCTATGTAAAGAAATATTCGTGGCATTATATGCCACCAACTGTCCACAAGGTTCTTATTCATGGAGCTGAAATAATTCGTTCATTTTTGGTCCCCATTGGCCAACTATCAGAAGAAGCATTGGAAGCAGGAAACAAGGACTTCAGGAACACAAGGCTTTACCATGCGAGGAAAACATCAAGAAAAGACAATTGTGAAGACATATTATATTATCTGCTCGCCAATTCTGATCCCGCAATCACACGTAGGAGAATACTGAAGGAGAAGAAACACCTAGAATTATCAGAGGAAGCAATGAACTTATTGGTAGATGACTGATAATTTGTAATTTTTCTGTAGAATGCAATAAAATATGCCTGTGTTATAAAATAGTATCTTCAAAGTTTTTTTTTTATTCTACATCTATTCTAGCACTCCACAAAAATGAGCATAACTCTCTTAAAACTGAAGCTATTGACTTCAAACCGGTATCAAATTAAAGCTTTTATTACCACCTTTCAAATAAGAAATGAAATAGATTTTGGTTTTATATAAAATTTCAGAGTTTTTCAACAAATATCGAAAAATCATGAAAATTTGACGTTTATAATTCTTGTTCGGACCACCCTATAATTTATTTTAAAAACTAATCATAAGGTATTTATCAGAAATAAAAGAAGAATTAAAATAAATTTTTTTAAAATTTTTCGAAAAATTTCTTTTTTATTTTTGACTTTTGTTGAAAATTTGACCCAACAATTTTTTTCGCTGTAAATTTTTTTTCACTCATTCTGTTTGGGATTTCATTCTGACCAATCTGTAGAAGTTTCTCATCGATACAATTAAACTTACAGTTTAGGCAATATGATTTTCAAAAAATTCAGGTTTCGCAACACTGTGCTACGTCTGATCCGCTAAGAAAATTATGCTGTTGCTTTAATGAAATGTATAATTTTGTTGATTTTTCTTTGAGTGTTCACACAACGGAAATTTATTAAACGGAATATCATTTTATATTTAAATAATAAAATTTTTATGTATGTCTACTTATTTTTATTATTCTATGTATAGATTAAATTAAATTAAATTAAAAAAAAATAAAAATAATCTTTCGATCAAATTATTGGAACGTAAGTTCCTTATGCACATCAATGCTTTGAATAAACAAAAATCAATGCTGTGGGGTTAAAACAAAAATTTTTTGAATATGAAAAAATACTGGCGAGAATACTGCTTAGAAATCAGAGTTCGGATTTGCGCAAACCTTTTGCTCATTACGCATTGCGCATTTCTTACAAGCGTATTAAAAATGCGCACAAGCGCAAGGAGCGGAGCGAAAAAAAGGAGCAATTGGTTAGCGCAGCGCAAGCGCATTAGATTTATTAGCGCCGCTCTGCGCAATGCGCATTTATTATTTTTGTCTAGCGCCTTACGCTGCGCATTGCGCATATTGAGCGGCGCATTGCGCTTGCTCTTTTTTATGCCAACAGTGGTTAGTTTGAGTTTATTCAGTGCTGCAAAATACATACATCTTTCGTAGTGACGTAATTTTGAGACATTTGGATTTGAAGCATTATATCGTTCTTCTTTCATTTTTATTCTTGATCCCTTACAAATCTGGTGCCCTTAGATGGGTCAAACTACCACACCGGAACCGGAAATATGAACCGCACTACCGACCAAATTTCCGGTCCATCACCTAACCCGGAAGTGTGAACTGTACTACCGACCCAACTTCCGGTCCAGACCGGAACCGGAAATATGAACTGTACTACTGACCCAACTTCTGGTCTAGTCCATAAACCGGAAGTGCAAATTGCACTACCGACCCAACTTCCGGTCCAGGCCGGAACCGGAAATATGAACTGCTCTACCGACCTAAATCCCGGTCCAGCCCCTAAACCGGAAGTGCCATACGGTGATCTAAAAAAATACGATGGCATGTAATAACATCCATGGAAATATCTCCCATTGCTTTTTTAAAATTTTATACTACTGTAAATGCGCAATGCGCATATCATGCTCTTTTGGCTCTTTTTGCGCATGGCGCAAACAAAAAGCGCAGCGCAAAAAAAGCGCAAAGGAAAATGCTCCTTTTTGCGCTTGCTCCTTTTATGCGCAGCGCGAAAATATTGGCGCCGCGCAAGCGGAATAATAAATTGGCTCCGCTCTTTGCGTAAAACGCAAAAAGGAACAAAAAGAGCGGCGCTGCGCTGCGTTTTTTCATACTCTGTTAGAAATTTACTAGCATAAAATGGTGTTGCATACTTTTAGGATTTTTCAGATTGAAATTTTTTTTATTATTTCGGCTTTCTAGTTTAATAATTGAATTATTGTAAATTCAAATTATTTTTATTAAGAGTGGAGTGCTGGAATATTCAAATCAGATATTTTTGACTTGGATAAGTGGTTCGTGGCAGTGATAGCTGAAGGTGTTTCTGCTAACTAATATTTATCTAAATACATATATAAAAGTGAATATCTGTTTGTTTGTTTGTATTTATTTATGTTTGTTTGTTTGTATATTTGAAATCTATGGACTCATAAGCCACAGGTCGTCTTCCAGGCTGCTATGGTGGTATCTTCGTCACCGAAATCAGATAACAAAAAGATATTTCGGTTGCCCCTGGCTACTATGCATGCTCTGATCCTACCTATCTCATTCGCATGCAATAGCCTGAAGCCTTTCGTACCTAGTCCGCAAACCCTGCCTTTGTGAAGCCAGGGTTCTTGGACTAATGCGAAGCTTAATAAAATAAAGTAAAAATCAAAGAAATATTCCATGAGGAATCGAAACAAAATCGAATTGTTCGTCCAGGATTGCTAGATTCGTCCAATGTCTTGGAGTACCCGAGCCGTTGCAGGCAGCCAAATTCAATAAAATAGTCTTTTGGTATTAAATTAAAATTTCTCAAGAGTAAGTAAAACTGGATTTTTGTATATTTTGGACGCGATGAATGATTCTCTACAGACGCGGAAAAATCAGTTGCTATTCCATCATCGCGAAGGTGTTGCATGGAGGCATTGTTAAAATAAATGTGTTAGTATTAAGATAAATGAGCACTATTTACTGAATTTGTCCTGAAAATAAATATTTATAAGCTTTAATAATTAATTGGAAGGATACAATAGCAATTACATGATATATTTATCCATTCCGCCAACTAAACTAAAGTTAACAAACAGGGAATAGGGAAAAATCCACGTGAAAAAAAAACATTAATGATAAGGGGAATTTTCGATTTTTTATTCACGATTCCAAAAGAAGGGAAAGGGAAAACATTTCGAGGGAAAAATTATTCACGATAGGGGTCATTAATAAATTTCAGACATATTCCTTATAGTTTACGAGATAATCTAAGAAATAGTCACTCACTTATTTTTAAGATACATAGGTGGCGTTCCTGACCATCTCCGACTTTGCGAATTCAAACTTTAGCTTACGGTCGCATGTGTAACTAAACACATAAAAAATATCATCCTAAATATATAGCACATTATTAGTTTTCACAACATGAATTTTCTCCTTTCATACCGTTTTTTATGTGAAGCAAAGCGTTAACCGCCTGTAAGAACATTCTGATACGTCTTTAAAACTCATTTAAATAGATTCAGTTAAGAACGAGTGCAACTTCTGCGTTTGAATAAGTTTAGGTTCACACACAGCAAGTTTTCTTGGGCAAGATTTAATTCAGAGAAAAAAAGAGAAAGGATTACAAATTGTACTTATTTTTATTTCATCTTTCACATGCAAATTAATAACTTGTGCAAGAAAACTTGCTGTTTGTGAACCTAGACTAAGGAAGAGACAAAAGTTTGATGAAAATTTTTGCTCAAACAGGCTTATATCGACTGAATATTTATATTTTGCATGGGCAAAACCAAATGTATTTGTTTATTCTTCTACAAGGCTGCAAAAAAGTATGTTCAGCAAAGTGTTGCATTAGAAATTTACACTTGAAAAACAATTTTTTTAGATAAATAAACTTATTTTTGAATTTTATGTTTAGTGCAACCTTCCCAAATAAAAAGCACAAAAAATAACATAAAAAAAGCATTGAAATGTTGAAAAAGCACTAAAAACGGTGTGAAAGCGCCGAGTTGACAACGCTGGTACTATGTCATCAAGTGTCAAAATCAAAATGAAATATTTACAAACAAATGAAATAGAAATGTACATATATTATTGTAATTATTCATATTTTATAGTTTTTATTTAAAAAATTGTGTTTTAATAATTAGTTTTTGCGTTATTTACAATAAAACAATGAAAATTTAAAAGAATACATGTGTATTGGTTTTTTTTAACCCCCGACAGAGCGTTTGCAGTGTGACTTGTGTACATGTGTGTCTGTCCGTGTGCGGAAATATAACCTTGTGTATTTTATATTTAAATCACTAATTATCGTTTGGAAGATCCAAACCATCCTTTAATAAATAAATAAACGGATTATAAAATTCAAACATTTATTCTCTTGTAAGTTTGACCATACTATTCTCCAAATGTTTATTTTTTACTTATAAATTTTCTATGTAAAATAAATTTTCATATGAAAAGTTTTTGACAGCTATTTTCACTGCTACACAAAACAAGAATCACAGTAATGTGCAATTGTGAAAAACTTTTGTTTCGTTCCAATATTTTTCATATGAAAAAATATTGACATTACTTTTCATTGTTTCATTAAACGAGAATCAAAACTACTATGAAAAGGTGAAAAATCGTTTAATTTCGCCGTTTCACAGAACAAAAATTTACCCCCAGACCTGATAATTCAGCGAGTTATAAAAACGAGTTATCTGTTTGATCACATCTGAACGTTAGGTATGGGCAAGTTATAATAATGGCCCTTAAGGCTATTATTACAACTTGGTAATAGTTAAAAGCACGATTTTGTCGTAAACAGTCTATCGTTATTAAAATTCAATAACTAAGTGTTCCAGAGTTGTGTCGTTCCGGAACGAGCTAGTTCCATGAAACGATTCCCTAAATGGAACGGTACGGACCGATCCAAACGTTCCTTTTTTATCGTTCCTTGTGCAAATCGTCCTGAGGAGTAATTAATTTGCTTTGACAAACGTTCTAGACAACACATTTGTTTCGATCACTTATTTGTGTACACTTTTTTGTATAGATTTTGTATTTATTTATTTATGTTTATGATAGATTTTGTTATTTTCAAAAATTTATTGATTTTGTGGGCTATTGTTTTTGTTACAAATATTTTACGAAAACAAAGAATTATTTTATTGCTATTATGTCAGAAAATGAAAATAAACAATGAAAAATGTTTGTTGACGTTTTTAGGAGCGACAGAGACATTCTCTCGTACCTCATTCATTCAGTGTTCAAACAAAAAAACCGGAACGATGAACGAAAGTATTTCGGATCGGTCGGAACGATTCCACAAAAGGAACGATTTTGCCCAACTCTAAAGTTATCGCTTAGTTTCAGTAAAGTTGCAATAAAGATAAACTGTTTCAACGTCCGACAAAATCCTCCCTTTACCTATTACAAAGTTGTAATAATGGCCCTTAGAGTATTTTTTGCTAAACAACAATAGATATGTAAGTGCAAGGAAAATAAATTTGACACTTTTTCTTCGGCGAAGCCGGTGAAAATTTGAACTGTTCAGCCGCCGCCGACAAGAATTTGACGCCTTGCTTCGCTGACTACGGGTGCGCTGATAGTTTCACCTTGTACTACTGTATCACGGAAGTACATAAATAGTTATTTTCTCGCTTGGTCTTTTTTTCCTCTTTTTGCGATTTTGTCGTTTTTTGGCGGTTTTTCGGTTTTTGAAGATATTTTTAGTTTCGCCGATTTTCTTTTAGGTTTTGACGATTTTTGTTAGTTTTGGCGATTTTTTCTTTTTGGCGATATTTCCGTTTTTTTACGATATTTTTAGTTCCGGCGATTTTATTTCGTTTTAGCAATTTTATTGTTTTTTTTACGATTTTTTCGTTTTGACAATTTTCTTTCGGTTTTTGACGATATTTTTAGTTTTGGCGAATTTTTCGGTTTTTGGCGATTTTTTTGTTCTGGTGATTTTTTTTAGTTTTGACAACATTTTAGTTTTTGGCGGTTTTGTCGAACTTTGGCGATTTATTTGGTTTTGGGGTTTTTTGTTTTAAGGTCTTTTTTCGCTTTTTGGTAATATTTTTAGTTTTAGCGTTTTATTTAAATTTTTGCGCTTATTTCAGTTTTGGCGCTTTTTTCAGTTTTGGGTTTTTTTGGTTTTTGGTGATTTCTTTTAGTTTTAGTAATTTTTTTTGTTTTGGCGATTTTTCAGCTTTTGGCGATTTGTTTAGTTTTGGCGATTTTTTTTTTTGTTAAGGCGCATTTTTCGTTTTGGTGATTTTTTCCATTTTTGGCGTTTTTTTTTTCAATTTCGATATATTTAGTTTTAGCGATTTTGAAGGCTTTAGTGCTTTTTTCGTATTGATGACTTTTTCGGTTTTTTTTGTTTTTTTGCGTTCTTTTTTGTTTTGGTGAGTTTTTGCGTTTTGGCGATTTTTTTTCATTTTGGTGCTTTTTTAAGCGCTTTTTTCATTTGAGCGATTTTTCGTTTTGAAATTTTTTTGGAATTTTTTAGCTTTTTTTTAAATTTCAAGAGTTTACCTCTTACGGGTTTCAAGATACAGCAGATGGTCTAAATTACATAGTAAAATTACATTAACTGATAGAACACCTTTTAATTTTTATTGTTTTAAATATCAGTGTTAATTGGTGTAGTCTATTCTACAGACTACACTAATTAACACGAACTTTGCAAATTTAAAGTGTCTATATATAAGTGTCTGCATATTACATTAGTATTTACACATTTTTCGTTGCTCGCTTTAGAACATCCTTTAATTTTTAGCTGTCATATATTTGTTGTTGTAGCGGCAAAGTTCTACATATTCTGTGAAAATACATATTCTGTAAAAATTTCAAAATGACCAGAAATGCTTTCACTCACAGTATGATAAAAGCAACAGTTTGTTCAGTATTCAAATTTTTATTCGATGTTGGGCTTTAGTAAACAAACATTTCGGTAGTTTCATGGATGGACTTGTTCATGCTACTCTTTAGTACCTAAGTACGAGAAGTGAATTTTATTTATTTTAATTTTGAAAGCTGTGGCAGCCTTAAAGCATTGAAAGAAGTTTCACAAATCCATAACTTTTGTTCCATATAATCCATATATTAATTTGTTCCAGATAATCAAGATTTTTTTCGGTATAGGAGGAATTTATAAATGCTTTGTTTTAAGATTTTTTCATTTATATATTAATGTTTAACATTTTTTTAAATAAAAAATAAAATTAATTGAGTTATGAATATGAAGTCGAACTGTATGGTTTTTATCCAAAATTATTTTAATTAGTTTGGCGTAAGTTCATTTTCAAGTTAATCCTTCGATCAAATTATTTTTTATTTAAAAAAGAAATTCTAAAGCATGTAAATATTAAACATTCAAAGAAAAATTTGGATGTACGGAAGGTTTTCTACACTACTAGCGACGGTAGCAACAACACCCTAGCGAAAATCCTACTATTTTTAGTAAGCTCAATTAACAGACTGTCGCCACCTCGCAGCGAGTCGCACCTATTAATGAACTTTTTCTAAATGTTCGGAACTTCACTAACTGTCTTCTTAGCATTTGCAACCATTTTAAGCTCCTTTCTGTTCGGTCTTACCAGCGTGGAATATCATCGATATTTTCAATGCTGGGATTTTTGAATGTTTATTTTGCCCAAGTTTTTTTGGAACAGTACACATTCATGTTTTAGATAAGTGCCTTTAGAGTTTTATTAATTGACCTATGAATTTTTAGTCGACCTGTATGGTTTTTATCCAAAGTTATTTTAATTAGTTTGGCTTAAGCTCATTTTCAATTTAATCTTTCGATCAAATTATTTTTTATTTAAGAAAGAAATTCTAAAGCATGTAAATATTGAACAATCAAAGAAAAATTTGGATGTACGGAAGGTTGAACTGACAGCTGTTTCGACACTACCACAGTTTATTCATCAGAGCCCTTTACCTACACTACTAGCGACGGTAGGATTTCCCCTAGGGTGTTGTTGCTAACCCTAGCGAAAAGCCTACTAATTTTAGTAAGCTCAATTAACCAAAGTTATTTTAATTAGTTTGGCTTAAGTTCATTTTCAATTAAATAAAGCGCGTAGCGTTTTGGCTTTCATTAAAAGGTGGTCGACGGAATTCAAGGACCCTATTATCACCAAACAACTGCTTACATCACTCGTAAGGGCAAGTTTAGAATATGGTTCAATCATTTGGGACCCGAACTACAAAGTACATATTGACCGCATTGAGTCTGTTCAAAAACAGTTCCTTCTCTTCTGTTTAAGAAATTATTATCGTGACCATGTCGGACTTCCATCATACTCAACAAGATTAGCAGAGGTTAACTTACCAACTTTAAAAAGCCGAAGAATAATGCTCAATGTTTCCTTTATGTTTAATCTTATAAATGGTAGCCTCTGCTGTGAATTTTCACTGAGCAACTTAACTTTTAACATTCCACAACGCTCATTACGTTCTTTTAACCCTTTATATGTTCACACTTTTCGTACTAACTTTGCTACGTCTGATCCGCTAACAAAATTATGCTGTTGCTTTAATGAAATGTATAATTTTGTTGATTTTTCTTTGAGTGTTCATACAACGGAAATTCATTAAACGGAATATCATTTTATATTTAAATAATAAAATTTTTATGTATGTCTACTTATTTGTATTATTCTATGTATAGTCTTGCAAGGATTGATTCCATAGACTAAATTAAATTAAATTAATTTGAGTATATGAAGAATTATTCAAGCTAATCAGGCCTAACGTATTTAATGTTAATAAAACAAATTTATTACATTTTGTACCCAACGTTTCGTCAATTTTTTGTTGACTTCTTCAGGGGCTTTCGTCTATTTAAATTTCAAAAACATTACATTATTACAAAATAAATCAGATTTTACACAATTTTACTTACAATATGAAGATTTTTAGTTACATAAATATTACAATAAAGAATTGCATTTTAATATAAATTAATTAAAATTATTAAACCACTAAGATATTTTAAGCAAATAAAAATTTTTTTAAATTATTATCACAGACTGTTTTTAATTTTTTATTTGATTCCAACAATGTAGCTCGCGCTGATATTATTCGTATCCTCTTTTATATTCATTGTTCTTTCTATATTTTGCTGTATTCGCAAGCTTTCGAACGTATATCTCTCTCTCTCTCTCTATGTTTTCTCTGTCTAAAATCCTCACATTGTCAAAATCCACAGTATGTTTGTTGTTGATAATGTGCGTTGATAAAGCTGTTGCAGTTTTTTGTTTTGCTATATCACTTTTATGTTCTGTCATTCTGGTTTCTAAATTTCTTTTTGTTGTACCAATTATATTAAGTTACAATTTTCTTCGCTATTTCCCTTACATTGTAATTCGTAAACTTCGTTGCATTGTAGTTGTTTATCTGTTGGCGCTTTGACTTTTGTAAAAATCTTGTTTAGTGTTGTGTTTGGTTTATATGCAAATTTTATATTGTTAATTTCAACAGCTGTTTTTATTTCGTTTTTGTCTGTCAAACCTGGAATATATGATACACTGTAAAAATTTTTTTCTTTGTTTCTTTTCTCGGTATGTGTTGTTTGATTTGTGCTGTTTTCTAATCCCCTACCATAGCTGATATCGTATTGGACGCTCTTCTTGACGAAGCATTTGCGGAATTCGAACACAAAAATATTCGCCTTAAATACATAGCCAAATATGTAGATGATATCTTGGCAATTATAAATCATAATGATAAGGACACAATTCTTAACACATTAAACAAATATCACCCAAAAATCCAATTTACAACGGAGATGGAAAAAATTAAATGCATAAACTACCTAGACACATCCCTGCATAGGGAAAATGGAAAGATCGTATTTGATTGGTACTCTAAGGAGACATCATCGGGCAGAATAATTAATTTCAATGCAACACAACCAAAAAGTCAGATAATCAATACTGCGAAAAATCTTATTTTCAGAGTTCTCAGTATTAGTGATAAAAATTTTCACACAAAAAACATACAAAAAATTATATCAATACTTAAACATAACAGTTTTCCAGCTAAATTAATAAATTCACTAATAAACGAAATCAGAGAAAAATTAGAAAACAGCACAAATCAAACAACACATACCGAGAAAAGAAACAAAGAAAAAAATTTTTACAGTGTATCATATATTCCAGGTTTGACAGACAAAAACGAAATAAAAACAGCTGTTGAAATTAACAATATAAAATTTGCATATAAACCAAACACAACACTAAACAAGATTTTTACAAAAGTCAAAGCGCCAACAGATAAACAACTACAATGCAACGAAGTTTACGAATTACAATGTAAGGGAAATAGCGAAGAAAATTGTAACTTAATATAATTGGTACAACAAAAAGAAATTTAGAAACCAGAATGACAGAACATAAAAGTGATATAGCAAAACAAAAAACTGCAACAGCTTTATCAACGCACATTATCAACAACAAACATACTGTGGATTTTGACAATGTGAGGATTTTAGACAGAGAAAACATAGAGAGAAAGAGATATACGATCGAAAGCTTGCGAATACAGCAAAATATAGAAAGAACAATGAATATAAAAGAGGATACGAATAATATCAGCGCGAGCTACATTGTTGCAATCAAATAAAAAATTAAAAACAGTCTGTGATAATAATTTAAAAAAATTTTTATTTGCTTAAAATATCTTAGTGGTTTAATAATTTTAATTAATTTATATTAAAATGCAATTCTTTATTGTAATATTTATGTAACTAAAAATCTTCATATTGTAAGTAAAATTGTGTAAAATCTGATTAATTTTGTAATAATGTAATGTTTTTGAAATTTAAATAGACGAAAGTCCCTGAAGAAGTCAACAAAAAATTGACGAAACGTTGGGTACAAAATGTAATAAATTTGTTTTATTAACATTAAATACGTTAGGCCTGATTAGCTTGAATAATTCTTCATATACTCAAATTAATTTAATTTAATTTAGTCTATGGAATCAATCCTTGCAAGACTATACATAGAATAATACAAATAAGTAGACATACATAAAAATTTCATTATTTAAATATAAAATGATATTCCGTTTAATGAATTTCCGTTGTATGAACACTCAAAGAAAAATCAACAAAATTATACATTTCATTAAAGCAACAGCATAATTTTGTTAGCGGATCAGACGTAGCAAAGTTAGTACGAAAAGTGTGAACATATAAAGGGTTAAAAGAACGTAATTAGCGTTGTGGAATGTTAAAAGTTAAGTTGCTCAGTGAAAATTCACAGCAGATGCTACCATTTATAAGATTAAACATAAAGGAAACATTGAGCATTATTCTTCGGCTTTTTAAAGTTGGTAAGTTAACCTCTGCTAATCTTGTTGAGTATGATGGAAGTCCGACATGGTCACGATAAATATTTCTTAAACAGAAGAGAAGGAACTGTTTTTGAACAGACTCAATGCGGTCAATATGTACTTTGTAGTTCGGGTTCCAAATGTTTGAACCATATTCTAAAATTAGCCTTACGAGTGATGTAAGTAGTTGTTTGGTGATAATAGGGTCCTTGAATTCCTTCGACCACCTTTTAATGAAACGCTACGCGCTTTATTTAATTGAAAATGAACTTAAGCCAAACTAATTAAAATAACTTTGGTTAATTGAGCTTACTAAAATTAGTAGGATTTTCGCTAGGGTTAGCAACAACACCCTAGGGGAAATCCTACCGTCGCTGGTAGTGTAGGTAAAGGGCTCTGATGAATAAACTGTGGTAGTGTCGAAACAGCTGTCAGTTCAACCTTCCGTACATCCAAATTTTTCTTTGATTGTTCAATATTTACATGCTTTAGAATTTCTTTCTTAAATAAAAAATAATTAATTAAAACTAATTAAAATAACTTTGGATAAAAACCATACAGGTCGACTAAAAATTCATAAGTCAATTAATAAAACTCTAAAGGCACTTATCTAAAACATGAATGTGTACTGTTCCAAAAAAACTTGGGCAAAATAAACATTCAAAAATCCCAGCATTGAAAATATCGATGATATTCCACGCTGGTAAGACCGAACGGAAAGGAGCTTAAAATGGTTGAAAATGCTAAGAAAAGACAGTTAGTGAAGTTCCGAACATTTAGAAAAAGTTCATTAATAGGTGCGACTCGCTGCGAGGTGGCGACAGTCTGTTAATTGAGCTTACTAAAAATAGTAGGATTTTCGCTAGGGTGTTGTTGCTACCGTCGCTAGTAGTGTAGAAAAACCTTCCGTACATCCAAATTTTTCTTTGAATGTTTAATATTTACATGCTTTAGAATTTCTTTTTTAAATAAAAAATAATTTGATCGAAGGATTAACTTGAAAATGAACTTACGCCAAACTAATTAAAATAATTTTGGATAAAAACCATACAGTTCGACTTCATATTCATAACTCAATTAATTTTATTTTTTATTTAAAAAAATGTTAAACATTAATATATAAATGAAAAAATCTTAAAACAAAGCATTTATAAATTTCTCCTATACCGAAAAAAATCTTGATTATCTGGAACAAATTAATATATGGATTATATGGAACAAAAGTTATGGATTTCTGAAACTTCTTTCAATGCTTTAGGGCTGCCACAGCTTTCAAAATTAAAATAAATAAAATTCACTTCTCGTACTTTGGTACTAAAGAGTAGCATGAACAAGTGCATCCATGAAACTACCGAAATGTTTGTTTACTAAAGCCCAACATCGAATAAAAATGTGAATACTGAACAAACTGTTGCTTTTATCATACTGTGAGTGAAAGCATTTCTGGTCATTTTGAAATTTTTACAGAATATGTATTTTCACAGAATATGTAGAACTTTGCAGCTACAACAACAAATATATGACAGCTAAAAATTAAAGGATGTTCTAAAGCGAGCAACGAAAAATGTGTAAATGCTAATGTAATATGCAGCACTTATATATAGACACTTTAAATTTTCAAAGTTCGTGTTAATTAGTGTAGTCTGTAGAATAGACTACACCAATTAACACTGATATTTAAAACAATAAAAATTAAAAAGTGTTCTATCAGTTAATGTAATTTTACTATGTAATTTAGACCATCTGCTGTATCTTGAAAACCGTAAGAAGTAAACTCTTGAAATTTTCAAAAAAGCTAAAAAATTCAAAAAAAAATGTCAAAACGAAAAATCGCTCAAATGAAAAAAGCGCTCAAAAAAGCACCAAAATGAAAAAAATCGCCAAAACGCAAAAACTCACCAAAACAAAATAGAACGCAAAAAAAAACAAAAAATCGAAGTCATAAATACGAAAAAAGCACTAAAGCCTTAAAAATCGCTAAAACTAAATATATCGAAATTGAAAAAAAAACGCCAAAAATGGAAAAAATCACCAAAACGAAAAATGCGCCTTAACAAAAAAAAAAATCGCCAAAACTAACAAAAAAAATTACTAAAACTAAAATAAATCACCAAAAACCAAAAAAACCCAAAACTGAAAAAAGCGCCAAAACTGAAATAAGCGGCAAAAATTTAAATAAAACGCTAAAACTAAAAATATCGCCAAAAAGCGAAAAAATACCTTAAAACAAAAAACCCCAAAACCAAATAAATCGCCGAAATTCGACAAAACCGCCAAAACTAAAATGTTGTCAAAACTAAAAAAATCACCAGAACAAAAAACATCGCCAAAAAGCGAAAAATTCGCCAAAACTAAAAATATTGTCAAAAACCGAAAGAAAATTGTCAAAACTAAAAAATCGCAAAAAAAAAACAATAAAATCGCTAAAACGAAATAAAATCGCCGGAACTAAAAATATCGTAAAAAACGGAAAGATCGCCAAAAAGAAAAAAATCGCCAAAACGAACAAAAATCGCCAAAACCTAAAAGAAAATCGGCGAAACTAAAAATATCTTCAAAAACCGAAAAACCGCTAAAAAAAACGACAAAATCGCAAAAAAAAGAAAAAAAAAAACCAAGCGAGAAAATAACTATTTATGTACTTCCGTGATACAGTAGCCAAAACTAACAAAAAAAAATTACTAAAACTAAAATAAATCACCAAAAAAACCCAAAACTGAAAAAAGCGCCAAAACTGAAATAAGCGGCAAAAATTTAAATAAAACGCTAAAACTAAAAATATCGCCAAAAAGCGAAAAAATACCTTAAAACAAAAAACCCCAAAACCAAATAAATCGCCGAAATTCGACAAAACTGCCAAAACTAAAATGTTGTCAAAACTAAAAAAATCTCCAGAACAAAAAACATCGCCAAAAAGCGAAAAATTCGCCAAAACTAAAAATATTGTCAAAAACCGAAAGAAAATTGTCAAAACTAAAAAATCGCAAAAAAAAACAATAAAATCGCTAAAACGAAATAAAATCGCCGGAACTAAAAATATCGTAAAAAAACGGAAAGATCGCCAAAAAGAAAAAAATCGCCAAAACGAACAAAAATCGCCAAACCCTAAAAGAAAATCGGCGAAACTAAAAATATCTTCAAAAACCGAAAAACCGCTAAAAAAAAACGACAAAATCGCAAAAAAAAGAAAAAAAACCAAGCGAGAAAATAACTATTTATGTACTTCCGTGATACAGTAGTACAAGGTAAAACTATCAGCGCACCCGTAGTCAGAGAAGCAAGGCGTCAAATTCTTGTCGGCGGCGGCTGAACAGTTCAAATTTTCACCGGCTTCGCCGAAGAAAAAGTGTCAAATTTATTTTCCTCTATTGTTGTTTAGCAAAAAATACTCTAAGGGCATTTTTATTACAACTTTGTAATAGGTAAAGGGAGGATTTTGTCGGACGTTGAAACAGTTTATCTTTATTGCAACTTTACTGAAACTAAGCGATAACTTTAGAGTTGGGCAAAATCGTTCCTTTTGTGGAATCGTTCCGACCGATCCGAAATACTTTCGTTCATCGTTCCGGTTTTTTTGTTTGAACACTGAATGAACGAGGTACGAGAGAATGTCTCTGTCGCTCCTAAAAACGTCAACAAACATTTTTCATTGTTTATTTTCATTTTCTGACATAATAGCAATAAAATAATTCTTTGTTTTCGTAAAATATTTGTAACAAAAACAATAGCCCACAAAATCAATAAACTTTTGAAAATAACAAAATCTATCATAAACATAAATAAATAAATACAAAATCTATACAAAAAAGTGTACACAAATAAGTGATCGAAACAAATGTGTTGTCTAGAACGTTTGTCAAAGCAAATTAATTACTCCTCAGGACGATTTGCACAAGGAACGATAAAAAAGGAACGTACCGTTCCATTTAGGGAATCGTTCCATGGAACTAGCTCGTTCCGGAACGACACAACTCTGGAACACTTAGTTATTGAATTTTAATAACGATAGACTGTTTCCGACAAAATCGTGCTTTTAACTATTACCAAGTTGTAATAATAGCCTTAAGGGCCATTATTATAACTTGCCCATACCTAACGTTCAGATGTGATCAAACAGATAACTCGTTTTTATAACTCGCTTAATTATCAGGTCTGGGGGTCAATTTTTGTTCTGTGAAACGGCGAAAGTAAACGATTTTTCACCTTTTCATAGTAGTTTTGATTCTCGTTTAATGAAACAATGAAAAGTAATGTCAATATTTTTTCATATGAAAAACATTGGAACGAAACAAAAGTTTTTCACAATTACACATTACTGCGATTCTTGTTTTGTGTAGCAGTGAAAATAGCTGTCAAAAACTTTTCATATGAAAATTTATTTTACATAGAAAATTTATAAGTAAAAAATAAACATTTGGAGAATAGTATGGTCAAACTTACAAGGGAATAAATGTTAGAATTTTATAATCCGTTTATTTATTTATTACAGGATGGTTTGGATCTTCCAAACGATAATTAATGATTTAAATATAAAATACACAAGGTTATATTTCCGCACACGGACAGACACACACATGTACACAACTCACACTGCAAACGCTCTGTCGGGGGTTAAAAAAATATAATACACATGTATTCTTTTAAATTTTCATTGTTTTATTGTAAATAACGCAAAAACTATTATTAAAACATAATTTTTTAAATAAAACATATAAAATATGAATAATTACAATAATATATGTACATTTCTATTTCATTTGTTTGTAAATATTTCATTTTGATTTTGACACTTGATGACATAGTACCAGCGCTTTCACACCGTTTTTAGTGCTTTTTCAACATTTCAATGGTTTTTTTATGTTATTTTTTGTGCTTTTTATTTGGGAAGGTTGCACTAAACATAAAATTCAAAAATAAGTTTATTTATCTAAAAAAATTGTTTTTCAAGTGTAAATTTCTAATGCAACCCTTTGCTGAACATACTTTTTTGCAGCCTTGTAGAAGAATAAACAAATACATTTGGTTTTGCCCAAGCAAAATATAAATATTCAGTCGATATAAGCCTGTTTGAGTCATTAGCAAAAATTTTCATCAAACTTTTGTCTCTTCCTTAGTCTAGGTTCACAAACAGTAAGTTTTCTTGCACAAGTTATTAATTTGCATGTGAAAGATGAAATAAAAATAAATACAATTTGTAATCCTTTCTCTTTTTTCTCTGAATTAAATCTTGCCCAAGAAAACTTGCTGTGTGTGAACCTAAACTTATTCAAACGCAGAAGTTGCACTCGTTCTTAGCTTGATGAATCTATTTAAATGAGTTTTAAAGACGTATCAGAATGTTCTTACAGGAGGTTAACGCTTTGCTTCACATAAAAAACGGTATGAAAGGAGAAAATTCATGTTGTGAAAACTAATAATGTGCTATATATTTAGGATGATATTTTTTATGTGTTTAGTTACACATGTGACGGTAAGCTAAAGTTTGAATTTGCAAAGTCGGAGATGGTCAGGAACGCCACCTATGTATCTTAAAAATAAGTGAGTGACTATTTCTTAGATTATCTCGTAAACTATAAGGAATATGTCTGAAATTTATTAATGACCCCTATCGTGAATAATTTTTCCCTCGAAATGTTTTCCCTTTCCCTTCTTTTGGAATCGTGAATAAAAAATCGAAAATTCCCCTTATCATTAATGTTTTTTTTTCACGTGGATTTTTCCCTATTCCCTGTTTGTTAACTTTAGTTTAGTTGGCGGAATGGATAAATATATCATGTAATTGCTAGTGTATCCTTCCAATTAATTATTAAAGCTTATAAATATTTATTTTCAGGACAAATTCAGTAAATAGTGCTCATTTATCTTAATACTAACACATTTATCTTAACAATGCCTCCATGCAACAGCTTCGCGATGATGGAATAGCAATTGATTTTTCCGCGTCTGTAGAGAATCATTCATCGCGTCCAAAATATACAAAAATCCAGTTTTACTTACTCTTGAGAAATTTTAATTTAATACCAAAAGACTATTTTATTGAATTTGTTTGCCTGCAACGGCTCGGGTACTCCAAGACATTGGATGAATCTAGCAATCCTGGACGAACAATTCGATTTTGTTTCGATTCCTCATGGAAGATTTCTTTGATTTTTACTTTATTTTAATAAGCTTCGCATTAGTCCAAGAACCCTGGCTTCACAAAGGCAGGGTTTGCGGACTAGATACGAAAGGCTTCAGGCTATTGCATGCGAATGAGATAGGTAGGATCAGAGCATGCATAGTAGCCAGGGGCAACCGAAATATCTTTTTGTTATCTGATTTCGGTGACGAAGATACCACCATAGCAGCCTGGGAGACGACCTATGGCTTATGAGTCCATAGATTTCAAACATACAAACAAACAAACATAAATAAATACAAACAAACAAACAGATATTCACTTTTATATATGTATTTAGATAAATATTAGTTAGCAGAAACACCTTCAACTATCACTGCCACGAACCACTTATCCAAGTCACAAATATCTGATTTGAATATTCCAGCACTCCACTCTTAATAAAAATAATTTGAATTTACATTAATTCAATTATTAAACTAGAAAGCCGAAATAATAAAAAAAATTTCAATCTGAAAAATCCTAAAAGTATGCAACACCATTTTATGCTAGTAAATTTCTAACAGAGTATGAAAAAACGCAGCGCAGCGCCGCTCTTTTTGCTCCTTTTTGCGTTTTACGCAAAGAGCGGAGCCAATTTATTATTCCGTTTGCGCGGCGCCAATATTTTCGCGCTGCGCATAAAAGGAACAAGCGCAAAAATGAGCATTTACCTTTGCGCTTTTTGTTTGCGCAATGCGCAAAAAGAGCCAAAAGAGCATGATATGCGCATTGCGCATTTACAGTAGTATAAAATTTTAAAAAAGCAATGGGAGATATTTCCATGGATGTTATTACATGCCATCGTATTTCTTTAGATCACCGTATGGCACTTCCGGTTTAGGGGCTGGACCGGGAATTAGGTCGGTAGAGCAGTTCATATTTCCTGTTCCGGCCTGGACCGGAAGTTGGGTCGGTAGTGCAATTTACACTTCCGGTTTATGGACTAGACCAGAAGTTGGGTCAGTAGTACAGTTCATATTTCCGGTTCCGGTCTGGACCGGAAGCTGGGTCGGTAGTGCAGTTCACACTTCCGGTTTAGGTGATGGACCGGAAGTTAGGTCGGTAGTGCGGTTCATATTTCCGGTTCCGGTGTGGTAGTTTGACCCATCTAAGGGCACCAGATTTGTAAGGGATCAAGAATAAAAATGAAAGAAGAACGATATAATGCTTCAAATCCAAATGTCTCAAAATTACGTCACTACGAAAGATGTATGTATTTTGCAGCACTGAATAAACTCAAACTAACCACTGTTGGCATAAAAAAGAGCAAGCGCAATGCGCCGCTCAATATGCGCAATGCGCAGCGTAAGGCGCTAGACAAAAATAATAAATGCGCATTGCGCAGAGCGGCGCTAATAAATCTAATGCGCTTGCGTTGCGCTAACCAATTGCCTTTTTTTTTCGCTCCGCTCCTTGCGCTTGTGCGCATTTTTAATACGCTTGTAAGAAATGCGCAATGCGTAATGAGCAAAAGGTTTGCGCAAATCCGAACTCTGATTTCTAATCAGTATTCTCGCCAGTATTTTTTCATATTCAAAAAATTTTTGTTTTAACCCCACAGCATTGATTTTTGTTTATTCAAAGCATTGATGTGCATAAGGAACTTACGTTCCAATAATTTGATCGAAAGATTATTTTTATTTTTTTTTTAATTTAATTTAATTTAATTTAATCTATGGAATCAATCCTTGCAAGACTATACATAGAATAATACAAATAAGTAGACATAAGAGATATACGATCGAAAGCTTGCGAATACAGCAAAATATAGAAAGAACAATGAATATAAAAGAGGATACGAATAATATCAGCGCGAGCTACATTGTTGCAATCAAATAAAAAATTAAAAACAGTCTGTGATAATAATTTAAAAAAATTTTTATTTGCTTAAAATATCTTAGTGGTTTAATAATTTTAATTAATTTATATTAAAATGCAATTCTTTATTGTAATATTTATGTAAAAATCTTCATATTGTAAGTAAAATTGTGTAAAATCTGATTAATTTTGTAATAATGTAATGTTTTTGAAATTTAAATAGACGAAAGCCCCTGAAGAAGTCAACAAAAAATTGACGAAACGTTGGGTACAAAATGTAATAAATTTGTTTTATTAACATTAAATACGTTAGGCCTGATTAGCTTGAATAATTCTTCATATACTCAAATTAATTTAATTTAATTTAGTCTATGGAATCAATCCTTGCAAGACTATACATAGAATAATACAAATAAGTAGACATACATAAAAATTTTATTATTTAAATATAAAATGATATTCCGTTTAATGAATTTCCGTTGTATGAACACTCAAAGAAAAATCAACAAAATTATACATTTCATTAAAGCAACAGCATAATTTTGTTAGCGGATCAGACGTAGCAAAGTTAGTACGAAAAGTGTGAACATATAAAGGGTTAAAAGAACGTAATTAGCGTTGTGGAATGTTAAAAGTTAAGTTGCTCAGTGAAAATTCACAGCAGATGCTACCATTTATAAGATTAAACATAAAGGAAACATTGAGCATTATTCTTCGGCTTTTTAAAGTTGGTAAGTTAACCTCTGCTAATCTTGTTGAGTATGATGGAAGTCCGACATGGTCACGATAAATATTTCTTAAACAGAAGAGAAGGAACTGTTTTTGAACAGACTCAATGCGGTCAATATGTACTTTGTAGTTCGGGTCCCAAATGATTGAACCATATTCTAAACTTGCCCTTACGAGTGATGTAAGCAGTTGTTTGGTGATAATAGGGTCCTTGAATTCCGTCGACCACCTTTTAATGAAAGCCAAAACGCTACGCGCTTTATTTAATTGAAAATGAACTTAAGCCAAACTAATTAAAATAACTTTGGTTAATTGAGGTTACTAAAATTAGTAGGATTTTCGCTAGGGTTAGCAACAACACCCTAGGGGAAATCCTACCGTCGCTAGTACTGTAGGTAAAGGGCTCTGATGAATAAACTGTGGTAGTGTCGAAACAGCTGTCAGTTCAACCTTCCGTACATCCAAATTTTTCTTTGATTGTTCAATATTTACATGCTTTAGAATTTCTTTCTTAAATAAAAAATAATTTGATCGAAAGATTAAATTGAAAATGAGCTTAAGCCAAACTAATTAAAATAACTTTGGATAAAAACCATACAGGTCGACTAAAAATTCATAAGTCAATTAATAAAACTCTAAAGGCAGTTATCTAAAACATGAATGTGTACTGTTCCAAAAAAACTTGGGCAAAATAAACATTCAAAAATCCCAGCATTGAAAATATCGATGATATTCCACGCTGGTAAGACCGAACGGAAAGGAGCTTAAAATGGTTGAAAATGCTAAGAAAAGACAGTTAGTGAAGTTCCGAACATTTAGAAAAAGTTCATTAATAGGTGCGACTCGCTGCGAGGTGGCGACAGTCTGTTAATTGAGCTTACTAAAAATAGTAGGATTTTCGCTAGGGTGTTGTTGCTACCGTCGCTAGTAGTGTAGAAAAACCTTCCGTACATCCAAATTTTTCTTTGAATGTTTAATATTTACATGCTTTAGAATTTCTTTTTTAAATAAAAAATAATTTGATCGAAGGATTAAATTGAAAATGAACTTACGCCAAACTAATTAAAATAATTTAGAATAAAAACCATACAGTTCGACTTCATATTCATAACTCAATTAATTTTATTTTTTGTTTAAAAAAAATGTTATACATTAATATATAAATGAAAAAATCTTAAAACAAAGCATTTATAAATTCCTCCTATACCGAAAAAAATCTTGATTATCTGGAACAAATTAATATATGGATTATAAAAGTTATGGATTTCTGAAACTTCTTTCAATGCTTTAGGGCGCTGCCACAGCTTTCAAAATTAAAATAAATAAAATTCACTTCTCGTACTCAGGTACTAAAGAGTAGCATGAACAAGTCCATCCATGAAACTACCGAAATGTTTGTTTACTAAAGCCCAACATCTAATAAAAATGTGAATACTGAACAAACTGTTGCTTTTATCATACATTCAACTCTTGAGTGCAAACCACCGACCTTGGTTGAGTTGTCTAAGCGGAAAAAACTCTGAAGAGATTAGCGGAAGCTATCGAAATGTCAGTTCAATCCTCCATGCAGTAAAAATTTTCTTTGTCTACAGGCTTCACATTTATCTCTAAATAAAAATATAATTCATTTAAAATAAAATTATGACAATATATGAAATAAATGGTTATTTGAAATAACAAATTTCTTAAAGGTTTATTTTATCTATTTAACATTTTTTTAAGCTTTTCTCGTTAATTTTTCTCGTACATTTCATCAATCTTTTTAGTTTTAAGTGCTTTCCACACATTGAAGCGTTTTAAATTTGTAATAATAGGGATCACTAAAAAAGTAATAATAATTAATTGGCCCAACCTGGGGATTAATTTTGGTTCTGTGACAATGTGAAATGAAAAAAAAAACTTCACATATTAGTTTTCATCATTACCAGGGACAGGGGTTTCATTCAAATGCACGTTTTTCCCTTGAGCCGGATTATGGCAAAACCAAAATATCTTTACGAAATAATGAATTTGCTTAAAAATGGAATCGATTTGTAAGTGCATATTTTTGCATATTTTGATGAAATTGCAAATTTTTGCATATTTTTGTTACAAATGCATATTTTTGTGTTATATTTTGTGAAAAATTCATTATATTTGAAAATTTGACTACAAATGTTTGATTTTTGGAAAAAAATGCCAAAAGTGAAGCCAATCGACCAGAAGTGTTTTAAACAAGTATGTGCCAGAAAACAATGAAGTCTTTAAAACTAATACACTAGTGCTTTTCTGTAAAATATATGACAGATCAATATCTTTTTAAAAAAAATGTATAAATTTATTTATATATATATATATATATATATATATATATATATATATATATATTTATATATATATATATTTATTTATATATATATATATATATATATATATATATATATATATATATATATATATATATATATATATATATATATATATATATATTATATATATATATATATATATATATATATATATATATATATATATATATATATATATATATATATATATATATATATATATATATATATATATATATATATATATATATATATATATATATATATATATATATATATATATATATATATGTATATATATATACATATATATATATATATATATATATATATATATATATATATATATATATATATATATATATATATATATATATATATATATATATATATATATATATATATATATATATATATATTTACCCAATAAAAAACTTGAATTTTGATGTCTCTCGGCGGGAGCTAGGTTTTGATTTTAGACGCCTACTTTCTTAAGATAACTTTCTTAGAATTTTGCGTAGAGTTTGTTTTTGCTAGACGCCATTCACTTTTTTTCTCACTTGAACAATTTTACGCACCCTAATATACATATAGTACGAGAGCAGATTTCAAATTTCTGCACTTATCTGTTTTTTAATGAAATACATTTTTTAATATTTTGAAGAAGTGGAATATACTGGCCCAGGGTTGCCTCGTTAAATATGGAAGGAAGTATTTTTTGTCCTCTGGACCGCGCCATATTGAATTTTATGTGATGTCACATGTCCTATAACTAATATATGATCAAGACGCTTCTAATGATACCCCATTTTAATAGTGTAGTGTGAAAACTCTCATTTATTCTTGTCTATATTAAACATCTGGCAACCCTAACTTGCTCCCAAATCAGTACTAGTAACCTATTTCTTTTAACTTCCTTACACATCCCTCTGTGACGGTAACTACAATTTATTTAAAAAAACACATGACCGAAAGTGAGCGCCAAAAATTGATTATTCCTAATTCAATTACAAATACTTGTGGCCATATTTAAAGAGGCAATCCTATACCACAATATGCCACCACTTCCAAATAGCAATACAAATTTATTTCGTTAAAAACACAGATGAGTGCCGAAATTTGCAGTCGTCTCTTAGACTAATACCAACGAGATTAATCCGTCTGAAAAGTGTATGTTAGTAAGTCGTATGATATAAAACTTCACCAAATTATACATTTATTTAAAATTTATCAAATGGCGATTTATTGCCAATGTAAGTAATTGTTGGTATATTGGATGCAGACGAAGAGAAAGGTAAACTAAAATTCCTTCTTAATGTGGCAGAATTAGAAACAGCAAATCATGCTACGATTGCCAGAGCCTCTAACGACTAAATTATGTTATTAGGCGACAATTTCAATAAAAATCAGATATTATTATACGTGACTGATGCTGCACCATATATGCTCAAATCTGCAAAATATTTAAATGTATTTTACCCAACTT
The DNA here is from genome assembly GCA_956483635.1 of Panzeria rudis. Taxonomy (NCBI): domain Eukaryota; kingdom Metazoa; phylum Arthropoda; class Insecta; order Diptera; family Tachinidae; genus Panzeria; species Panzeria rudis. The sequence goes on from OY101449.1 coordinate 59,615,624, forward strand.
CATGTCACCTGTCTGTCCCATGCAATGCATAGAGTTGCAGGAGAAATTAGAAATGAATTTGAAGACATCGATCTTTTAACTTTTTTCCATAATATATCTCAAATCAAGATCGCGGGTAGAGGCTGTCGCTTATTATGCAAACTTAAAGATGTTGTAGAAGCTTTAAATGAAGAAGACGCTATAGCAATAAAGAAAGTTAAAAAAAAATTTAGAATTTGCATTCAATTAAAGATCAACTGGTATTTGTTAATGCAAATTATGCGTTTCTCATTAATACAATTGATAAGATTCAACAATTTAATTCATTACGCACCCAAATCCAAATAATTGCCGAAGCAATAAATACAATTAATGCGGTTCAAGGCACAATTAGTGAAAAAAATCGGAGCAAATTATGTAGATGCCGTTATTAAAAAAATAATGGATTTCAAAAAATTAAACTGGTATTTTTGTTTCAATACCTTGTGATTATTCAGTTAAAGAAATATATTCCATTAGAGAATTATAATTATTGAAATATGCGTCGATAACATCCGTATATGTTGAAAGGTCTTTTTAAATTTTTAATCCGGTTATGGATTTTCCTAACTAACAATAACACTAAAAAATCGATTTTAGTTTTCTAAAGCATTTTTTAGAATAATTATGATGTGCTAAACACAAAAAAGGAATCAAAATTTGATTTCGGCCATTGTGCATAATATAACGGTTCATTTTCGTCATTCAGAATCAAAGGCTGGTTCGTTTAAAATGAATTATATATTATTTGAAAGGCTACTAAACAATGCGTCAAATAGTGGCTCTGGTCGAATAAAAGGCGACCAAGTTAGAGCGGATAAAAGTTTAAATTCTTTGAAGTTTTTAAAGTTCATCACCAGTTGTTGCCTTTTCGGAAGCTGTTTTGTACCACAAAAAATAAAAAATCCATAGATTTATAATATCATTGAATAGTCCATTCGATTTTAAAAATGTTAAGCCATAATGGACCAAAATGCTAAAAAAAATCTTATATTTTGTGTTTTATTATTTAGGCTATTTATGATCAGATTTTTTCTGTACTTTAGATGCAAATAAGACAATTTATTCCATTTTTGTTCCCAATGTTTCATCGGCTTTTTTCCGACGTCTTTAGAAGAATCTGATAATCGACTTCGGATGGTGCTTTAAAGAGAAGTAAACATATTTTTTATATATTTTTTTATGTAGGTATTCTTTAAAAGAAAATTCTCAACATACACGGCAGAACAGAACAACGTTGTTTTTTGGAAATTTTTCCCTGATTCCATAGAATAATTATGCTATCTAATTCTTTCTGAATATCACGTTACGGACTTTTGCGCAATAAAATCGTTTGGACTCTAATGCAAATTAGTTCGAAATAATCACACCAAAATATAAAATTCTGATTCAAATAGAGAACTGCAAAATTGAAATTGATGAGCACTCGTCGCGAAAGTTTTGACTTGTCCCGAAATTAGCTTTGACTAACTTCATTATGAAAAACATGTGTGATGAAGCAAAAACTCGTATCCAAACAAGCATACGTTATCTTAAAAGTAATTCAATAAAACATAAATCATTTCATATACATAGATCAAAGCAAATAGTATTATTTACTTAATGGGCCGTGTGAATAAAAAGTAGCGAAAGCAAATTTGAAGTTTAAAATTTTAATTGTTGAATAAACAAATGTGTAATTTGATATGCATGGGGGAAAAAGAAGATGAAAGTGCCCTGTACGCAAAATGTGTATAGTGAAGATTGTGAAAAATTATAGTGTGGGTAATGCTTTTTGGTGTTATAGACATTTAGGGTGTCGTTCTTATGGGGTGATATTGAGAGATTGGGTAGTGAGTTTGGAGCTGGAAAGTATTGGCTTACTATAGACAATGTGGTTCTTATGGGGTGATATTGAGACATTGGGTAGTGAGTTTGGAGGTTGAAAGTATTGGTTTAGTATAGACAATGTGGTTCTTATGGGGTGATATTGAGACATTGGGTAGTGAGTTTGGAGCTTGAAAGTATTGGCTTAGTATAGACAATGTGGTTCTTATGGGGTGATATTGAGAGATTGGGTAGTGTTTTAGATTATATGTGGAAATAAAGAGTGTAGACAACGTCACCAAACTTGTGTTTACATTTAAAATGAAGTTGTGTTTATATAAGCATGTCCGTCCACCAATTGACTGGTGGAGGGTTTGTATATTTTCAGAATGTGGTTATGGAAGTGTTAGAGGGGGCTGTTAAGTTCCAATTAATATGTATGCATATACATACGTACATACAATAAGCGTTTGCTTTTTGTTTATAATATTTTTTTATTTTTTGTCAAGTGGGGGTATTTTTTTTTTGCATCAAATAATCGCATGATCGTTTGGATTTGTAGCTGTGTTGCTTAGTATGAGAGATGGTCTGAAATGTTTGTTTACGTTAAATATGCATGCTTAATCTTGTTGATGTTTTTGTTTATTCAGGTGGATGTGTTGGAGAATGAGTCATCATCCTAATTTTTGTTTGTTTATTGGTGGGGGTTCGTTAGAGGTTGTGTTTACATCAAGAGTCTGTACATGTGGATTGATGTCTGTCTGTCCATATTAAAATCTTGCTTAATCTTGTTTATTGCGTTGTTTATATAGCTGGATATGTTTTGAGAATGAGTCATCATTTGATAGCATAATTTCATTAGTCATCATTTATATAAAATATTACACAATGTTATGTTCTAGTTCTTGCTGTTGCTATGTATACATATGAATTTCATCATATCTCGTAATATCAATAAAAAATTAGACTTGATGACTACTACGCGATTCTCATAGGATGTATATAAGTAGAAGAAATAATGTAGATATTCATCGGTATACTCTGATATCTCAACAAGTGCTGTTGAAAGCAAAAAATTTATTAATAAACAAGTTCATAGTGTTTTTAAAAAAGAACTAAATAAATTAAATAAAATAATTAAATAAAGTTAATTGTTGCTAATTAAATAAATAGTTTGAAAACAAACAAAAATTTAATAATAAAGAAATTTATAGTGTTTTTGAAAAAAGGATTAAATAAAATAATTAAATAAATTTTATTGTTGTTTTTGATAAAAAGGATTAAATAAATTAAATAAAATAATTAAATAAATTTGATTGTTGCTAATTAAATAAATAAATAAATAAAAATAAGTTCTTCAAGCTATGTTTGTGAAATATGTCAAAATGAATACAAATACCAAAAGTCGTATTTGCTCAACTACAACATGTGCAGATGCCAGTGTCATGTGATGTACATCCTCCAATGCCTTTATATAACCCTATTCCTTGGAGCAATATGCAACAGCAATATCCGGTGTCCTTTCAAGAGCTTCCAAGGACTTCGTACTATCCTACGGGGTTGATCAATCAGTTTTCAGTACCCATACAAATTCCACATCATCTTCCTATTCTTCAAAAAAAAATATTGCAACATACGGAATTCCCAACAAAAAAGATGATCTTCTGTTTGAAGACTTCGTTCTGGAAAATAAACCTATTTTCAAGGAAAGACTTGAAAAAAGTTTAGCTAAACATAATATTTTAAAATTCTGTGTAACTCTTATTGGAGAGAATATAAAAATTGTTGGTGAAGAAATTGACTTGTGTCGAATTTCACACAGAGCAAAAATGGATTTATTGTGCCTGGGAAGTAATGTAGATGAGCTAATTGAAAAACAATTCCAGGACATTCATAATAAAATGTCAGAATTCCAGGAAAGAGACTCTGGGTGGACTTTAATCAGAATTATTCGTCTAGAAATTAACATAAACAAAAGTTCACTAGTAAAAGGATCTCATTGGATAAGCACACCATTAAACCTGGCTAAAAAGCAGACCTGTATCAACATTGAAAACAATGATGATTACTGTTCAAATGGGCTTTAGTTGCCGCATTGGATACCACAATAATAGAGCATAAGCAACGTTGCAGCTCATATAACATCGAAGATATTAGTGCTGATGTCATTTGCCTACAAAATGGAATTGTGGCTGATTTTACAAATTTAAAGTTCCCATTGGCATTTAAAAAACATCAAAGTATTTGAGGATAGGAATGGTGGTATAAGTGTGAACGTGTTTGGGTACGATAATGAAAAGGATGAAACAATTGGACCATTCTACAATACACAAAAAGAAAAAATAAAGCATGTCAATTTAATACTGCTGGAAGCTGGAGACATTCATCATTATATATTTATTCAAAACATATCAAGGTAAGTAAATACATATTTATGTTTGAATAACTATATACATATATAAATTTATTCCTTTTACAGACTTTTGAAAGCTCAGACAACGAAGTGCTGTAACAGACTTTTATTCTGTAATACCTGCCTACAATATCCACATAATGAATGGACTATGGACCAACACAAAACGGAATGTGGGAAAATTGTTGCTGCGTTGCCTTCTCCCGAAGATAGTATTTTGAAGTTTAAAGATCACCAGCGGCATATGGATTTGCCATATATTATATATGCAGATTTTGAATGCATACTAGAAGATATCCAAACTACTGTAAGTGACAAAACTCAAGTTATAAAGAGGTTCCTTGTGCCTTTATTTATTATATAAAATGTATAGATAATAATAATTTAGATAAATTTAAGATATATACTGGTGAGGACGCATCTGTAAAATTTGTTGACTGGTTAATTGACGCTTGTGAAGATATTTACAATCAGTTCCTCACCAGTACGACAAAAATGAACTGCTTGACCCTTTCGGAAATATACAGTTTTCAAAATTCAATAAATTGTCACATATGTGACAAATTTCTCGGTAAAGATCGCGTAAGAGATCATTGTCATATAAGTGGTAAATATCGAGCTGCAGCTCACAATATTTGCAACTTAAAGTATCAAATTCCGAAGTTCATACCCATATATTTTCATAATTATTTATCTTATGACTCGCACCCTTTTGTTAAAGAATTAAGTAAAAAGTCGGACAATATAAAAGTCCTACCACTGAACAAAGAACTGTACTTTTCACTATCTACATTTACAAAAATGACTGACAATTGCAATCTTGAACTCCGATTTTTAGATAATATTCGTTTTATGGCTGATAGTTTAGAATCCTTAACAAATAACCTTACGGACAATGACTTTCATACGGTTAGGGCACACTTTAACAGAAAGACAGAATTTGACCTTGTACGAAGAAAGGGTGTTTTCCCTTATGAATATCTTGATTCGTTTGAAAAATTGGATGATGATCAGCTTCCATGAAGAGAAGATTTTTTTTAACAAATTAAATAACAAGGATTGCTCAATTGAAGATTATGAGCATGCAATAAAGATTTCGCATACCTTTAATTGCAAAACCCTGCGAGATTATATGAAATTATATCTCAAAACAGATGTGCTTTTGTTAGCAGACATATTCAAAAATTTTCGAAAAGTCTGTAAGGGAATTTTTAATCTAGATCCGTGTCAGTACTATACTGCTCCAGGACTATTATGGGATGCCATGTTAAAACACACACAAATAGAATTAGAGTTGTTAGCAGACATTGACATGTATAATTTCTTTAAAAAGGGAATACGCGGTGGAATGGTACAGTGCAGTAAACGATATTCCAAAGCAAATAATAAATATTTAGATGACTTTGATGAAGACAAGCCTTCAGAATTTCTAATATATTTAGACGCAAATAACTTTTACGGTTTGGCGATGTCTGAGTATCTTCCTTATGGAGGATTCCGATGGCTGACAAATGATGAGCTGAATCTGGATGCGAAAAGCATAGATAATAACTCACAAGATGGTTATGTATATGAGGTCATTTTGGAATATCCTTCACATCTGCATGACTCTCACAATGACCTTCCCTTCTGTGTTGAAAACAATAAAACTTTAGAATCAAACCATAAGAAATTAATTGCGGATTTTTCGCCAAAAAACACTTATGTAATACATTACAGAGTTCTTAAGCAATGTTTGGAATATGGTTTGATTTTAAAGAAAACGCATCGTATTCTAGCATTTAAACAATATCCATGGTTAAAAGGTTATATTGACTTAAATACCAAACACAGAGCCACTGCTAAAAATGCTTTTGAGAAAAATTTTTTCAAATTACTCAATAATGCTGTGTATGGCAAAACAATGGAGAATGTGGACAAGAGGAGAAATGTGAAAATTGTAACCAACTGGAACAGAACAAACTGTAACCATTTGGGGGCTCAAGATTGGATATTTAAATCCAATTTTCATAGTTTATCTATATTTTCTGAAGATATGGTAGCTATAGAAATGAATAGAGTCAAAACATATTACAACAAGCCCATATACTTGGGATTTTGCGTCTTGGAGCTTTCTAAATGGAAAATGTATAATTTCCATTATGGATTCATGCAGCCCAAGTTTAAAGCAAATTTATCTTTAAATTACATGGACACCGACTCATTTATATATACAATAAAAACTGACGACTTTTATGCCGACATAAAATCTGACATAGAACAAGAATTTGACATTTCTGATTACCAACAAGATAACGTATATGGTATTCCTCTTTTTTTTAACAAAAAGGTGCTGGCTATGACGAAGGATGAGAATTGTGGGAAAGTGACGAAAGAATCCAACAAATTCTTTCGTCTAAATTCTTCTGTCTAAAATGTATTCTTTTAGCGTGCAATATGAAAATGATGGTAAAAAATCGAAGGGGGTTAAGAAATGTGTTCTTGGTAAATACAATTTGGATGCGTATAGAAATTGTTTATTTAATAAGTCTATTGTTTATGATGATATGTTAACATTTAAGTCAAAAATTCATCAAATTTATACCAACCAACTAAATAAGGTTGTATTAAGTTATCAAAATGATAAAAATACTATGTGATAGTATAAATACATATGCATGGTATAATTATCGAATTGAGAAAACAAATCCAGATTATGAACTGGATATGTTGCTAATGGAAATTGATAAGCTTCAAGAAGAATGATGGATTTTTGACTTAAATGTAACTTGTTTCTGTTTATATGTAAATATTTAGTTATTAATGTTTAGTTATTAATTTTTAGTTATTAATTTTTAGTTATTAAGAAAATTTTATTTGTTATTAAAAAATTCTAATAATAAAAAATTATATAATATTATTAGTTGTTAAGCAAATTTTATTTGTTATTTAAAAACTCTAATATTGAAAAAAATTAAATAATAATAATAAAAAAATTATATTAATAACAAAAAACTAATACAATATTTGTTTTATTTTTTTCCAATTTATTCTCTATTGTTAAACATGAACCATCAAAGTTTGTTTTGCACCAAAAAAATATCTAAAAAACTACATTAAAAGAGGAGTGTCTATAGGCAGACCTGACGTCATCGAATAGAAAAAAACGCTGACGTTGTCTGAGCATGAGCAACTGCTCTGCTAGCAGAGAAAACAATTCTTGTTGGATCAGAACCATTCTTCTCAAGTTTTTTGCTTACTTGCAAATTTTTGTTTGTTTATAAGTTTAACTGTACTTTAGATCCTGCATAATCTTTATTTTATTTGTGTATTTCTTGAATTTGAATTTCCCAACATTATGAAATTATATTAAGTTTTTTCTTTAAATATTTTAACAAGTCAAACAAGTTTTGATAATCTGATAAGTTATTCAATAAATTTTTAACTCACAAATTTCTGTTATATTCCAAGGAAAAGATGATTCCTAATTATCCTTTAGAAAAAATAATACAAGACAATGAATATTTTATTTTTTTATTTTATTTATTAAATTTAATTATAATGGTTGAAACATTGCACAATACGATTCCATAAAATTTTCTAATATAGCTTTCCGTAGAAAGTATATCGAGCACCTACAAGTATCAGGTCCTTGCTCACAATTCGGATCGTACCAGGGACAGCATTTGAAATGTCCTTCTGTGTTGTCTTCATCTTCCATAATATCAAATTCATCATTCTCGTCCAGCATATTTTGAAAAAATAGGATTATTTCCCAATGATCGTATAGTCTAAAGTTATCAAAATCTGATATGAATTTATTTAGTCTCCTTCTTATTTATTTAACTCATTTTGTTAATATTCCGTATTAATTTTGTTGCTGCTTACTTTTTCAAAGGAATCGTGGATATTGCTAATTTTTCCCTAAATATTTAGCTACAAAGTGGGTAAAATTATGTATTATTGTTCTTTCATTCTCTTATTCCATTTTCGATTTTCCGACAAATACATAAGGAAAGATTCATATTAATAGACCTGCTTATCATTATCTCTCTCGCTCTCTCTCTCTCTCTCTCTCTATAATGATCTCCTCACATACTCATATTCATTATTTCGAAACAAATATTTTCGGTTAGGCTTCTTGTAGTCGTCGTCGCTACTTCCATGATCAATTTCAATTGAATATTCAAAGTGACATGATCTATATAAAAATGAGCTCTACAAAAAATTTAACAACAAAATTTAATTCTCTAAACAACAAAAGTTTAATGCACATAAAGGATCTAGACATAGCAGTTAAATATCCTGTTCAAAATATAACACGGGTAACATCAAAATATGGACCAACACTAAAAGTTGAGATGGAAAAAAGTATAATGTTTCTGCCTAAAAGATATAATACTCTGACAGATGATGAAATTAAGGACCTCTCGAATTGAAGGTAATCGAGAAGGTAATCAAAACTTAATCATTGCGAGTGAGCTGGAGGAATTTTTGATTCAAAATGCACAATATCCTATTTGGGAATAAATTAATTCTGTATAGCAAATTATAAATTATAAACTGATGTGTTTAGATCTCGTGAGAGACGGACGTGTGTAATAAAGGCTCCTGCATTTAACTTAAAATTCTGGCGTAAATAAATTGTTTTTAGCCTGTTAAAAGTGAAACAGCATAATTAATATGTTTAATCTGTGCATAAATTAAATAAACAAACATTCACGTTAAAATGTATTTAATAAACTGCCAATTATATTTATTAACAAATAAATAAAAATAACATATACCTACACGCACAAATAATGAAAAGAAAGAAAATAAAAGTAACAGCAAAAAAACACTAATCATTGCCTTAACTAAGAATAACAAAAAAGAGTCATTATCTACGGCAACTACAACACAAAATTCATAATAAATACAGGAAAAAAGTTTAACAAAAACAACCAATTTAACAAAACAAATACAACATAGCATTAAAAAAAATACAGAAAAATTTAATTTAAACAAAAGTATTACAGTAAATCTGAATCTTTAAATAATAAATAATATAAAATAAATGGAATCCCCCTCTCTTAAACGTTCTGATTCAAGTTCTTTTAAAAGTCAATTACCCTCCCCCGCGCTAAAATCACTAAAGGTTGATGATGGTACTGTGACTTTAAAATCGCTGTTACATGAAATGAAGAGCATGGCAGTTAGAATGCAATTGCATGCTAATCAATGTTTTACCCGTTTAAGTAATGAGTTAACTATAACTGAAACTAAACTTAAATAAAATCGAAAACGAAGTAAAACTTATACAAGAAAGAGCAAATGATATTGAGGACCGAATAGCATCGATTGAAAGTGAAATGTGTGTTGTTGACAAGCTAAAAAACGAAATAGATATTTTGAGAAGTGAAATAAAAGATATAAAAATAAAAGCAAAAGAAACTACAGTGCAGGACAATTCCTCAGATGCAGTAATATTTGGGCTAGATTTTGAACAGTCAGAAAACTTAAAAAGTAAATTTAACCAAGTCTGCAGACACATTGATTTTCTTTCCCCGCAAATACGTGACATTTTTAGAGTGCGATCCAAGAATACACCGGGAAATAACGCCACTGTGATAGTCAAGTTCTATACGCCGTTTGATAGAAATCGTACACTCAAAGCTTTTTCTGACAATCGCAGGCAATATAAATGTTCCGTCTCTTTGCGAGCAGCTGGTCTGGAAAGTGATAAAACGGTCCGCATATATGAAAGTCTAACAATTGAAAATAGAAAACTCCTTCAATTAGCTGTCAAAGAAAAACGTCAGGCAAATTGCATAGTGCATTTACGTACAGAGGTCAAGTGTGTGTTCGAACCAGTAAGGGATCTGAGGCTGTGTCCATCGCCAGTATAAATCAACTAGAAGAACTATTACATTAACTTTAATTTGCTTTGGTTGTATTTTTGAAAAAACGTTATACATATATTAAATAAGTAATAACTATTAAAGAAAACAAATATTCAAACATATAAAAATTAATAATAAAATTGCGATAATTTCTTAAACCGTTTATTCATTTATTTTTTTGCCTTTTTATCTTTAACTTTACTCTATTCACTATACCTCAACAATTTGTAATTTAACATAGTAAGGCTGTTTTTTCCTTGATTTATTATGAGCTTCCCTAATGGTAGATTTGGTGTCGTCGAAAATCAATCTGCAGTGATAAATATTTTGTGTAAACAACACTCTGGTCTACATATTGTCCATTTCAATGCAAGAAGTTTGAACAGTTTAAAACTTGATCATGTCAGAAATATTTTCGAGAATTCCAGAATTGATATAATCTGTGTAACTGAAACTTGGTTTAAAAATAATATATCTGAAGTTTACTATAATATAAATCGCTATAAATTGTTGCAAGTTAGCAGAGAGAATAAAAAAGGTGGCGGTGTTGCCATATATTATAAAAGCTATCTTAAAGCTAAAATTCTTAATGTGTCTGATATTGAATGTGAGTCCAATATTGAGTTTATTAACGTTGAAATTTCTGACAATATTAACAAGATTCTTCTCTCTTGCGTTTATAATCCTAGTAAATCAATTAGCGTGGAACCATTTTTTGATGCGTTGAAACAATATGCCATAGACTACAACTTTTATTTTGTTTGTGGTGATTTTAATATAAACTTACTCAACAGAGATAAAACCAGCGATGATCTATTTGATTTAGTCAGCTCTGTAGGATTAGAGATTGTCAATCAACAAATGCCTACACGTTTTTCTCCTAACAATGCTCCAAGTTTACTTGATTTGTTTCTCCTATCTGACTCAAATCTTTTACTTTTATATGACCAAATCTCTTTTATCTCTGATCATGACGTAACTTTCTGTACATTAAACATAAATGTGAATAGAGTTGATACATCTCATTTTATAACATATAGGGACTATAATTCTGTTGACTATCCATCTTTATATTCTGAACTTTCTTTAGTTGATTGGACAGAGATCTGGTATCATCCATCAGTTGATGGTAAGCTTGATATTTTCTTATCTAAGATGAATGGTGCTTTTGAAAGACATATTCCATTGCGAACAGTTTTTGTCAAGAATAGATCGTGTCCTTGGTATACTCAAGCAGTGGAGCAGTCATTTCGCGATCGTAACCGAATGTATAATGCTTGGAAACGCAAACCCACATCTCTTAACAGAATAGCCCTTACTAGATCCAGAAATCGCGCCAATCTCTTAGTCAGGCAGGCAAAAAAATTATATTTTGGCCGGAGATTAAACGTATCATTACCAACACAAGAGCTATGGAAAAATATCAGGAAGTTAGGTGTCCATTCTCGTCCTGCCTGTCACCAGTACAAACTGTGTCTTTGCCTTTTCTGCTGTTTCTGAAACTGATACGCTCAATGCGATTACGAATATCCGTTCTAATGCCAGTGGCGAAGATGGTTTAGCCTTGAAATTCTTGAAGATTGTCCTACCTTTTATTGTTGGATAACTCACTCACATATTTAATCATATCATAGCTACATCTACATTTCCAAAATTATGAAAAATAGCGAGAATTATTCCGATTGCAAAAACAACAACTGCCACTTGCCCTAATGATTATTGGCCAATCAGTATTTTACCTGTTCTTGCTAAAGCTTTCGAGTCCCTTATATCAAAACAGATCACTGCTTACCTAGAGACTAATTCACTTTTATCTCCGTTGCAGTGAGGATTTCGTGTAGCACATAGTTGTACTACTGCAGCGTTAAAAGTTATGGATGATATTAGACCTGATTATGATGCTAATAATCTCTCGCTCATGTGTTTTCTTGATTTTTCTAAAGCCTTTGACAAAGTAGATCACCCTATACTCTGTTTTAAGCTTAAACATTATTTTGGATTTAACAGTTCTGCGTTAACCCTTTTGCAAAATTACCTTCTGGAACGGTCCCAGAAAGTCGTCATTGGTGGAAAAGTGTCAGGTACTAGGAGAATTACCTCAGGCGTTCCTCAAGGATCTGTTCTTGGCCCCCTTATGTTCAGCATCTTTGTTAATGATATTGTTAGTGTTGTAAAATATGTTAAAATACATGCGTATGCTAATGACATTCAGCTGTACATATCTAATCGTGTTCGCCTTCTTGAGGATATGGTTTTAGGTAAAGTGCTTTCCAACAGCTATAGATTCCATCGCTTTATTATGTCGAATTGCTTCATCAAGCTGATTTTTTGCATTCTTTGTCGCATTTACAGCATTAGCTATAGTAGCACCTCCAGTCGTTAGACTACCAATTGCACCCAGTGCAGTTAAAATCGGTATTAGAGGTAAAAAACCACCAATTTTTGGTACATTTATTATGCGTGGTCTTATGACATGTGATTTTCTTCCTTTTAATGTTTTGTTGATAGCTTTACGTGCTATTTTAATAGCATTGTTAATATCTAAAGGTTTTTTCTCCTTTAATATTTTTGTTGCATTTAATTTAGGTTTCTTAACATTTTTCTTTTTCTTCACACCAATGCCAAATTTTTTTTTTGGTTTTCATAGCGTTATTAAGCATATATGCAAATGATTTTTCTGCAAGACTACTATCTTTTGATAAAACTCGATCCGAAGCTGAATTTTCAAGAATTTTATCAGCTTGATGTCTGATATTTAAATCTTTATTTTTAGAATAAGCTATGTCGTGATTTTTACAGGCAGAGTCCAATAAATTGATTCCTTTATCACCTCGATTTAAACGTTTTTGTAGTTTAGTTCCAGGTCCACAGTATTGATATCCAGGGAGATGAAGTTCAACAGGAAGAGAGTTTATTATTTTATCTAGTAAACCTGCTTTAACGAAGTTGTTTTTATGACTAAATGACTTTTGATGATGTATAACCATCTTATTTATTTATTTTTTCTATAATAAAAGGTAACAAACATGAATTGCATTTAGTTATAAAAATGCAGTTAGTAATACAACATAAAAATATTTTAGTTCGAAACATTGATGAATCATCGAACATCAGTTCAAAAATAAAACATAGTTCACTCTTACCAAATTCTTTTCGTGCTCTAATAGTGGGACCATCAAATTGTGGAAAGACTAATGTTATGATTGGCTTACTAAAAAGTCCTAATGGACTAAAGTTTGAAAACATCTATTTATACTCAAAATCTCTATATCAGCCGAAATATGAATACTTGAAGAGATTAATTACACCTATTAAAGGAATGGGATATTACACATTCACCGAAAATGAATAAGTTATTCCCCCTGACAAAGCTAAAATTAATTCAATTATGATATTTGATGATGTTGCATGTGAGAAGCAGAATAATATACGAGCTTATTTTTGTATGGGACGACATAGGGATGTTGATTCATTCTACTTGTGCCAAACTTATACCAGAATTCCCAAGCATTTAATAAGAGACAATGCGAATATGATTATAATGTTTAAACAAGATGAGACATGTTTATAGGGATCATGTTGCCAGCGATATGAGTTATGCAAAGTTTCATGAGATTTGTCGATTGTGCTGGAAGGATAAATATGGATTTTTGATGATAAGCAAAGATAATGATTTAAACAATGGGCGCTACAGAAAATTATTCGCTTATTTCATAACAATATAAATTGCTCTACATAAAAGAAAAACTTTAGTACATAATCTGGTTTTAACCATAATACATCTACATAGCTCTTGAAATATCAACTATACCTGATATAATTATCTACCTACTAAGCTGATCTGATCTGATACCTAATAAGCTGATCTGATACCTAATAACCTGATCTGATAACCTGATCAGGTACCTAATAAGCTGATCTGATAACCTGATCAGATACCTCATAAGCTGATCTGATACGTACTAACCTGATCTGATAACCTGATCCGATACCTAATAGCCTGATCACGTAGCTAATACTAATTATAATAGCTCAAATTAGAAGATTTTCGTTGTAATATCATTAAAGATTGATTCAATGACGAAGAATTTTCAAAAAGGAGACTTCTGTATATGCACTTCAAAGGGTTCTTAAAGCTAAAGGAGCTGGGGTTGTCTAATCAACAGAATTCTTAGTAGTAGGGAACTGGGCTCACGGCCCCAATTAAAATGTTAAAATTTGGGTAATTAAAATTTGAAATTTTAATTGTTAAATAACAAAAGTGTAATTTGATACCCGTGGGAAAAAAATTAAAGTACCCTGTAGGTAAAATGTTGTTAAAAAATTGTGATGAATTATTATTGAGTTAAAGTGTTAGTGTGAAATTATATTATAGATAATGTTTTGTGTTATATGAATTTCGAATATGGGTGTATCTGTGGGTGAGTGGGGTTCGATACCTACCATAGACCCTGGACGTTTTCCGTCGCTTCGTGGGTTGTGGTTGTGTTGAGATAGTGACCTAGAAACAATTGGCTTAGTAAAGACAATGTGGTTCTAATGGGGTGATATTGAGACATTGGGTAGTGAGTTTGGAGCTTGAAAGTATTGGCTTAGTATAGACAAAGTGGTTATTATGGGGTCATATTGATAGATTGGGTAGTGTTTTAGATTATATGTAGAAATAAAGATTGTAGATAAGTTTGGTGACAACGTCACCAAACTTGTAGATACAAAAGTCGACTTGGGTTCCTACGGGGTTTATTGTGTCGCTGTTATTATTTTTTTGTTCTTGATAATTTTTTTGTGATGCTTGTGTTTACATTTACTTTGTGCAAGGCTGTGGGTGCGTGAATGTGTGGGGGATGGGGGGTGTGTGTGTGTGTGTGTGTGTTTCTTTTTTCTTATCTTTAGATTTGTGAAGAATGTATGTATGGCGTTTCAAATGTCCGTCTTGTTTATTTCTTGGGATAATAATTTGAATATTTGTTCTACAGAATCATGTTTATTGCTTTGTTTATTCAGCTGCACATTTTTTGAGAATGTGTGTATGTCGGTTCAAATGTTCGTCCACCAATTGACTGGTGGAGGGTTTGTATATTTTCAGAATGTGGTTATGGAAGTGTTAGAGGGGGTTGTTAAGTTCCAATTAATATGTATGCATATACATACGTACATACAATAAGCGCTTGCTTTTTGTTTATAATATTTTTTATGTCAAGTGAAATTTGAAATATGTATTTTGTTTGCAGAGGTTTTTTTTATGTACAAGTGCCTTTCAGCTGTTCAATATTTTGGGACCATAGTATTGATAACCAGAGGGTTAATGAACTTGTGATGGATATTTTGATTTCTTTATTTTAATGTAAAAATTGTAGATAGATGTTAAGGTGACATTATTATTTTATGGGGTTTTGTCTGTCCGACTATTGCTTCGTTGGTGAGACGAAGGTGTCCTTATGACACCTTCGTTCATTTATTTAATAAACAGTGTTTCGTATTGCTAGACAAAGGAATTTGAATTTCACAATACATAGTATAAATTTTATTATATGTTATATTTGTGTATGAGTATTACGTCATCACTTTTTTGTAGGTGTGTGTTGGGCTGAGTGTGTGTATACGATATATGTCTGTTGTGATCGATCTAGTATCTATATAAATTTTTCTGTTTGTATGTTGTTTTTTATGTATGTATGTATATACATTTCTTTTTGAGGTTGTACATATTAATTTTTCTTTTAATTTTTTTATGTACATATTCTTAATTCTGCTGACTTGGATATTTTTGTTTATCATATGAAGTTTACAAGTGGTATAAATGTAGGCATACTGGCTCATCCAATTGGAATCTAATTGGATTTTACGTCCTTATGGAAAAATACATGTATGAGTATTCCAATTGGATTTCCCGTCCTTATGGAAAAAATGCATGTATGGGTGTTCCGATTGGATTTTACGTCCTTATGGAAAAAATACATGTATGGGTATTCCAATTGGATTTTACGTCCTTATGGAAAAAATACACGTATGGATATTCTGGCACATCGAATTAGATTTGATCTCCTTATGAGATTTGACCTTCTTATGAGAAAAAATACATATATAGAGATACTGGCTCATATAATTAGAAAAAAATTCTCATTCTCATAAGGCTCAACGTAATTGGAAAAATATGATCGTTCTGTTGCGCATACATACATATATTTTTTCCAAGTGTATGCTTTTTTTTACAATAAAGAGAAATTCAAATGAGATAAAAATATCCTCATTCTGATAAATAAATTTTTTTTCCTTAAGGCTTAACGTAATTGGAAAAAGTATGATCATTCTGTTACACATAGATATATTTTTCCATATATACATACATACAATGGAGAAATATTCAAATGAGATATTTTTTTTCCACCATGTCAGTGAGATTCTCATTGAGTAGTGTTGTTAAAAATTGAAATGAGAGTTGAATTGTCTCACAAAAATTGGTATAAAAGGCCAGTTAGAATTTAATTCTTAGTTATTGTTCTCCAAAGTTACTTGAAATAACGTCCAACAAAATGGTAAGAATGAAGTTTTACATAATATTAGAATATTTTTTATTTTGTATAATTTTTATTATATGAACGTTTTAGAAATACATATGTATATGCATTTTATTTATTTGTGTTTGCTTTTAGATATATCAACAAATAATTAACATAGCGCAAGGAACAAAATCGGAGTACACGAAAATTGATGATATTGCTATAAATGAACCTTACAAAATTTTAAATTTTGAGTGGAAGGTTACACAGTATGGATCAAAAGTCATTGCATATTTAGACAACAATAAGTGGTTTTATCTTCCGCAAAGAATCGTTAAATATTTAAACAGAGAGGATCCTTACTTAGCTAAAATGAATGATAAAATTTGGACAATTATTTACAAAGGACGACAATCACCAAATGGTTGTGCAATATTCGAACTAATCTATATCTAAATTTTTAATTGTCATAACAATTTTTGTGTAGTTGAAATATATTTTTAATACAATAAATGTGTGTAGTAGTAAGTGCAATGCAACCTGATTTTTTTATTTTCATGTTAAGAAAAAGGATAGCATACTAATAATTGACAAGTTAAACATGCACATGCAAGACATAAGTTTATACATATTCTACATTCGTTTTATTTTATTTAATGTATATTACTTGCTCTAAGAAAAAGGGTTTGAGAAAAAAACTCATTACAAAAATTTAATATGTATATGAAGGACAAACAAATATTTCTGCTTCATTGTTTAAATACAATAAATTACGAAGTCATCAATATATTACAGATTTTATTACCTATTTGAGAAAAGAATAGGGAAATTCTCAAACAAAAGTAAAACATCTGTTTGCATGGAAAAAACTTTTAAGAAAGAAAGACATGCGCATGCATGCTTTTTTTTGCCTGTCGCAGTAACAAAAGAAAGATAATTTAAGAAAAAAAGGACGTAAAAATTTTCAAATAAAGTAAAACATCTGTTTGTATGGAAACAACTCTTAAGAAAGACATGCACACGCTTGCTTTTCTTATGCAGGTCTCAGTATGTGGGATGCGTCGGCTAAATCTAATTTTTATTTTATGAAGGACAAACAAATATTTCTGCTTTATTGTTTAAATACAATAAAGTACGAGGTCATCAATATATTACAGATTTTATTACCTATTTAAGAAAAGAATAGGGAAATTCTCAAACAAAAGTAAAACATCTGTTTGCATGGAAAAAACTTTTAAGAAAGAAAGACATGCGTATGCATGCTTTTTTTGCATGTCGCAGTAACAAAGGAAAGATAATTTAAGAAAAAGGATAGGATACTAATAATTGAAAAGTTAAACATGCACATGCAAGACATAAGTTTATACGTAAAAGGATATCGAAAATGCTCAAACAAAGACAATTACCTGCACATGTATGTGTATGTAGTAGTGCCTTCAGAAAAGTATAAAATCAGCTATTTTTTCGAACAAAATTCTAGTTCTGACAAATTTTCGCAAAGAGAAACACGGAAAAAAATATTTAAAATGGAAACAAAGAAGTTCGTTTGTGAAATCTGCAAAGTTATAACTTTTTCGACATGGTCGAATAAAAAGCGGCACTATCTTAAACAACATAATGTTGTTTTAAGAAAGCCGTTATGGTATACGCCGTTATACCAAAAAATTAAAAAGGCGAATTTTGAAAAATTCATACAAGCAGATACAACAATAACGCCAATAAAATTAACACGAACATCCGCAGAAACATCCGCAGAAGCAGCAAATTCAACAACAGCAACAACATCGGAAGCCGAAATAGTAAGATCCAAAACCGAAGCAACAACAACAGAAGCAGCATCAGCAGAAGTAGAAACAACAACAACAGCAGGTACATCAGAAGCTGAAGCATATCGTCATCTTCTGGAAGAAGACGAGGACATGTTTCTTAATATCATCGAACCAGAAACAACAACAACAACAGCAAGTACATCAGAAGCTGAAGCATATCGGCGTCTTCTGGAAGAAGACGAGGACATGTTTCTTAATATCATCGAACCAGAAACCACAACAGCAACAGCAAGTACATCAGAAGCTGAAGCATATCGTCATCTTCTGGAAGAAGACGAGGACATGTTTCTTAATATCATCGAACCAGAAATATCAACAAAATCAACATCAACTACAAAAGAAGTAGTCAATATTATTGAAATATTGACGCTGCCTCCACTCGATGTAACATCATACTTGGCTCTATATGATGGTCAAGATGATTTATTAATGGAGGCAGTAAATAAAATTCCACTAAACCTGCACTACACCTTATAATAATTGAATAAATAAAAAAGATATAAAAATTAAAAAAATATATATATATCTTTCATTAAATTTTATTATTTCACTTTATTATTAATTAGGTTTTTTGAAAATTACAATTTTTACATTTATTAACATTATATATGTTGTAATACAATTTCATAAGTGTGGTTGCTTCTTTCTCTATTTCAATATTACGTATCTTATGTTGTGCACATGAACAGGTATCTGGTCCACATGTCTCATTTTCATTAGACCAACAGCAATTGTCATAATGCCTATTTATCGCTGTTTTCAAGTTATTTACCCCTTCTAGATGTGATTGAATATTCATGAGCTTATATTTATCTTCATCGGAAATAATATGGGAACACCGTTTTAAAAAATCGTATATATCTTTTAGTATCATCCTTACTAATGAAAATGACTAAATACTTCGGCAAAGCGTTTGTGAATAAATCTTAATGTTGTTCGATTTGATATTTATACCATTTGCACTTTCATAAGGAGATCTATTTAATATAATTAACATATTTATTTAATTACTTATTTTTCGATCTTTCATCACCATTAAAATAAAAAGATTTAGCTTTTTTTTCTTAATTTTGTTTTATTTATTTTTTTTCTTATCAGTATTAAAGTAGTTTCCTTATTTCATTTGTTAGGGGGATGTATTCAAACATTTTATCATGTATAATTAAGCAATATGCAGATGTATTAGATGGAATATTTTTTAAGGTTTTTATTTCAATTCGAATGTCGATTGGTCCAGTTTTTACTGATTCATTTTGATGAATAACATTCAAGACTACTATTGGCGCCATAGTTTTAAAATTTTCTCTTGTTAATAATGGTTGTGGATCGCGTGAATAATAACTTTGTTGAAACTTTAAATACATATCATATAGAATTGCAAAACGATTTCTATCGAATTTAAGGTTTAGATCATCATAAGGATATGTATCAGAGTTAAGATGCACTTTTATATCGGTGAAATCACAATGCTGAAACTTGTTCTCACTATTTCGCAGTCCTAAGAGCAGGAAACGTGGTCTTTCGTGTTCGGTGGCTAGCTTAACATTCCATAAAACTGTTGTACTTTCTGGAAGTGAAGGATAGTAATACATATCCCAACTTCTAAAAGTAATGTTTAATGGATGGCGACTGTTAATTGTTTTAAACATTTGCAATTTATAAGCATCTGCAAGTTGAATGTGTGGCACTTTCCAAGTAACATTTAGAATCGACAACTTAGTTTTTTCAGTTGCTAGTTGGGATTTAAAAACCTGTTTATCATCTTTAGATCGCAAAAGAATCAATTCGTTTGGAATTAACTATTATTTTATTAAAATCTTCAGCAAATCCAAGTAATAATTTTAATGGAACACAAAAATTGAAATATCCGTCTACAAGTGTAAGATCATCGTCTTTGAATGGTGACCATCCTGCATTTAGTAGATTATCACTTTCAGACTTATTCAGTGATACATAGTTCTTTAATTCTGTTGCAATACCCAAGTGACGTGTGCGATCAATTTCCACTCCATTGATTTCGTATCGAATCTCATCAAATAGATGTCCTACACAATTGTTTAAGAGGCGTATAGATGTAGAAACTGTTGAATCTTCCTTTGTTGCAAGTCCTTCAATATATAGAAAACTCTCACTTGGTAATACATACAAATCTTGATTTTGAATTGCAATACGAATTTCGTCATTATTTTTAAATGACTGCAAATATGATGTATAGCTATGATACTCCTTTTTAATAATTGAATTATCAAATTGTGGCTTTTGTAATATGTTAATAACATTACTCATTGTAAATATATAGTAAATGTTTTCTTTATTTTCTATTTTTTAGATGAAATCCTTGAATTTTTAGTTTTTTCTCTTCTTTTAACTGAATATTACAATTTGATAGCTTTCCAGTTTCGTCTTCCGTTGATAAGGATAGAATGAATGGCGAACGATTTTGCAATTCAGTTTTATTAAATATAATCATTCTCTCATAGGTTTCAAATGTAGTCGTCTTGCTATTTTTTCTCCACGAAAATTTATCAAGTTTCCGTCTTGATCAACAACTTTCAAAACAAGACTATTTATTGTTCTTGAATTTACAGGTAAATATATCACATTCGATGGAGCCTCTGTTATTTTATATCCGGGGCTAACGTTAAGTGAAAAAAATATTACATTCAACGATTACTGTATTAATTTTGTTTATATCAATTGTTTTATCGGAGTAATGTTCTATGCCAGGTTCCAATACTCTTGTGCTAAAATCTAATAAGGATCCGATTGAACTCACCTTATTGAAATAAGTTGAATCTGTAGCGCTTTTTATGCATGTTTGTAGAGTATTATAGTTAGCTCGTACATCAAGGATTCCATTCGCATTCATATCATGATATTTATTTGACAGTACTTCAGCAATATCTGATAATTCATATGATCCAACAGGAACTTCTATTTCATGATTACCAATATGAAATAAATTATTTTCTACATCGACATTTGGAATTGAGTGATATGTGTCAAAGCTTATTAAACCGCAAACATAATTCTCATTTAATTCGATTGGAGGAAAATAGTTTGCATTAAGATATGAAGAGTCTCCGTTTAATGTTAATGTAATTGACATTTTAACGTTTGATGAGTGAATAGTGTATTATTAAAAATTTCACAGATTTTTATTATGAAGCATTGTCGATATTAATCCAAGAGTTATGTTCTGACGAAAATCCCAACCACTTAACGTAAACCATATTATTTCTTCTTTTTAAAATTTTTTCAACTAAATATCTTTGTGGAAATTTAGTTTTCATTAGCTCATGCTCATAAAAACCACCTTTAATTTCATGATCTTGATAGTCTTGTAATATGTAGGTATTAGGGTTAGTATTTTTTATTGTTTTGATTTTAAATATTTCTGTTGTCCAATTTGGTGTGTAACCTTTTTCAAATGTATGCTTATATTTACTTATTCGAACATTATCATTTACTTTAAACTTGGGTTTTTTAAATACTTTTAAATTGTTGTAGACTGTATTCAACAATAAATTTTCATTTGATGAATTTACTTCATTTGGGGTCATTTGTATTGTTCTATGAAATGTATTATTATATTTATCAACAAGTTCTTGATATTTGAATATCCATTTGTATGTTCCTTGATAGCTAAACTCTTTCCACATAATTCCTTTTAACGTTCTGTTAAATCGTTCTACTATGGATGCCTTTAGAACACTCTACGTTGAATAGTGATTAATATGATTCGATCGCATTAGTTAATGAAATTGATAATTGAAAAATTCTTTACCGTCATCTGTCTGTAAATTTCTTGGTTTTCTATTGTTGTTAGTGAAAATACTTTTCATAGCATTCGTTACGTTTGATGCAGATTTATTTTTTAATGCTACAGCCCAAGCTTTTTTTGAAAAGGTATCTATTACTGTTAGAAGAGATCGATATCTGTTATTATGTACTGCATAATTTCCCATTTCCACCAAATCTGCTTGCCATAAATCATCAATTCCTTTCATTATAACTCGTCTTCTTTTAAAATTTTTTCGCGCTTGTTTGTGCAGTTCATTAACTATTTATCTCTTATCCACGTTCATTTTGTATATGTGAGTATATGGCTACAAGGTCCTTTTTTTATATATACGTCAATCACTTTGCTGCTTTAATTTTAGGCCATTCCAGTTTCCGTTTTTTACATCATTTACATTATCATTTCTCTCAATCCTTTTGAACATAAAATCTTCAATTTTATTAAATCTTCCTTCAATATTTTTTATAAAGTCTTTATTTGCAAAGTGTATTTGATTATTTACTGCATTTTCAATGAGTTCAACATCTTTATCAATATCTTTTGTAATCGATTCTCGTAATATATTTATCTCGCTTCTAATAATATTTAATTGGGAGTCATATTTATTTTTAAGTTCTTCAATTTCATTTAACTTATTTTCGATTTTATTCCAAAAATCTACATTTTCATTGCGGAACTGTTCCTTAAAAATCTTTATCGTATTATATATTTGCTGCATATCTTTTGTTATATTATTTAATTTAAAATTTTGCTTGTATGTCCTTAACCTTGAATTACTATGTAGATTATTCTTAATCGAACTTTCTCCAAATTTATTTATATAGCTCATTTTTAATATAATGGGTGATTTTATAAGAACTATCGGAAAGAAAAAAAAAAAACACATAAAATTCAGAAAAATGCATGAAATATTTATTTGGATCGATAGTTGGGTCGATATAATTTAATGTTTGAAGATTATTTCATGCAAATGTTGGCCGCGGCTGCGCCTCAAATGGTCCATCCGCTTAGTCCAATTTTGGCATACTCTTTCCAACATTTCGGCCGGTATCTCACGAATAATGTTGGCAATGTTGGCTTCCAGTGCGTCAATCGAAGCGGGCTTGTCGCTATAGACATTAGCCTTAACATAGCCCCACAAAAAATAGTCGAGAGGCGTTAAATCGCACGATCTGGGCGGCCAATTGACTGGTCCCAAGCGTGAAATAAACTGTTCACCGAACTCGCCTCTCAATTGGTCCATTGTTTCGCGTGCTGTGTGGCATGTGGCACCGTCTTGTTGAAACCACATGTCATGCAAGTCAAGCTCTTCCATTTTGGGCAGAAAAAAGTTTGTTATCATCGCACGGTAGCGCTCACCATTCACAGTAACGTTGTGATTTGCATCATCTTTGAAGAAATACGGCCCAATGATGCCGCCAGCCCATAATCCGGACCAAACGGTTGTTTTTTGTGGATGCATTGGTAGCTCTTGCAATGCTTCTGGCTGCTCTTCACTCCAAATACGGCAGTTTTGCTTGTTCACGTATCCATTCAACCAGAAATGAGCCTCGTCGCTGAACACAATTCTTCGATAAAAAACTTTCTTAACAGAGCACGCATTTTGGTAATAAAATTCAATAATTTGCAAGCGTTGTTCGTTTGTAAGACGATTCATGATTAAATTATAGACAGTGACACAAGATACAAAACGTGCGTGAGCTGTCAAAACTAGTGTTGCCAAAAAGATAATAGCAAAAAAATCACTCGTTATTATGTCAGCTTCTCTCAATTCTTCAACAATTGCAATTATTTCGTTTTTATGATTATTATGACCAGCACTTTTCGATGAAAGAAGTAAACGTAATCTGTCAACTAATTCATTTGGGTCATCCCAATATATATAGCTTGGCTTACGATTGTCTACAGATTTTAACGATAATCCACTACCTTTCTTTAAAATATTTGGTTTCGCAGTAAATAAATGTTTTATTATATTAACATATTTAAATGCTCTTGAACCTTTAATTTGACCTTTAGATTGATATTGACGCTTGTGTACATTTGTACTCTTTAAAAGTTCTTTATAATTTTTTAAATCATTTTTAGTGTAATGTATAGGTTTTGAATGAAAGACTAATTCGAATAATCCTGGAGTCATTTTCCACGTTGTACTTCCTATTTGAATAGAATTGTCTGCATTAAAATTTAGTTCATTCTTTCCATATCGCCAGTTTCCGCTTTCATCTATGTTGAAACCATAAACCATATCTAACTTTTTATTACTCAAGAGTAATTCAATATTTTCAACTAACGAGGACTTATTAGTAGCATTTTCGATCATTTGATGCTTGTTCTTATCATTGTCATTAGCATCACTATCAATTTGTACATCAAACTCTTTTATTTTGTTGGTAGTACTATAAATATTTATATTATCACCATATCCCTCAGTATCATCAAAATTATCAGAACTGCTACCGGATGGACGCGACGGAAATTGTGAATCTGATATATCATTATTCGATTGATAATCATCTGATTTGTAATCATGATTTTTTTTATTTATCTTACTGAAAGGTTTTGTTTTGGTTTTAAATGTATTATCCTTTACATTATCTGTTTTAAACTCATCAATTTTTCCAATTATATTACTTAGAGGCTTTGTTATAGGTTTAAATGTATCTTCCAATAAATTAATACTATCTGCTTCGTTTAATTTTATATTTTTTAGCTTTTCTTTTAATATCGTTCTTGTCTTAACAATATCTTTTAATACTTTATTATTATTCATATCGATCTAGTTTTTTATCTTGTTGTGAACTGCTTTGTATCTGATATAGATCTGCTTTTGATCAACGCTGTATCTGCTTTTATATGATTTTATCAGATTTCGATCTGGTTAGGAAGTGCTCTGTATCTGCTTTACATCTGCTCTTATCTGGTTATGAACTGCTACGTATCTGATTACTTTTTATCCGGTTATAAACTCTTTCGTATCTGCTTATTATTTGATTCTTATAGTTGTACGAATTTATCAAAACCTTTCCTATATCGCCCCTTATTTATCGAATCATCCTTACTGACAACAACGAATCCATATTTGTCTTTCCAACACTCAGTACATATATTCATAAATTCTTTAAATGTCATATCACCAATAATATGATCATTGTATATATGTCGCAAATTCATTTCATCTTGTTTAAATATTATAATCATATTCGCATATTCCCGTATAAGATGTTTGGAAATTTTCGTATACGTCTGACATAAATAAAAACAATCGATATTCTTATGTCTACCCATGCAAAAGTAATCTCTTATATTATCTTGTTTGCCACAAATGACGTCATCAAATATTATTATAGAATTAGAATTTGCCTCAGCTGGACTTAGAACTTTTTCGTTTTCCGAAAATGTAAAAAGATTAATTCCTTTTATTGGATCGATCAGTTTCTTAAGGTAACAGTATTTAGGTTGATATAAAGACTTTGAATATATATATATAAGTTTCTGAAGCTAAGACCATTAGGACTTTCTATTAGACTAACCATGACGTTAGTTTTACCGCAGTTTGAAGGTCCCACAATTAGTGCTCGTATTGAATTTGGTAATAATGTGCTATGTTTAATTTTAGCCTTCTTGTTTTGTGATAGGTCCACATTTCTTACAACAATTTGTTTGGCTTGCTCTATTAATCGCATATTGATAACTAATGAGTATTAGCTATAAATTCAATCTTATATAAGGAAATCTCATCATTTTGATTTTTAGTATGGAACACATTACACATATATTAAAGAAGAATAAACAATAAAATGGTTATAAACTATAAAAAAGCAGTTAGAGATAATCAGTATAAGATTGGTAGCAGCTTAGTAAACAACTTAATAAACAAATTACCTATTGAACTGCATTTACCTGGTTATCAATTTTGTGGTCCTGGAACAAAACTTGAAAAACGTTTAGCAAGAGGAGATAAGGGGATAAATTTATTAGATGCAGCTTGTAGGGAACACGACATTGCATATTCACAAACAAGCGATATTAATAAAAGACATCAAGCTCATCAAATATTAGCTGAAAAAGCCTGGCAACGAGTAAAATCTAAAGATAGTTCTTTAAAAGAACGAGCACACGCTTGGTTCGTAACAAACGCAATGAAAGCAAAAGTTAAATTTGGGTTAGGTATGAAGAATAATAAAACTCGTAAATATAGAAAATCGAAGAAGAGAAACTGTAAAAAGAGGAAAGCATGTGATAAAAAATTGTTTTCATCCGCTGTTAAAAATACTCTGAAACTCTTGAAAAATGAAAAACCAGACAATTTTAATGCTGTTGTTAAAATTGCACAAAAAGCCATTACTACAAATTTCAAAGGGAAAAAGAGAGCTAATATCGTTATACCGAGAGTTATACCAATACCAAAAATTGGTGGATTTCTTCCATTAATTCCAATTCTATCAGCTTTATCGGCACTTGGAGGTTTAGCTACGGGTGGATCAGCTATTATTAAGGCTGTAAATGATATAAAAAATGGAAAACAACAACTAGCAGAGGCTACACGACATAATAGACATATGGAATCAATTGCTAAGGGAAAAGGTTTATATCTTAAACCGTACAAATCTGGCTAAGGCCTTTATTATAACCCAGCTCCAAAAAACTTTTAGATAGTCTACCCAATCGACCACTAACTGATCTAGATTTGATGAAATATGGCAAAAAACTAAGTAAATTTAGAGGAGTTTTTATGCGTGACCGCTTACCTAAAAAGCCATTAGTTCAAGAATGTGGTATCGTTAATTTAGATAATTCTCGTGGTCCTGGAACTCATTGGGTAGCTTATTATAAAAATCACAAATATAAAGAATATTTTGATAGCTTTGGAGACTTACAACCTCCAATTGAAGTAATTAATTATTTAAAGAAGCCTATTGAATATAATTATGACCGAAAACAAAACTTTAATACATATAATTGTCGTCATCTATGTCTTAAATTTTTGATCAACAAATATAATTTGAAATAATTAACGCAAATAGTTGAATGTATATATATATATATATATATATATATATATATATATATATATATATATATATATATATATATATATATGTATATATATATATATATATATATATATATATATATATATATATATATATATATATATATATATATATATATATATATATATATATATATATATATATATATATATATATATATATATATATATATATATATATATATATATATATATATATATATATATATATATATATATATATATATATATATCTTGGAAAAACTCCTTTCCTCATTAGCAAAGAAAACTGCCTTTCGTTATTAAAATTTGATTTTACGATAGTAAAATCATTTGCTGATAAATTTTTTGCTAATGAGTCTAAACTTGACTGCATAAATCTCTAATGAGTCTAAAAATCTAATTTCTATATTGACATTATCTACACTGATGATTTTTGAAATGTATATATACAACTCTTTATTTAGTGGAATGATATTTATTGAGCCATCGTTAAAATGATTAAGTTCTTTTATAAACAAATGAGAATCATAAGAAGAAAGATTATGAAACACAACCGGGAAAAAATGCGGGACTTTGAAATTTAAATTACATGAACTATGTGCAGGTCCTCTATATTTCCCACTTAAATGACAATGGTCTTTAACCTTAACTTCATTAGCTATTGGATTTAAACAAATATGGCAGTTATTAGAATTTCTAAAGTGTAATTCTTCGCCTGCAGTCAATGGATTCATTGGTTTCACATGTTTTAAATAATTTCTATATAAGAACACTACATCTTTAACAAGTTCAGTTATAAATGCTTTGGCAGAATCTGAACCTTTGAAATGCTTAAACTTATCTAAATTTTTATCAAAGCTACATGTTAAATAGTATGAGAAAGCATAAGGTATATGTTTGTTTATCAACTTTGTTGATGATTTATTTGGATTCGGAATACATGTTTCAATATTTTGAAATATACACTCAGAATCCGCATAAGTAACAAATGGTACATCTATTGCTTTCTCATGATTATTAAATTCTAAAACTGACTTATCTTCGTTTGGGAGATATACAACTCGCTTTCCGCATTCTGATGAGTGCTTCCTCAATTTTTCTTCCTCTGTAAAATGTTGCAAACAATAGTTGCATAAATAGTTCCTCCCCTTAAATTTGCTGGTTTGATTTCTAATTAATCTATATATGTATAAAAATAATAATCAATTGAAAGTTATGGATAAAATTTTTTAAGTTTTATATTACCTTGAAATATTTTTTATCCACACATAATGGGCTGTAGTTGTTGAGTTAATTTCCTTTTGTAGGAAGAGAAGATTTATATGATGCGCTTTAATTTCTTTTGTTTTGTAATACGGTCCAATAATAATATTCTGTTCCTTGTTGTATCCGAAGACATCTACACTAACCCATTCATTAATCTTTTCAAATAGCTCGACATCTTTTATCTGTAGAGGGAAGCATAAGCCTTCAAAATTCAACATTCCTCCACTTGTATTTATTTTAGATGAATTTATATTGACTGGGTATGATGATATGCGATTGGCTTTTTTGTTAAAATTATATATCGAGGAAACTACAGCCCATTTAAAACAAAATTGGTCATTGTTCTGCACATTAACACACGCTTTTCTACTACTCAGCTTCTGCGGTAGTGGAAAGTATGTAGAACCCTTTAATGGTTGATATTTGTTAAGATTCATTTCTAATTTAAGGATTTGAACCAATGTCCATCCACTGTCTCTTTCCTGGAACTCTTCCATTTTATTCATAATAATTTTTATTTTAAGCGGGAAGACTTCATTAAAATCGTTGTTGTTAAAAATTTGTTTCATTTTGGTTTGGAATGTCTTCACCTCCAATGGAGTGTTTTCCATATCTTCAATAGAAAGCTTGACATATAGTGCATGTAGCTCAATATTAACTTTCATTGCTTTATATTGATTTAGCCACAAATTAATTTCTGGTTTTAAAGCCAACCAAGCTTTATTTAAAAATGCTTCAGGAAAGAGACATCCTTCATCCTTGTTTTCAAATACTAACGTTTGAATTCTGGATTGAAATGCGCTTCGTACCCTTTTGATATTTTCTTGAGCAGGAGGGAGATTGGTTAAATATCTTGACGATCCCGCATGTGTGTTTTCATGATCGGATAAATTTTTCTGTTTCCTGAAAAATTTTCCGCATTCAACACATCTGTATAATGTATTTTCTATTTTTTAATATATTTAATTTTATACACTATATATAAATGTTACAATTTTATTTTATACAAATGTTACAATTTTATTTGCTTCACACACGGTTTAAATTTATTTTAAAGCAATTTGTTAGTAAAACTTTTTTAATTAACTTTATACACTTAAAAAAAATATCGAAACAGATTTTTTTTTAATGTTTTAAAGTTGAACAATTTCACAGAACTAGAATTTTGTTCGAAAAAATAGCTGATTTTATACTTTTCTGGAGGCACTACTACATACACATATATGTGCAGGTAATTGTCCTTGTTTGAGCATTTTCGATATTCTTTTATGTATAAACGTATGTCTTGCATGTGCATGTTTAACTTTTCAATTATTAGTATCATATCCTTTTTCTTAAATTATCTTTCCTTTGTTACTGCGACAGGCAAAAAAAAGCATGCATGCGCATGTCTTCCTTTCTTAAAAGTTTTTTCCATGCAAGCAGATGTTTTACTTTTGTTTGAGAATTTCCCTATTTTTTTCTCAAATAGGTAATAAAATTGGTAATATATTGATGACCTCGTAATTTATTGTATTTAAACAATGAAGCAGAAATATATGTTTAGCCTTCATATACATATTAAATTTTGGTAATGAGTTTTTCTCGAACCCTTTTTCTTAGAGCAAGTAATATACATCAAATAAAATAAAACGAATGTAGAATATGTATAAACTTATGTATTGCATGTTCATGTTTAACTTGTCAATTATTAGTATGTTATCCTTTTTCTTAACAAGAAAATAAAGAAATCAGGTTTCATTGCACTTACTACTACACACATTTATTGTATTAAAAATATATTTCAACTACACAAAAATTGTTATGACAATTAAAAATTTAGCTACAGATTAGTTCGAATATTGCAGAACCATTTGGTGATTGCCGTCCTTTGTAAATAATTGTCCAAATTTTATCATTCATTTTAGCTAAGTAAGGATCCTCTCTGTTCAAATATTTAACGATTCTTTGCGGAAGATAAAACCACTTATTGTTGTCTAAATATGCAATGACTTTTGATCCATACTGTGTAACCTTCCACTCAAAATTTAAAATTTTGTAAGGTTCATTTATAGGAATATCATCAATTTTCGTGTACTCCGATTTTGTTCCTTGCGCTATGTTAATTATTTGTTGATAGATCTTAAAGCAAACACAAATAAATAAAATGCATATGCATATGTATTTCTAAAACGTTCATATAATAAAAATTAAACAATATAAAAAATATTCTATTATTATGTAAAACTTCATTCTTACCATTTTGTTGAACGTAATTTCAAGTAACTTTGGAGAACAATAACTAAGAATTAAATTCTAAATGGCCTTTTATATCAATTTTTGTGAGACAATTCAACTCTCATTTTAATTTTTAACAAAACTACTCAATGAGAATCTCACTGACATGGTGGAAAAAAAATATCTCATTTGAATATTTCTCTATTGTATGTATGAGAATCTCACTGACATGGTGGAAAAAAAATATCTCATTTGAATATTTCTCTATTGTATGTATATATGGAAAAATATATCTATGTGTAACAGAATGATCATACTTTTACAATTAAACACACTCCAAACTTCTTTGGCATGATTATAATCGTTCGATGAACATTCGGTCTCAGTTAAAATATTAAAAAATTCTTCCCTCTTGGGTAAATTGCATTCTCTAAGCTTGTCAACTGAATTTAAATAATTATATGGAAAACCTCCTTTCCTCATTAGCAAAGAAAACTGCCTTTCGTTATTAAAATTTGATTTTACGATAGTAAAATCATTTGCTGATAAATTTTTTGCTAATGAGTCTAAACTTGACTGCATAAATCTCTAATGAGTCTAAAAATCTAATTTCTATAATGACATTATCTACACTGATGATTTTTGAAATGGATATATACAACTCTTTATTTAGTGGAATGATATTTATTGAGCCATCGTTAAAATGATTAAGTTCTTTTATAAACAAATGAGAATCATAAGAAGAAAGATTATGAAACACAACCGGGAAAAAATGCGGGACTTTGAAATTTAAATTACATGAACTATGTGCAGGTCCTCTATATTTCCCACTTAAATGACAATGGTCTTTAACCTTAACTTCATTAGCTATTGGATTTAAACAAATATGGCAGTTATTGGAATTTCTAAAGTGTAATTCTTCGCCTGCAGTCAATGGATTCATTGGTTTCACATGTTTTAAATAATTTCTATATAAGAACACTACATCTTTAACAAGTTCAGTTATAAATGCTTTGGCAGAATCTGAACCTTTGAAATGCTTAAACTTATCTAAATTTTTATCAAAGCTACATGTTAAATAGTATGAGAAAGCATAAGGTATATGTTTGTTTATCAACGTTGTTGATGATTTATTTGGATTCGGAATACATGTTTCAATATTTTGAAATATACACTCAGAATCCGCATAAGTAACAAATGGTACATCTATTGCTTTCTCATGATTATTAAATTCTAAAACTGACTTATCTTCGTTTGGGAGATATACAACTCGCTTTCCGCATTCTGATGAGTGCTTCCTCAATTTTTCTTCCTCTGTAAAATGTTGCAAACAATAGTTGCATAAATAGTTCCTCCCCTTAAATTTGCTGGTTTGATTTCTAATTAATCTATATATGTATAAAAATAATAATCAATTGAAAGTTATGGATAAAATTTTTTAAGTTTTATATTACCTTGAAATATTTTTTATCCACACATAATGGGCTGTAGTTGTTGAGTTAATTTCCTTTTGTATGAAGAGAAGATTTATATGATGCGCTTTAATTTCTTTTGTTTTGTAATACGGTCCAATAATAATATTCTGTTCCTCGTTGTATCCGAAGACATCTACACTAACCCATTCATTAATCTTTTCAAATAGCTCGACATCTTTTATCTGTAGAGGGAAGCATAAGCCTTCAAAATTCAACATTCCTCCACTTGTATTTATTTTAGATGAATTTATATTGACTGGGTATGATGATATGCGATTGGCTTTTTTGTTAAAATTATATATCGAGGAAACTACAGCCCATTTAAAACAAAATTGGTCATTGTTCTGCACATTAACACACGCTTTTCTACTACTCAGCTTCTGCGGTAGTGGAAAGTATGTAGAACCCTTTAATGGTTGATATTTGTTAAGATTCATTTCTAATTTAAGGATTTGAACCAATGTCCATCCACTGTCTCTTTCCTGGAACTCTTCCATTTTATTCATAATAATTTTTATTTTAAGCGGGAAGACTTCATTAAAATCGTTGTTGTTAAAAATTTGTTTCATTTTGGTTTGGAATGTCTTCACCTCCAATGGAGTGTTTTCCATATCTTCAATAGAAAGCTTGACATATAGTGCATGTAGCTCAATATTAACTTTCATTGCTTTATATTGATTTAGCCACAAATTAATTTCTGGTTTTAAAGCCAACCAAGCTTTATTTAAAAATGCTTCAGGAAAGAGACATCCTTCATCCTTGTTTTCAAATACTAACGTTTGAATTCTGGTTTGAAATGCGCTTCGTACCCTTTTGATATTTTCTTGAGCAGGAGGGAGATTGGTTAAATATCTTGACGATCCCGCATGTGTGTTTTCATGATCGGATAAATTTTTCTGTTTCCTGAAAAATTTTCCGCATTCAACACATCTGTATAATGTATTTTCCATTTTTTAATATATTTAATTTTATACACTATATATAAATGTTACAATTTTATTTTATACAAATGTTACAATTTTATTTGCTTCACACACGGTTTAAATTTATTTTAAAGCAATTTGTTAGTAAAACTTTTTTAATTAACTTTATACACTTAAAAAAAATATCGAAACAGATTTTTTTTTAATGTTTTAAAGTTGAACAATTTCACAGAACTAGAATTTTGTTCGAAAAAATAGCTGATTTTATACTTTTCTGGAGGCACTACTACATACACATATATGTGCAGGTAATTGTCCTTGTTTGAGCATTTTCGATATTCTTTTATGTATAAACGTATGTCTTGCATGTGCATGTTTAACTTTTCAATTATTAGTATCATATCCTTTTTCTTAAATTATCTTTCCTTTGTTACTGCGACAGGCAAAAAAAAGCATGCATGCGCATGTCTTCCTTTCTTAAAAGTTTTTTCCATGCAAGCAGATGTTTTACTTTTGTTTGAGAATTTCCGTATTTTTTTCTCAAATAGGTAATAAAATCGGTAATATATTGATGACCTCGTAATTTATTGTATTTAAACAATGAAGCAGAAATATATGTTTAGCCTTCATATACATATTAAATTTTGGTAATGAGTTTTTCTCGAACCCTTTTTCTTAGAGCAAGTAATATACATCAAATAAAATAAAACGAATGTAGAATATGTATAAACTTATGTATTGCATGTTCATGTTTAACTTGTCAATTATTAGTATGTTATCCTTTTTCTTAACAAGAAAATAAAGAAATCAGGTTTCATTGCACTTACTACTACACACATTTATTGTATTAAAAATATATTTCAACTACACAAAAATTGTTATGACAATTAAAAATTTAGCTACAGATTAGTTCGAATATTGCAGAACCATTTGGTGATTGCCGTCCTTTGTAAATAATTGTCCAAATTTTATCATTCATTTTAGCTAAGTAAGGATCCTCTCTGTTCAAATATTTAACGATTCTTTGCGGAAGATAAAACCACTTATTGTTGTCTAAATATGCAATGACTTTTGATCCATACTGTGTAACCTTCCACTCAAAATTTAAAATTTTGTAAGGTTCATTTATAGGAATATCATCAATTTTCGTGTACTCCGATTTTGTTCCTTGCGCTATGTTAATTATTTGTTGATAGATCTTAAAGCAAACACAAATAAATAAAATGCATATGCATATGTATTTCTAAAACGTTCATATAATAAAAATTAAACAATATAAAAAATATTCTATTATTATGTAAAACTTCATTCTTACCATTTTGTTGAACGTAATTTCAAGTAACTTTGGAGAACAATAACTAAGAATTAAATTCTAAATGGCCTTTTATATCAATTTTTGTGAGACAATTCAACTCTCATTTTAATTTTTAACAAAACTACTCAATGAGAATCTCACTGACATGGTGGAAAAAAATATCTCATTTGAATATTTCTCTATTGTATGTATGAGAATCTCACTGACATGGTGGAAAAAAAATATCTCATTTGAATATTTCTCTATTGTATGTATATATGGAAAAATATATCTATGTGTAACAGAATGATCATACTTTTACAATTAAACACACTCCAAAGTTCTTTGGCATGATTATAATCGTTCGATGAACATTCGGTCTCAGTTAAAATATTAAAAAATTCTTCCCTCTTGGGTAAATTGCATTCTCTAAGCTTGTCAACTGAATTTAAATAATTATATGGAAAACCTCCTTTCCTCATTAGCAAAGAAAACTGCCTTTCGTTATTAAAATTTGATTTTACGATAGTAAAATCATTTGCTGATAAATTTTTTGCTAATGAGTCTAAACTTGACTGCATAAATCTAAATGAGTCTAAAAATCTAATTTCTATATTGACATTATCTACACTGATGATTTTTGAAATGGATATATACAACTCTTTATTTAGTGGAATGATATTTATTGAGCCATCGTTAAAATGATTAAGTTCTTTTATAAACAAATGAGAATCATAAGAAGAAAGATTATGAAACACAACCGGGAAAAAATTCGGGACTTTGAAATTTAAATTACATGAACTATGTGCAGGTCCTCTATATTTCCCACTTAAATGACAATGGTCTTTAACCTTAACTTCATTAGCTATTGGATTTAAACAAATATGGCAGTTATTGGAATTTCTAAAGTGTAATTCTTCGCCTGCAGTCAATGGATTCATTGGTTTCACATGTTTTAAATAATTTCTATATAAGAACACTACATCTTTAACAAGTTCAGTTATAAATGCTTTGGCAGAATCTGAACCTTTGAAATGCTTAAACTTATCTAAATTTTTATCAAAGCTACATGTTAAATAGTATGAGAAAGCATAAGGTATATGTTTGTTTATCAACGTTGTTGATGATTTATTTGGATTCGGAATACATGTTTCAATATTTTGAAATATACACTCAGAATCCGCATAAGTAAGAAATGGTACATCTATTGCTTTCTCATGATTATTAAATTCTAAAACTGACTTATCTTCGTTTGGGAGATATACAACTCGCTTTCCGCATTCTGATGAGTGCTTCCTCAATTTTTCTTCCTTTGCAAAATGTTGCAAACAATAGTTGCATAAATAGTTCCTCCCCTTAAATTTGCTGGTTTGATTTCTAATTAATCTATATATGTATAAAAATAATAATCAATTGAAAGTTATGGATAAAATTTTTTATGTTTTATATTACCTTGAAATATTTTTTATCCACACATAATGGGCTGTAGTTGTTGAGTTAATTTCCTTTTGTAGGAAGAGAAGATTTATATGATGCGCTTTAATTTCTTTTGTTTTGTAATACGGTCCAATAATAATATTCTGTTCCTCGTTGTATCCGAAGACATCTACACTAACCCATTCATTAATCTTTTCAAATAGCTCGACATCTTTTATCTGTAGAGGGAAGCATAAGCCTTCAAAATTCAACATTCCTCCACTTGTATTTATTTTAGATGAATTTATATTGACTGGGTATGATGATATGCGATTGGCTTTTTTGTTAAAATTATATATCGAGGAAACTACAGCCCATTTAAAACAAAATTGGTCATTGTTCTGCACATTAACACACGCTTTTCTACTACTCAGCTTCTGCGGTAGTGGAAAGTATGTAGAACCCTTTAATGGTTGATATTTGTTAAGATTCATTTCTAATTTAAGGATTTGAACCAATGTCCATCCACTGTCTCTTTCCTGGAACTCTTCCATTTTATTCATAATAATTTTTATTTTAAGCGGGAAGACTTCATTAAAATCGTTGTTGTTAAAAATTTGTTTCATTTTGGTTTGGAATGTCTTCACCTCCAATGGAGTGTTTTCCATATCTTCAATAGAAAGGTTGACATATAGTGCATGTAGCTCAATATTAACTTTCATTGCTTTATATTGATTTAGCCACAAATTAATTTCTGGTTTTAAAGCCAACCAAGCTTTATTTAAAAATGCTTCAGGAAAGAGACATCCTTCATCCTTGTTTTCAAATACTAACGTTTGAATTCTGGTTTGAAATGCGCTTCGTACCCTTTTGATATTTTCTTGAGCAGGAGGGAGATTGGTTAAATATCTTGACGATCCCGCATGTGTGTTTTCATGATCGGATAAATTTTTCTGTTTCCTGAAAAATTTTCCGCATTCAACACATCTGTATAATGTATTTTCCATTTTTTAATATATTTAATTTTATACACTATATATAAATGTTACAATTTTATTTTATACAAATGTTACAATTTTATTTGCTTCACACACGGTTTAAATTTATTTTAAAGCAATTTGTTAGTAAAACTTTTTTAATTAACTTTATACACTTAAAAAAAATATCGAAACAGATTTTTTTTTAATGTTTTAAAGTTGAACAATTTCACAGAACTAGAATTTTGTTCGAAAAAATAGCTGATTTTATACTTTTCTGGAGGCACTACTACATACACATATATGTGCAGGTAATTGTCCTTGTTTGAGCATTTTCGATATTCTTTTATGTATAAACGTATGTCTTGCATGTGCATGTTTAACTTTTCAATTATTAGTATCATATCCTTTTTCTTAAATTATCTTTCCTTTGTTACTGCGACAGGCAAAAAAAAGCATGCATGCGCATGTCTTCCTTTCTTAAAAGTTTTTTCCATGCAAGCAGATGTTTTACTTTTGTTTGAGAATTTCCCTATTTTTTTCTCAAATAGGTAATAAAATCGGTAATATATTGATGACCTCGTAATTTATTGTATTTAAACAATGAAGCAGAAATATATGTTTAGCCTTCATATACATATTAAATTTTGGTAATGAGTTTTTCTCGAACCCTTTTTCTTAGAGCAAGTAATATACATCAAATAAAATAAAACGAATGTAGAATATGTATAAACTTATGTATTGCATGTTCATGTTTAACTTGTCAATTATTAGTATGTTATCCTTTTTCTTAACAAGAAAATAAAGAAATCAGGTTTCATTGCACTTACTACTACACACATTTATTGTATTAAAAATATATTTCAACTACACAAAAATTGTTATGACAATTAAAAATTTAGCTACAGATTAGTTCGAATATTGCAGAACCATTTGGTGATTGCCGTCCTTTGTAAATAATTGTCCAAATTTTATCATTCATTTTAGCTAAGTAAGGATCCTCTCTGTTCAAATATTTAACGATTCTTTGCGGAAGATAAAACCACTTATTGTTGTCTAAATATGCAATGACTTTTGATCCATACTGTGTAACCTTCCACTCAAAATTTAAAATTTTGTAAGGTTCATTTATAGGAATATCATCAATTTTCGTGTACTCCGATTTTGTTCCTTGCGCTATGTTAATTATTTGTTGATAGATCTTAAAGCAAACACAAATAAATAAAATGCATATGCATATGTATTTCTAAAACGTTCATATAATAAAAATTAAACAATATAAAAAATATTCTATTATTATGTAAAACTTCATTCTT
The DNA here is from genome assembly GCA_956483635.1 of Panzeria rudis. Taxonomy (NCBI): domain Eukaryota; kingdom Metazoa; phylum Arthropoda; class Insecta; order Diptera; family Tachinidae; genus Panzeria; species Panzeria rudis. Next base: position 59,653,775 of record OY101449.1, read on the forward strand.
ACCATTTTGTTGAACGTAATTTCAAGTAACTTTGGAGAACAATAACTAAGAATTAAATTCTAAATGGCCTTTTATATAAATTTTTGTGAGACAATTCAACTCTCATTTTAATTTTTAACAAAACTACTCAATGAGAATCTCACTGACATGGTGGAAAAAAAATATCTCATTTGAATATTTCTCTATTGTATGTATGAGAATCTCACTGACATGGTGGAAAAGAAATATCTCATTTGAATATTTCTCTATTGTATGTATATATGGAAAAATATATCTATGTGTAACAGAATGATCATACTTTTACAATTAAACACACTCCAAACTTCTTTGGCATGATTATAATCGTTCGATGAACATTCGGTCTCAGTTAAAATATTAAAAAATTCTTCCCTCTTGGGTAAATTGCATTCTCTAATCTTGTCAACTGAATTTAAATAATTATATGGAAAACCTCCTTTCCTCATTAGCAAAGAAAACTGCCTTTCGTTATTAAAATTTGATTTTACGATAGTAAAATCATTTGCTGATAAATTTTTTGCTAATGAGTCTAAACTTGACTGCATAAATCTCTAATGAGTCTAAAAATCTAATTTCTATATTGACATTATCTACACTGATGATTTTTGAAATGGATATATACAACTCTTTATTTAGTGGAATGATATTTATTGAGCCATCGTTAAAATGATTAAGTTCTTTTATAAACAAATGAGAATCATAAGAAGAAAGATTATGAAACACAACCGGGAAAAAATGCGGGACTTTGAAATTTAAATTACATGAACTATGTGCAGGTCCTCTATATTTCCCACTTAAATGACAATGGTCTTTAACCTTAACTTCATTAGCTATTGGATTTAAACAAATATGGCAGTTATTGGAATTTCTAAAGTGTAATTCTTCGCCTGCAGTCAATGGATTCATTGGTTTCACATGTTTTAAATAATTTCTATATAAGAACACTACATCTTTAACAAGTTCAGTTATAAATGCTTTGGCAGAATCTGAACCTTTGAAATGCTTAAACTTATCTAAATTTTTATCAAAGCTACATGTTAAATAGTATGAGAAAGCATAAGGTATATGTTTGTTTATCAACGTTGTTGATGATTTATTTGGATTCGGAATACATGTTTCAATATTTTGAAATATACACTCAGAATCCGCATAAGTAACAAATGGTACATCTATTGCTTTCTCATGATTATTAAATTCTAAAACTGACTTATCTTCGTTTGGGAGATATACAACTCGCTTTCCGCATTCTGATGAGTGCTTCCTCAATTTTTCTTCCTCTGTAAAATGTTGCAAACAATAGTTGCATAAATAGTTCCTCCCCTTAAATTTGCTGGTTTGATTTCTAATTAATCTATATATGTATAAAAATAATAATCAATTGAAAGTTATGGGTAAAATTTTTTAAGTTTTATATTACCTTGAAATATTTTTTATCCACACATAATGGGCTGTAGTTGTTGAGTTAATTTCCTTTTTTATGAAGAGAAGATTTATATGATGCGCTTTAATTTCTTTTGTTTTGTAATACGGTCCAATAATAATATTCTGTTCCTCGTTGTATCCGAAGACATCTACACTAACCCATTCATTAATCTTTTCAAATAGCTCGACATCTTTTATCTGTAGAGGGAAGCATAAGCCTTCAAAATTCAACATTCCTCCACTTGTATTTATTTTAGATGAATTTATATTGACTGGGTATGATGATATGCGATTGGCTTTTTTGTTAAAATTATATATCGAGGAAACTACAGCCCATTTAAAACAAAATTGGTCATTGTTCTGCACATTAACACACGCTTTTCTACTACTCAGCTTCTGCGGTAGTGGAAAGTATGTAGAACCCTTTAATGGTTGATATTTGTTAAGATTCATTTCTAATTTAAGGATTTGAACCAATGTCCATCCACTGTCTCTTTCCTGGAACTCTTCCATTTTATTCATAATAATTTTTATTTTAAGCGGGAAGACTTCATTAAAATCGTTGTTGTTAAAAATTTGTTTCATTTTGGTTTGGAATGTCTTCACCTCCAATGGAGTGTTTTCCATATCTTCAATAGAAAGCTTGACATATAGTGCATGTAGCTCAATATTAACTTTCATTGCTTTATATTGATTTAGCCACAAATTAATTTCTGGTTTTAAAGCCAACCAAGCTTTATTTAAAAATGCTTCAGGAAAGAGACATCCTTCATCCTTGTTTTCAAATACTAACGTTTGAATTCTGGTTTGAAATGCGCTTCGTACCCTTTTGATATTTTCTTGAGCAGGAGGGAGATTGGTTAAATATCTTGACGATCCCGCATGTGTGTTTTCATGATCGGATAAATTTTTCTGTTTCCTGAAAAATTTTCCGCATTCAACACATCTGTATAATGTATTTTCCATTTTTTAATATATTTAATTTTATACACTATATATAAATGTTACAATTTTATTTTATACAAATGTTACAATTTTATTTGCTTCACACACGGTTTAAATTTATTTTAAAGCAATTTGTTAGTAAAACTTTTTTAATTAACTTTATACACTTAAAAAAAATATCGAAACAGATTTTTTTTTAATGTTTTAAAGTTGAACAATTTCACAGAACTAGAATTTTGTTCGAAAAAATAGCTGATTTTATACTTTTCTGGAGGCACTACTACATACACATATATGTGCAGGTAATTGTCCTTGTTTGAGCATTTTCGATATTCTTTTATGTATAAACGTATGTCTTGCATGTGCATGTTTAACTTTTCAATTATTAGTATCATATCCTTTTTCTTAAATTATCTTTCCTTTGTTACTGCGACAGGCAAAAAAAAAGCATGCATGCGCATTTCTTCCTTTCTTAAAAGTTTTTTCCATGCAAGCAGATGTTTTACTTTTGTTTGAGAATTTTCCTATTTTTTTCTCAAATAGGTAATAAAATCGGTAATATATTGATGACCTCGTAATTTATTGTATTTAAACAATGAAGCAGAAATATATGTTTAGCCTTCATATACATATTAAATTTTGGTAATGAGTTTTTCTCGAACCCTTTTTCTTAGAGCAAGTAATATACATCAAATAAAATAAAACGAATGTAGAATATGTATAAACTTATGTATTGCATGTTCATGTTTAACTTGTCAATTATTAGTATGTTATCCTTTTTCTTAACAAGAAAATAAAGAAATCAGGTTTCATTGCACTTACTACTACACACATTTATTGTATTAAAAATATATTTCAACTACACAAAAATTGTTATGACAATTAAAAATTTAGCTACAGATTAGTTCGAATATTGCAGAACCATTTGGTGATTGCCGTCCTTTGTAAATAATTGTCCAAATTTTATCATTCATTTTAGCTAAGTAAGGATCCTCTCTGTTAAAATATTTAACGATTCTTTGCGGAAGATAAAACCACTTATTGTTGTCTAAATAAGCAATGACTTTTGATCCATACTGTGTAACCTTCCACTCAAAATTTAAAATTTTGTAAGGTTCATTTATAGGAATATCATCAATTTTCGTGTACTCCGATTTTGTTCCTTGCGCTATGTTAATTATTTGTTGATAGATCTTAAAGCAAACACAAATAAATAAAATGCATATGCATATGTATTTCTAAAACGTTCATATAATAAAAATTAAACAATATAAAAAATATTCTATTATTATGTAAAACTTCATTCTTACCATTTTGTTGAACGTAATTTCAAGTAACTTTGGAGAACAATAACTAAGAATTAAATTCTAAATGGCCTTTTATATCAATTTTTGTGAGACAATTCAACTCTCATTTTAATTTTTAACAAAACTACTCAATGAGAATCTCACTGACATGGTGGAAAAAAAATATCTCATTTGAATATTTCTCTATTGTATGTATGAGAATCTCACTGACATGGTGGAAAAAAAATATCTCATTTGAATATTTCTCTATTGTATGTATAAATGGAAAAATATATCTATGTGTAACAGAATGATCATACTTTTACAATTAAACACACTCCAAACTTCTTTGGCATGATTATAATCGTTCGATGAACATTCGGTCTCAGTTAAAATATTAAAAAATTCTTCCCTCTTGGGTAAATTGCATTCTCTAAGCTTGTCAACTGAATTTAAATAATTATATGGAAAACCTCCTTTCCTCATTAGCAAAGAAAACTGCCTTTCGTTATTAAAATTTGATTTTACGATAGTAAAATCATTTGCTGATAAATTTTTTGCTAATGAGTCTAAACTTGACTGCATAAATCTAAATGAGTCTAAAAATCTAATTTCTATATTGACATTATCTACACTGATGATTTTTGAAATGGATATATACAACTCTTTATTTAGTGGAATGATATTTATTGAGCCATCGTTAAAATGATTAAGTTCTTTTATAAACAAATGAGAATCATAAGAGGAAAGATTATGAAACACAACCGGGAAAAAATTCGGGACTTTGAAATTTAAATTACATGAACTATGTGCAGGTCCTCTATATTTCCCACTTAAATGACAATGGTCTTTAACCTTAACTTCATTAGCTATTGGATTTAAACAAATATGGCAGTTATTGGAATTTCTAAAGTGTAATTCTTCGCCTGCAGTCAATGGATTCATTGGTTTCACATGTTTTAAATAATTTCTATATAAGAACACTACATCTTTAACAAGTTCAGTTATAAATGCTTTGGCAGAATCTGAACCTTTGAAATGCTTAAACTTATCTAAATTTTTATCAAAGCTACATGTTAAATAGTATGAGAAAGCATAAGGTATATGTTTGTTTATCAACGTTGTTGATGATTTATTTGGATTCGGAATACATGTTTCAATATTTTGAAATATACACTCAGAATCCGCATAAGTAACAAATGGTACATCTATTGCTTTCTCATGATTATTAAATTCTAAAACTGACTTATCTTCGTTTGGGAGATATACAACTCGCTTTCCGCATTCTGATGAGTGCTTCCTCAATTTTTCTTCCTTTGTAAAATGTTGCAAACAATAGTTGCATAAATAGTTCCTCCCCTTAAATTTGCTGGTTTGATTTCTAATTAATTTATATATGTATAAAAATAATAATCAATTGAAAGTTATGGATAAAATTTTTTATGTTTTATATTACCTTGAAATATTTTTTATCCACACATAATGGGCTGTAGTTGTTGAGTTAATTTCCTTTTGTAGGAAGAGAAGATTTATATGATGCGCTTTAATTTCTTTTGTTTTGTAATACGGTCCAATAATAATATTCTGTTCCTTGTTGTATCCGAAGACATTTACACTAACCCATTCATTAATCTTTTCAAATAGCTTGACATCTTTTATCTGTAGAGGGAAGCATAACCCTTCAAAATTCAACATTCCTCCACTTGTATTTATTTTAGATGAATTTCTATTGACGGGGTATGATGATATGCGATTGGCATTTTTGTTAAAATTATATATCGAGGAATCAACAGCCCATTTAAAACAAAATTGGTCATTGTTCTGCACATTAACACACGCTTTTCTACTACTCAGCTTCTGCGGTAGTAGAAAGTATGTAGAACCCTTTAATGGTTGATATTTGTTAAGATTCATTTCTAATTTAAGGATTTGAACCAATGTCCATCCACTGTCTCTTTCCTGGAACTCTTCCATTTTATTCATAATAGTTTTTATTTTAAGCGGGAAGACTTCATTAAAATCGTTGTTGTTAAAAATTTGTTTCATTTTGGTTTGGAATGTCTTCACCTCCAATGGAGTGTTTTCCATATCTTCAATAGAAAGCTTGACATATAGTGCATGTAGCTCAATATTAATTTTCAATGCTTTATATTGATTTAGCCACAAATTAATTTCTGGTTTTAAAGCCAACCAAGCTTTATTTAAAAATGCTTCAGGAAAGAGACATCCTTCATCCTTGTTTTCAAATACTAACGTTTGAATTCTGGTTTGAAATGCGCTTCGTACCCTTTTGATATATTCTTGAGCAGGAGGGAGATTGGTTAAATATCTTGACGATCCCGCATGTGTTTTTTAATGATCGGATAAAATTTTCTGTTTCGTGAAAAATTTTCGCATTCAACACATCTATATAATGTATTTTCCATTTTTTATTATATTTAATTTTATACACTATATATAAATGTTACAATTTTATTTTATACAAATGTTATTTTATACAAATGTTACAATTTTATTTGCTTCACACACGGTTTAAATTTATTTTAAAGCAATTTGTTAGTAAAACTTTTTTAATTAACTTCATACACCTAAAAAAAATATATCGAAACAGATTTTTTTTAATGTTTTAAAGTTGAACAATTTCACAAAACTAGAATTTTGTACGAAAAAATAGCTGATTTTATACTTTTCTGGAGGCACTACTACATACACATACATGTGCAGGTAATTGTCCTTGTTTGAGCATTTTCGATATCCTTTTTTCCTTCTATTAAGTAATAAAACACTGTAACACATTTATGACCTTGTAATTTATTGTATTTAAACAATGAAGCAGAAATATTTGTTTGTCCTTCATATACATATTAAATTTTTGTAATGAGTTTTTTTCTCAAACCCTTTTTCTTAGAACAAATAAAAATTAGATTTAGCCGACGCATCCCACATACTGAGACCTGCATAAGAAAAGCAAGCGTGTGCATGTTTTTCTTAAGAGTTGTTTCCATACAAACAGATGTTTTCCTTTATTTGAAAATTTGTACGTCCTTTTTTTCTTAAATTATCTTTCCTTTGTTACTGCGACAGGCAAAAAAAAAAGCATGCATGCGCATGTCTTCTTTTCTTAGAAGTTTTTTCCATGCAAACAGATGTTTTACTTTTGTTTGAGAATTTCCCTATTCTTTTCTCAAATAGGTAATAAAATCGGTAACATATTGATGACCTCGTAATTTATTGTATTTAAACAATGAAGCAGAAATATTTGTTTAGCCTTCATATACATATTAAATTTTGGTAATGAGTTTTTCTCGAACCCTTTTTCTTAGAGCAAGTAATATACATTAAATAAAATAAAACGAATGTAGAATATGTATAAACTTATGTCCTGCATGTGCATGTTTAACTTGTCAATTATTAGTATGCTATCCTTTTTCTTAAATTATCTTTCCTTTGTTACTGCGACATGCAAAAAAAGCATGCATGCGCATGTCTTTCTTTCTTAAAAGTTTTTTCCATGCAAACAGATGTTTTACTTTTGTTTGAGAATTTCCCTATTCTTTTCTCAAATAGGTAATAAAATCTGTAATATATTGATGACCTCGTACTTTATTGTATTTAAACAATGAAGCAGAAATATTTGTTTGTCCTTCATATACATATTAAATTTTTGTAATGAGTTTTTTTCTCAAACCCTTTTTCTTAGAACAAATAAAAATTAGATTTAGCCGACGCATCCCACATACTGAGACCTGCACAAGAAAAGCAAGCGTGTGCATGTCTTTCTTAAGAGTTGTTTCCATACAAACAGATGTTTTACTTTATTTGAAAATTTTTACGTCCTTTTTTTCTTAAATTATCTTTCTTTTGTTACTGCGACAGGCAAAAAAAAAGCATGCATGCGCATGTCTTTCTTAAAAGTTTTTTCCATGCAAACAGATGTTTTACTTTTGTTTGAGAATTTCCCTATTCTTTTCCCAAATAGGTAATAAAATCTGTAATATATTGATGACCTCGTAATTTATTGTATTTAAACAATGAAGCAGAAATATTTGTTTGTCCTTCATATACATATTAAATTTTTGTAATGAGTTTTTTTCTCAAACCCTTTTTCTTAGAGCAAGTAATATACATCAAATGAAATAAAACGAATGTAGAATATGTATAAACTTATGTCTTGCATGTGCTTGTTTAAGTTGTCAATTATTAGTATGCTATCCTTTTTCTTAACATGAAAATAAAAAAATCAGGTTGCATTGCACTTACTACTGCACACATTTATTGTATTAAAAATATATTTCAACTACACAAAAATTGTTATGACAATTAAAAATTTAGCTATAGATTAGTTCGAATATTGCACAACCATTTGGTGATTGTCGTCCTTTGTAAATAATTGTCCAAATTTTATCATTCATTTTAGCTAAGTAAGACTCCTCTCTGTTTAAATATTTAACGATTCTTTGCGGAAGATAAAACCACTTATTGTTGTCTAAATAAGCAATGACTTTTGATCCATACTGTGTAACCTTCCACTCAAAATTTAAAATTTTGTAATGTTCATTTATAGGAATATCATCAATTTTCGTGTACTCCAATTTTGTTCCTTGTGCTATGTTAATTATTTGTTGATATATCTAAAAGCAAACACAAATAAATAAAATGCATATACATATGTATTTCTAAAACGTTCATATAATAAAAATTAAACAAAATAAAAAATATTCTAATATTATGTAAAACTTCATTCTTACCATTTTGTTGAACGTAATTTCAAGTAACTTTGGAGAACAATAACTAAGAATTAAATTCTAAATGGCCTTTTATATCAATTTTTGTGAGACAATTCAACTCTCATTTTAATTTTTAACAAAACTACTCAATGAGAATCTCACTGACATGGTGGAAAAAAAATATCTCATTTGAATATTTCTCTATTGTATGTATGAGAATCTCACTGACATGGTGGGAAAAAAATATCTCATTTGAATATTTCTCTATTGTATGTATATATGGAAAAATATATCTATGTGTAACAGAATGATCATACTTTTACAATTAAACACACTCCAAACTTCTTTGGCATGATTATAATCGTTCGATGAACATTTGGTCTCAGTTAAAATATTAAAAAATTCTTCCCTCTTGGGTAAATTGCATTCTCTAAGCTTGTCAACTGAATTTAAATAATTATATGGAAAAACTCCTTTCCTCATTAGCAAAGAAAACTGCCTTTCGTTATTAAAATTTGATTTTACGATAGTAAAATCATTTGCTGATAAATTTTTTTGCTAATGAGTCTAAACTTGACTGCATAAATCTAAATGAGTCTAAAAATCTAATTTCTATATTGACATTATCTACACTGATGATTTTTGAAATGGATATATACAACTCTTTATTTAGTGGAATGATATTTATTTAGCCATCGTTAAAATGATTAAGTTCTTTTATAAACAAATGAGAATCATAAGAAGAAAGATTATGAAACACAACCGGGAAAAATTGCGGGACTTTGAAATTTAAATTACATGAACTATGTGCAGGTCCTCTATATTTCCCACTTAAATGACAATGGTCGTTAACCTTAACTTCATTAGCTATTGGATTTAAACAAATATGGCAGTTATTGGAATTTCTAAAGTGTAATTCTTCGCCTGCAGTCAATGGATTCATTGGTTTCACATGTTTTAAATAATTTCTATATAAGAACACTACATCTTTAACAAGTTCAGTTATAAATGCTTTGGCAGAATCTGAACCTTTGAAATGCTTAAACTTATCTAAATTTTTATCAAAGCTGTTAAATAGTATGAGAAAGCATAAGGTATATGTTTGTTTATCAACGTTGTTGATGATTTATTTGGATTCGGAATACATGTTTCAATATTTTGAAATATACACTCAGAATCCGCATAAGTAACAAATGGTACATCTATTGCTTTCTCATGATTATTAAATTCTAAAACTGACTTATCTTCGTTTGGGAGATATACAACTCGCTTTCCGCATTCTGATGAGTGCTTCCTCAATTTTTCTTCCTCTGTAAAATGTTGCAAACAATAGTTGCATAAATAGTTCCTCCCCTTAAATTTGCTGGTTTGATTTCTAATTAATCTATATATGTATAAAAATAATAATCAATTGAAAGTTATGGATAAAATTTTTTAAGTTTTATATTACCTTGAAATATTTTTTATCCACACATAATGGGCTGTAGTTGTTGAGTTAATTTCCTTTTGTAGGAAGAGAAGATTTATATGATGCGCTTTAATTTCTTTTGTTTTGTAATAAGGTCCAATAATAATATTCTGTTCCTCGTTGTATCCGAAGACATTTACACTAACCCATTCATTAATCTTTTCAAATAGCTCGACATCTTTTATCTGTAGAGGGAAGCATAACCCTTCAAAATTCAACATTCCTCCACTTGTATTAATTTTAGATGAATTTATATTGACTGGGTATGATGATATGCGATTGGCATTTTTGTTAAAATTATATATCGAGGAAACTACAGCCCATTTAAAACAAAATTGGTCATTGTTCTGCACATTAACACACGCTTTTCTACTACTCAGCTTCTGCGGTAGTGGAAAGTATGTAGAACCCTTTAATGGTTGATATTTGTTAAGATTCATTTCTAATTTAAGGATTTGAACCAATGTCCATCCACTGTCTCTTTCCTGGAACTCTTCCATTTTATTCATAATAGTTTTTATTTTAAGCGGGAAGACTTCATTAAAATCTTGTTGTTAAAAATTTGTTTCATTTTGGTTTGGAATGTCTTCACCTCCAATGGAGTGTTTTCCATATCTACAATAGAAAGCTTGACATATAGTGCATGTAGCTCAATATTAATTTTCATTGCTTTATATTGATTTAGCCACAAATTAATTTCTGGTTTTAAAGCCAACCAAGCTTTATTTAAAAATGCTTCAGGAAAGAGACATCCTTCATCCTTGTTTTTAAATACTAACGTTTGAATTCTGGTTTGAAATGCGCTTCGTACCCTTTTTATATTTTCTTGAGCAGGAGGGAGATTGGTTAAATATCTTGACGATCCCGCATGTGTGTTTTTTAATGATCGGATAAATTTTTCTGTTTCGTGAAAAATTTTCCGCATTCAACACATCTATATAATGTATTTTCCATTTTCTATTATATTTAATTTTATACACTATATCTAAATGTTACAATTTTATTTTATACAAATGTTATTTTATACAAATGTTACAATTTTATTTGCTTCACACACGGTTTAAATTTATTTTAAAGCAATTTGTTAGTAAAACTTTTTTAATTAACTTTATACACTTAAAAAAAATATCGAAACAGATTTTTTTTAATGTTTTAAAGTTGAACAATTTTACAAAACTAGAATTTTGTACGAAAAATAGCTGATTTTATACTTTTCTGGAGGCACTACTACATACACATACATGTGCAGGTAATTGTACATGTTTGAGCATTTTCGATATCCTTTTTTCCTTCTATTAAGTAATAAAACACTGTAACACATTTATGACCTTGTAATTTATTGTATTTAAACAATGAAGCAGAAATATTTGTTTGTCCTTCATATACATATTAAATTTTTGTAATGAGTTTTTTTCTCAAACCCTTTTTCTTAGAACAAATAAAAATTAGATTTAGCCGATGCATCCCACATACTGAGACCTGCATAAGAAAAGCAAGCGTGTGCATGTTTTTCTTAAGAGTTGTTTCCATAAAAACAGATGTTTTACTTTATTTGAAAATTTTTACGTCCTTTTTTTCTTAAATTATCTTTCCTTTGTTACTGCAACAGGCAAAAAAAAAAAAAAAGCATGCATGCGCATGTCTTTCTTTCTTAAAAGTTTTTTTCCATGCAAACAGATGTTTTACTTTTGTTTGAAAATTTCCCTATTCTTTTCTCAAATAGGTAATAAAATCGGTAACATATTGATGACCTCGTAATTTATTGTATTTAAACAATGAAGCAGAAATATTTGTTTAGCCTTCATATACATATTAAATTTTGGTAATGAGTTTTTCTCGAACCCTTTTTCTTAGAGCAAGTAATATACATCAAATAAAATAAAACGAATGTAGAATATGTATAAACTTATGTCCTGCATGTGCATGTTTAACTTGTCAATTATTAGTATGCTATCCTTTTTCTTAAATTATCTTTCCTTTGTTTGCGACATGCAAAAAAAGCATGCATGCGCATGTCTTTCTTTCTTAAAAGTTTTTTCCATGCAAACAGATGTTTTACTTTTGTTTGAGAATTTCCCTATTCTTTTCTCAAATAGGTAATAAAACTGTAATATATTGATGACCTCGTACTTTATTGTATTTAAACAATAAAGCAGAAATATTTGTTTGTCCTTCATAAAATAAAAATTAGATTTAGCCGACGCATCCCTCATACTGAGACCTACACAAGAAAAGCAAGCGTGTGCATGTCTTTCTTAAGAGTTGTTTCCATACAAACAGATGTTTTACTTTATTTAAAAATTTTTACGTCCTTTTTTTCTTAAATTATCTTTCTTTTGTTACTGCGACAGGCAAAAAAAGCATGCATGCGCATGTCTTTCTTTCTTAAAAGTTTTTTCCATGCAACCAGATGTTTTACTTTTGTTTGAGAATTTCCCTATTCTTTTCTCAAATAGGTAATAAAATCTGTAATATATTGATGACCTCGTAATGTATTGTATTTAAACAATGAAGCAGAAATATTTGTTTTTCCTTCATATACATATTAAATTTTTGTAATGAGTTTTTTCTCAAACCCTTTTTCTTAGAGCAAGTAATATACATCAAATAAAATAAAACGAATGTAGAATATGTATAAACTTATGTATTGCATGTTCATGTTTAACTTGTCAATTATTAGTATGTTATCCTTTTTCTTAACAAGAAAATAAAGAAATCAGGTTTCATTGCACTTACTACTACACACATTTATTGTATTAAAAATATATTTCAACTACACAAAAATTGTTATGACAATTAAAAATTTAGCTACAGATTAGTTCGAATATTGCAGAACCATTTGGTGATTGCCGTCCTTTGTAAATAATTGTCCAAATTTTATCATTCATTTTAGCTAAGTAAGGATCCTCTCTGTTAAAATATTTAACGATTCTTTGCGGAAGATAAAACCACTTATTGTTGTCTAAATAAGCAATGACTTTTGATCCATACTGTGTAACCTTCCACTCAAAATTTAAAATTTTGTAAGGTTCATTTATAGGAATATCATCAATTTTCGTGTACTCCGATTTTGTTCCTTGCGCTATGTTAATTATTTGTTGATAGATCTTAAAGCAAACACAAATAAATAAAATGCATATGCATATGTATTTCTAAAACGTTCATATAATAAAAATTAAACAATATAAAAAATATTCTATTATTATGTAAAACTTCATTCTTACCATTTTGTTGAACGTAATTTCAAGTAACTTTGGAGAACAATAACTAAGAATTAAATTCTAAATGGCCTTTTATATCAATTTTTGTGAGACAATTCAACTCTCATTTTAATTTTTAACAAAACTACTCAATGAGAATCTCACTGACATGGTGGAAAAAAAATATCTCATTTGAATATTTCTCTATTGTATGTATGAGAATCTCACTGACATGGTGGGAAAAAAATATCTCATTTGAATATTTCTCTATTGTATGTATATATGGAAAAATATATCTATGTGTAACAGAATGATCATACTTTTACAATTAAACACACTCCAAACTTCTTTGGCATGATTATAATCGTTCGATGAACATTTGGTCTCAGTTAAAATATTAAAAAATTCTTCCCTCTTGGGTAAATTGCATTCTCTAAGCTTGTCAACTGAATTTAAATAATTATATGGAAAAACTCCTTTCCTCATTAGCAAAGAAAACTGCCTTTCGTTATTAAAATTTGATTTTACGATAGTAAAATCATTTGCTGATAAATTTTTTTGCTAATGAGTCTAAACTTGACTGCATAAATCTAAATGAGTCTAAAAATCTAATTTCTATATTGACATTATCTACACTGATGATTTTTGAAATGGATATATACAACTCTTTATTTAGTGGAATGATATTTATTTAGCCATCGTTAAAATGATTAAGTTCTTTTATAAACAAATGAGAATCATAAGAAGAAAGATTATGAAACACAACCGGGAAAAATTGCGGGACTTTGAAATTTAAATTACATGAACTATGTGCAGGTCCTCTATATTTCCCACTTAAATGACAATGGTCGTTAACCTTAACTTCATTAGCTATTGGATTTAAACAAATATGGCAGTTATTGGAATTTCTAAAGTGTAATTCTTCGCCTGCAGTCAATGGATTCATTGGTTTCACATGTTTTAAATAATTTCTATATAAGAACACTACATCTTTAACAAGTTCAGTTATAAATGCTTTGGCAGAATCTGAACCTTTGAAATGCTTAAACTTATCTAAATTTTTATCAAAGCTGTTAAATAGTATGAGAAAGCATAAGGTATATGTTTGTTTATCAACGTTGTTGATGATTTATTTGGATTCGGAATACATGTTTCAATATTTTGAAATATACACTCAGAATCCGCATAAGTAACAAATGGTACATCTATTGCTTTCTCATGATTATTAAATTCTAAAACTGACTTATCTTCGTTTGGGAGATATACAACTCGCTTTCCGCATTCTGATGAGTGCTTCCTCAATTTTTCTTCCTCTGTAAAATGTTGCAAACAATAGTTGCATAAATAGTTCCTCCCCTTAAATTTGCTGGTTTGATTTCTAATTAATCTATATATGTATAAAAATAATAATCAATTGAAAGTTATGGATAAAATTTTTTAAGTTTTATATTACCTTGAAATATTTTTTATCCACACATAATGGGCTGTAGTTGTTGAGTTAATTTCCTTTTGTAGGAAGAGAAGATTTATATGATGCGCTTTAATTTCTTTTGTTTTGTAATAAGGTCCAATAATAATATTCTGTTCCTCGTTGTATCCGAAGACATTTACACTAACCCATTCATTAATCTTTTCAAATAGCTCGACATCTTTTATCTGTAGAGGGAAGCATAACCCTTCAAAATTCAACATTCCTCCACTTGTATTAATTTTAGATGAATTTATATTGACTGGGTATGATGATATGCGATTGGCATTTTTGTTAAAATTATATATCGAGGAAACTACAGCCCATTTAAAACAAAATTGGTCATTGTTCTGCACATTAACACACGCTTTTCTACTACTCAGCTTCTGCGGTAGTGGAAAGTATGTAGAACCCTTTAATGGTTGATATTTGTTAAGATTCATTTCTAATTTAAGGATTTGAACCAATGTCCATCCACTGTCTCTTTCCTGGAACTCTTCCATTTTATTCATAATAGTTTTTATTTTAAGCGGGAAGACTTCATTAAAATCTTGTTGTTAAAAATTTGTTTCATTTTGGTTTGGAATGTCTTCACCTCCAATGGAGTGTTTTCCATATCTACAATAGAAAGCTTGACATATAGTGCATGTAGCTCAATATTAATTTTCATTGCTTTATATTGATTTAGCCACAAATTAATTTCTGGTTTTAAAGCCAACCAAGCTTTATTTAAAAATGCTTCAGGAAAGAGACATCCTTCATCCTTGTTTTTAAATACTAACGTTTGAATTCTGGTTTGAAATGCGCTTCGTACCCTTTTTATATTTTCTTGAGCAGGAGGGAGATTGGTTAAATATCTTGACGATCCCGCATGTGTGTTTTTTAATGATCGGATAAATTTTTCTGTTTCGTGAAAAATTTTCCGCATTCAACACATCTATATAATGTATTTTCCATTTTTTATTATATTTAATTTTATACACTATATATAAATGTTACAATTTTATTTTATACAAATGTTATTTTATACAAATGTTACAATTTTATTTGCTTCACACACGGTTTAAATTTATTTTAAAGCAATTTGTTAGTAAAACTTTTTTAATTAACTTCATACACCTAAAAAAAATATATCGAAACAGATTTTTTTTAATGTTTTAAAGTTGAACAATTTCACAAAACTAGAATTTTGTACGAAAAAATAGCTGATTTTATACTTTTCTGGAGGCACTACTACATACACATACATGTGCAGGTAATTGTCCTTGTTTGAGCATTTTCGATATCCTTTTTTCCTTCTATTAAGTAATAAAACACTGTAACACATTTATGACCTTGTAATTTATTGTATTTAAACAATGAAGCAGAAATATTTGTTTGTCCTTCATATACATATTAAATTTTTGTAATGAGTTTTTTTCTCAAACCCTTTTTCTTAGAACAAATAAAAATTAGATTTAGCCGACGCATCCCACATACTGAGACCTGCATAAGAAAAGCAAGCGTGTGCATGTTTTTCTTAAGAGTTGTTTCCATACAAACAGATGTTTTCCTTTATTTGAAAATTTGTACGTCCTTTTTTTCTTAAATTATCTTTCCTTTGTTACTGCGACAGGCAAAAAAAAAGCATGCATGCGCATGTCTTCTTTTCTTAGAAGTTTTTTCCATGCAAACAGATGTTTTACTTTTGTTTGAGAATTTCCCTATTCTTTTCTCAAATAGGTAATAAAATCGGTAACATATTGATGACCTCGTAATTTATTGTATTTAAACAATGAAGCAGAAATATTTGTTTAGCCTTCATATACATATTAAATTTTGGTAATGAGTTTTTCTCGAACCCTTTTTCTTAGAGCAAGTAATATACATTAAATAAAATAAAACGAATGTAGAATATGTATAAACTTATGTCCTGCATGTGCATGTTTAACTTGTCAATTATTAGTATGCTATCCTTTTTCTTAAATTATCTTTCCTTTGTTACTGCGACATGCAAAAAAAGCATGCATGCGCATGTCTTTCTTTCTTAAAAGTTTTTTCCATGCAAACAGATGTTTTACTTTTGTTTGAGAATTTCCCTATTCTTTTCTCAAATAGGTAATAAAATCTGTAATATATTGATGACCTCGTACTTTATTGTATTTAAACAATGAAGCAGAAATATTTGTTTGTCCTTCATATACATATTAAATTTTTGTAATGAGTTTTTTTCTCAAACCCTTTTTCTTAGAACAAATAAAAATTAGATTTAGCCGACGCATCCCACATACTGAGACCTGCACAAGAAAAGCAAGCGTGTGCATGTCTTTCTTAAGAGTTGTTTCCATACAAACAGATGTTTTACTTTATTTGAAAATTTTTACGTCCTTTTTTTCTTAAATTATCTTTCTTTTGTTACTGCGACAGGCAAAAAAAAGCATGCATGCGCATGTCTTTCTTAAAAGTTTTTTCCATGCAAACAGATGTTTTACTTTTGTTTGAGAATTTCCCTATTCTTTTCTCAAATAGGTAATAAAATCTGTAATATATTGATGACCTCGTAATTTATTGTATTTAAACAATGAAGCAGAAATATTTGTTTGTCCTTCATATACATATTAAATTTTTGTAATGAGTTTTTTTCTCAAACCCTTTTTCTTAGAGCAAGTAATATACATCAAATGAAATAAAACGAATGTAGAATATGTATAAACTTATGTCTTGCATGTGCTTGTTTAAGTTGTCAATTATTAGTATGTTATCCTTTTTCTTAACAAGAAAATAAAGAAATCAGGTTTCATTGCACTTACTACTACACACATTTATTGTATTAAAAATATATTTCAACTACACAAAAATTGTTATGACAATTAAAAATTTAGCTACAGATTAGTTCGAATATTGCAGAACCATTTGGTGATTGCCGTCCTTTGTAAATAATTGTCCAAATTTTATCATTCATTTTAGCTAAGTAAGGATCCTCTCTGTTTAAATATTTAACGATTCTTTGCGGAAGATAAAACCACTTATTGTTGTCTAAATATGCAATGACTTTTGATCCATACTGTGTAACCTTCCACTCAAAATTTAAAATTTTGTAAGGTTCATTTATAGGAATATCATCAATTTTCGTGTACTCCGATTTTGTTCCTTGCACTATGTTAATTATTTGTTGATATATCTAAAAGCAAACACAAATAAATAAAATGCATATACATATGTATTTCTAAAACGTTCATATAATAAAAATTAAACAAAATAAAAAATATGCTAATATTATGTAAAACTTCATTCTTACCATTTTGTTGGACGTAATTTCAAGTAAATTTGGAGAACAATAACTAAGAATTAAATTCTAACTGGCCTTTTATAACAATTTTTGTGAGACAATTCAACTCTCATTTTAATTTTTAACAAAACTACTCAATGAGAATCTCACTGACATGGTGGAAAAAAAAATATCTCATTTGAATATTTCTCTATTGTATGTATATATGGAAAAATATATCTATGTGTAACAGAATGATCATACTTTTTCCAATTACGTTAAGCCTTAAGGAATAAAAATGTATTTATCAGAATGAGGATATTTTTATCTCATTTGAATTTCTCTTTATTGTAAAAAAAAGCATACACTTGGAAAAAATATATGTATGTATGCGCAACAGAACGATCATATTTTTCCAATTACGTTGAGCCTTATAAGAATGCGAATTTTTTTCTAATTATATGAGCCAGTATCTCTATATATGTATTTTTTCCCATAAGAAGGTCAAATCTCATAAGGAGATCAAATCTAATTCGATGTGTCAGAATATCCATACGTGTATTTTTTCCATAAGGACGTAAAATCCAATTGGAATACCCATACATGTATTTTTTCCATAAGGACGTAAAATCCAATCGGAACACCCATACACGTATTTTTTCCACAAGAACGGGAAATCCAATTGGAATACACATACATGTATTTTTCCATAAGGACATAAAATCCAATTAGATTCCAATTGGATGAGCCTGTATCCCTACATTTATACTACTTTTACAGATAAAGATTGTATAGTTTTGAGCTTATAGTGGTAGTTGATGTGTATGTACATCACTATTTTTTTTATCAGTTTGTGTGATTGCTTTACAATGAGCTCTACACGAGGACCAGAAGATTAATTTTTTGGGAGGAAGTCATGGAAGGTTTTCATGACTCAGAAAATTTATTTTACGGTTATATTTTTGAGGGTGAAAGGTCTATCAATATACTTATTACATGGTTGTTGCTCTTTAATTTGAAGGCTTATACCTATACATGGAACACAGACACATTAATTATTTCTATCACTTTTACATCCGATATTTTTAATAATTTTAATGAGTTTATTTGATATACAAAGATATATCTTTACATTAAATATTTTATAAGGGATTTTATAAGTTAATTTTTCTCTTGACCGCTGGAAAGTAGTAGATGGTATTAGTATGCTGTGATCGATAGATAATCTTTGTATTGATGTGTTCTATTGTTTGAGTTTTGTTTTATTTTTCTGAAGCGTGTCATTGAACGTACATATGTATGTATATTACTTAATAATACATACATTTTCTTATACTGATTTGCTAAACAAGGTTAGTTTTTTTTATTTTATTATTTTTTTTTGATGTGCAGAGTAAAGCTGGTTGTTTTAAAACACCAGCGTTTAATAAAACATTCTAAAAATATGAAAGAAGCAAGTGTTTATTATAGAGATTGTGATGATTACATGTTTGAAATATTTTGATACAAATAAATGCAAAATCTAAGATGAAAGTAATTATTTAGACTTTCTAGTTTAATTATTTGAATTAATGTAAATTCAAATTATTATTATGAATGAGATTCTGTAGAATCTGTTGACTAATTCCATACCGAAACTGAATATACAAATACGTACTATTTTTAAAACTCATATTACTACACATATCCTTGAAAATTAAATTTAATTGTAGATATATTTCGGAATATTATTAATCGATATCTTTTTTAATATTATTAAATTACAGGTTGATAAGAAGTCAGCTACGAAAATATTCCCGTTAGATTCATGTGCTTAATTCAATACCATAATGGGATAGTCTTAATAAAAACATAAGGGGAGAACTTAAAAAAGCAAATATATAGGCCTTTTATAGTATACATGTACAGATTTCCATTGTAGTTAGGAATCAGTGAATATACCAAACTCAAATATTGTTAGATAACTGTAAAAGCATATTCCATTTGCTTACAGTTATCATATTAAGTATTCCTTTAATTCAACATTAGACATATGTACTATATATACATGCATATTTAGAATATTTGTAAGAGAATTTTTAAATAATAATGTATATATGCATATTCATATTAAAGAAAATTAAAGTGAACAAAAAAAACCCATTACTAAACTATATTTTATAGACTAATTTCGATTTATATTATCAAGACATCAAGTTCGAACCCAGTAGAAGGTTTTTTATACGATGATGGTCGATATGATGACGTTGCTAACAAAATAACTGAATTGTTAATGAATTCTACTTAATTATATGTACAGGTATCATCTCCTCGTGTAATCATCTGAATTAGTTTCGAAAAAAATGATTACTAATTAGTCATATAGTAAGGATGATTATGAATATGTTGGAAAAGTATGTACTACATTCAAATGTAGTACTATGATGTAACACAGGACTTTACAAATAAGTCAAATTATCTAAGTTATTTAGCTGTAAACAACTTGTATGACTATGGTATATGTTATTACCTACCATATTCCATTCTTCATTGGTTGAAGATTCATAAAATTTTAATTTAGATGATGAAAGGGAAGCTTACATCACTTACAAACATTTGGATACATATTAGATTAGACCCATAGAAATTTAATAACTTAATTGTTATTAGATTAGACTTAAAATTCCATAAAGATTACACAATTGTCAAAATGCTTTATCATTTTGTGTAGAAAACAAGAAAATTCAAAGCATGAAACAAATTAAATTAATAACGCATTTACGTAATAAAACAAATACTAGGATCGCCGGGTGACCGAAATTCAAACGGAGATGTTTCTGAGAAATATCTGGAATTTTGAGGATTTTCGGTAAGAAAAATTTATTACGCACATCTAGACACAAATATCTTTTTAACCGTATATGTATTTTCATTAAGATTGGTGGACAATAAGATACTTAAAAGTGTACGACAAAATTGTGTAGTCTATTTATATATAAGATGTAGCTTACTAACTTTAGAAATATCTGATTATGTATTCAACAAGGATTCATTTCAAATAAAACACATAGAACTCTTAGGTTTAACTGCTCTGAGGGAATTTTATACCAATTGTTTTGAATGTACTTGTTGTATGACTAGTGAAAATGG
The DNA here is from genome assembly GCA_956483635.1 of Panzeria rudis. NCBI lineage: Eukaryota > Metazoa > Arthropoda > Insecta > Diptera > Tachinidae > Panzeria > Panzeria rudis. The sequence continues at coordinate 59,674,685 of OY101449.1, forward strand.
GAATGGTACAAAATCTTCCTGAGTTGTAACCGGTGAAAATAATCACCTCACAAAACTAGAACAAAAACGATAGGAAAATTCCTTCATTATACAGCACCAGTCACGTGACCTGTCTTGTGACAGGTTCTTTTCTCTCACTAGGGTAATTGAATAGGTTAGGGAAGAATATTAGTTTCAATATCCACCATCGATTATTAGATAAAAATTAATTTTAGCAAAAAATTTTTATTAAAGAATGCCGTCGGAAAAAAGATTTTGAAATAGTGTGTGTGAATGAAAGAATATAGCTAAAAGGTTGTATGCTTTAGCCCTTGTCTTACAGGTCGTTTTTTATTGTTCTGAAGCATATCAGGATTATTATGTATGCAGTACTCGATCTATGTTTGCTGGTTAAATTATTAGATTGATACCTACTCACGTGCCTACTACCTTTACAGAGTTTTAATAATTGTCTTTGTTGTTCACCTGTTTAATAATAATATGCGTTAAACTTTCATTTTATTGACAATTTCAAGTAAATATATTATAAAGTGAAGAAGTAACATTGGCTTAAAAGTGATAGAAAGAAACATAATTAGGTTATATCTTTTATTTTGAAAGTGTGTATTATTCTAATATTCTGATAAAGCTAATATATATATATATATATATATATATATATATATATATATATATATATATATATATATATATATATATATATATATATATATATATATATATATATATATATATATATATATATATATATATATATATATATATATATATATAATATATATATATATATATATATATATATATATATATATATATATATATATATATATATATATATATATATATATATATATATATATATATATATATATATATATATATATATATATATATATATATATATATATATATATATATATATATATATATATATATATATATATATATATATATATATATATATATATATATATATATATATATATATATATATATATATATATATATATATATATATATATATATATATATATATATATATATATATATATATGCACTTCAAAGGGTTCTTAAAGCTAAAGGAGCTGAGATTGTCTAATCAACAAAATTCTTGTACAAGCATACATAGATGAAATATTTTAGTTGAAACAGAAACAATAAAAAAATTATATATTTAGTACATAGTCTAATAATATATATATAATAAGAAGAATAGGAAATAAATACATTTTTGGAGAATATTGTAATAAAATTTACTGATTTGTAATCAGACAGCTATAATGGCAATTAGACTTACCATAATCTCTATTAACTCGTTTAGTATTAGGAATAAAGATAATCATTGAAATGATTTTCTGTCTGAAGAACAGATACAGCATTTAGATAAACTTTGGTTTGTAGTTGTTAGACTGAAGTGTATATTGATGATAGTGGTTTTATTTTTAAAGTGTGTGTTACAAGGTGTTTACATATATTTTGGACACAAAAGGATAAATAATTATGTTCAATACTGATTAATTTCAATAATTGTACTCTACAAATAAATCTTATTAAATCTGTTCATATCTTTTCGTTCATTTACTTATATATTTTATATACCACATACAGC